>OZ022556.1:47602721-48225735 GCA_963991005.1 Barypeithes pellucidus | reverse complement strand
AAAATACTCTCTCAATGTGTAATGAACTCTTCGTCCAACCAGGAAAGATTACCATATTACATCAAAACATGCAGTGTATGAAAAACAAGTTGGCTGAGCTTGAAATTTTTCTTGAGGTAACTAAACCCACTATATTATGCGTTACAGAGCACTGGTACACCTCTACAGAAATTGAATTTATGAAAGTGGAAAATTACACTGCTTGCGCGACATTCTCAAGATCTAATCAGTCGCATGGGGGTTCTGCCATATTAGTGAGAGACAATGTCCTGGCCAATGTTGCTGAGGAAGATACAGTTAAGGGCAAAGGCCTTGAGGGTGTCATTGAGTGTTCCTCCATCGTAGATAGACCGAATAATTTGTTGGTAATAACTATTTATAGGCCTCCTCAGGGTAACACTGAATCCTTTTTTAACATTTTCACTGACATCTTAAATTACTGTTTTAACTCATTTTACTCCTTCAGAGTCGTACTTTGTGGTGATTTCAACTTTGACCTTCTTCAGAATAATATCACTGTCAATAGATTCAGGGACATTTTAAACAGCTATAATTTCAAACAAACGATATTTGAACCCACGCGTGTAACGCAGCACTCGGCCACAATTATTGACAATATATTTGTAGATTTCGATTGTCCTGGTCACGGTGAGGTTGTCGCCACAGCCCTATCGGACCATCATGCGCAGATTCTTGAGGTTGAGATGCTGCCTTGCTCGGAGCAGGGCCCCATCCTGATCGAGGGACGAATTTTCTCCAAAAACAAGCTAGAGCAACTCAGACAGAATCTGCGGGAGGAGTCCTGGGGGAGGGTGTACCGAGAGGTGGACGTTAACAGCGCATACACTGCCTTCTCTCATGAATTAAAAAGCCTTATAGACCTGCACTTTCCTTTAAAAACAATTTAAAAAAAACATATAAAGACACCAAGAGGTTGGATAACGCAGGGCATCAAAGTATCCTCCCAAGCATAAAAATTACCTTTATAGACAAGTGCGACGTGGCGAGATAGCCGTTGAAGTTTATAAACGCTATAGCAAAGTATTTCAGAAAGTAGTTCAGGTAGCTAAACAAATGTCTAATTTAAATTTTCTCTGTACTTCCAAGAACTTAGGAAAAGCAACCTGGACCCTGGTTAAAAAATATACAAACAAAAGTCGAGTCAATACTTGAAAATTTATCGAAAGAAAACACCACAAATACCGAAGTCCTTACTCAAATTAATGACTATTTTATAAACGCATGCCCGGATCTGGGTGGAACCGGTGATGCTGCGAATATTCCCCTCTGTCCACACTCCCTCTATTTGCTCCCAACAGATCCAGGGGAAGTGCGGGACACAATAAACAAATTGAAAAGCACAAAATCGGTGGGGGTTGATGGAGTGCCTGTGCACTTGCTCAGGTATGTTGCGGCCGAGATTGCGCCTGTGCTGTCTCATCTAATAAATTTGTCCTTTGTTGCTGGCACTTTCCCTGACCAACTAAAAATTGCTCGGATAATCCCAATACATAAAAAAGGAGACAAAACTCAAATCTCAAACTATAGACCAATAGCTCTTCTAAACAATATCAGTAAAATTTTTGAGAAAATAATTTATAAAAGATTTTTAGCATTTTTGGACGAGCATAACATAATAAATATTTATCAACATGGCTTTCGACCAGGCAAATCAACAGCTAGTGCCATTTATCAGGCTCTCATTAAAGTTCTTGATGCTCTAAATAAAAATAAGAATACACTTGCGGTCTGTCTCGACTTATCTCGAGCATTTGATAGTGTCAAATATAATATTCTTCTAAAAAAAATGGAGAGCTATGGCTTCAGAGGGACGGCCTTGAGACTAGTAGAATCCTACCTAGATGGCCGGCAACAATGTGTTGTTGGAGTGGACGGTTCTGGGGTCGGGTTAACCTCTGGCATGCAGTTGGTAAAAAGAGGCGTACCTCAGGGATCAATCCTGGGGCCGCTACTGTACATCCTATACACCAATGAACTGCCTGGGGTGACCGGTCACCACACCGTTCAGTACGCTGACGATACAACGCTCATCTTTAACCCGGAGGAAGCCTCCGATGTGGACACTGAGGTGGCTCAGGCTATGATCCTGCTGAAGACATGGTTTGATTCAAATAATCTTATCCTAAATATTAATAAAACACAGTTATTAAGGTTTTCTTATCAAAATTCTGGGGAAGCAGTGAATCTCATTTTGAATGGCTCCACATTTAAAACCGTCAATTCAGCTGTGTTTCTTGGGGTGACTATTGACTCTAGACTCGATTGGAAGGAGCACATCGACGTCCTGGCTGGGAAAATATCCCAGTTCTCGTTTGCACTCAGTGTATTGTCTAGAAACACGGGGACAGCTGTGGCCCTTACGGCATATCACGCTTATGTCCACTCCAGAATTCGGTATGGGGTTTTGTTCTGGGGCGGTAGTGTTGATGCCTCTAGAATTGCGATTCTGCAGAAGGCGTGTCTGCGCAGGATCTTTTGCATGGGACAGATGGACAGCTGTCGACCGGTTTTCCGCAGGTGGAGCATCCTCACTGTGATTGGGACATACATTTATGAATGTGTACTTTTCTTCAAATTAAATGAAAACTTATTTGAGGAGACACACAGAGGATATATTCACCTCACCAGAGGTAGACACGATCCTCTGACTCCAAGATATAATTATACCTACTTGCAAAAAAATGTTCACTACATGATAATAAAGATAGTCAGCAAGTTACCTAATTATATTAAAAACAATAATATTGCTAAACTCCGACCCCTACTCAAACACTTCCTTACCTCTAAGGCCTACTATACGATGGAGGAGTTCTTCAGTGATGTGAACATGTAATGACTGAGTATTCACAGTCAATTTCAAAGTTTTGTCATGACTTATTTCACGTTGAGCCAAATATTGTAAAAGAGTCCGTCCTTGATCTTATAAAATTTCTGTCTTTTATTTTATTTAATTTTGTTATGTATTTGTCTGTATCTTTAGTACCTTTAGTCCTATTCTTAAAGAATGACATGTTCTATGCTTTGTTGTATTTTTATTAGAACTAATAAAGAGATTGAATTGAATTGAGTACACATTTTTTTTCGGAGGCCGGTGATGTCTACGAAAAAAAAGAAATTGACTCTCTGCAAGCAACGGCGAAGAATTAATTTTTCTGCACCATGTTCTACCTATTATTAATTACAAATATTAATCTGTTACATACATATTGATAATTAATTATCATTTATTCCAGAGTTTGGGTTTTGTTTTTATCTTAGTTTCAGTGGCATCACTACATATTACTTATATATTACAAGAATCAAAATGTTAAATGAGTAAAAATAATTGTACTTACGTATTCTGACGGGTAAATCCGTCATTTTGACTTCTACAATAGGTCCTTCTTTCAAAAAAAAAAATCGGGTCACAGATAAAATGCGGCAGACGCTTTATCGATAGTAAACTAAAAGCTATCTGCTTCGCGTATATCGCTAAACCAATTTTAATCTTAGTAACGTACCTAAAAACAATCAATACAAGGTTGCCAAATTATAAGGACGCTTGGTACGCGAAAGAGTGAAAAGAAACGTATACTGAAGTATACATGGCGCCCGTCTAGGCGACCCCTCGTGTTAAAAGCGAAGATATACTTACGTTTTTGTTTTTTTTTTTTTTTTTATGATCAAACACAAGCACTATAGGAAAAA
This sequence comes from Barypeithes pellucidus, assembly GCA_963991005.1. NCBI lineage: Eukaryota > Metazoa > Arthropoda > Insecta > Coleoptera > Curculionidae > Barypeithes > Barypeithes pellucidus. The sequence goes on along the minus strand of OZ022556.1, from coordinate 48,222,027 downwards.
TCCTTTAGGGCACTCTGGGAGTGGTGCGTGTGCGCAAAAAGCGATTCACGTTGGTTTTGAATCGTTGGAGGTTATATTCGTTGGGAAAAACGACCTCGGGAAGATCGTTCCACAATGATGAAGTCCTCCAGATGAAAGAGTTCTTAAATAATGAAGTTCGAGGAGTACTAAGCTTAACCACATATGGATGGGTGGCAGTGGTTCGTCGTGTATTTCTGATATTCGCCGCTCTGGGTGGAATTAAGAGGGCAAGGTCAGCCGAGCACTTTCCATGAAAATAGTATGTATGTAAATGTAAAAGAGAGTCAAATCACCAACCTGCCTTCGATGATCCAGGCTGTCGAGGTTCTTCGTCAGCTCGTGGTCTCCAATCAGACGAATGGCCCTCCTTTCAATGGAATCCAGTAGCCGAAGAGTATGTTTGGGTGCAGAGCTCCAGACATGAGAGCAGTACTCTAGTGATGGTCGAATCTGGGCTTTGTATAGTGTCAAAAGTTGTTGAGGTGTGTACAACTTTCTGGTTCGGAAGAGTACACCAAGCTTCTGAGGGGCTATCTTGGCGATTGCCACAACGTGGTTATGCCAAGACATATTTCCTCCCAGATTGACGCCCAGCAAACTAATAGATGAAGCCAGTGGGATTGCGTGTCCGTCCATGACTATATCCGGTTCTGTAATGTTAACCTTTTTAGAGAAAACTGCTGCCTGGGTTTTTTTAGCGTTAAATTCGACTTGGTTACTGTCACCCCAAGCCAAAATTTCTTCCAGGTCTTTGTTGAGGCGTGATACTTCATGCTGTCTGCGAAGATGTGCGTCGGCAGCCGATGTTTGTGCATTCAAAGAGAAAGATGATAAAAGTGTGCTATCATCAGCAAAACTAACTATCGGGTTTTTCGTTTTCACTAGAAGGTCGTTAATGTAGAGTAAGAAGAGAGTGGGAGACAATATGGACCCTTGAGGAACACCGGCATTGATGGTGAAGGTGTCTGAGAGAAATCCGTCAATCGCCACTTGCAGAGAGCGGTCCTTAAGAAAGCTAGACAACCATGCACAGAATCGACTGGGCATACCATAGGATCGCAGTTTACTTAGAAGCCCCTCATGCCAAACACGATCAAAAGCTTTAGAAATATCCAGTGCAACAGCCCGAGACTCCCCATGATGTTCGATTGTGTTGTTCCAAATATGGGTGACATAGGCTAGAATATCTCCAGTTGATCTGGACTTCCGAAAACCATATTGATGATCGCTGATAATGTTGAAGCCTTCCAGGTACTTTAGAAGATGTTGGTTAATAGCTTTCTCCATTACTTTTGATATAACTGAAAGCAATGCGACTGGTCGATAGTTGTTAGGCAGGGTTCTCTTACCTTTCTTTGGAATAGGCTGGACTCGCGCCGTCTTCCAGCAAGATGGAAATATTCCTTTTTTGTAGGATAAGTTGAAAAGTCTACAAAATACTGGTGTTAGTTCGTCGGCGCATCTCTTGAGAACTATAATAGGAATTTCGTCTGGACCAGTAGCTTTTTTGACGTCGAGTCCTTTCAGGATTCGTTTGACGGGACGCTGACGGAACACGATTTCGGTCATTTCGGATTGAACTGCAGGAATGTCGGGTGGTGTTCTTCCCTGAAAATCTACAGTGGAATGCGAAGAAAATAGTTCAGCAAGTAAGTTTGCTTTGTCTCCGGCTGTGGATGCTATTGTACCATCGGGACGTGTTAGAGGTGGAATACTTGATTTTGTTAAATTTTGGCTGACGGCCTTAGCGACTGACCAAAAGGACCTTGATCCGTTTGGACTGCCAAGAAGTTTGTTTTTGATCCTCACGTTATGGGCTTCTTTGCTTTGATCTATTGTTAGCTTACATTAGTTTCGGTCGGTAACAAAGATGGTACGATTCTCAGTGGTAGGGTTTTGACGCCACTGTCGGTAAGCCAGATTTTTTGATCTGACAGCACACTCCCAATCCTTGCTAAACCAGGGCTTGCCGTTGGAAGGGCGTTTTGGGGAGCAGGGGATAAATGCTTCCATGCTCGTTAGAATGACGTCGGAGACCTCCCCAGCACAGACGGATGGATCATCAGAAGAGAAGCATACGCTCATCCAAGGAAAAGTGCGAAAATGATCTTTCAGGTCTTCCCACTTGGCCGATCTGTAATGCCATATCGTGCGAGGTTTAGGAGGTTGTGCAGAATTAATTAATTGGTAGTTCGCTTAGAGTTGAAATAAGTTTGTGATCGGAAGATCCTAACGGTGACTGTATATAGATCAGGATTTGACGTTAAGAAAAGTCTCCAGCTCGGTCTGGAATCCGCGTTGGTTCTTCTACGAGTTGAGTTAGACCAGAACTGATCGCCAAAGATTCGGCCTCGCGGCCTTGCTCATCATCTGTATTTGAGTATTTAAGCCAGATGACATTGTGGACGTTAAAGTCGCCAAAGATAGCAATCTCGGCATTTGGATGGTTGGTTTGCAAAAAGTCGATTGTATTGGCTAGTGATGAGAAAAGGTCTCTGTAATGGGTATCACTTGGTGAACGGTAAAGGCAGCAGATAAACTTGGTGATTTTCGGCGTTGATATTTTAAACCACATTACATCAAAGTCTTTCGGTTCAAGTGTAGGTTCTCGTTGGCAGCAGAGATCATCTCGAATAAAAAGACATACGCCGAAGTTGGGTCGGAATCGGGAATGAAAATCGTATCCAGGGTATAAATAGCTGACGGTATTTGTTGACGATCTGACCTTTGTCTCGGTGAGTGCGAGCACGTGAGGCTTGGAAGATTGTAAGTGCTGGTGGACTGAATTGATGTTCGTGTTAAGCCCTCTAATATTGCAGAAATCAATTTTGAAGTTGCTAGTTCTGGGTTGGTTAGCAACTGCAAGTGCCACACCATTTCTTCGTTGAGTGTTGTTAGATCCCAGTAAATTGTCGGAAATGGTTGTTTTTTGATGATTTTCGCTTGATGGGGCCCCAGGTCCAGCCCCCGCCCGGAGATCCGAATGGGGGGCGAGTTTACCTCCGGAGTATTTTGGGCCTGGAGCTTCCATCATGCTATTTTTTGGGGGGGGGTCCGCACCCTGGTAACCGGAAACATCGGCACAGCGACGAAACGTCAACTCAATGAGCAAAAGTTAACTCAAGGAGCAAACTTCACGCCGCCTAAACCGATGCAATGGTATCTCACCGGGCGATGCCGGGTGGGCCAACATCTTCCATTTGCAACGTATTCTGACCGCTAAAACCGTCCTTTCATTTTGACTTCTACAATAGGTCCTTCCTTCAAAAAAAAATCGGGTCACAGATAAAATACGGCAGACGCTTTATCGATAGTAAACTAAAAGCTATCTGCTTCGCGTATATCGCTAAACCAATTTTAATCTTAGTAACGTACCTAAAAACAATCAATACAAGGTTGCCAAATTATAAGGACGCTTGGTACGCGAAAGAGTAAAAAAAAACGTATACTGAGGTATACATGACGCCCGTCTTGGCGACCCCTCGTGTTAAAAGTGTTGAACTACACATATACGGTTTTCGAAATTTCACGTTTATTCTGTCAACAAATTGGCGTCCAGCGAAATTTTGCCGAAGGGTACAGGGGGATATTTAGACGTCATCACAGAAATTTTACATGAGATGTGCATAGAGCGTCCGTATACGGACGCTTTATGCACCTGGACGCTCTATTGAATGTAATTTCGCAATGTATGGGCGCTCTAATGATAGGAAGATATATATATCTTCGCTTTTAACACGAGGGGTCGCCTAGACGGGCGCCATGTATACTTCAGTATACGTTTCTTTTCACTCTTTCGCGTACCAAGCGTCCTTATAATTTGGCAACCTTGTATTGATTGTTTTTAGGTACGTTACTAAGATTAAAATTGGTTTAGCGATATACGCGAAGCAGATAGCTTTTAGTTTACTATCGATAAAGCGTCTGCCGCATTTTATCTGTGACCCGATTTTTTTTTTGAAAGAAGGACCTATTGTAGAAGTCAAAATGACGGATTTACCCGTCAGAATACGTAAGTACAATTATTTTTACTCATTTAACATTTTGATTCTTGTAATATATAAGTAATATGTTCACTACATCCACCGAAACTAAGATAAACACAAAACCCAAAATCTGGAATAAATGATAATTAATTATCAATAGGTATGTAACAGATTAATATTTGTAATTAATAATAGGCAGAACATGGTGCAGAAAAATTAATTCTTCGCCGTTGCTTGCAGAGAGTCAATTTCTTTTTTTTCGTAGACATCGCCAGCCTCCGAAAAAAAATGTGTACTATAACCACTTTATACTGTACAGGCGCAGATAAGTATTTTTTGCCTTTTTTAATAAATAAATAAAAATGAATAAAGTTACATTCCCCTGAGAATGGTCGTTTTGCGCGTTATGCAGCATCATCAAAACTATTATTAGACTTCCTAGATTTTCTTAGATGCATTAGATGTTCTCATGCAATGTCAGCATTGCAAACATTATAAATATATGTAACAGAATTAAGATCATCATTCTTATTGTAACGTCTTAGATTGAAATAAAAGTTTTTTTTAAAAACAAACTCTCGTTTTTCGAGTTGTTAACTGGCGCAGTCGGTAGGATTTTGTCAGCGGTTCCGCGCATCGAGCGTATATTCCGTGTTTGTATCTACAATTAGTGACAAAAACGAACATTTTTCAAAAATCTGCGACGTGCAATAAGTCTCAACCGACCAGGGAACCGGGAACAAGCATCGTCCCACGTCCTATTGGTGCGAGTACAGGGAACAAGCATCGTCCCGAGCTCATAAGTAGTCCAGGGAAGGACAGCATCGCCATTCCTATTGGAACCTAGTTAGGAAATGAAAATCGAAGCAATCATCACTTCTATATTGTAAGTGCATCCTTTAAAAATATTTTTCCTTATTTTACCTTAATTGTTGTATTGATTAGTCTCTTTATTTGATATATTTTTTAATCTGGACGATTTATTATCGGACCTTGCAAATCTATTCAATATGCAGAACCAACAACCTAATTATCATCTTATTAGATATCAAGCGGATAACATCCCTAATTTCGACGGAAATCCGAAACAAATTAATAGATTTTTGAACGCTTGTGAAAACTTTTTCGAAAATCATAAAGATACTTCAAATTCTGGCGCAGCCATAAATATTTGCCTTTTTGACACCGTGTTAAACAAATTAGTTGGTAGAGCAGCTGATTTAATTGCCTCTCGAACCGAGTTAAAAACTTGGGTACTATTAAAAGAAGCAATAATTTCCACTTTCGCCGATCAAAGATCAATCGATTGTGTTCTTCAAGATATCATTACAGTAAAACCGGAAAAGAATGAAACTCCGCAACAATTTGGCCTGCGTTTGCAAGACGCCCGTAGCTTATTATTTGCTAAAATAAATATGTCTACGGATACAACGGAATTAAAATTATTAAAAATTACGGAATATGATAATTTAATTTTAAAAACGTTTATTAATGGGCTTAACTATCATATGCAGTTAGTAGTACGTTTAAAAACCCCGAAAAATCTAGAAGAAGCTATGAGCTATGCCTTGGAAGAAGAAAATTTCATGTATTATAAAAATCGCGGAAATTTTGGTACGAAACCAAATGTTGATTTAAATATTTCCAAAAATAAAGCAAATACGCATCCGCAACAACAACATTATTCCACTAACACACAACCCCGATTTTTCCAACGAAATTATTCGTATATGCCAAATAATAATACGTCAATGAACCCCAATTTTAACAGACCACATTATAACGGTTTTAATCAAAACAATTTTAATCACTTTAAACAACCTTCTGCAGTATTTAGACAAGGACCTGTCCAATCTGTCAGACCAGGATTTCAAAGACCAAATTTTAATAACCAAAATTTTATGAATAGACCCAATCCAAATTTTAGACATTTTTCTAATCAACAAAATAATCAACGTATGTCACCCTCCAATATTTCACGATTAAAGAAACCAGAACCAATGGATACGTCATCAGGTTACGCAACCATTAAACATCCTAATCATTTTGCTAATAGCCAACCAAGACGCGATACTCTTGTTGAGGAACTATTTAATCAAGCGGTCGAACCGATGTATAATTCAAACGATCAAAATACCGATTTTTACGTGAACCCCGATGATGACTCTCAGTATTATACTGATTCTAACGAAACGTCGTATCAGCAATACGAACAAGGTTACGATATTCCGCAGGAAGAAACTAACCTATATGAAAATCAAAATGACTATCACGACGAAAATTTTCAGGAAACCCCGAATTTACTCAACCCTCCATAATAAATTTAAATAACTATACAAATTCAGACCTGCCAGTAATTTTTATTGAAGAAATTAATGCAACATTTTTAATAGACACTGGTAGTGGTAAAAGCTTTATTAAACCTGACCTTGCTTATAAAATTTATCCAAATTTTATTTTTTCAGAACTTTTTACTGTTAGAACAGCTCATGCAATTTCTATGCATAACGAAGTAATCGATATACCAATATTCCCCTCATTTAATTGCTTAGGAGACCACAAGTTTTACTTATTTGATTTTTCACCAAAATTCGACGGACTTTTAGGAATTGATTTTTTAACACATATTGGCGCAAATATCGATTTACAAACTTATAACTTAAGAACGCTGAACGCTATTTTACCTTTATATTATCAAGCTAATGTTCAAACTATGCAACATTTTGAAACTGTTGAAATAACGATTCCCCCTCGTACATGCCAAAAAGTAAAATTACCTGTCAATATATCAACCGGTATAGGAGTTTTAAAATATAAAAAATTCGGAAATGCTGAAATGCCAGAAGCATTAGTTAATGTTATTGACTCTTTTGCGACGACCCTCGTAACAAATCCAGGCGAAAACCCTATCAAAATTACTATATTTGAACCTCTAGAAATCGAAGTTTTGGACGAAAATGAAACTAATTTTATCGAAAAAATGGAAACCGATACGGAACTCACCGAATATCTTGACAACATTCAAAAACAAAATTTAAAAAATTTGCGCTTGTCGCACTGTAACAAAGAAGAATATAAAGCAATTAGGAACTTATGTTATGAATACCGAGACATTTTTTATAGTGAAGGTACCCCTTTAACTTTTACTAACCAAATTAAACATAAAATAAATCTTACAGAAGAAACACCTATATTTACTAAAACGTATAGATATCCGGAAATTCATAAACAGGAAGTAAAATCTCAAATTAATAAAATGCTCGAAAACGGAATTATTCAAAATTCAAGTTCACCGTGGAGTAGTCCAATTTGGATAGTACCGAAAAAACTAGACGCATCGGGCATGCGCAAATGGCGTATTGTAATCGATTATCGTAAAATTAATGACAAATCAATCGATGATAAATTTCCATTGCCCAATATTTCCGATATTCTCGATAAATTGGGTAAAGCTCAATATTTTTCGACTTTAGACCTTGCAACAGGATTCCACCAAATCGAAATGGAACCAAACGACATCCCCAAAACTGCTTTTTCAACAGACACGGGCCATTACGAATTTAAGAGAATGCCCTTCGGTCTTAAGAACGCACCTTCAACTTTTCAGCGCGTTATGAATAACGTTTTACGCGGACTTCAAAATGAAATTTGTTCTGTATACTTAGACGACATAATTATTTTTTCCACCTCTCTTCAAGAACATATCGATAGGTTAAGAGCCGTATTTGAAAGACTAAGACAGTCAAATTTTAAGATTCAACTAGATAAGTCAGAGTTTTTACATAAAGAAGTCGCTTATTTAGGGCACAAAATAACTAAAGATGGTGTTAAACCTAACCCCGATAAAGTTAACGCAGTCAAGAACTTTCCAATACCAAAGACTCAAAAGGAAATTAAGTCATTTTTAGGTTTAGCGGGTTATTACCGTAGATTTATAAAAGACTTCGCGAAAATCACTAAACCACTTACACTATGTCTCAAGAAAGGCGCAAAAGTTGAACATTCGCCACCTTTTATTAAATCGTTCAATCACCTCAAAGAACTATTGATCAATTCACCTGTTCTTAAATACCCAGATTTTGAGAAACCGTTCACCCTTACAACAGACGCATCAAATATAGCCCTTGGAGCTGTACTCTCGCAGGGAGACCCTCCGAATGACCACCCTGTAGCTTTTGCATCACGAACTCTAAACGAAACCGAGCAAAGATATTCCACAATAGAAAAAGAACTTCTAGGTATCGTTTGGGCATGCAAATATTTCAGACCATACCTATATGGCCGAAAATTCAAAATTTACACAGATCATAGACCCCTAGTTTGGCTGTTTAATTTAAAAGAACCCAACTCTAAACTTGTACGTTGGAGACTTAGACTAGAAGAATACGATTACGAGATCATTTATAAGAAAGGTAAACAAAATACAAATGCAGACGCACTTAGTCGTATTTCACTTCACGCAATCGAATCAGAATCGATAATCAATAACCCCGGCGATATAAGTCGAGATATCGATCAATTTTTACAGAATAGTTATAGTCAGTTTAACCCTGAAAACTTAGACCCTGACGATGCAAGCAAAAATCTCACAAATATTAAAAATCCAAATAGTCCAAAAATAAAAATTTTACAAAACATACAAATTAAACCCCCAAGAATAGAAATTAGGCCTAATGATGATAACACAGACAATACAGTACACAGTACTAACGCCGAGGATAATTATTCAAATATGACTTTATTAGACGAAATTATTAATAACAAACCCCATCAAATTATTATTAAAAAATCCCCTTATGACGCTTACGTTAAAACTAAACGCGAAACTTTTGATGGCAACCAAATTATTCATGTGACCATTCCTACGAATATGGCAACTATTGTTAATTTTCTTAAAGAATTCTTAACTAATAAAAATACCTATGTTTATTTCTTCTCTAAAGAACTACGGCCTTATTTTCAACAATCCATGACAAATCACTTTAAAAATTTAAAACTTATAGAGTGTACGAAATTAATAAATAACGCTCAACCGGATGAAAGAGAATTAATCATTAAATATCGACATGAAAGTAAAACAAACCACCGAGGAATCGAAGAAACATGTAAATTCTTAAAAGCCAATTATTATTGGAAATCTTTAAAATCGGACGTAACAAAATACATTAACAATTGTGAAATCTGTCAACGTTCAAAATATAATCGTAAACCCCCTGACCAACCATTAGTGTTAACAGAAACGCCTAGTAAACCATTTGAAATAGTACACGTCGATACGTTCATTATTGGTAAACAAAAATTTTTGACAATCATAGATAAATTCTCTAAGTACGCACAAGCTCTTCCTTACACCGGAAATGCAGTTTCCTGCTGTGACCAATTAATTAACTTTTTCTCATTTCTTCGCGTACCAAAACAAATCGTATCAGATAACGGATCGGAATTCCAGAACGAAGTAGTCAGTGGCTTACTAAAAGCTCATAATATAAAAATTCATTTTACCACCCCCTATCACCATGAGTCGAACTCACCCGTAGAAAGATTACATTCGACGCTAATCGAGCACATTCGTATTTTACGCGAATCAGATCCAAATGCTGACGTCATAAAATTAATGCCGTACGCAATTATTGCATATAATAATACGATTCACTCTAGCACAAATTTTACCCCATACGAACTCGTCTTCGGACACACGGATTCTAGAGACCCTATGGATTTAATACCATCTCACGTATATACAGAGTATATAAATAACCATAAAAATAACACCCAAATTTTATATGACAAAATTACCGAACAAACAAAGGAATTAAAGCTTAAAACCATAGAAAAAATTAATAAAAATAAAACCCCTAAAGAACTGATTATAGGTTCTCAAGTTTATAAAAAATCAGACAGCCGATCAGGAAAAATTAAAAATAAATTTTTAGGACCATTTGTGTTGACCGGTATCTTAGAAAATAATAAAATCGAGATAGAAAACCCCAAATCAAAAAGAAAAGAAGTCATTCACATTAATGAAACTAAAATTATGCCACTTGTTCCAGATGGAGCTGTACCATCGCATCAGGAATAGTAAAATTCCATGATTTAAACGATCACCCCGGAATTCTACCCTTCAGGCTAGGAACCGCCCAACTTGAATCCAATAAATGGACCTTTATTCAAAATTTTGACTTAACCCCTATAATCTCCAAATTTGAAACTCTAAAAAATCAAACAGATAGACTATCTTCTATCATTAAGAATAATAGCGAATACTATCAAGGTTATCTTAATTCTTTTAGCTCACTTTATACGCTTGAAAAACGAATAGAACATTTAATAGACCAAATTTTACCATTCAAAAATGTTCTTAGAAACAAAAGAGGCCTATTTAACCCTTTGGGCACATTTATTAAAAGTATAACGGGAAACCTCGATCAAAACGACGCAGAGCAAATCGATGCAAAAATCAAAAGGTTGCAGGAAAACCAAAATAAATTAAGAATCGACGCCATAAATCAAATTACAATTTTAGACTCTACAATCAACAAATTTAAATCAATGATATCAAATATCACACATAATCAATTGCTCTTAAAATCGCACATTGTTAGAATAGAGGCAACAATTAAAGAGGTTGGAATACACCAAACTAATTTTGAACAGTATTTTCTTACCCACATGGTAATTAGTCAAATTACACTAATGTATCAGTCAATTTATGATATTCTCGATAAAATCGAAGTAGCTATCACATTTGCAAAAATCAACATACTTCATAATTCCATAGTAAATCCGAACGAACTTTTATTCGAGATAGAAAATATTAATAAGCATCTAGATGCAAATAAACTTCCTTTAGAAGTTAAACCCCAAAATATTCTTAGTTTTGAAAAAATATTAATAATCAAAAGCTTTTTAAAAGGATTTAATATTGTATTTGTATTGGAATTACCTCTTGTAGAATCAGAGACGTATCAATATTTCAATTTATTCCCCTTACCAATTCCCGATAACCAATCATTTTTCGTCAACCTACCCTATAAGCCTTACCTAGCACTGAGCAATAACAAGTATGCCTATATGGACCAAAGATGTATGGAGATTCAACCCGAAAGCTACTTATGCAGAGAAACTCGCACTACCCTAACGGAAGACATCCCTTCCTGTGCAGTCCAACTCATCAAGCATCACACAAATGTCACTTCCTGTCACCCTTTCAAGATACAATTACACGAAGTTCAAATCCGAAAAGTGGTCGATGGTAAATGGATATTAACCGTCCCAAATCGCCTAATCAGCACAATAAATTGCCAAAATTCAGTGGAGAATATACCTCTTTATGGGTCCTATCTTTTGGAGTCCCCAGCCGATTGCAAAGTCAAAATAAAATCAATCATATTGGAAAGCTACAAGCCAAGCCGAATCAGCTTCGCCGAAGTAAATTTACCAATCCTAAACCTCAGCCTAGTCAATCAGCATCAATCAATTTACAACCCTCCTGCTATGGACCTTAACTATGTCAACCTCAAAGCCACTAAAGAAGTCGAAGCCCAGTTACAAGAACAGAAGGAAAACCTTGAAGCCATGACGTCAACGGTCTACATCAATCGAACTAGCTTTTGGACAATATTCCTTTATATTTTTATCATTTTAATCATAATATTTATCATATATCGAAAATGTGTAAGAAAATCTAAGATTATTATTCAAAAATCAAATGATCCAATTTTATAATTATTAATTAATAATTATTTGAAATCACGCCCTTTAGAACGTGCTTTCAACTAAGAAGGGAGGAGTTACATTCCCCTGAGAATGGTCGTTTTGCGCGTTATGCAGCATCATCAAAACTATTATTAGACTTCCTAGATTTTCTTAGATGCATTAGATGTTCTCATGCAATGTCAGCATTGCAAACATTATAAATATATGTAACAGAATTAAGATCATCATTCTTATTGTAACGTCTTAGATTGAAATAAAAGTTTTTTTTAAAAACAAACTCTCGTTTTTCGAGTTGTTAACTATAATCGTGTTTTTCCACCAGTCAAATGGATTTTGATCTTTTTTTTTAGAACGTTTTGTTGTAAATTCAAGATTCGGTCCGGGAACTGGCCAAAAATGTGAAATGGTAAGCGTTCTCAATCAATATAATAATATGTTTTTAAGATCTCTCTCTCTCTCTCTAAATTTGATTGTAGGTATGTACTTACTTATATTAATATGGTTAGAAGTTTGTTTTTGAAGTTGTTTTTTGTGTGTCACTTGAATTTCTCAAAAATCTAGATATGTTTTAGTCAAAATTATCCTCAGAGTTCCGTTATTCCATACTGTAATTTTTATATGGGAACGTGCATTTTTTATTTAAAAAAAAAATGTTGGTTAATCAATTCTATTGAAATTTTAAATAGTGGCAAGTATACACCTAGTCCTGAACCATAATTTTTTTAATTTGGTACAATATGGGAGGGCTCTTTACCATGTGTTGGAGTAAAAATAACAGTTTTAACTCTTAAAAGACATCTTGATTTATCTTATTAAAAAGTGGGTTTCTCTGTCTGTCTGTATTTTTGCCCTTATAACACTCTCGTTGGTCTAAGGGTAAAAAATTTTAAATATAAATATTACGTTGTTTTTTTTATTAAATAGGCATTAAAGGAGCCTTGTCCCTTTTTGTAAACGTCCTTAGTATAGATAATTTATATTTGGTACAAAAACTAAATATTTTTGCTAGCACTAGGGTCATTGTAGATAATGCTTTACTCTTATACATTTTGAAAAAATCATACTCATCCAGAATTGGAAGAGAAATACATTCAAGGAAGTCTTAGTAGTAATAATTGACTCAATTTATCTATACCTATATTTGATTACCAGGTATCTGTTTTCTACTACCTGGCATATTTCTTACAAAAATAGCGAAGGGTAAAGTGTCACTTAAAACAACGTTAGGACGGGGTTGTAGATATAGGAATGGACCGAAATTGATAGTAACCTGTTATAGAAAAAACGAGTTACGATCGATCATCTATATTTTTAACCTTTACATATATTTTTTAAATTCAATATTATTAAATATTTAAATTTTTGAAATTTAAATATTGTATCAAAAGCGCATTTTAAACTACATTTTTGTTAAATTGTTGAAAAAGTTGTTCGTTTATAAGTTTAATTTTTTTTCTTCAGAGCCAATCTATGTAGTTATAGTTGCTTACATGAATGAAACCCCTCTAACTATAATATTATGTGTCTCTAATTATTTCGTAATCATATATTTTGATTCTCACGCCTGTTATCATATACTGGGTGTCTATTTATACAAGTAATATCTTCTACATGGTATAAAAAATTTTTGAGACATATAGTTCGTGGATTAAAAAACTGTTTTTAGTGGGAGTAATTTTAAGTATACAGGGTGTCTCAATATCAACTTCACTTCTTTAAATGGAACACCCTATATTTTTTTTTAAATATTGCTTCTTCATTAAATTCTCTATCAAAAATATATTCTGTTCTATGCTTATTACTTATAAACTATTTTTCAAATAATGGTAAAATAAAATTTAGTATTAATAGAGGATGTATATCTTAAATATTATTAGGTGAACAATAATTATTACCTGTAATCTGAAATTTGACATGTCTGACAGTGTTACAATTGATTAACTAGAAGAAATAGTATTTTTTGATAAATTTTATTTCTCATTAATAGTTTACTTTATCGTAAAGTTTTTAATAAATAATTGAATTAAGAAGCAATATTTGACAAAAAATATAGGGTGTTCCGTTTGCAAACGTAAAGTTGATATTAAAAATTGTATGTCGACACCCTGTATACTTAAATGCACTCCCACGAAAAATTGTTTTTTAGACCAAGAATCATTTGTTTTTAAATCTTTTTTATACCGTGTAAAGGGTAGAAGATATTATGTGTATAAATAGGACTTGAACATCCAGTATCCACAATGGCTAAAATACTTACTTCGTATTGTAAAAATATAATTATATTCGTTTTATTTTACAGAGTGATATGAGAAAAACGAGTATACAAACAGAAAAAAGTCAAAATCTAAGGATTAATTAGCATCTTGTCTCACCGGCTTAGCAACTTTACTACAGGCAATAAGTAAAGAAGAAATAGTGTTACCTTTTCGTACAGAATCCAAATTTTATATCAAAAATAATTTTGCCTGTAAAATTTAACAGATATGACGCCATCTTGAATATTTTCAAATGAAAACCGCCAATTTCCATCAGACCAATAGATTGACTGGTCGGACCGATTTCAAAAACATAGAATTGTCACTTTTTTTTAACAGTTTCGAGTTAGTGTTCGAGAGTTGGTACATTACTCGATATTTATTTTTTCTCGAAATTCTTTTAAAAAATGTCTATGTGCAAAAAATCGGCTTTGAAATATTACAATATTTATTTTTTAAATTGGTGAGACACTTGAAACACATAATCATAGAAGGCAACTTTTGAACTCTTATCTCCGAAACTGGAAATAAGTGATGACAACTACATAATATCTGGTCTGGTCAAATTGGCGGTTTCCAATTAAAAATATTCAAGAGATAAAATTTGGATTCTGTACGAAAAATTATATAGAATTATGCTATTTACTTTTTACTATTGTTAGTAGTAAAGTTTCTAATCGGATGAGAGACTTAAAATAATGTTCCGGTATATAGTTTAAAAAATAATCACAAATTTGATGTTCAAATAAAGATATTTTAGAAAAATATATTCTCTTACTTGGCTTTTGACTACATTTAGTGATAAAAAAATAATGTAGGAGCCAATGTCGAGAAAATCGATTTATTAACTTTCTTTTCAAGGAATGTGCCCTAAACCGTATTTTCCTGGGAAAACGAGTTATGGCATATAATTAGACTTATAAAGTACTAACTATGCGAATAGTTAAAAAAATATCGTATGAGCCAATGTCGAGAAAATCAATTTATTAACTTTCCTTTCAAGGAATGGAATGTGCCCTAAACCGAATTTTCCGTGGAAAACGAGTTATGGCATATAATTAGACTTATAAAGAACTAATTATGCGAAAAGTTAAAAAAATATCGTATGAGCCAATGTCGAGAAAATCGATTTATTAAGTTTATTTCCAAGGAATGTATCCTAAACCGAATTTTCCTGGAAAATCGAGTTATGGCATATAATTCGACTTATAAGGTACTAATAATGCGGAAAGTTAAAAAAATATCGTAGAGTTAATGTCGAGAAAATCGATTTATTAACTTTCTTTTCAAGGAATGGAATGTGCCCTAAACCGAACACCTACATATTAATTTATTTAACAGATTAATTCAAATAAAAATGGTATTATAATTAGGGAGCAAGTAAATAAAATTTTCACTCTGGCTCTGCCCGAAAAGATGTACATTTATGACAAGACAAAATGTATGCTCATAAAAAGTAGGTTTAATGATATTTCAACAAAGACTCATGGTGGAATTTATGTAAATAATATACATCAATACATCAAGTAGAATAATACAAATATTTGGGCATCATGGTGGACGAGAATTTGACGTTACTACATACTACATAACTAAAAAAGTGTCAAAAAAATATTGTTTCTCGGAAGAAGGAGTTCTTATTTAAGCCAATGGACAAAACAAATAATTTATAAAGCAATAATGCAGCCGCATTTCAATTATTGCACCTCAATTTTATTTTTATTTAATATCAATGAAAAGGATACACTACAGCGGAAGCAAAATCAAGCTATACGATATATTTTGGGATGTCATAGACTTACTAGTGTTAAAGTAATGCTAGACATAACAGGGACGTTCAGTGTTAGACCGGTCATATTTTTAAACACGATGATATTTATATATAAAATAAATCAGATGTCCACGATTATCAAGATCCAGAGAGGACTTCTATTTAGCTACAGTTCCAAATCGTTACAGTCACAATGATGTTTTCCACAATGGACTTGTTCAATATAATAACTTACCTAATGACATTAAGAAAGCGGTAAATTTAAAATATTTGTAAGGAAATGCAAATATTATTCTAGGGAAAATGTATAGGGGAACTACAGTTAAGATTTTGTGTGATATATAATTTTTTATGTGATATGTATATTATTAATGATTTTTTTTTGTAAGATTGTTAGCAATTGCTATTAACAATAAATTATTATTATTATTATATTTGGGGCATTTTATGGTCAGAGGAATAATTAGTTTTTATGGCAGTCAAAAGATCAACGATATAATGTAAACTTTATTATAGTGCTTTGTTTAAGGACGCTTGGTTCAGTTATAGTAGGTGGAAACATTAATATATACGGATTCTCACAAGTCTTAAATGTGGCAACGCTGTGGGACGCTAAATTGATGAATAAGTGAAACGGTTATTTGATAACCGGACGCTAAAAACATCTTGGTGTGGAAGAACCCGCATATAGCGGACGCTCTATACACCAGAAAATGAACGGACGCCCAATTAAGGTTAAAGTGAAAGCAGTAACCATATATTCTCCTTAGGACGCCGTACTCACGTTTCATGAAAAGACGCTCTATTGATATTGGGATTTAAATATATATAAAGAGCATACACAGTTATTATCCCCAAAGTTCTAAAAACACCCCTGCAATTTTCCCTATATCCGATTTTTCTAATAATTCTTACTACCCTCTTCTGAACCAAGAAAATGCTCTGAATTGAACTGTGACTTCCCCAAAATATAATACCGTAACTTACGACCGATTCAAAGTTTGCATAATATAGCACCCTAAGTAAAGTACTCTTTCCTCGATTCCATAACAGACAGAATTTAGTTTTTTCGCCAAGTTATTTATATGACATGACCAGTCCAAATGTTCATTTATATATATTCCTAAAAATTTCGCCTCTTCTGAGAGATTTAGTTCTTTGTCATCCATTTCTAAAGCTAAGGGTTTCCCCACTGTTGACTGTTTGGTTCTAAACAATATAATATTCGTTTTATTCTTATTTAAAACGAGCTTATTTTTTGTAAACCAGTTTGTAACCAAGCCATAGAAATACTTACCCTCCATAAAAAGATTTTCCGATTCCTTGCTACCAACAATGAGCTTAGTATCATCTGCGTATTTAACAATGTGTTGATATAATTTGTCAGTCACGAAATCTAGGTCATTGATAAACAGTATAAAGAGCAAAGGTCTCAAAATACTTGCCTGCGCTGTTCCTATATTATTAAAAAGTAGTTCTATTTACATGTTGTTCCACCTTTTGTAGCTGATACAGTTTGTTTTCTATTATTTAAATACGATACTAGCCATTTCTTGGCATTTCCCCGGATTCCATATATTTCAAATTTTTTAATCAACAATTCCCTGTCTAGACAATCATAAGCCTTTGAAAGGTTCACCCTTTTCAAGATGCTCTATAATGTATTGTATAAACTGGAAAATGGCAGTATGGGTGGATTTTCCTTTAATAAAACCAAGTTGATGTTTGGTAAATAAATTGCATTCATTTATGAAAGTAACTAACCTTGTACTCATTGTTGTTTCAAATATTTTAGAAAATCCAGGTAACAGACTTATAGGCCTATAATTTTCCAATTCCCCAGGGTCTCCTTCTTTGTATAAAGGTTTAATCAATGCAATCTTTAAATTTTCCGAGAAAATGCCAAATTCAAAAGAATTGTTTATGAGGTAACACAGAACATCCCTTAGCTCAACAGCGGCCAGCTTTACAATACTTGTTGGAACATCTATACCCCTACTATGTTTGTTTTAAGATTTTTTGCTATTGTACAGATTTCCTCTGGGGTTACCGGCATTAAAAACATAGACCTATCATTCTTACTCATGTTTGAACTAAAAGGTACGTTAATTAACTTATCTAAGAGATCTGGAATTGCAGAGAGTAAATGTTGGTTATATTTATTGGCAATAACCCCAGGGTCTCCCTCCAATTCAATCTCCGCAAAATTTCCTTCCTTACCACTTATCTCTTTACAAATCGCCCACATAGATTTTGTTTTTTTGTCGGAATTTTTAACCCTGTCCTCATAGCTTTTTGCGCGCGACTTGATCAGAATTTGGTCATATGTTTTTTTTTCATTATTATACAGTTCGTTATACAGTGTGTACATAAAGTAAGGAACAAATTCATTATCTAGGAATCTAAAAATATTTCGGAAAAATCCTCGGACACGTGTATAATAATTTTTAATGGCGCATTTTTTTCCCATACAAATTTAATATACAAGGTGGCTCATGTAGTAGATATGACATTATCGACGATTTTTTTAAATGGGAACCCTTATATTTTAGTTCAGATCTGTAATCTCCAAGAACAGCTGATTTCAAAAACATAACACACTTAGGGCCTAAAATTCATAGTTTCGTTACTACAGGGTAAAACAAATAATTTTATTTAAGATATTTTTAATTTAAAAAAATGTAAAAAAGTGTTGAAATTGTCCTCCTTCTGCTGCCTGACAGTACCCCAAGCGATCAATAAATTCTTGTTGGACTTTTCTTATGGTTTCTTCTGAAATGTTCCTACATTCTGTTGTTATTCGATTTTTTAAATCTTCAATATTGGCAGGTCTGACTTTATAAACAACTTTTTCAGGTGACCCCACAAGAAAAAGTCCAGTGGTGTAAGGTCTGGAGACCTAGGCGGCCATTCAACAGGCCCACGTCTTCCAATCCACTTGTTCGGAAAAACTTGGTTTATGTAATGGCGCACTACTGCTGCATAATGTGGAGGTGCGCCGTCTTGTTGGTACCACAAATTTTCATCTAGAATTCCTGGATTATTTCTACTAGGGTATAAGTTAACTAGCGCAGGGATAAGAAAGTTCTGAAGAAAATGAAGATAATTTAGCCCGTTTACATTGTTGTCAAAAAAATATGGCCCAATAATTTTGTTTTTCACAATACCAGCCCAAACATTAATTTTTTGAGGGTAAAATTGGGTGATGGCGGAAGGGATTGAGCCAAATGTCACGAAATCTTTTATTGGGGGAAGGGGGGTTGAAAAATCGCTAAAAACGTCTCACGTAATTAATTGATGCCTCCCAAGCCAAAAAAAAATATCTTAAATAAAATTATTTGTTTTACCCTGTAGTAACGAAACTATGAATTTTAGGCCCTAAGTGTGTTATGTTTTTGAAATCAGCTGTTCTTGGAGATTACAGATCTGAACTAAAATATAGGGGTTCCCATTTAAAAAAATCGTCGATAATGTCATATCGACTACATGAGCCACCTTGTATATTAAATTTGTATGGGAAAAAATGCGGCATTAAAAATTATTATTCACGTGTCCGAGGATTTTTCCGAAATATTTTTAGATTCCTAGATAATGAATTTGTTCCTTACTTTATGTACACACTGTATGTTTGATCGTGCCTTGATAATGTCAAAAGAATATCCAGTCTACATTTACATTCCACGAGGTCAGGGTTTTCCGGTGCAATACCCGTTTGTTTTTTGCTTAATAATTTTAAAGGAAAATTTTGATTAAATATTAACATAAAATTTTTCATAAAAACATCCCACTGTTCATTTACACAATTTTTTCCTACACTATTTACTTCTAACTAACCCATCTTGATCGCGCATAGAACTTAGAAAGTTATTTTAATTTTCGATTGAAAATATTCGTCCATACTTTAATTTCTGGCTGTTATTGCGTTCACTTTTAAAACTCATTTTCTGTGCAGTGTGATCCGATACACAATTTTTAAATGCAAACGCTTCTACAAAATCAGAGTTAGTAAATGCAACTAGCATTGTTATTGCATATGCATGTATTTTCAGAAAAAGAGTTCATTATAGAAAAAAATTCAGTACTTGTTTTATTTGATTTTAACATTTCAATATTAAAATGTCCTAATATGAAAATTTGTTTATGTTCATTAAATATATTTACAAGAAGTTCTTCAATTTTGTCCATAAAAATATTTACATTACCGGAAGGTGGTCTATATATTGAAACAATTATATTTTGTACCTTATTAAGCCATATTCTATTGCTGCACATTCAAACACACCACTTATTGACAGTCTATTTAAGTTTGTTCGAACTTTATATTTTATATTTCTTTTAACATACACTGCCGAATAACCATGCTTCCCCTCTTCGCGGCAGAACATTGATGCTAATTTAAAACCTTTAATAGCTAGGTTCTTGAGTTGTGCTTCTGATTTCCAATGTTCCGTGATGCGCAATATCGCACAAACGGTATGATTTGTAACATCGTCAACAGCATTTCCTACGGATTGTACATTTTGATGAATGATGCTCTTCTTGATCTTGTCGATATTACGGCCTTCTTTTGCGCTATTTATAAAAAAGACGATGAGTAGTTAATATGACTTTGGTATTGTGTGCGCCTTCTTTTATATACCGGACACTGTAAATCTCGTGCGCTATGATGGTTCAGTTGAGGCGTATACTTCATCTTTGTGCAGTTAGGGCATGAAAACGTTTCACTGTTGCAGTCTTTGGCAGAATGATCCCCACCACACTTGTAACAGCAGTATTTTTCTTTGCAATATTTAGCAACGTGGCCAAAACCGGAACATCGGAAACATATGGCTAAATTAAAGTGATCTTTCACAAATTCTTTGATGAGATCAAAATTTATCTTTTCTTTTTTAAGAAACCATTTTGCTACTTCAGGTGTAGCCTGAAGAATCCAGTTTTCTTTATATTCGTTTCTACGTTGTTTTTTGGTAATTACTGTACTTTTATCTAAAACACTATACCCTAGATCATCTTCAATTTCACTGTTTAAGAAAATTATTTCTCTTAAAAATTCTTCATTTGGTAGGCCCTTTTCTATTCCTGTAATCATAAACATGCGGTTGGTATTTTTGGATTCTTTAAGTTTAATATGATTCTTGTTATTTAATGCTATTTTGAGTTTATCTTGTTGTTCTTGATTATGACTTTCAAGTACAATAGCTCCACTTTTTAAATGTCGAATGCTTTTAAAACCACCATCTGTCATATTGGACGGTATCTCTTTTTTTAACTGCTGCCTTGCTTCTTTGGCGTCTGTTACATTTTCTATAGTTATTATAGTTTCAAGTTTCTGTGCTGCTTTTGGAGTCACCCATGTTTGGGGTTCAGTTGATGGTGATTCTGTTTGCTGATTTCTGTCCTTGGATACCATGTTAGTTGCGTTAGCATAAGTCTTAGGCAATGCTTTTATAATAGTTAATTTATTTCCTTGGTAATTATTGTTTTTATAGCTCAAAACAAGATTTTGCTTTTCTAGCACTCCAATTTTATGAATTAGTAAAGTTAGGCATTTATGAATTTTATTAGTGGCGTTTCTTAAGCTATCTCGATTTTCTGCTACGGAAGTTTGTTCTTCTAGCTCAACTTCTCCCTCAATTTCATCCAGGGCTGAAAATACTTTTGTCTGTTGAAAACAATTCTGATTTTTCTGGTGTGGTTCTTATCTCCATATTGTCTTGGTTGATATCGTTTTCCGTTTGTATTTCATTTCTTTCACATTGCCTCTTTGTTCTTTTTTCCGACTCTGGTGTAGTCTTTGATTTATTTCTTTTATTTTTATTTTCGTTATCCTGTGATGCTAGATTTGTTTTCTCGAAGTTAATATTCCTATTATTTTCCGACGGTGGGGTTCGCTGTACTGTAGGTGTTTTTGATTTAAAGGGGTCGTCGCTTACTTAATTTGATTCCTTATTGAATGATCCTGGTATATCACATTTACCACTTGCACCTTTTTTACTATTTTTATCCGTATACATTTTTAATTGGTTGTTTATAATTTTTTATCCTTATCTGGCAAGCCGATAATATTATTTATTTCCGATGACGATAACTTTCCCATTGAACTGAGTGAAAAACTTCTTGTTTTTATATTTTTCACATTGGTTTTTAATGTTTTTTCTCGTTTATCACTTTCGCCGCCACCGCTTGTATCAACCATGATTATTCCAACTATTATTTCCTATGAAATTTCGCGAAAAAGAACACTTTTAAAGGAGAGCGACCAAACGTGCTATTGCCAAACTTTACGTTTTAAAATATTTTTATATATGTGTAATATAATAGCTACATTGATTGTTTTTAATTAAATTTAAACACTCGACACACATTTCTTATTCATCTGTTAAAGCATAATATGAGAGATATTACCTGTATTAATTTTCCAAAGTTATTAACTTTACGAAAAGAAAAATAATTAAGCAAGTGGCAGGCAAATATTTCAGAAATAATTTTAAAAAATTGTTGGTTTTTTGAATTTTTTAATTACTATATCATCCTTTAACCTACAGGAAACTGCAAAGCCATCCAAATCTCTGCTTTCACAGTAAGAAGATATTAGGGTGGCCATATCGAAGACCATCTGGTGGTGTCAAAAAAAGAGCTAAACCTCTAACTGATGATCTCATGGAAGGTGTCCGCTTGCAAATCAGGGATAAAATTTACCACGTGTACGCCGATCGTAAATGTGATGCTATTATGTGTTTAAGCATTTTTGTATGACAATATTAACAGTATAACTTTTTTCAGTTACAGTGCTGGATCCATATTGCAGAGAAATGCAGGTTTTATAATAAAAAGAGTTGCATTACTGTCAAAAGTAAGGTAATATGTATGGTTGGCATATAAGGAACCAAGTTCACAAGATGATACAAAACATCTATCCTGATATTTTTTCGGTCTTATATAAGCGTCTGCTTTTACTTATTTAAAATTTTATTTAATCAATAAACTGTCACACTGACACTTTCTTGATTAAAACAAAGGTATTAGAAAAATTGACTTCTAGATAAAAATAAATCAAAAGTTATTTAATACCATTGTTAACGTACACAGGTACAAATTCCTGAAAAATTATGTCTTTTACAATGAAATATTAGTGCTTGCAGAACATAATTATAAAAAGCATGCTAATATAATTTTGTATAATAAGGTATATTAAGATATCGATGTATAATAGTAACTGCTCATTTTAATTTGATAGCAACATAAGTTCCTGTTGTTTTCTTAACATGCTTGTCTACAGAGATAGGATTGCATGGACCAATCTATTTTTATTAAAACCATAATTACAATTTTAAAATGTATACTTGATAAAAAGAAATTGTAGGAAAGCCAGTGACAATAAAATCTTTAAGTGAACTGCTCCGAGAAAAAGAAGTGTACCAGGGAAGCCCAAGAAGCTTGGTCAGACTTGTCGGAAGCTTGGGATTTATATATTATAGAGCTGATGATAATCGCCGAGCTCTAATGAAAAAGCCTTGTGTTGCTCAGAAGAGACGCACATTTCTTCAAATATACATGGCGAATGAGCAGCTTGGTGCCGAAAACAGTTGTCCCAATTTAACCGACCGTATCTCTTTTCCCGAAATCCCAATGGGGAAGGCCGAAATACCAATTTCATTAGTTTTTTGCATATATGACTTACGTAACCTACGTAATTTCAGTATACGTGGCCTATGTATGTAGAAGGGTGCATATAGAATTTGCTTGTAATGATACTATACCCTTTATAAGTTACTATTGAACATTAAAGTTAAAACAGAGGTAACAAGAGTGAACAACCTTTAAGCAACCCATATATTTAGTTTTTTAATACAATAACCTTTCCTTAGAAAAGATCCATAGCTATTTTCAGAAATGTTTTTTTGTGCATCCGATACAAAAACATGGAAATTTTTCCAAGTGATTTGTATTTATATAACAGGGAAAAGAAATGATCAAGGATGTCTTTTTCGAAAAATTGATGACACAATTTTTGACAGGTATAGTTAAGTCCATGTGTAGACACACTGTATAAAGTTTACTGTAGGTAAAGATGCACATCCATGTAGATACGTACTTCCTATCTTTTTGTGAATATAGAGGCACCTACTAGACATGTAATAATTATAGATAATGACTTTATTTTATATATTTGAATAAATAAATAACAAAAAAATACAATGTGTTGTGTGTTTTATTCCCTATAATAAATAATAAAAAATGTATTTAAAAATATAAATAGACTGGTTTCATTTTTTAAATAAACGTACGTACTATTGTAGTACAGTCCTGGAAGGTCCTGGAATGTCATACAAACCTAGGCAAAATAAATAACCAGAAATAAGGAGGCAAGTCATTAATGTCACGTGACACTTGACATATCTGGCGCGAGGGTTCGCTGCAAAGACTATATCAGTATGACTCCTCGTTGCAAAGGCTTAATTACACTGTGGATGGGTTTTATAGGGATAACACCAATTAATTTTTTTTATTCTGTATTGTTGTTCAGTGTGATATGAATGAATTGTACCTATATTGAACTTTTAAAACTTTTTGAATGTATTTTTTAGGGAGAGTGTGTAATTGTGTTATTTTATTTCAGCTTTGTCAACAAGAATTTGTTTCGTATGATAATAAAGTATTATTGATTGATTGATTGAATAAAACTGTGAAACAGACAATTAAACGATTTTACTTGATTATTGTGCTTTGACATCATATACATTATATCAGGGTCAATACTCTAAATCTACATAAAACTTACCCGGACATTTCCAGGATCTTAAAAATAGGAACTTCTAAATTATTTCATCATTGTTGTTACAAAGTTGTAAGGTATACTTGATTATTGTGTTTTGACGCCTTTTATAAATGCCAGGTTGGCATCTTAAGGTAAACAAATAAATAGGTACTTCTCTATATATCTACTGTAGAGTTTATTCCACTCTCACAATTCAAAAGTGGGGAAAAGTGTTTGATATTTTTCGTCAAACGGGCAGTGCCACCTTAGCACTTAGGAGGTATAGGCTTCAGTTTCCCAATAGACGGGTTCCTTCCAAAAAAATATTTTATCGGCTGAAGAAGACCTTTTTCGAGACTGGACTGGAGATATAAAGAAAAAACGGAAAACAATAACTACGGAAGAAATAAATGAAAATAAAAGAAATGAATGTATTAGCCTATTTTCGGGCATTTCCCTACAATTCCATATCCAATATACTACGAGAGCTGGCTATATTGTATGGTTCAGTAGAAACGATTTTACTACCTACAAGAGTGTAAAAATTAACGCCTGGGCAAAAGGAAAATAGGCTGCATTTTTGTAGATATATAATGGACGAAATAAGAAGGAAACCCTAACTTTTAAAATTCTATATTATGGACGGATGAGGCAAATTTTTCCACCGGTAGGGGCTGCCACCGCTGAAATCATTGGACAGACGAAAATCCTTTCAATATTCAGGAAATCCAATTTCAAGGTCGACGAAGTGTTAGCGTTTGGTGAGGATTAATTGGTGATCGGGTTACGGACCCAATAATTTTCGCAGGTTCCTTAACTGGCCCACAATATTTTAATATACTGCAGGAGGAAATTGAAGATCGCTTAGGTAATTTACCCATTCTAACCGTAAGAAATTTAATATGGCATCAAGATGGAGCGCCGCCACACAGTGCCGCTCCAGTAACTGCATATTTAAACGCAAAATATGTCCAATGTATTGGAAAATCGGGTGCTAGAAAATAGCCGCCGAACAGCCCAGACCTAACACCCTGTGATTTTTTCTTTATATTAGAAATATTGTTTATAATACACCGTGTTATTCGTTGAATGAACTGTATATTAGAATTGAAAACGCCATCCTTCAGATTGAAACTAATAGAGAAGGTTTATTAAAAATTAATAGTCACATTGTAAAAGTGTTTCGTAAAAGTATTGAATTATATAATTCTAGTTATTAAATTAATAAACTTTTGTTATTTTCTAGTTATGCCAGTATTATATAAAATTGTTTTTCTACTACTCACTTGAAGAAAATAATGCATATGTGTGTTATATTTTTGAGACGGGAAGAAAAGGCGCCATCTAATGCGCTTCTGATATATAGTGTCCCATTTAAAAAAAAATAACAATTGTTTTTCAGTGTGACATATGACACCTACTGTCATTTTTGACAACACTCATAAAAACTTGGCTAAAAATGTTGTTTTTGAATGAACCCGCTAACTCAAAATACAAAAAAGTTACAGGCTCTTAAAAGTGGGACAAACTAAATTGATAACCCTGTACCTACTTATAATAATTTCTTTCATGCATAATATGTATGGTAATGTGTTAAAAACTTATATAGATGAATAGGCAGGACCCCTTTCAGTGATAGTCTATGCAGAGGCATACTGTAACCAATATATCTCGTATTAAATGGATGGTGTAGCATCATGTAGCAGAAACTTATGTTTGTTTTTAATCAGAAAGATTAAACACTGATAGACATACAGACATAGTCAATATATTTAAGTTCCTAAACTTACCTCTACAACATTTATTCCATGACAGCCCCAAAAGAACTCTTACTGTTACTATAAACACCCTATTAGTGTTCACACTACCCCAAAGCACAATGTATAGTGTATGCTTGCAAAGAAGGCAGCCCTAAGTGTGTCACAGATATCTTGCCATCCCTCCGAGGGAGTAGCATACAGTGGTCAGTTTATTGCAAACATGCACACCTGAGACAACCTATCCAAATTCAGGTCTGTTCATGAGACACCCAATCCAAATTTGGGTCAATGTAAATTGTCAAGAACCTGGTGTCTGTCACAAGGACCACACACTGTGAGGGAAGCCACGACATTTTGTGGAATGTCATTATTTTTCTGTTGTGCTTTGATCTGAAACATACATATTTGGTCTTGTCATTGTTCAAGGCAAATTAATTTTTTGTTAACCATTCCTGAGGTCTGTCTAACCAGTCACTCGAGATACCAAGGAGTACTTTTAGTGATGGCGTCAATACCAATGGTGTTATCAGCAAAGTTGACCAGATAAGAATCCTGCTCCAGTATATCAGAAGACAAGCTAGTCCCTAACTGGCAAACTAAATAAGCCAAATGTGTATGAAAGGATCTATTTTAATAAGACTTATCCATATTAAAAAATTATTAAATTGCAGAGCGTACTTAAATTATTTAAAAGCAAATAATTTCCATGGGCTTCCGTCATAGGCGCATACCAGTAGGAGGGGCGGTAGGAAAAAAAACTATAGGATTTATTTTTATGTATTCTGTCTGAATGTGGGAGATTGCCTATATATTCTGAGACCCTGTATGTACTATACATATTGATCTAAATGGGGTTAAGCAAAAACTGCAAAAGGAAAAACCTTACCTTGGAATACAATTGGAAGGGGTTCTATCAACCCAAGTGGCATATAGTCTCATTTTATTTGGAGCGGAAGCACCCGCACCAGTTAATATTTTTTGTTTTTCACTCATTCTTTACTAAAAACTTTCTTCATATATTTGTAATTAAAATGTATCTTGCAAAACTAATTAGTTCAGTTGAGTATTCACATGAAGGAAGAAAAATCACAAACGGAAATTTAAAACTCACAGAAAAGGACGAATCCGGCACCCGCTATATTTTCTTTTCATCGTAAACCAACAAACCCAAAACAAATAACAACCCTGGCCCTCGAATCGAATATAAAATAAACAAATATTTGGGCACAGACGAATGATGAACCAGCAGTCCTTTGTGTTCCAAGACACTACACAGAGCAAGATAGGGGATAGTAAATTGGCATTGTGGATTCCCATTTTGTCGAGAGTATGAATATACTCAGTAAAGGAGACCAGAGACAGTTTTGCTAAAAATGGCAACGGACTTTTTATTTTTAAAATGAAAAATTGATTTTAAAAAAATATTTTTTTGGTAACGATGACTGATTGATTTTTAAAAGGAATTTGCTTGGTGTTATCACTGAGTTTGTCAAGAGTTATTTTTCTGACACCCAAATAACAAAAAATTAAACATCTTTATAGTACATATTTTAGGAATCCTCGCCTTCTGACTCTATACGGTGACATAGTGGAAAGATGCAATAACCCATAGCATCTTTTAATGGGGGTGATAGTACAAAAATAAGTATACAGTAATTATTAATTTACCTGAGATATCGACACTCATTAAGCTAAGATATTATGCAAGTTCTATAAAAATATAGATATGAAAGTAATTATTTTCTAGAGCTTTTACTACTTAATCTCCTTATTTTGGTTAGGATTTGGTCAAAAAATCATAATTTTCATTCTCTGTCTATACGAAAATGACTTTTAGTATATTTAAACCGGCAAATCCTGAGATGGAAACAAATTGAATACCATATATGGCGCTTTCAATTAATAAGCGGATTATATATTATAATAATAATAATAATAATAATAATAATAATAATATTGCATTTATTATCATAAAATTCAAAAAGAAATTGAACATGGATAACGTCAAGTCTTATACTAAAAGCACTTAGTAACGAAATAAAAGTACTAATATAATAAATAAAAGTAAATAAATAAATAAATAAAAATATTCACACATACAGACCAGTCACAATCGTAACAAATAAGCAATAAATTGCTAGTGCAAAAAAAAGTAATGTATAACATTAAATAAAATGTGCCTTCAACCTCACGCATCATTTAGGTAATGATCACTAGAATAATATTCCTTCTGAATTAAGAATGTTTTAAGACGGGTTCTAAATTTAATATCACTTTGCACCTGCCTCAAAGTGGGAGGCAGGGCATTGTAAAGCTTTATGTACCCAATAAATGGACTCTTACCGTAGAGGGCTGTATGGTGCATGGGAGCATGCAGTTCATCTCTTGCACGCGTTACATATTGTAATAAGAATCGCTATTTCTCGAGAACAAATGTATTTTTTTTTATAAATTGATGAACACCATTAAAAATATGCAAATATGGAACAGTCATGATATTCAGCTGTCTAAATTTACCCCTACAATACTCATTGAACCCCAATTCAAGTATTAATTAATCAAATGATTTTTTTAACTCTTTAAAAACTATATGTGAGTTACGCACTGATGCACGATACCAAAATATTATGCTATATGATACTATAGACTGGACACATGCATGATAAAACATCAAGATACTGTTTAAACCTATCTGGTCCCTTGAATACCTACGACATACAATGGCAAGCTCATTTTTGACAAGACTGCAGCAACTTGCTTACTCCACTGCAGCCCCTGGTCCACAATATGAATTGAATTGAATAGTCAACGAAGTTTGTTTTAAAACTTTAGTATTTTTCTGGGGAATACCAGCGATAGAGCATGAACTGATGCATATTGTAAACCAAGTTTCTTACACAATGTTTCGGTGACAAAACTAGATTCGCTGCCGCTGTCAAGCAAGATGCGACAAGAATGTATTTTTCCATGATTATCTGTTAATTCAACCATAACAGATGACAACAGAACTGTAGCAGCAGAAAAATTGCTTGCAGTTATAAATTGTATGCTCTTTTTTGCAGTAGCTGCACGTTGGAGCGTGACTCAAGAATAGGCCTCTAATATTACTTTTACGTTTTGTATTTAGTGAACACCTCGCGTGTTATATTGTCATGCGCTTTGCATATTCACACTCACACTCACGCCTAGTAACATGATCTAGTTTTGTTGCGAACATGTGTATAATTAGGGCATCCCAGGAATCTACTGGCTGACCGAACACCTCAAGGGATCTAAGTGACATTCTTTTGTTGCCACTTTGCAGTCGAATAAAGCTTTTATGTGATTCTTTCTTAGCATTGGTTTGTTTTGTAGATTCCAGGCTATATTATAATTATTGGCCGAACTTTCAAGGGATCTTAACAAATTAGCGGCTTGTCCTCTTAATGAGAATTTCAAATAATGAAATTTGTTTATGTCAGGTATAGATACACTTCCTTATGTATAAGTGATTCAAATGTATCTTTAAAGAAAAGCCACTGTTTATAATTTCCGTCAAAAGAAGGCAGATATATAGGAGGTAATTTTATGTTGGGTTGTTTGCTGCATAACATTTGTTCTAATTGAGCCTTGCGACGAGATCGACCCATTATCGTCGTGCGCGCGAAAACTCTCTAATAATGATTAACTTGAGAAACAATACTAAAATAATTATCGTCAAAATCCGTACGTTCTTTCTCAATAGCGTCCTCGGTCACTGAGGGATCTAAAATTTCTATTTTAGATTGTATCTCTTAAAATAGTTCAAGAATTGGTTCAATTTTTGTCAAGCGCAGTTGCAATTGACCGAAATCAATGGATTCTGCAGTCTTCTCTTTATCAAAATATAATTTGAACTTTGTTAGCTGGGATCTATATGCCTTAAGCCGCGTTCTCAGAGCTACGTACTGTCGCCCGCGACATCAACCTAACCAATCAGAACCGTTTACGTCATTACCCCTCATCCCCACGCCGCTCTACCGGTGTTGTCAGGTATCTGGTGAAATTTCACCAGATCTGGTGATTTTTTGTGATTTATAAAATATACCGCCCCAACACGAAACTGGTAACACCAGAAAACGGACTTTTTTAAAAAGACTTTCATGGAACACCAGATTATTCATAAAATCGCAAAAAGATCAACAGATCTGATGACATTTCACGAGATACCTGGCAACACTGCGCTGTAGTATTATTAATTTTTTATTTTGTTTTGAAATTTGAACTTCAGTTTTCCGAAATAAGTATTCGTTGTTTCCGAACAAAGGTAATAAAATTACTAATTATTTGGTCCTAAAATATTGTGAATAGTATGTACTTTTGCTTTTAAAATTTATTTGATCATTACCTACCTAAATGCCACAAAATATTTAAATAATTTTTAATTACATTGGTCTTTTTAATTACATTGGTTCATTTTTTACTAACCAGCATAAATATACATATTTTGAGGAGTAGAATACGAAAATAAAAATCAAATTTGATGCTGTCATCGAAAAAAATCTTTTAAAAAACAAACCTATAACCTCCGAAAGGGGAAAATTTTAATCCAGCAACCAAATTTCTTCTCCGCATTCCACATAGTGAAACGGCCCGGACCCGGGTCTATTTTTCTCTAAAAAAATGTCGATGTTGAAAATAAAATAGCCAATATATTTAGGTCCAGTAATACATGCATAGCGTACATGTATTTTAAAAGAGCTTAAAACAGCAAAAAGTCTAACCTATTAGCGATTTACCAACCAAGGAATGTCAAGAGGTCACATTCCTTAGGCTAAACATGAAATAGGGGTGCATAAAGTGACGCAAGAGAGCAAAGGCAGGGGTGCGCCTATAAAAGCGGGAGACGCGACGCTAAAAAAAGAATTCAATTTTTGACTGTTGCAAATACAAGACGTTACGCTGCCCGATTCAGAGTCAAAATTTCCCGTTCCCAAATCAAGTCATTTCGCTGCCAGTGCTCTATCAGTGCATCATTAATCTCTTTAATTTCAACATACAAGTTTTTCCCATTCACAAGTTAAAGTGTTTACGCGGCCATTTAGTGTTCAGTACATCTTTATTTGATAAAGAATTTTCTTCTACTTGTTGAGTTGAGTATTCTGGTTGCCCCATCGGTTTTCCGATGTCGACGCGCTAGGAATCCTTGACAACGGAGTTAAATTCAGTATGGTATGCTACTCTCAGTATATCACTCTTTTTCTATAGACGCATAAAGAATTTTCTTCTACTTGTTGAGTTGAGTATTCTGGTTGCCCCATCGGTTTTCCGATGTCGACGCGCTAGGAATCCTTGACAACGGAGTTAAATTCAGTATGGTATGCTACTCTCAGTATATCACTCTTTTTCTATAGTCACATATAAAAATTCATGGAAGTAAATCCAGCATCCCAAAATCAAATTAATTTATACACAAAATGGCCGCTCTCTCATCTCTATATCTTCTCTTTTGATTTATTAATACAAATAATCTCCACCTGCCAAATAAATTGTCTGCAGGGCAAAAATGGTAGGTTTCTAGTAAAAACTACAAAGGGTAATTCGGGATTAACGGTTCTGTTTAATCTAAAATGTCTGCAAGACAAAAATTAATTAAACATTATTTTAAAGTGAAAAGCGAATAATGGTACCACTGTTGGCGTAAATCGATACACTTTTGCTTTCGTTTAAAGGGTCGTTATTTAGTAGGTCATTTTCAGAAACAGATGTTTGTCTTTCCAGGGTGAATTTTACAGTGGGTTCTTGAAAACAAAGGTAGGTGTTTATTACGCAGTAATAAAGCCTTCCTCGAATAATATCTGCAATCCGCGGTAAAGAAATGGGGGAGGGTTCTAAAAAGGGTTATCTATGATGTATAACAGGGTAACCGCAGGTTATCACTGTTATAAAAAGGTGTTAAAATCATTTGGTATGATGTTGCCTGTAGAACGTTAATTTATAACAGGTGTAAATAAAAAGGCGTGATGGGTTTTTCTTAGGAATGAATGTTCGACGGTAGGACACCACTACCGGACAGTGTCTTTCGACTTCCAGTACATGAAAAACAATGCTCGCTTGAGAAGAAAAGTGACACATGCGGAAAGCGAGCAGGCTCCTAATTTTTATTACACTTTTATGAGTTATATGTTAAAATGTTCAACAGTAGGACACCACTACTGTGCAGTTGTCTTTTCACTATACTACGTAGTAGCATTATACCAAACGTGTACGTAAACTGAGGGATGGTACATAAACAAAACGACAAGTAAATTAAATAAAAATACGTACACGAAAATGGGGTCATATGTAACAAAATAAATTGCAGATTATCAGGGGATCAATGTAAATAAAATGGTCGCAGACCAAAGGTTCATGTAAGAAGCGAGATAGAAATATCGGATATCTACTATTATTGTCGCAGACATAATAGATAGAGAACAGGTAACAACGCTATTATTGTCGCAGACATATAATACTTAGTATTGTGGTAAAGGGGGTAAATCATCACCGTTCTGTCGCAGACAGATATTGGTGAATAATAACGGGCCAAATTATGGGAGACAAACATTCTGAAACAGGTTATATAATTATTATTATAATAATGTAAAACCTTTGTATCTGGTAAATTATTAATTTGTAATAAATAAGTGAATGGTTAAACTCTCTTTGATTTAACTTCCTGGCAGCGGAATCCTATCAGTACTTAGGGAAAACGTCATACTAAGAATAAAGCTAATAAATCGTAAAACCTGACAACCTTACCGTTGTCCCAAACTTTAAAAGAACCTGCAAAGTAAACACAACGTATACAGGGTCGTACCACAAAAATTAGACGATTACAGCCAGAGTGATGGATTCCATCAGGTGAATAACACACCCGGGGTCGATCAGTTTCACTGGTGCCGTGACCAGGATATAAAGTCATTAAATTGGGACAACAAAAATTCACCATTTGATATGCTCTACCAAGTGCTGTGACTCCCAATAACTGACCTACAGGAAACAATAACAGCCGAAGTACCAGTTCCAGTAGCAGTGCCAGCAAACCACAAATCATTGGACACGGATGATATACATGATGACCAACGTCAATTGAACCAAGAGTAACCAGAGAAAATGCTTTGTCCCACCAATAACGTCACTGTAATCACCTGAATACCAAATTCTGTCGACCTACCAAGTATCCACTTCAGCATTGACGCTATCCAACCAACCGGGCTGTAAGAAGACAACCAAGTATGAAACCGGACCAAATCGAAAGTTCAAAGGGGGACAACAAAATGGACGTTGTCGACAACCAGTAGCAGATAATAAATAACACTTTGGTTAATACATCGCAGAACTAGACAGCTACATGTAGTTATACGTAGGAGAACTGCTTATTGGACAGAGCAGGAGCAAAGCAAATGGTGCCTGAACGTAGCAACATCAATGGGTAGCACCGAAAGCGAGAAAAAAAAAACATGGAGGTTCACCGTACAGAGTTTGTAAAACTAAAACTCTTGCTAACTAATTCCATGCTCGAGATAACACTGGAGAAGATAGGTAGCGCTACCTGACTATTATCCAATGTTCCAAACATTGCTGTATCTGATGGTTGACACAGCAATAGCAGCTATATTTTGAGGCAGCAAGGGACAGCCTCATAGATGGTTGCGCAATATCACTGACAGAAACCACAAGGTGATCCACTAATCATATATGCGTTTCACGCGTATATAAAAACTACCACGCAGGAAACCGACCCCCTATCAAGTTCAAAATTGTAACCACTTGAACCTGATATGATAGTACCGCAAGAGGTATGCCATCAGTACCTCCAAAACAGCAGCAAAGGGCAGGTACACCGTCAATGATGCAACCCACAGTGAAGGGTTCAACAGAAACGCCACTGGAGAAGAAACTACCCTGTAGCAGATAAGGCGAGATTTACCAGACGGAAGCTGTAAAAATCTGCATGGTCAAAAATAACGGCATCCATCAGGACAAAGGGTGACTTAATTTATATCATGGTTTTAAGAAACCCGCACCAATCAGTGAAATAACTATACCAGGAATAAAGAAATAAAATGGGTCCAAGGAGGAGGCGAGCCGAGACGATGACGATCGTTAATGCGTACCGAGGAGCAGCCAAAGGTATGGAAGGGGAGCAATGAACCAGGAGATAAGATCTCGTAAGCAGGATGTGACGAGGTCCCAGTCCACAGACACTATTCCAGGAGAGTGCTGAGAATGGCGGTTGACGTAAGATGGACTCTAATAATTTTTATTTCAGGTCTACGTAACTTATATTATTTTACAGTAATATTATTATGATTTATTGTAATTGACGACAGCAAAAGTGTAATTGATTTTAATCGCTAGATAGGTAAATTTTAAACTATTGCTTGATGTACAAGGCTATATTTTAAAATTGGGGGAGAGTGAAACGGCCCGGACCCGGGTCTATTTTTCTCTAAAAAAATGTCGATGTTGAAAATAAAATAGCCAATATATTTAGGTCCAGTAATACATGCATAGCGTACATGTATTTTAAAAGAGCTTAAAACAGCAAAAAGTCTAACCTATTAGCGATTTACCAACCAAGGAATGTCAAGAGGTCACATTCCTTAGGCTAAACATGAAATAGGGGTGCATAAAGTGACGCAAGAGAGCAAAGGCAGGGGTGCGCCTATAAAAGCGGGAGACGCGACGCTAAAAAAAGAATTCAATTTTTGACTGTTGCAAATACAAGACGTTACGCTGCCCGATTCAGAGTCAAAATTTCCCGTTCCCAAATCAAGTCATTTCGCTGCCAGTGCTCTATCAGTGCATCATTAATCTCTTTAATTTCAACATACAAGTTTTTCCCATTCACAAGTTAAAGTGTTTACGCGGCCATTTAGTGTTCAGTACATCTTTATTTGATAAAGAATTTTCTTCTACTTGTTGAGTTGAGTATTCTGGTTGCCCCATCGGTTTTCCGATGTCGACGCGCTAGGAATCCTTGACAACGGAGTTAAATTCAGTATGGTATGCTACTCTCAGTATATCACTCTTTTTCTATAGACGCATAAAGAATTTTCTTCTACTTGTTGAGTTGAGTATTCTGGTTGCCCCATCGGTTTTCCGATGTCGACGCGCTAGGAATCCTTGACAACGGAGTTAAATTCAGTATGGTATGCTACTCTCAGTATATCACTCTTTTTCTATAGTCACATATAAAAATTCATGGAAGTAAATCCAGCATCCCAAAATCAAATTAATTTATACACAAAATGGCCGCTCTCTCATCTCTATATCTTCTCTTTTGATTTATTAATACAAATAATCTCCACCTGCCAAATAAATTGTCTGCAGGGCAAAAATGGTAGGTTTCTAGTAAAAACTACAAAGGGTAATTCGGGATTAACGGTTCTGTTTAATCTAAAATGTCTGCAAGACAAAAATTAATTAAACATTATTTTAAAGTGAAAAGCGAATAATGGTACCACTGTTGGCGTAAATCGATACACTTTTGCTTTCGTTTAAAGGGTCGTTATTTAGTAGGTCATTTTCAGAAACAGATGTTTGTCTTTCCAGGGTGAATTTTACAGTGGGTTCTTGAAAACAAAGGTAGGTGTTTATTACGCAGTAATAAAGCCTTCCTCGAATAATATCTGCAATCCGCGGTAAAGAAATGGGGGAGGGTTCTAAAAAGGGTTATCTATGATGTATAACAGGGTAACCGCAGGTTATCACTGTTATAAAAAGGTGTTAAAATCATTTGGTATGATGTTGCCTGTAGAACGTTAATTTATAACAGGTGTAAATAAAAAGGCGTGATGGGTTTTTCTTAGGAATGAATGTTCGACGGTAGGACACCACTACCGGACAGTGTCTTTCGACTTCCAGTACATGAAAAACAATGCTCGCTTGAGAAGAAAAGTGACACATGCGGAAAGCGAGCAGGCTCCTAATTTTTATTACACTTTTATGAGTTATATGTTAAAATGTTCAACAGTAGGACACCACTACTGTGCAGTTGTCTTTTCACTATACTACGTAGTAGCATTATACCAAACGTGTACGTAAACTGAGGGATGGTACATAAACAAAACGACAAGTAAATTAAATAAAAATACGTACACGAAAATGGGGTCATATGTAACAAAATAAATTGCAGATTATCAGGGGATCAATGTAAATAAAATGGTCGCAGACCAAAGGTTCATGTAAGAAGCGAGATAGAAATATCGGATATCTACTATTATTGTCGCAGACATAATAGATAGAGAACAGGTAACAACGCTATTATTGTCGCAGACATATAATACTTAGTATTGTGGTAAAGGGGGTAAATCATCACCGTTCTGTCGCAGACAGAT
The DNA here is from genome assembly GCA_963991005.1 of Barypeithes pellucidus. Classification (NCBI taxonomy): domain Eukaryota; kingdom Metazoa; phylum Arthropoda; class Insecta; order Coleoptera; family Curculionidae; genus Barypeithes; species Barypeithes pellucidus. The sequence goes on along the minus strand of OZ022556.1, from coordinate 48,185,417 downwards.
ATTGGTGAATAATAACGGGCCAAATTATGGGAGACAAACATTCTGAAACAGGTTATATAATTATTATTATAATAATGTAAAACCTTTGTATCTGGTAAATTATTAATTTGTAATAAATAAGTGAATGGTTAAACTCTCTTTGATTTAACTTCCTGGCAGCGGAATCCTATCAGTACTTAGGGAAAACGTCATACTAAGAATAAAGCTAATAAATCGTAAAACCTGACAACCTTACCGTTGTCCCAAACTTTAAAAGAACCTGCAAAGTAAACACAACGTATACAGGGTCGTACCACAAAAATTAGACGATTACAGCCAGAGTGATGGATTCCATCAGGTGAATAACACACCCGGGGTCGATCAGTTTCAATACTCACACCCTAAAAAACGTAAATATTGGCCTGCTGTAATCGGATATACAACAATTTCAAGTTTAAAACATTAAATTTTAGGTTAAACAAAAGCCATAATGGATGTGGACACAAATTCAAATTATGCTCTGCACGAATATGGCTTTGTATCTGGTTGGAATGAAGATATAGAGGATACACAAGCTAGTGAGGATAATAGCCAAGCTATCGAAAGCCTGCCTATTAACATTAGTGCCATGAGACCTAGGGTGTGGAATATGAATGATGAGGAGACACTGTCAGAACGCCCATGTCTATGATTTTAGACTTCCTTATTGGAGGAATGAAATGGTTCTCCTACCTACCTACTTAACAGTGGTTAATAAGAACTACCTAATAAGATGTGTAAATGTATTTGTTTTTCTAGTGCATAGTAGTCCTAAATACTGCAGAGTCTCGATATAGTGCACGCATGTGCTGCTCTACCGAGGTTGTTCACTATTTCAAGTTTATGATAAAATAAGTACACGAATAAAACTGGGCTGTTTTCATTATATTTATATTTTGAGCTCTAAAAGGCACAAATTAGTTAGTGGAAGGAAATAAGTCTTAGTCTGTTTTTTGGCTTCTTGTAACATTTTTTAACGAAATTAGCTCTTTAGTCTTGAAGAATAATCATATTAAAATACACTGCCAGATATTATTCAAATATTTCATTGCTTCGCCGCTTTCATTATCAAAGTCTCAAGTCAGTATGATGAATTATTCAAAACGAAATTTGTATAAAACAATTTGTTTTCATTTAAAAAACATAACAAATTATTGTAAGGTTAGGTTACATCCGAATGACAAGTGACAGACGTCGCCCCCTACAAAAAGAGTGGGGGACTGTCGCTGCGACACGTCGAAGCTCTAACGCGGCTTTAAGCCGCGTTCTCAGAGCTACGTACTGTCGCCCGCGACACCAACCTAACCAATCATAACCGTTTACGTCATTACCCCTTATCCCCACCATCGAGCGGTGCCGAAGTAGCGGTGTTGCCAAGTATCTGGTGAAATTTCACCAGATCTGGTGATTTTTTGTCATTTATAAAATATACCTCCCCGAAACGAAGCTGGTAACACCAGAAACCGAACTTTTTCAAAAGGTTTTTCATGGACCACCAGATTATTCACAAAAAAATCAACAGATCTGGTGACATTTCATGAGATACCTGGCAACACTGCGCTGTAGTATTAATTTATTATTTTGTTTTGAAATTTGAACCTCAGTTTTTCGAAATAAGTATTCGTTGTTTCCGAACAAAGGTAAATTATTTTGTCCTAAAAAATTGTGAATAGTATGTACTTTTGCTTTTAAAAGTTTATTTGATCATGCCACCTAAATGCCACAAAACATTTAAATAATTTTTAATTACATTGGTCTTTTTAATTACATTGATTCATTTTTTACTAACGAGAATAAATATACATATTTTGAGGAGTAGAATACGAAAATAAAAATCTAATTTGACGCTGTCATCGAAAAAATCTTTTAAAAAACAAACCTATAACCTTCGAGAGGGGAAAATTTTAATCCAACATCCGCATTCGACATACTCACACCCTCAAAAAATGTAAATATTGGCCGCCTGCTGCAATCGGAAGAGATTATCGACTATACTAAGTATTGTAAAGAAATGTGACAAGTTCAAGTTTAAAACGTTAAATTTTAGGTTAAACAAAAACCATAATGGATATGGACACAAATTCAAATTATATTCCTGTGGAAATTCTTCACCGCTCTGAAGCTGAATTTAGAATAAAGTTATCTGCAGAAGAAAGTGCAAGAGTTAATAATACTGGTAAAACATCATTTTGAATTAAAATTGTAAACTGTTTTTAAAGTCACAAGGTATGTTAGCCCTACTGTTTGCATATTCGCAATGTTATCTAAAAATTAGTTTTGTAGCTCTATAGATCCCTAAATCTTATAATATAAATATTTTTAAATTATTGTAGATACAGATTACAAAGGCCAAGTATGCTCTGCACGAATATGGCTTTGTATCTGGTTGGAATGAAGATATAGAGGATACACAAGCTAGTGAGGATAGTAGCCAAGCTATCAAAAGCCTGCTTATTACAATTAGTACCACGAGACCTAGAGGTTGTGGAATATGAATGATGAGGAGACACTGTCAGAAGGACCGTGTCTATGCTTTTAGACTTCCTTATTGGATGAAATTAAATTAATTAAATACCTACCTACTTAACAGTGGTTAATAAAAACTACCTAATAAGATGCGTAAATATATTTGTTTTTCTAGTGCATCGTAGTCCTAAATACAGTAGAGTCTCGATATAGTGCACGCGTGTGCTGCTCTACTATGATAAAAAATACAGGAATAAAACTGGGCCGTTTTCATTACATTTATATTTTGAGCTCTAAAATGCACAAATTAGTTAATTTAGTCTGTTTTTTTGGCTTCTTGTAACATTTATTTAACGAAATTAGCTCTTTAGTCGGGAAGAATAATCATATTAAAATACACTGCCAGACATTATTCAAAGATTTCATTGCTTCGCCGCTCTCATTATCAAAGTCTCAATCAGTATGATAAATTATTCAAAGCGAAATTTGTACAAAACAAATTGTTTTCATTTAAAAAACAATAACAAATTATTGTAAGGTTAGGTTTGACCCGAATGACAAGTGACAGACGTCACCCCCTACAAAAGGAGTGGGGGACTGTCGCCAGCGGCACCAACCTAACCAATCAGAACCGTTTACGTCATTACCCCTTATCCCCACCATCGAACGGTGCCGAAGTAGCGGTGTTGCCAGATCTGGTGATTTTTTTTGTGATTTATAATATATACCTCCCCGAAACGAAGCTGAAACCGAACGCTTTTAAAAAGTTTTTCATGGACCAAAAGATTATTAATAAAATCACAAAAAAATCAACAGATCTGGTGACATTTCACGAGATACCTGGCAACACTGCGCTGTATAGTATTATTAATTTTTTATTTTGTTTTGAAATTTCGTAGTATTCGTTGATTTGAACCTCAGTTTTACAACAAACCCGAAATACGTATTCGTTGTTTCCGAACAAAGGTAAATTATTTTGTCCTAAAAAATTTTGAAAAGTATGTAGGTACTTTTGCTTTTAAAAGTTTATTTGATCATTAACTACCTAAATCCCACAAAATATTTAAATAATTTTTAATTACATTGGTTCATTTTTTACTAACCAGAATAAATATACATATTTTGAGGAGTAGAATACGCAAATAAAAATCAAATGAAACGTTACCGCCCCCCGCCAATGCGGAAGTAAAAGAACGCGATCATCTTTAAATTTGGATAAGCTTATTTGGTTGAATTTTTTACTGGATCATCTAATTATAATTATTTAAAGTGGACAAAAAATGGGGGTCCCCAAGAGGTCAGAGTTAACACACAAATAGTGCCACACGACTCCACGCGGGAAGTCTATTTACCTAACCTTAAATTTCATATGCATCATTAAGAATTAGGCAATCCAAACCACGTGACTTTTCATCTGTCAAAATTTCCTTGGTGGGCAAACAAACCCATTGTTTGCATTGATTTAGATAGGTTTATTACCTTTCTTGGGAGTTTTAAACCATCTAAATTCTAAATATTTGCTGGTTCTGGCTAGTTCTGTTAAGACCATTTAATTGTGAAAACGTACCAGTGTGTTTTATCATGCAGAGTTCATATTTGAAGAAATTATTGCAATAATGCACAGAGGTAGACCAGAGGTATGTTTGTTTACATTTTGATTATACTTTCAATTTAAGATTCATGAGCATTTTTCTCATTTAAATAGTAAAATTCTATTCTTGAATATCATATTCAAATGATATAAAATTATAATTTGTTTTAGATTTCTAATGAAGCTGAAATTAATAAAGGATTTGAATCTTTTTACCATGGCAGTTGTTGATTTGGACTACACCATTAGTGGGATTCTACCAGTGGCCTATCATCTCGTATTTCGATTTTTGTAGCCTTAACACATAGTTTTTATTCACATGAGCAGATGAAAGCCTACAAAACCCTTGAAGCTCATTAATATTTTTCAGCCAGTTCTGTTATAAATCTTGGAACGAAGGTTGTAAATGAGTTCTATGTCATGGTTGGAAAGGTAATTATTTTTGTTTACTTCAAGTGTTTGATACCTAGTGCAGGAGTGACCAACTTTTTTATAAGATCTTTCACTTTTGAACTAAAAAAATTTAAGGCGTGTCACTCAATTTTCGAAATGCAATACTTTATGTTACTTAATGTATATAATATTCTTTTTCAGATGAAGCATTCACAAAAAGCCAGTGCTAAACCAATTTTTGGTGTGGAATATATCAACAGAAATAAAGGTATGATTTTTTGTACCGCTGTACCTGCCGTTATTGTCCACAGAACTGCCCATTATCCCAATTGCAAATATGAACTTCGGCACAGTTTCTGGTTCGTTAAGACAGAGGTAGCTTTACCTTCAGTGTTCAAAGAAGGGATAAATTTATTCAAATATGAACTGAAAACCTTGCTTACTTATTTTTATTTAATAATAATTTGTTTCCATAGTTTCCATTTGGTAAATATATTATTTATATTAAATGTATTGTTTTATTTATATATATATAATTCAGTGCGTATCAAACATTTAAATATAAGTACTTATACTAAATATCCTTATTTAACATGAATTGTTTTTAAAAATACGTATTATCAAAATGGGTTTATTTACAAATTGTATGTACTATATGTTCTACAAGATTCAAAATATATGTTTTAAAACTATGTAAGTATATTTTTAATTATTATAAAACTTAAGTAGATAAAGTGATAGGAAAAAATATTTTAAAGTTCTCTTCGAGTAGGGCCATTTGAATAGCTAACTACACACTCTCTGGTTTCTTAAAATTGATTTTGTAAGATCTTCCCTCTTGATAGCTGCTCTATTAATCATATATCCCGCCTTTTCTTTGATAAATCGTTTATTTGTGGGTAATGAATAGTCTTTTTTATTGCGAATCAAATGAAACTAGAAATCAGCCCGGTGAGACTGCTTATGGGGGGGGGGGGGGGTCGAAACACGTAAGCAGGCCTTGGAAGTGATGCTAAGCCTACTCTGCTCCATACGCTCACATGTAACCTACTTTTATCTATCTGTTTCACTCTATCATTTAAGCGTCACTATCAGACTTACGTAGAGTTAATATGGAAAGCCCAAAAGTGAGTGTTTATGCGGGCGACTTGATCCTGGTCATATTTGTCTCACTTTACTGAATTAGGGAAGGTTGCTGCAGACAGAGATAGGCATAGAATGCGAACAGCACGAATTGTTAAATAGTTTAACAAGCTAACTTCCTTCGTCTGGCGGGCATGGAAATCAAGCAACATCTGATATAATTTAAAATGGTGGAGAAGTGGAGAAGACGCATCTTTAAATTTTAAAATAATTTTTAATATTCTAATCTTTCACGAAAAACGTCGTTTCCTTTTTGGTGCAAGTGAGTAATTTGTAATTGAAACATTCATTTAGTCATCTTTACTGAGAGTAAGCTTCAATAATAATTTCTTTTCCTAAATCATATGGGGCCCAAAAATATGCTGGGACTTGAAGCTTGAAATATTTGCTAGGACCTAGAGCCCATTTGAAGATGGTAAAATATTTTATGTAAATTATGATTTACTTCCTATTTTTTAATAAAACTACTTACAAGCTTATTTCTGAAGTTTAATTTTTCATTTGTAGTTACGTTATTAGTTAAAAAAATGATATAAGAGTGTGTAAGGATTATTTTAAAGTGATATTTACAGCTTAAAACATGTCAGAATCCTAATATTTGATTTTCAGTACTTGAGTAAATCAAATAAAAGGGTTTGAATGTTTTTTATTGGTTAAATGTCACTTTAACATATTGACAGTAATAAAAATTTTGACAAAAGTGACATTTGAAAAGCACGTGCCTTTGTCAGCTGATTCCAGACGGAATGGATGCCTGGTTTGTTCGTTTGACCATACTTGCTTCGATGTGTTAACACGGCTGTTTGTCTTCTTCCTGTTTATAAGTATTCGTTGCTAGAAATGGTCGCGATCACGACGGCTTCCACAATTTGACCACAATACACGTTGTCGGCATTTTTCTTCCACAAATACTTATTATATACACTTAAATGAATCTATTCTAATAATAAATTTGTTAACAAAAGACCACACAATCACAGTAAAACGCTACGAGCTTAACAGTAAACATATGGACACGACCTTTGTTTGCCCACCAGATAACCTAAAAATTTTATTTGACAGGTCGTTGGATTGGTCAATTGACCATTTTCACATGACGTCACAACGCGGCAGCCATTTTGCCTGAGGGACAAACAAATCAAAACTTGGTTAGGTGATGTGTTGTGTTTCTATATTTTCTTTGGTGTTTCTGTATTTTCGGGATCGTTTAAGTGACTTTATGACCTTTTTTAAAATTATAAGGAACTGAAATACTTTACTAATGCCGTCATTTTGTGCAGTAGTGCTTTGTGGGACGAGACAAAATAGAGACAATGTAAGGTTTTTTAGAAGAACTGCTGCTCTGAAAAATGCTGGTTGATCTAAACACAGGCAAGAGATGTGGATAAAGGCCATTAAAAGGGGAACATTAAGTTAATCCCAAATGAAGCATGGACATGTTTGCTCTAGACATTTCAAAACTGGTAATAAAATTAAAGATGACATCAGGGAATGAAATTCTAAAAAACTTTTTTGACGTGCGCTTGCTGCATTACTTGAGAAGGACCATCCTGATTGGATTCCAAATAAGAATATGGGATATGTTAGCTCTCATTCTGTGGGTGATACACAGATTGATAGGTTTCAACGAGCCACAAAAAGGAAAAAGCGATTGGATGAGGTAGGACAAGTAGATACGGATGAAAACCATACCTACATTATTCAAATTCAAAATTCAATGATTTGATTATGATACAGTTATTGATTTGGATAACAAGCAAAATTTTAAATTAAGTATTTCAAGTATACACCATGTAAAATGATATAAGAATATTTTACTTATTTTTTTTGGAATATACTTCGCAAACTCTCAAATTTTTAAGCAATAACAGCAAACGCTTGAGGACGAAGAGATTCCTGGTACGAGCAGAAATTTAGATGAAGAACATATGATGGAAAATCATTTAAATGAAGCTACACAGACCGACAACAGTTCAAAATTTGTCACAATGCTTATATAGTTTTTTTTATCAAAAATTAAAAAACTTGGAAATAACAGAAGAATCTTTTATTATACTGGGCTTCCAAAAAACGAAATGCTGTTTATTTTATTATACGATTATATTTATTTTATATACAATACATACCAACTTAAATAACTTAGGATAATAATATGCATCATTATATTGTAAATACGATGCACCTAGGTGTTGCCACCTGTATGTGCATATTAAAATAAACTGTATATTTAGTTCGTAAATATTAGTTTAAAGCTGAAATTATATATTAAAATTAAAAAGCTAATCTGTGAAGTAAAACAATTTTTTATTTAATATTCCTCAAAGGATATATAATTTAAGGCATCGGATTTTTTACACAAATAAACCACGTGTTGATGATTTCAGGCAGGGAATGTAAATTTAAAGTCTTTCATGGATCTTTACCATCCATGGTTTTTAATTTATCATTGTATGTCTTTCACACTTTGAGAAAACTTCATAATAATCACTCCTCTCCATTGTCTCAAAAACTTTAAAACACTTATAGGTATACACAGATTAAGAATAGAATTAGTTTATACAATAAATTAGCTAAAAATCGAATACGTATTGTCCTTGTGGACTCGTGAAAGTCGAAAACTCAAATAATTTGCATTTAATTACATTAACTTTGTGCTGGTGTTTGTCCCTCAGGAAAAATGGCCGACATGTCAAAATCAGCTGTTTGAAAATGGTCTATAGTGTTCTAACCTTAGGAAGGCAGGTTATTTTAATTTGGCCGCGGATGCATATGTCCTTTTAGGAAAAGCTCACTAGACCGTCTAGATCTGGGACCCAATTTGCCCTACGTTGTGTAACCCTACGTTGTGTATTCTACGTTGTGTGAGTAACCCTATAGTTCGCTGACAAAAGTCAAATGAAGTATTACACCGATCAAAGCGTCGAATTTGAACAGGGATTCGTTAAAACCAGTATGAATCATTCGCAAAAATTTAGAAACGTACCCGAAAAGTGGCTTAAGCTAACGCATAATTTGGAAAATCCGGTCGCTATCGGTTGTAAAAGAAAATCTGGGTATGTTCCAATTTCCAAAGGTTCACCTACCCCGTGCACTGGACGAGACTGTGGAGCTGTCGCTCAAGGCAGTAGCCTTTCTCTATAGGATTCCCTCAGTACGGTTGCTGGAATGCGCTGTCTAGGCAGTAGCCCTCCGTCCCACGTAGAAGGAAACAGCGGAAGAGCCCATACTTTACAAATACTACTTCAAACGTGGTTGTGTAGTTTGTAACTGTTTAGTAAGGGTAGGCTCGTCGCATCAGCCACTTTTATGTAATAGAATAATCGATACCGGGGTTGCTAATCAAAAGAATGCAAATCAAGGTAGTGGAAAACGAGGCCACATTCAAAACACAGTAAATGTCCTCACATCCCCGCACCATAGTGCGAAGGGGGAGCATGATAAACCTACAGGCCTACGAACCTAAACCATGTTCGAGGGAACGCTCATGATCTCTACCATGAAAATAATTTAAAGGTTGTGACATAAAATTAGCAAACACCCGATATTTCGCCCGTTAACTCAGTTAAGATAAGTTTCATTGTAATCCCTGTTAAAATGCGCCGCTCACTAAGGAGAAGTGAGTCGATTATATGAAATAAAACCTAAAGAAACCGAGCTAATTTAAATGTGAAATAAAAATGAGATTCCCTGCAATATTCGGTCTCATAGTCTAACCTGTTGAAGTTGTTGGTTTGTCCCGATTCCCATCAGTACGTTTTTCCTATAAAACATATATCAAGGGTAAGACATCGGCAAATACCTACCATAGGTGCAAGTTATAAAAGATATTTATTTGTCGCAATGCGAAACCCTAAAATCTCGGCCGCTATGGTAAAGGAAAGATTTATGACCTAAGAGTAGTACCGTACTTTAGAAGAAGGGTTCCTATCGAGTTCGCTGATAGACGTCCACTTCAGTCTAACGAAAAAATACCTTTGTACAAGAGATAATTTAGAATTTTATTATTTTAGCAAAGCTTAGTTTTTAGAAATATGTTTAAGGACCAGAGATTTATAAAATGTAACATTTAACATAATTAAATTGATTACCAGGCCGCCCCCGGTCTTAAAGAAAATCACCTTTATTAGAACCTGTAAAGCGATCGGTTATTTTATAGTTTTTGTATTCCAATTTATTTAATAAAATTATGATGCTTCAGATTTTATGAGACTAATAGATATTCAGAAATATATTTTTGAATAATGGTCAGGAAAAGAAAATGGTATGATATGGTAGGAAGTGAGGAAGACCAAATAGGTTTTCCGACATAAGCGAAAAACCACAAATGACCAGGATTTTAGGGAAGATCAAATAGGTTTTCCGACATCAGCGAAAAACCACAAATGACCAGGATTTTAGGGAAGCCAAATAGGTTTTCCGACATAAGCGAAAAACCACAAGTGACCAGGATTTTAGGGAAGCCAAATAGGTTTTCCGACATAAGCGAAAAACCACAAATGACCAGGATTTTAGGGAAGCCAAATAGGTTTTCCGACATAAGCGAAAAACCACAAATGACCAGGATTTTAGGGAAGCCAAATAGGTTTTCCGACATAAGCGAAAAACCACAAATGACCAGGATTTTAGGGAAGCCAAATAGGTTTTCCGACATAAGCGAAAAACCACAAATGACCAGGATTTTAGGGAAGCCAAATAGGTTTTCCGACATAAGCGAAAAACCACAAATGACCAGGATTTTAGGGAAGCCGAATAGGTTTTCCGACATAAGCGAAAAACCACAAATGACCAGGATTTTAGGGAAGCCAAATAGGTTTTCCGACATAAGCGAAAAACCACAAATGACCAGGATTTTAGGGAAGCCAAATAGGTTTTCCGACATAAGCGAAAAACCACAAATGACCAGGATTTTAGGGAAGCCAAATAGGTTTTCCGACATAAGCGAAAAACCACAAATGACCAGGATTTTAGGGAAGCCAAATAGGTTTTCCGATATAAGCGAAAAACCACAAATGACCAGGATTTTAGGGAAGCCAAATAGGTTTTCCGACATAAGCGAAAAACCACAAATGACCAGGATTTTAGGGAAGTCAAATAGGTTTTCCGACATAAGCGAAAAACCACAAATGACCAGGATTTTAGGGAAGCCAAATAGGTTTTCCGACATAAGCGAAAAACCACAAATGGCCAGGATTTTAGGGAAAGGTAAAAGGTGGAGGAAGGTAGGTGTTGGTAGGAAAGATAGAAGTTGACTATTTACTTAACTAAAGTGTGATCTCCAGATAATTACTTTACGTAGTCTCTTATAAATTATGACGTGCAACAGATTTTAATAATTAAGAATCGAAACAGAAATTTTAATAATTTACCTTTATGTTGCACCAGATTAATATTGACAAAATCACACTTTAAACAATTAATATTTTGAATGATATGTACAAACGAGATTAATATTTTATTTTGAATAAACTCTGAACGAGAAAAAGAAAAGAGAAAAAACTATAAAATTTGAATGGGTAAGGTACTCTTTAGCTACGGAAAAATGATTTATCAGAGTTCTATTTAATTTTGAGAAAGCAAAACGGAGAAAGGTCCGTTTTGACTTTAAGCCACAAATTTTTGAAAGAAAGAGTTCTATTTAATTTTGAGCCAACAGAGAAAAGCTCGTTTTGACTTTAAGCCCCAATTTTTGAAAGAAAGAGTTCCATTTAATTTTGAGCCAACAGAGAAAAGCTCGTTTTGACTTTAAGCCCCAAGTTTTGAAAGAAAGAGTTCCTCTATATGGGGTGGTTAGCGTTTCTATACTCTCCAGGATGTCAGCGCAGTTCTTCGCCTCTCCTCTTTGTGCGGGCGTTCCGAGTGCCCGGTACTCCCGATGTCGCCTGTGTAGCCATCCCGCGCGTCATCGCGTTATTTTGGTCACTTGAGTTTTGTAATATCCGTTATAAAGAAATTATGGAATAATATAAGTATAATGCAATCTTAATCACGTCTTACAATTTTTTGCTGATTATTTAAGTATTAGTTTATGTTAGTAAATACATCTTTTTGCCTAACGTGGGTCAGAATTTCATTGAAAAATAAGAGGCCTAGGTCCGCTCCGTTACACAAATTTGACGCTGTCATCGACTAAAATCTTTTAAAACAAACAAACCTATAACCTCCGAGAATGGAAAATTTTAATCCAACATCCGCATTTCACAAACCCGAACAAACCCTAAAAAAACGTAAATATTGGCCTGCTGCAATCGGAAGAGATTATCGATTATACTATAAGTTCTTTAAAGAAACGTGACAAGTTCAAGTTTAAAACATTAAATTTTGGGCTAAACGAAAACCATAATGGATGTGGACACAAATTCAAATTATATTCCTGTGGAAATTATTCACCGCTCTGAAGCTGAATTTAGAATAAAGTTCTCTGCAGAAGAAAGTGCAAGAGTTAATAATACTGGTAAAACATCATTTTGAATTAAAATTGTAAACTGATGTTTTTAAAGTCACAAGGTATTTTGTTAGCCCTACTGTTGGCATTTTCGTAATGTTATCTAAAAATTAGTTTTGTAGCTCTATAGATCCCTAAATCTTATGATATAAATATTTTTAAATTATTGTAGATACAGATTACAAAGTGCAAGTATGCTCTGCACGAAGATGGCTTTGTATCTGCTTGGAATGAAGAATAGCTTAATAACTTAACAGTGGTTAATAAAAACTACCTACCTAATAAGATGTGTAAATGTATTTGTTTTTCTAGTGCATCGTAGTCCTAAATACAGTAGAGTGTCGATATAGTGCACGCATGTACTGCTCTACTATTTCAAGTTTATGATAAAATAAATACAGGAATAAAACTGGGCCGTTTTCATTACATTTATATTTTGAGTTCTAAATGCACAAATTAAATTTAATCTGTTTTTGTGGCTTCTTGTAACATTTTTTAACGAAATTAGCTCTTTAGTCTTGAAGAATAATCATATTAAAATACACTATTATTCAAAGATTTCATTGATTTCATTGCTTCGCCGCTTTCATTTTCTTCATTATCAAAGTCTCGGTCAGTATTCAAAACGAAATTTGTACAAAATAAATTGTTGTCATTTAAAAAAACCTTAGACAAGGGAAGAGAGGGGACGGATAATTCCGCTTTACGGGCCGTCGCAGAAAGTGAAGCCTAAAATTGATACGCCGCCATTTTTTAGGTGCCAGACAATCGAGGTGGCACCTACTGTATTTCAGTGATTTGTGGTGTGAAGAGCTATCAAAAGAATTCAGTGTATTTATAGAAATATGGTGTATTGTTGTGCCTATGGCTGCAAAAGCCGAAATGAGCGAAAGAATCTTAGAATTACTTTCCATCGGTAAATATTCTACTCGTGTTTTTTGCATGTATTTATTTTATATTAGATATCTCCGTTGTAAGTTTAGCAGTATATATTATTTGAAACTATGTTTAAGTCCATAGTTGAAGCTACCTTTCTTTGTAATTTGTACTAGATTTGTTGCACTTTTCATTCAAGATTTCTAATAAGAACCAGCTAATTGCCCTTGAAGAGGGTGTGTCACTCAATGGCGTACCTGTATGATTGGTATATTTTGACAAACTTTTTTTTTTATAAAGTTGAGGAAAGAGTTCGATTACTTAGAGGTGCTGTGCCAACAATATTTTCAGAACTACCAGTACCTATATATACCACCAAAGAAGGTATTTACTTTAAGTTAATTTCTGGAATAAAAAAATTATTCATTTTCAGAACAGAAACATTTTAAATTACAGAAGCATGTAGATAATATTGACTTTTTTACAGGGTTTAAAAGGGCGAGCTACTGAAAGGTCAACTCAACATGATGTTGAACTATATATATAGCTGGTACTTCAACAGCTGGGTCCACGCAACCGAAGAAGAATATATTACTTGTAAATAATTTCTAAAAAATGTCTTCACTCTAACAACATCTCAAATCATGTATGTAATATTAATTTTTTTATAGGCTACCGAAAGTTCAAATCAGGTTGATGAAGAACTAGTTTTACCTGGCACTTCATCTGGGCTAACTGAACAGAAAGAAGACACTCCGAGAAAGAAAAAACTAAAGAACTTTGAGGAGGCTGTTAAAAGTCGTGCTTCTTTGTAATAAATTTTGAATCGACCAATTTTCTTTTTTTATCTTACATTTTTCCTAAAGTTGAAAGTTATTTAAATTACACAACCTTTCCTATATGAAATTATAATTTTGACGAATAAAATTAATATCTACCAAGCATTCAATAAATTATTGAAAAAGAACATTTTTAATATGAACCTCAGTAAGGTACCTAACAATTCAACCAATAAAAATATTACTTTCATATTCCATACAAAATAATTTTGTACTGGGATAATACTAATAAAATATTCATGTTACGCCACTGCTAAACCCGGTTTGGTGCCACGCGGTAACAAAATCGCTTCTAGTTTTACGCGTCCCCTCTCTTCCCTTGTCTAAGAAAAAAACAATAACAAATTATTGTAAGGTTAGGTTTCATACGAATGACAAGTGACAGACGTCACCCCCTACAAAAGGAGTGGGGAACTGTCGCTGCGACACGTCGAAGCTCTGAGAACGCGGCTTTAAGCGAGTTTTTTAGTATCTTAAGTTCTTCACTAGACATTTTTAATTATAATGTAAACAAAGTTGAAGCTTAAGAGCGCGGCCTAGTCGAGCGGGACATCAAGATCGATTGCAACGACGCCGCGTGGTTAGAACTGCAAACCGTTAACTTCTGGTTGTAAAAACTAATAAACTTTTACTTTGAGCTACATCTGGCAACCACGGTCAAAGGTCGTGCTGCCAAGTGCCGATTTACGCGCAATGCACAAGGAGCAGGGTGAAATTCCGAGAATTATGTCTAGCCGGCCTACTGCCTGGTCTGCCAAATATAATTAGATTTTATTTTTATATATTTGCATTTGCATAGGTATGAGGAATATAGAAGATTAATTGATTATTAGGTTGTAATAAAACGTCAATTTACTAATAAATATAATTTTATTGTCAAATATTAATTATAATAGGTACAAAATGTGTAAAAAGAATATAATACATATGTATGTACATTGTACAGGTATGGTCAAAAATTTGTTTAGGTAGTTCCATTGCAAGCAATTAAAATAATAAAGGGGAGCAGGGGTACGAGAGGATGAAATATAGCGTCGATATTTTTTCATCGTAAATGTTGAGTCCTTGGCCAATTTGGGGGGCTTTGAGGTCTGAAAATCCAATTTGAAAAAATAAATTTCAAAAGTCGGTGAGGGTAACAGTAGACGAAATAACGTTTTTATACGTATAAATATACATATATGATGTCGTTTTCGGGGTTATTGATAGGTATCTGAGTAACCATCACACTAGATGTATATAGTTAAATAGCCTGTCCAAACGAAGGGTGTGTCAAAATCAAAAGTAAATACCATTTGTAGTTAAAAATTTGAGGTAGGGGTGAGACGGGTAAAATAGGACTTTGAAAAAATGATTGGGTGGTACCTATCTTGTTTCTCAGTTTATTTGCATCAGACAAACTAAACTTGTGTACCATTTGTCAAAAACAGTTACAGATTCGACGTTGGGGTGACATGGGTAAAATAGGACATTTACGACATGTTGGATGGCATTTTCTGTTCCGGATTATTGTCATCAGAAAAACTAAATGTTTGCACTATTTGTCAAAAATAGTAGTTAGAGATTAGATATAGCGGAAATATAGGTAAAATAGAACATTTTTTGGTGGTATCTTGTTTTCTGGATTATTCGCTAAATGTGTATACTATTTGTCAAAAATAGTTTAAAATTTGGCGTAGGGGTGAGACTGGTAAATTAGGCCTTTTATTCGAAATGTTGGGTGTTATCGTGCCTTCGGAGTTATTGACATTAGAGAAACTATACATACTTGTGTATAATTTGTCAAAAATAGTGAGCGGTACAAGCGCGGATCCAGGGGGGTGGTCATTGTGGTCATGACCCCCCCCCCCCAAACCAACAATTTAACACGAAAAATATCATATAACGGTTTGATTAACGCGGCAGGGTATTACTTTTCATAACTTGTATGACACCCGGATTATTGGTATCAGAAAAACTAAATATGTGTGCTATTTGTCAAAAATGAGCGGAAAGACGGGTAAAATAGGACATTTGTTGGGTGGTATCTTGTTTTCCGGATTATTGTCATCAGAAAAACTACATGTGTGGTGCACTTACTATTTGTTAAAAATAGTTTAAAGAAACTCGAAGTAGGGGTTAGACGGGTAAAATAGGACCTTTATAAGAAATGCTGGGTGATATCTTGTTTCCGGGGTTATTGGCATCAGAAAAATTAAACTTGTGTAACATTTACCAAAAACAGTTAGTTTCGAAGTAGTGGTAAGACGGGTGAAATAGGACTTTTATAAGATTGGGTGGTATTTCATCTTCTATGTTATTGGCATCAGAGAATTTTGTGCACTACATGTGTGGTGCACTTACTATTTGTTAAAAATAGTTTAAAGAAACTCGAAGTAGGGGTTAGACGGGTAAAATAGGACCTTTATAAGAAATGCTGGGTGATATCTTGTTTCCGGGGTTATTGGCATCAGAAAAATTAAACTTGTGTAACATTTACCAAAAACAGTTAGTTTCGAAGTAGTGGTAAGACGGGTGAAATAGGACTTTTATAAGATTGGGTGGTATTTCATCTTCTATGTTATTGGCATCAGAGAATTTTGTGTACTATAATTTGTTAGAATAGTTCCAGACCCGAAGTAGGATAAGTGGGGTGTGAAAAGAATTTTACCAAAAATGTTTAGTGAATCGAACTAGGGTAGTGAGCTCTAATAAAATTTTTATTATTTTATATGTCAAATAATAAAACTTTTATTATTTTATATGTCAAATTAGTCTCTTGATGGATTTATAATTGACAAATTTGGTACATGCCGAGGGTCAACTAGCTCCGGTAGTAAACAGTTATGATAAAAAGTTGTTAGTTTTGACTCCATCTTTACACCCCAGAATTGATCGTCCCGGTAAATCTGAAATCAATCAATAATAACATAAACATAAAATCTTAGGAAAATAATAATTTATAATTTCCTTGAAAATAAATATATGTTCCTTTACCTAAATCTAAAATGTAATTTATTGATTAATGATAACTTTTACCTTCTGCACCAACATTCCTTTGGAAGACCAAACAATAAAATAACAAAATTGCCTTTGACTTATATGAAGCTGCCCCTGTACTTGATAATAATAATTGTGATTTGTGACATTGTTTTAGTTCCATCTCGTTTAAGTTCGTCAGTATGGCAAATTTTAGTAATTTCTGTTTAATTGCTTCCGCAGGGATATTTTTATAAATATATTTTATATTGATACATTAGTTCATTGCGTTCAATACTCGACTCAACCAGTTTGAAATTATTTCCTCTTTCCAGCACATACACACCTTTTACTTTCTTTAATTAAATATAGGTACAGTTCAACATGATCTAATATAAAATTTTATCATCCCTCCACTCCTTCCCTTTAACTTTCTTTACCAAATACTAAAGAATATAGTTCTTTGGACCTCAATAAAACTGAATACAAACAATATACTGCTTAGTATTTTCGAAAAAAAAATTGTTATCCCGTCGCACTCCTGCCGTCTTAACTTTATTTCAACAAATTCTAAGCAAAATATGTTTCCTGAACTTAATAACTCCGAAAAAAGTACTCAGTCAACATTTTTGACAAAATATTAACTTGTTTTAAGAAATAACTACAAAGCATTTTTTTTGTCAATAACTCAGAAAACAACATAAGGTTATTCGACTATAAAAAAATATACCTTTCCTATATTCCTCTCCTGACCTTAAAACAAAAAAGGGCAACATGGGATTTTCACCTGAATAACCTAAAAACATTTAAAAAATGTCTCTTTCAACATTTTTTTAAGAAATTCTAACCAAAACAGTCTTTCGGACCCCCAACATCTCCCAAAACTCCATACCGCTCAACACTGAAGAAAGAATTGGATATTTGTTTAAATTAACTATGTAAAATGGGACGTCGTAAATTTTGGGGTGGCAAAATACTAAGGTAGACAATTTTGGGGTGGCAACAACCCCGAATTACGCCACTCATAATAACTTTGACAAAAGTACACCGCCCAACATTATTGCAAAACATTTCTTTCCTTTTCACTCCTACCTGATAACAGAAAAACGATAAAGATTTAAATCAATAAATATTTTATTTATTTTTATACTTACTGTGCTTTACGGACTTCCGCCTACTTTTCCGCTTTGCGGATAACTTGGGATAAATAATATAAATACAAATAAACTAATCGACACTTTAAACACAAATAGTCAGTTCGTGCGAACACTAACTAAACGCGAATACTCCCCAATTCGATAATTAAAAATCAAAAGTTCTTCCGGCGCGTTGTTCTAGACGAGAAACTAAACGAAGAGGCGCTACCAAGAATTGCTGCGTTGCCATATTGTACAAAGATTTTGCATTACGAAAACCGCGGTAAAATAAACATGGTCAATTTCAATTCCTTTCTATTTGAAAAATGAAGCATAATTCATAATGAAATAGGCATAAATGTATCAATGATATATACAGAAATTGCACTGTTTGCTCAGTTTTTAATCTGTTTTACTATGAAATGATGAAAAATGATAAATAAATCAAAATTTTGAATGAATAAATAAAAAATAGCAAAAAAAGCACAATAATTAACTAGACTTAGTAATTTAAAGCAAACAGTGCATAGAAGCACATGATTTTACGTCTTTCTGTGAAAGAATCAATTGAAATGATCCAACGATACTTTGTTAATAAGTAATTTACTCCATAAGAATTTTCCCCATAAGGAAGCATGTAAAATATTAGCTGACAGAATGGCGAAGGTAAATTAAATTCAACACTGCTCCGGAATCTTAAGCTAAGGTATGATATAGGATATCATAGGATAAGCAATTGAACGCACTGGCCTGCTTACTGGTGTCGGCGATTCGGTTTGTGTTTTTCAGTTTGTATCGGCTTGCCTGGATACAAAGAGTCACTGGGTTGTAGAATATCTCTCTCGAAGGACCATAATATTTGTAGATTAAACCATACTACACAGATTGTTTTTCCTATGTTTTATTACGTTATTTATTAAGTTATTTAACATGTATTTCGTTTACAAAAAAGAATGGCGTTTGTGACCTCGTGTTGTTCTCTCTTGCTGATCTTGGGGAGAAGGGAGTGGCCTCCAGTGCTGCCAGATCGAAAATGACAAAGACGGTAGATTCGACATTTAAAAAACGGTAGATTACGGTAGAGATAAAATAGATTTTTTAAACAAAATACTAAGAAAAAGGGTAAAATTAAACACAAATAGAAAACGGTAGGCCGTACACATAAAGAACTTTGTTTAGCAAATTACTAAAAAAAAAAAAAGTTATTCTAATGATAATTTTGAAAGGGAAAACCTACTAAATTCAATTTTAATTTCAGTCGTTTTGCTTCTGCTTCTCATTTTTACGACTCTCAAAAAGCGGTAGACTACCGTATTTTCATTTTTTATGACTCTCAATGTGGTAAATCTACCGTAACAGCAGTAGCTCTGGCAGCACTGGTGGCTTCTTAAGAATGCAGACAGCTGCTGCTACTGCGATCGGATGAACTCGGATCCCATCGGAACATTGTTTGCGTCGGCGTACAAGGCGGCTTGGCGACCTTGTTATACTGAGGATAGCCAGGGATAATTCAGAACAGCTACCACCCTGCGTCCACGAAATCAGAGAGCAATAGATAGGCTCTTCAATTGCAAATAACTGTTACTTTTTAACAAATGTCAAATAAAAAATATTTATGATTTTATCGATGAGTTTGGTTTGAATTAAAAAAAAAATTTTGCCACGAAATTATACACAAACTCCACAACCAATAAGAAAGTACAATCATCGAATTGTGGGTAAGTATTACTAAGTATAACATTTATAGATGTTTTTTAAAAAATTTTATTAAAATCGGATTAAAAATGACAACGAATTGTTGGTTTGTTGGAAAAAGGTGGTTTCAGACGAGCAGTAGATCAGCCTTAAAATCTTATAGGAAAATATCTGCCAAATGTGGCATAATATTACAGAATCCACCTGCAATTGGTTTCTATGTACTTAATCCTTTCGCTGCGAGAGGTCTTCAACCTAACACAGTCTCCAGTACGGGATATTTTATAGTACCTACTGTAGCATAGGAGAAGTTTGCAAAAATACAAAATTTCCACAAGAATACATAATACCGATAAAATAACCAATGATTACTTATATATAGTATAATAATAAATGTACTCGCATAAGTAGTTTCACGCGTACTCGCAAAAGTACTTGCACACACAGTCGCAGACCTGCAAGCATATAAACCATTCGTAGTAAACATACGCATATATAAACACATAACCGGGTGTTTCAGGAGAAACGCTCACCCCTCTAACTTTTTTAATGTTTAAATTACAGAAATAAAATTTGTTGGGTTTGTATATTTTTGCATATTATAACATGACTGACATTTTGTCACTTCAAGTTTAACCGGAAATTACCTCAACTCTGTATTTTTAAACGGATCACCCTGTATATTTTTGGCTATATCGATTCAGAACACCATTCCAAATTCAACGACATCCCATACGTCACTTTTTGACACAAAATAATTTTTATTTTTCTTCTAGATTGCTATGAACTCCCTAAAAAGTAAACCATTTTTGAGAGTTCATTGCCAATCTAAGTATATGAAAAATAAAAAATAAAAGTGTCAAAAAGTGAAATTTGGAATGATGTTCTAAATCGATATAGCCAAAATATACTGGGTGTTCTATTTAAAAATCCAAAGTTGACGTCATTTCCGGTTAAACCGGAAGTGACAAAATGGAGTCAGGCTGTCATAAAATTCAAATAATATCACATACAAACACACCAAATTTTATTACTGTAATTTACAAAATAAAAAAGTGATACGAGGTGTCGAGTGTTCCTGCTGAAACACCCGGTATACACACCCAAGTATAAGTAACGCTTAATTATAGGTACATAAACACTCTCTCACACAAACTCGCTCAACCTAACAGGTACGATTTCGAAGATCAACACTCTCTGTACCACTTCATGTACCTAAAATAAGATGTATACACTGTAGCAGAAAAATAATATGAAAATAAACTAAATATCGGACGAACCCGGAAAATCAAAGTCCGGAAATTCGGACGACCGCAGCGAAAGGGTTACTATTTCTTAGGCAATGCAAAAAACTGAAAAGTCAGTCACCCACTAACAATCACAACAACAAATCTAAAGTTAAATAACAAAAGAAAAAAATAGTAAATATTATTTTTTAACAAGCCGCCATTATTTGTTTTAGGTATGTATAGAGATACAATATTCTGCTCCGCTCCGCGTCATTTTGAATTTCAGCACCATGCTAGAAAGAGTAGCTCTATGATTCATACTACACTATGCCAAGTGGTATTTATTTTCCTAAGACGGTAAATGAAATAAAGGATAATAAAAAATAATATCTATAATAAAATGCCACCATTTTGTTTTCGTTGGGCATACAGAAGTAATATTCTGGGATCGTAAAGTATTCGATAGTATCTTCAAAATGATGTATCGCAAGACCACCCTTCCTATTTAATTTTCCTCCCCAAAATGGCATCCATCCGCCATTTTGACAGTTAGTACTGTCATTATTCCTGCAAAAAGAAGATTTTTTTACATGTGCCCCGAAAGTGCTTCTTTTCTTGCATGTTCTCTTCACCGAAAATGGCGTTTTCCAAGAGAGCGGGCGGGAAAGTATCGAAGCGGACGGGAAAGATTTTTCCCGCCCACTTCGAGTCACCATGTGCTCATAAATAAATAAAACCAGAATTGTCGGTGCGGGATTTGAACCCGCGACCCTCAGATCGCCAGGCGGACACTCTACACACCGAGCCATATTACAAGCGATAATAAATAGCTGATTATATATAAATTAAATCGGCAGTTAATTTTTCAAAGATGTTTTAGAAAAATGTCTGAAGAATTTCTTTATTTATATGGCCTGACAGACTCGGGCACTTGTAAAAAAATAAATGGCGTTCCTATTGTTTTTTTTTCTTAGTCAAACTGTAAAAACAATAATGCTGTTATAATTATGGTGTTGGTAAATAATAAAATTAAGAAACCTATTATAAAGATTTAAAACTTTGAAAAATCTATTTCCAAATTAATCACAAAAGAGTCTATGTAAGTATACTATAGGATATACATAATGGTATTATGAAAATGGATGAAATAGGCGAACCCGAACAAAACTTAACCAATGTTGAGAATCATGGTGGCCATTTTCAACAATTTTTATAAAACAAAATTTATCATTAATTATTTTATCAATTTTTTTTTTTTTTTTTTTTTTTTTTTTTTTTTTTTTTTTTTATGATCAAACACAAGCACTATAGGAAAAATCCTTTAGGGCACTCTGGGAGTGGTGCGTGTGCGCAAAAAGCGATTCACGTTGGTTTTGAATCGTTGGAGGTTATATTCGTTGGGAAAAACGACCTCGGGAAGATCGTTCCACAATGATGAAGTCCTCCAGATGAAAGAGTTCTTAAATAATGAAGTTCGAGGAGTACTAAGCTTAACCACATATGGATGGGTGGCAGTGGTTCGTCGTGTATTTCTGATATTCGCCGCTCTGGGCGAAATTAAGAGGGCAAGGTCAGCCGAGCACTTTCCATGAAAATATCTGTAAAAGAGAGTCAAATCACCAACTTGCCTTCGATGTTCTAGGCTGTCGAGGTTCTTCGTCAGCTCGTGGTCTCCAATCAGACGAATGGCCCTCCTTTCGATGGAATCCAGTAGCCGAAGAGTATGTTTGGGTGCAGAGCTCCAGACATGAGAGCAGTACTCTAGTGATGGTCGAATCTGGGCTTTGTATAGTGTCAAAAGTTGTTGAGGTGTGTACAACTTTCTGGTTCGGAAGAGTACACCAAGCTTCTGAGAGGCTATCTTGGCGATTGCCACAACGTGGTTATGCCAAGACATATTTCCTCCCAGATTGACGCCCAGCAAACTAATAGATGAAGCCAGCAGGATTGCGTGCCCGTCCATGACTATATCCGGTTCTGTAATGTTAACCTTTTTAGAGAAAACTGCTGCCTGGGTTTTTTTAGCGTTAAATTCGACTTGGTTACTGTCACCCCAAGACAAAATTTCTTCCAGGTCCTTGTTGAGGCGTGATACTTCATGCTGTCTGCGAAGATGTGCGTCGGCAGCCGATGTTTGTGCATTCAAAGAGAAAGATGATAAAAGTGTGCTATCATCAGCAAAACTAACTATCGGGTTTTTCGTTTTCACTAGAAGGTCGTTAATGTAGAGTAAGAAGAGAGTGGGAGACAATATGGACCCTTGAGGAACACCGGCATTGATGGTGAAGGTGTCTGAGAGAAATCCGTCAATCGCCACTTGCAGAGAGCGGTCCTTAAGAAAGCTAGACAACCATGCACAGAATCGACTGGGCATACCATAGGATCGCAGTTTACTTAGAAGCCCCTCATGCCAAACACGATCAAAAGCTTTAGAAATATCCAGTGCAACAGCCCGAGACTCCCCATGATGTTCGATTGCGTTGTTCCAAATATGGGTGACATAGGCTAGAAGATCTCCAGTTGATCTGGACTTCCGAAAACCATATTGATGATCGCTGATAATGTTGAAGCCTTCCAGGTACTTTAGAAGATGTTGGTTAATAGCTTTCTCCATTACTTTTGATATAACTGAAAGCAATGCGACTGGTCGATAGTTGTTAGGCAGGGTTCTCTTACCTTTCTTTGGAATAGGCTGGACTCGCGCCGTCTTCCAGCAAGATGGAAATATTCCTTTTTTGTAGGATAAGTTGAAAAGTCTACAAAATACTGGTGTTAGTTCATCGGCGCATCTCTTGAGAACTATAATAGGAATTTCGTCTGGACCAGTAGCTTTTTTAACGTCCAGTCCTTTCAGGATTCGTTTGATGGGACGCTGACGGAACACGATTTCGGTCATTTCGGATTGAACTGCAGGAATGTCGGGTGGTGTTCTTCCCTGAAAATCTACAGTGGAATGTGAAGAAAATAGTGCAGCAAGTAAGTTTGCTTTGTCTCCGGCTGTGGATGCTATTGTACCATCGGGACGTGTTAGAGGTGGAATAGTTGATTTTGTGAAATTTTGGCTGACGGCCTTAGCGACTGACCAAAAGGACCTTGATCCGTTTGGACTGTCAAGAAGTTTGTTTTTGATCCTCACGTTATGGGCTTCTTTGCTTTGATCTATTGTTAGCTTACATTGGTTTCGGGCGGTAACAAAGATGGTACGATTCTCAGTGGTAGGGGTTTTGACGCCACTGTCGGTAAGCCAGATTTTTTGATCTGACAGCACACTCACAATCCTTGCTAAACCAGGGCTTGCCGTTGGAAGGTCGTTTTTGGGAGGAGGGGATAAATGCTTCCATGCTCGTTAGAATGACGTCGGAGACCTCCCCAGCACAGACGGATGGATGATCAGAAGAGAAGCATACGCCCATCCAAGGAAAAGTGCGAAAATGGTCTTTCAGGTCTTCCCACTTGGCCGATCTGTAATGCCATATCCTGCGAGGTTTAGGAGGTTCTGCAGAATTAATTGGTAGTTCGCTTAGAGTTGAAATAAGTTTGTGATCGGAAGATCCTAATTAACGGAGGCTGTACGGTGACTGTATATAGATCAGGATTTGACGTTAAGAAAAGATCCAAAAGACTAGCAAAATCTCCAGCTCGGTCTGGAATCCGCGTTGGTTCTTCTACGAGTTGAGTTAGACCAGAACTGATCGCCAAGGATTCGGCCTCGCGGCCTTGCTCATCATCTGTATTTGAGTATTTAAGCCAGTTGACATTGTGGACGTTAAAGTCGCCAAAGATAGCAATCTCGGCATTTGGATGGTTGGTTTGCAAAAAGTCGATTGTATTGGCTAGTGATGAGAAAAGGTCTCTGTAATGGGTATCACTTGGTGGACGGTAAAGGCAGCAGATAAACTTGGTGATTTTCGGCGTTGATATTTTAAACCACATTACATCAAAGTCTTTCGGTTCAATAGTGTAGGTTCTCGTTGGCAGCAGAGATCATCTCGAATAAAAAGACATACGCCGAAGTTGCGTCGGAATCGGAAATGAAAATCGTATCCAGGGTATAAATAGCTGACGGTGTTTGTTGACGATCTGACCTTTGTCTCGGTGAGTGCGAGCACGTGAGGCTTGGAAGATTGCAAGTGCTGGTGGACTGAATTGATGTTCGTGTTAAGCCCTCTAATATTGCAGAAATCAATTTTGAAGTTGCTAGTTCTGGGTTGGTTAGCAACTGCAGGTGCCACACCATTTCTTCGTTGAGTGTTGTTAGATCCCAGTAAATTGTCGGAAATGGTTAATAATAATGAGTTTCAATATGAATTTAGTGGTTTTAATCAAGAACGGTGTGTCTGCCGAGAAAGACTCATATGAACACCCTGATGTGCACATACATTGAAAACAACGACAAATTAAAGTGTTGTGTACTTCAGAGTACCAGGTGTATCAGGTCCTGATAATGAAGTATCCAGGGTGTTATGGAAATGACTTTAAATGGGTGACTCCTTGGGTATCCTAGAGAAGGAAATATGTCCTCTGATTTTTTACAAAAAAGATGGTACGCCACTGACATTTTTCCATGTAGATATTTTTTCTGATTAGCCTCGTCAATTCTACATGAAACCCGTCTCTTGAGTTTTTCTTGTCAGACTTCATTTAGCAGTGTTGCCGAATAATTTTTTAACACATACATACAGGGTGGTCAAGCGAAAACTTAACACCACGATTTTCCTGCTTTAAAATGAAAATGTAGAAAATCGCTCGGACCCGTCGATTTCTGATTCGAGGGGGAATAACTTTTCCGCGTTTTTCACCTCCGTAACTTCAACCCCCTAACAGGGGTGAACACAACCCCCTGATTTTGAATAGAGATGAGGGGTATTGCGATACCTCATCTTGAAGATCTTATCGAGTACTATCTGACCCTAAAATTTCGCTTCAAAATTTTCATCTTTAACGAAATGACAGCTAAAATAGTGGAAGACTACTTACTTTTGTGATTAGTTTATTAAATGCTGAAAATGGCCACCATGGTCCGTCTACTTTTTTGGACGAAAAATTAACAAATAAATAAATAAATTCAACTGCGTCTGGTAAGAGTAATATCCTCGAGGTAAATTCCACATTCTCTACTCATAGCGTTCTTTACTGCAAGCCAGCCTATAGGTATTGGGCGATTAACCGATTGTCGTTGCCTTACCGTAATGACCGTTTTGGCTACAGGGTATATGGCCAGTATTGGTCTAAACTCCTCTCTAAATTGTTAGCTGGGTCGTCTAGATGTATTGGGGCAGATCGGGTGAACGAATAAATTATTAGGGTTGTGTATTTTTAGAAATCACTTGGGGGCACCAGATGCCGTTTCATCTCTTTCTACCACGTTATTTATTCAGTGAAAAAACTACGCAATTTAGATCGATCTGATTTCGTAATCTGAACACGGGAACACAATGTCTGCGGTAGCAACCATCCCATTGTTTCTAAAGTCATTACACTACTTGTCAATTTCTTTGCGAATTAATTCATGAAGTGACTTCAATGCCAAAATTTGATAATCTTAACGTTAACTTATTTTATGGTCAATTATAAGTCATGAATTTATTCACGAATTGAACAAATTTTATTTTTCTTTAAAATTTAATTTAGTATATTAATTCGAAGGTACCAATAACATTAAAAATTTGTTAAGAAGTTGGGTTAGGTATATCTTAAGTGAAAAAATGGCCAAATTATTTTTAGATTGGCCAGACTTATTCTAGAATTACTAAATACCCGCTTTGAAGAACGCGAAATTTTATTTTACACACATTTGGAAATCTACTTAGTTGCACCAATCCCACCATATCAGCGACTTTTTGTTATCGTTATCCCTTTATACTATTTCGTCATTATACAGCCAATGCAAGGATGACAACATGCCACTGCAATAAAGTGGACATGCCAGTATTAATATGCCCAGGTCCCACTGTGGCCTGAACCTTGCCAGTATCGGGCCAGAGGATGGCCACAGATTGCTGGGTAGGTCATTGACTTTATCGATAATCGCTAGGTATACAGATGGCCTAAACAAACGGTCGCCTTGAAGAAGCAAGTGTTAACAATAATTTATGGCCTTTTACCTTTCCTTACATTTTCCAGTGGTGCTACTTAACACCTTTTTAAGTTCATATATTGAACAAACTAGATAATTACTATTCAATTTATAATTACATGGATTTCTTACAAAATTTCAATCTTATACACATACAATAACTGGTACAAATATCAAAAGTTTTTAACCTGTGTTTAATGGCCTGAATTAGTGACTAGATTCACTCATTAAATTAATTTTAAATTTAATTACATAAATTTATTAGTTATCTCTTACTCATTAATTCTAGATATTAAACACCGAAACAATCAAAATACTTTTATTAATTGATCTAATTAACAAACAATGTCAAAATAATGATTTTGTATTCTAATTCGAGGCGGTCTTGGGAAAACTTCTATCTTGATCAACTTCTGCCGTCGCGGTGCAGAATTTAACCGACATGAATGATACATTTTAAAATGTCAATTAATTAATTTTCTTGGCCATACTACACTCGCGAATTTTACTGTCAACTAAAATATTTTGAACCATACTTAACTTTCAAGCCCGTTGTTTTTTTTATAATACGGTAGAATAGATAGACTAATTTCTTTATCCTACAGCTTAAGGTTAATTGTCTGCATCTCTTGCCATAGGAGGGCGTAGTCTGTCTGTTGAGATAATTTGTAGTTGCCTTTGGCACCTCTTCTTTTAATTCGTTTAATATGTATATGAAAGGTGACTTGCTTTTTCGGTGCACTGAGGGTAGTTTCTACATTACTAGTTAAATGGCTCGATGGGTCTTTATTCCGCCAGAAATTATATTTTTTTCTTGTTTCCCCTGTTTATTATGCAATACAAATAATGTTAACATATCCCAACAGGAAGCAATAAGATACCATGAATTGCTGTAGCGTTGACCCCTGACCCCGTGTGCCCTTCGATCTCTTCATAAGTATACAAGGTGTTATGGAAATGACTTATTATATTTAAACCGGCAATTCCTGAGATGAAGACAAATCGAAGAAAAATATCCAAAAATGGCGCTTTCAATTCATTCAGCGGTAAAAGTGACCTGGCGTCAAACAAAAAAAAAACACCTGTGGGGCACTGCGACAGATGTAAACAATCAACGAATTCTAATCGGTGTTATCATATTTACACCTAGTTTGAAGTACGCACGTACGTAACTAGGTCAAATCCCGATGACCTTTGGACCTCATCTGTATTTTTTACTCTAGAATAAAAAATGCAATTTTATTTAAGCCACACACACACACACACACACACACACTTACCTTGTCGGTCTTATTTTAAAAAAAATTAGTGTCACAATTTCTAAAAATTACACACCAAAACGTTTTAGTAAAAAAACCGGCACATAACCATACATAATCGCAAAAATTCACATGAACACTGGCCGCACTGCCAAAATTCACATGGCGACGTCGTTTTGATTAATTTAATCTGGGCTGGTCTCTTTTTTTCTCGCTGTATGCACTTTTGTTTTTACCTTCGAATTAAAAATTATATGACATCTGATCAAACGACCTGTCGACGTTCAAAACGAGTTGTCAAAACGTGGAACTAGAAATGTAGATGTAGATTCCCGCGCATCACTATAAATTTTGATGCGCAATGAAAGGCATGCACCAAAAAAGAAATAAAAAGGCGTAGGTTTGTTTTCTTCTTTTAAAAGTACGTCAACTTTTACGTTAAGAAAACTACTTTTATAGTAGAATTATCACAATTTCTATTAAATGTTGTGTGATCTAAGGTCTATTTATTTCAAAGATAGACTAGGCATAAACACTGTTAGCGCATGATCATCACGTGAGTAGGAGGAGCCGCCGCGCATGCCTATTCTTATTGGCCGTTCGATATGGCGCGAACGTGGGACAGGGCGGGGATTATAATTTTTACACAGAGTTGAAATCAGGAAATTAGTCGATCTGTAGGTCATTGAGGCCAAGCTTTGTGTTGCGAAAGTTGTGATTATTTCGTTTTTACTTTTGTCCTTTAATTTTTTGTCTGTTGTTGTTGTGAGTACTACTTAACATACCTACCTTTGTATATTTGTTAAAGGAATGTCTGCACCGATACTGCAGACGAAGCCCAAGAGTATATTAATTTGAGTTATTATCTAAGAAACGTCACAAGAAAAATCATATTAGTCTTGAAATGAAAGAAGTCATTTTAAAGACTTTTGTTGCCAAACATAATTCAACCTACAAGCTTGTCGATATGAAAGACCTTTTTGACCGTGCATTAGCAACTATTACACCTGAGAAGAGTAAAAAATGTATTAGTGCAACAAAAAGTAGGAACCAGAATGTGGGAACTCGATAATATTATCGAGATACAAGTTGAACGACTAATTAGGTATTACTGTAGACTAAAGCGACGATGATAACTCCTCAAACTTATCAGAATAATTTGTGATGAAATTATTCTGATAAGTTTGAGGAGTTATCACTGTCATCGTCGCTTTAGTCTACAGTAATACCTAATTAGTCGTTCAACGATCAATAAGATATACAGGTTGGTCAATACAGGTTGGTGAATTCGGATCTTGTGCACGCTTCATCAGTAAACAGAATTTTTTTTATGACAATTTGGATCATGGATTCTTTCGTTTCGAATAAATTGACAATTCTGACAAAATATACATCGACACGTATTTTCCGGAAACCCTGTATTTATTAATTTATTTTATATTTTAGCATGAATATTTATTTACATTCCGATATTTCCAAATTGTATTCAAGAATATTGCGATCATAATTTGTTATAATTATAATATTATAAGCACTGCCCTGTTCACTGTTAGTTTCACGTGCGTTTGTTGTGATCGGTCTATCTTGGAAATGACTATACTATAGTGAAAAATAGACATACCGCGAAGCACGACTGAGAACTTTTTGGTAAATAAGTGTACCATAATACAACAAATACAACAAGATCCGTTAGCAATACTAAATATATTTACTTTAATTAGTAGAGGATTGGAGACATTGATGTTTCTTGACAATAGTTATATAAATAATAAAAATAAATAGAAAGATTATCACTTATTACGTAGTAAAAACTATTTATGAGGTGCTTACAAACTGTTGCAAGGTCGCTGATATCATGTAACTGCCAAAAAAGAGGAAATTACGATAAATCTAAAAAGTATGGTCT
Organism: Barypeithes pellucidus; assembly: GCA_963991005.1. NCBI lineage: Eukaryota > Metazoa > Arthropoda > Insecta > Coleoptera > Curculionidae > Barypeithes > Barypeithes pellucidus. The sequence goes on along the minus strand of OZ022556.1, from coordinate 48,155,390 downwards.
TTTCCAAAAATTATTCAAACTACCTAAAAAACTAATGAAATATTGTTTACCTCGATAAATATTAATTAAAGTATTTAAATACCAATTATTTACATTTTTGAATAGGATAATACGTTATTTACACGTCAATAACAATCTCTCAACTTTCAATAAATGTTCTATTATAACAAATGTATAATTCTAAATTGAACAGTTTCAATAACAGCTACTTTTGTTTTGCATAATATGAAGTAAAACATTTATTGGCCATCACAAGGAAAGATGAATTAGTTATGCACAATAAATGGAAGGTTATGTGCGAATTTGTTTATATTTAACTGCTTTATATAAACTTGAAAATACTAATTTAATTTACACTGTTACAGTGTCAAGTAGTGAGGAAAGATATTGGGTAACTTGAGCATAAAATACTAAAAAAAAAAAAAAAACGGATCATTGAATCGATTTTTTGTAACTTCCTTATTACTTAAGTTCTTATTACCCAACGGCGAAGTTCTTATTACTCCAGGTAAGGTAAACAGAACACTGAACGTTACATGCTATATTGTCTGTTATTTGAATTCTCGTGTGGTGGTAAGAACTTACTCTATTGTATTCTTTTGACCTGAAAAATGTAGTGCTATCAAATTTTTTAAAATTTAGAAGATATAATTTTTAAACATTGATCCTATTTGGTTACCCATGTATTCTGTTATATAAAAAATTAAAACAATATTCTGTTATATAAAAAATGAAAACAAAAACTGTACTGTAAAGGAATCTTTTTGGTTTACTTCATTAAAAATGTCATATTTCACCATCTGCTAAATAATATCAAAAAATCTGAAAATTAGGAACATGCATATAAAAATCAGCAACGCATTGCTTGAATTAAAATTTAACTTACACTCTGATTTTTTATTCTTATATTATTTTTTGATTTTATAATAATTATTATTATTAAGCAAATAAAGAATTTCCTGCTTTATTTTGTGGACTCTTTCGGCTAATCAAAAAAGATAAGCATTTCTTTTAACTTTAACTTAAAATTGTAAAAGCAGTAGTAGTCAAAACTACTTTCCAAAGAAAACTAATAATAGCAGACAGTAAGACGATTGAATCATTAATTATTATTTGTAGTTAAACATATTCTTGCGCTAGCAATACGAAAGTGTTCTTATTACCCCAGTATCCTTCCTTACTTATTAATAAATCACTTGAAGTTTCTTAAGGTTTCTCTTGTTTAACAACACAATTATTTTATCTTTCTATGGGCTTTTTTCAATAGTACTATTGGTCTAATAATAATATTTTATTAAATTTAATGTAACTGATTATTAATTGTACTTTTAAGATTAGATAACATGATCCTACCTAATTACGCCCTTAATAATTTCTATTATTCACAAATAATATAATATTTTTATAAGTGTACAATTTACAATACTTAACTTAGATGGTACTTAATTGTTATGTATATTGGTTAAGGAAAAATAAATAAATAGTAGTTGAGGAAATATATAGCTGAAAAATGTATTTATTAAATCACAATAATGTTAAAACAATTTTAATATTTATATTGGTTATATTATCACCTTATTTATAATTTTGTAGTTGCGGAATAATTAGTTTTAAGACAGAAAAATAAACGAGGCTCATATCACGTGGCATTATTAATAGGGAAAATACTTGATATGTCTATATGAAGTCGAGTGTCCCCATACTACTACTTATTTTAGGATCAAAATTTATTTTTAGTAGACAGGATTAATAATACTGATAACTAGTAAACTAGAATTAATTACTAAGCCATAACATCAAGAAGTGAGAAAATAGTATAAAAGGTGACTGGTAAATCCACTCTTTAGGACTTGAGAAGTTTGTTAGCACGCTGGTTTGCCACCGCGATTCGTGTTTCGTTGCTTTCACCCTATCCAACAAACATAAAACCAGTGTGCCCCAAAATTATTATAAACTAAATATACATCACATCTATCCAGTTCCCACATATTTCTTAATGTAAGGTAAGCTTTCAGCAACTATATATCAAAAATAATTTTTAAGTATTACAATATATTATATTCTATAAGTATGGAGAATAATTTAATAAAAGAAGCTTCTTAAGGAGCAGATAAAAATCAACTATTAATGGGAACAAGTTAGAGGCGAACAATAAGTAAAAAAAAGTGTTAATGTGTTAAGTGTCTACTTGAGAAGGTCATGAGCACGTTGATTGGCCACCTCTATCCTCGCCGCATTGGAATCGCCCTTTTCAAGCACAACGTACAACCATATTAACAGGGCATGGCGTCAGTGTACGAATTGTAGATTGTAGTTGATGTTGTGTCGTGGGTGAACGAGGTAGCAATGTAAACAAACAACATTAAGATTAATAACAAAAACGGGTAATTGAAAGTATTTAAAAAAAATTTAAATAATGATTATGTCGAATTTATAAGGTCGTAGGTGCATTCCTTCACTAGTTTAGTATACGAACTGTATTAGCTTTTCTAGATTCACGAAAGTGACGTTGTGATAGCAGTGATGTTTGTTCGAATTGGAAAACTTTTTAAACACGAGTAAACTTTTCTGACTATCCTCTATTTTATTTTTCAAATCCTTAAATTGTCAAAATGTAACTTTTTGAAAATATATTTATTGCGTAAAAAAAATATTTTTTTAAAATATAATATTATTATCTTGTCACACACTTATCGGTATACCTACGACCCCTGGTGTCGTTAACAGTATTATAAACTGAACTTACTCAAAAAAAATGTCATATTATTTAGATAGTGTATGGGATTTATTTGATCACGTATGTACTATTAACGACACCGTGAAAGAATTAAGACGTTCCTAAGAAATGTAAAAAAACATTATTACCTTTAGATTGATACGCTCTAACTGTCTATTCTGATTCTCCAGTTCTGAACCCATATCGATAGCCATGTTACGTAAATTACCAATCATTGTATTAACCTGTAATAAACAATAGTCATCAGCTTGTAATAAACAATATTAAAAATAAAAATTTAAAAAAGGAAAATATTCTAATCTAAAATTTCTTACTACCAATTTCTAGTCCGATGATGACCCCCGGCCTCACAAAAAACGATAACGCTTCCGCTTTAGGAAAAATATTTTTATTAAAAGTGGACAACAAAGGAAATGCACTGAAAATATTTTCAGTTCGTAGGTAGGCCGCAAGAGGATTTTTTCGCGTTTTTAAAATTTGATGTTATTTACAATACCCATACGGAAGATAGGTCGTGATATAGTTTTCTAAAAGGCCCATAGAAATTTCTACATTTACATATTATAATAATGGTGGAGGAAAGGGAATATTTTAAAATAAATATGACAGACGCTGAATGACAATTTATTAATAGTATATTATTAACCAATGTTTAGAAGTACGTCATTATTGTCCGATCCAGTCTAAATCATAAAGCGCGAAGCACCGAGTGATTTAGATGTGATTTATTAATTTTACTCACTTGCATTATCGGCTCTATTAATAGCTTCAGTCAAGTTTCCTATGATTTGAAGTTTCACAGAATTTTTGCTCTCAGAATAGTGTTCTTTTGTTTTTCTTTTTGTCACAATATCGTCGGCTTAAAGTGCTAACCTGCAAGTCCATTTTAACCTATTTGGTGGAGGAGGTAAAAAGTTGTTTTTATTTTCTCCTGGCTGAAATGGTTAAACCTCTGCTGAAAAAATTGGTTAAAGTGGACATAGCAGGTTAACACTTTAAGACGACGATATTATGCCAGAAGACTCTATTATTGACCTAGGTAAATAATAATGATTTCTGGCAGGAGGTTAAAGATGATTTTTCAAGTTGCCAATCGGTTAATAATACGTGATTAAATTTGGTTAGTAGTGGAAAAAATATTATTATTCGACCCCAGAGACCGAACCCTGTATAAACAAAAATTGCATTAGCTATTATTTTTTTCTAGATATATAAAAATATCTATATATAAAAATATTAATATACTATTTCATATTGAGAATATCACAAAAAGTATGTTGGTGTAAATTAAAAAGTAGCAGGAGCATTCGTCGAAATCTCGGTGCTTTTAATGAAATATCGACTGATTCCAATGTTTTATTTTAAACTTCGATATGATTATCAAAATTACTATTTCAGGGTTAATAGTAACCATTTTACTATACTATTTTATTTATACTCCAGTAGATTTGGCTATTATCGGGCGAAAATTAGGTTAAAGAAAGGCCAACCGAACATCAAAAAGAATGCGACAATCCTAGTACAGCAATTTTTTTCAACCGCATTAGTCGATAGAACCGCCAGGAAATTTGAAAATTCTACAAGTAATATCATCCAAAATAAAAAACTCACTATACACTCGGTATATAAAACTCAATAACATACTATATTTTATAGTTTTCAAATATATTTATAGGAAAAAAGTATCTTTACAATTAGGTATTTAGTCTTCCCATTCTATTTCTATTATGGTCAAAACCTTTCAAACTTTGCCAAGAAATCATTAAGACTCTAATGCCGGACAGCAGAAAGATTTTAAACAATAATTAACTAACCAAAGAACTTTGTGAGTAAATCATGTCTACCAATATCATTGATGTCACGATGTGTGAGTTAATATCCTTTAAAATATTTCTGCACTACCCACCAATCAAGACTTCCCGAACTTTTGATGCTGTATTTTTTATAACGAATTTTTTCAGACCTCTAAACAGTTGACAGAGAACTGCCACCGAGGTCTTAAAATTATTTAGCATTACTAAGAGTTATGCCTAGGACGCTCTCGCCATTTAGTTTTTCATCAATATTTCATTGCTTCGTACTATTTGAGAAGCAACCAAAAATTATTTATTGATATGAAGAATCGGAAAACCAACAACGTAGAATCCGTTTTCTATCAGCTAACATAAAAATTATTAAAATTGGTTCATTATTAACGAAATAACAACTTATTAATTTGGGCGTGCATTTTTGAATATTCGATAAATAATTCGGGTAGGTATTTTGACATTAAAAACAGTGTTTTTGAAAATTTGACCAATAACTCCGGTTCTAAAGAAAATACAAAGAGTTTTTTACTAAAATGTTAAGAATTTCCCCCACCACTTTATTTTACTATATTGGAAAAATTGTGTAGGATAAAAGTATTAGGAAATGCAGAAGGATTAGAATACAGATATTTTCGATACCACTCAATTAGTCAAATCACAAAGAAAATCTTCATTTTAACTTTGGTCATAACTGCTACACAAATATAATTTCCAGCATTTTCTCTTGGGCACTAAAAAAAAATTACCCGTTCTTAGCTGAACCGGTACATCTTATCCTTTTTCCTCGGTTTTGTTAAATAGTTGTTAGTTATCAATAGTTTTTTTCTTGTATATGTTTTTATTGGATATTCTAGTATGCATAGCTTTTCGTATTGTTTAGGTTTCCGCAACACACTCCATTTCCATTACATGTGCTATTTTAATTACTGGTTTTTTATTTGTATGTGCATTATTTTATGGTCTGATATATTATTATCCAGTTAATTGATAATATATATGTTAAATTTTTATTTATTGTTATTACATGATTATGAATTGTTGTTACTTGATCTCGATCAAATTTTTGTAGTTTTTAACAGCTTGTGAGTACTTTAATAAATCCAGATTAGTTTCTCCTACGACGATACACGTGATTTTTTGTTTTTCAAGTATTTTCTCAAGTTCGATTGAAAATGCATTATAATTACTTTGTGGTGGCCTATTGCATATAGCGACTACAGAAAGCTTCTACCGAAAAATTGTAGCAACTTTTTCTTTCAAAGGAACACCCCATATATTATTAAGATTTTAGTATTACCTTTTAGTTCTAATAATAAATACTTATACATTTGCTATATCTATCTCTTACCGGTTTCGAGATAAAAAATTATTTCTGTCCATATTGTGCAAAACATGAGCATAATTAAACGTAAATTTTTGGTCTGAATTCATGGAAAGTTGAAATTTTGGAAGTAGTTTTAGGAAATTCAACGTATTCAGTCCCCATAAAAACCAATTATTCGATATCATACAGGGGAGGTTAAACTTAGGTTTAGTTTCGTTATTGCTAAATATCGGCCAAGGGCTGTTTTTTAGTGGAACTTTCTATATATTATTTTTAAAATTAAAAGAAGGTTAAATTTGCTTTTTAATCATTACAGGTGCATTTATATAAGAGGCTAAATTTTTGAATCGATCCTATTATTCGTTTCGCATAAACGTCTAACCTACCATAGACCGTGAATTACCTTGGGTTACAACCCCCTCCATGAGTATCCCGAACAAACATCGGCTGCCGACGCACATCTTCAGAATGAAGTATCACGCATTAACACTCAAGATCTGAAAGAAATTTTGGCTTGGGGTGACAGTAAGACAGTTTTCTCTAAAAAGGTTAACATTATAGAACCGGATATAGTCCATGCACGGACACTGAATCCCACTGGCTTCATCTATTAATTTGCTGGGCGCCAATCTGGGAGGAAATATGTCTTGGTATTACCATGTTGTGGCTTCTCAGAAACTTGGTGAACTCTACCGAACCAAAAAGTTGTACACACCTCAACAACTTTTGACACTATACAAAGCCCAGATTCGACCATCACTAGAGTACTGCTCTCATGTCTGGAGCTCTGCACCCAAACATACTCTTCGGTTACTGGATTCCATCGAAAGGAGGGCCATTCGTCCGATTGGAGACCACGAGCTGAGGAAGAACCTCGACAGCCTAGAACAACTAAGACAGGTTGGGGATTTGACTCTCTTTTACAGATATATTCATGGAAAGTGCTCGGCTGACCTTGCCCTCTAAATTCCGCCAAGAGCGGCGAATAGCAGAAATATACGACGAACCACTGCCGCCCATCCATATGTGGTTAAGCTTAGTACTCCTCGAACTTCATGATTTAAGAATTATTTCATCTGGAGGACTTCATCCTTATGGATCGACCTTCCCGAGGTCGTTTTTCCCAACGAATATAACCTCCAACGATTCAAAACCAAGGTGAATCGCTTTTTGCGCACACGCACCACTCCCAGAGTGCCCTAAAGGATTTTTCCTATAGTGCTTGTGTTTCATCATAAAAAAAAATCTAATATTTCTACTATCTATCTATCTATATCTATTTTTACATATAAAATATTTAGGTTCTCAATTTTAATTATTTCTATTAGCATATCTTCACTGTTTTTTTTAACGTCAAAGTTATCCGCTACGTACTGTAATCATATTTAGAATACCATTTCCTAATACATTTTCGAAAAGCTTCTAGATGTACATAGCTTAAATACCCTTTTAATCACAAATGAAAGATGTTATCCCACCCGGCATCGCCCGGTGAGATACCATTGCATCGGTTTAGGCGGCGTGAAGTTTGCTCTTGAGTTAACGATTCGTCGCTGTGCCGATGTTTCCGCTTATCAGGGTAGGACACCTAAACCTCGCAAGATATGGCATTACACATCGGCTAAGTGGGAAGACCTGAAAGACCATTTTCGCACTTTTCCTTGGATGAGCGTATGCTTCTCTTCTGATGATCCATCCATCTGTGCTGGGGAGGTCTCCGACGTCATTCTAACTAGCATGGAAGCATTTATCTCCTCCTCCAAAAAACGGCCTTCCAACGGCAAGCCCTGGTTTAGCAAGGATTGTGAGCGTGCTGTCAGATCAAAAAATCCGGCTTACCGACAGTGACGTAAAAACCCTACTACTGAGAATCGTACCATCTTTATTACCGCTCGAAACCAATGTAAGCTAACAATAGATCAAAGCAAAGAAGCCCATAAAGTGAGGATCAAAAACAAACTTCTTGACAGTCCAAACGGATCAAGGTCCTTTTGGTCAGTCGAAAGGCCGTCAGCCAAAATTTTACCAAATCAACTATTCCACCTCTAACATGTTCCGATGGTACCATAGCATCCACAGCCGGAGACAAAGGAAACTTACTTGCTGAACTATTTTCTTCGCATTCCACGGTAGATTTCCAGGGAAGAACACCACCCAACATTCCTGCAGTTCAATCTGAAATGACCGAAATCGTGTTCCGTCAGCGTCCCGTCAAACGAATCCTGAAAGGTCCTGACGTCAAGGAAGTTTCTGGTCCAGACGAAATTAGTGTTATAGTTCTCAAGAGATCCGCCGATGAACTAACACCAGTATTTTGTAGACTTTTTAACTTATCCTATAAACAAGGAATATTCCCATCGTGCTGGAGTGCGCGAGTCCAGCCTATACCAAAGAAAGGTAAGAGAACCCTGCCTAGCAACTATCGACCAGTCGCATTGCTTTCAGTTATATCAAAAGTAATGGAGAAAAGTATTAACCAACATCCTCTAAAGTACCTGGAAGGCTTCAACATTATCAGTGATCATCAATATGGTTTTCGGAAGTCCAGATCAACTGGAGATCTTCTAGCCTATGTCACCCATCTTTGGAACAACGCAATCGGACATCATGGGGAGTCTCGGGCTGTTGCACTGGATATTTCTAAAGCCTTTGATCGTGTTTGGCACGAGGGACTTCTAAGTAAACTGCGATCCCAAGCTAGACAACCATGCCCAATCGATTCTGTGCATGGTTGTCTAGCTTTCTTAAGGACCGCTCTCTGCAAGTGGCGATTGACGAATTTCTCTCAGACACCTTCACCGCCGGTGTTCCTCAAGGGTCCATATTGTCTCTCACTCCCTTCTTACTTTACATTAACGACCTTCTAGTGAAAACGAAAAATCCGATATTAAGTTTTGCTGATGATAACACACTTCTCTCATCTTTCTCTTTGAATGCACAAACATCGGCTGCCGACGCACGTCTTCGCAGACAGCATGGAGTATCACGCCTTAACAAAGACCTGGAAGAAATTGTGGCTTGTGGTGACAGTAACCAAGTCAAATTTAACTCTAAAAAACCCAGGCAGCAGTTTTCTCTAAAAAGGTTAACATTACAGAACCGGATATAGTCATGGCCGGACACGCAATCCCACTGGCTTCATCTATTAATTTGCTGGGCGTCAATCTGGGAGGAAATATGTCTTGGCATAACCACGTTGTGGCAATCGCCAAGATAGCTTCTCAGAAACTTGGTGTACTCTTCCGAACAGAAAGTTCTACACACCTCAACAACTTTTGACACTATACAAAGCCCAGATTCGACCATCACTAGAGTACTGCCATACCACCTGTATAAAAAGCCCAGATGTACGAATTCCGGCAACACTGCCGTTAATGTAACTCAGCCGCCATATTAGTGCATTTGTCAAGTCGATGTCGCCGGTCGCGAAATATATTTTGCAGTCAATTTTAATGATATTACGTAGAGATATTTATTAAAACGTTAATAGGGTGTTTCCTAGAACATCGAAGACAGGTTGGGGATTTGACTCTCGTTTACAGAAATTTTCATCTAAAGTGCTCGGCGGACCTTGCCCTCTTAATTCCGCCCAGAGCGGCGAATATCAGAAATACACGTCGAACCACTGCCGCCCATCCATATCTGGTTAAGCTTAGTACTCCTCGAACTTCATTATTTAAGAATTCTTTCATCTGGAGGACTTCATCCTTATGGAACGACCTTCCCGAGGTCGTTTTTCCCAACGAATATAACCTCCAACGATTCAAAACCAACGTGAAACGCTTTTTGCGCACACGCACCACTCCCAGAGTACCCTAAAGGATTTTTCCTATAATGCTTGTGTTTGATCATAAAAAAAATGCTCTTAATTTTTTTTTCTTTTTTTTTTTGTAGTTTTTCCGGCTTCTCTTGGGTTGTGTTGTAATTTCCTTTTTCCTGCGAACAACTTTATTTTGGTATTTACCAATCCCACCTGTATTGCACAGCTAGGGTGGTAACTTATTGCTGAATTTTCACAATCCCATGAATAACCTACTTTTTTGCACTTTTTTCGTTTTGGAAAATTCTGCTGTCTGCTCCAAACTTAACCTCAAACATAATTTCTTCGATATCACGACGTACTGTAATATGATATAAAATAAATTTGACTTATTTACACTATGTTTCCAAACAGTCAGTCTTTAGGACAGACAGCAGTGTATTTATTGGTCTGGAGCGAATTGGCCTATCTCAAATGTTGGCGTTATTATTAGAATTACCCAGGTTTTCATTCCAACCGGACTTGTAATTCTATTAATCTGGTTGTTAAGTCTCTGATTGGTCCGTCCACACAAGCGTGTGTCGTCCAAGTTAATTTAGTTTGTGTGTTAATTACATTTATCTAATTGCATTTAAGTTTACTTTATATTTTTTATTTATTAATTCATATTTTCTTTCTAATTCAACATCCAACCTTCAATACTTCAATACCTACAAATTTTGTTTCATATCTCCGCGTGCATGGACGCCTTTAAGGTTCCGTACTACACTACGGCGATGCATGCAGAGAGTCGAGTCAATTCCGTTAATCCGACCGGACTGTTTTCGGGAGTGAACGAATATAATTTTATTTTTTATCACCCGCATCCGCAAAGAACGAAACCAGGAAATACCCCAAGCAGGCCTGCTGAAACCCTTCTCCGAGTATACAAGGTAAGGAATTTTAAAGGCCCGTGTTTAACATCATCATAATTTTGGAGAGTCCATTTTTCTCTCCAGCTGAGAATCGAAGGTATTTATTTTTGTTACATCCGCACAAGTCACTGATTATTGTAAAGAACAGTATTCCTATTCGTTCTTATACTTGAGCCAGCATATCGGACTATTTGACAATATTTATTTTTTAATGTCCTATGACAAGAATCACAATATTATAAAAAGTTATTTTTGAAATATTAAATTCATTGGCACTGCTCTTTTCTTCAAGGAAGATACCTGGTATCATATCTCATCTACTAGATCCTATGATCAATTTTTAGAAAAGTATATGGTAGAAAACGTTCAATTTTACACAAGTACAAAGATGGAAAACATGCTTTTAAAAAAAAAAATCATTTTTAAGCACCATTCATTACCCTTGGATTTGAATAATTTCTGTCAATATAGGCAAAGTCTCCTGATGCCCGAAACGAGAATTATTAAAATTTGTAGTCAATAAGACATGTATGATTATAGCGAAACTCTCGCCTTTCAGGCTACTAATGATATTTACCTGTCCAACATTTTCTTCCATCTCATCTTCACGAGCATCGTTGGTAATGCGGCCAATGTACCCACCCTGAGGTCCCATACCATTCCGATCATCCATCATACGTTGCGGTTGGTTATTTACTACTTTTCCATCGTCGTTTCCCTTCCAGGTGCCTTCGTCTTCTTTAAATGATGAACCCCTATGAAAATAAAATGAGTTAGTGTCAGTAACCGTAATTTGAATCGAAATTTATTTTATTTAGTTATCTTTTTAAAAAATTATTTTGCAGTGGATTAACACTTTCTAATATGAACTAAATTTCATAAATTTATATCTATATGTTCAGATTTCTGTTTCTAATATTGTATAATATCAATATAATATTGACATTAGGTTTGTTCCAACACCCTATTTTTGTATCGTTCTAGAACCGTCACGAAACTGTTGGAAGCGATTTTGTGCGCAGGCGTTAATTTTGCACTGTTTGTTGCCGATGCACAAGGGAGGCAAGGTTGGTACGTTTTTGTGACCATTCTGTGTAAAAATCTCAGCTGATCGCCTGTCTGATTCTAGGAAAGAAGTTTAGTAATTAGTTAATTATCATAACATTCATAAATCACAACCCTACTTTTGTTGTTTTGATTTCTTCGTCTAAGCTTGAGTATTATCTTTTTTCGTTCCGTTTTGTTGTATTTAATAATCATGAAAGAGAATAACGTTTAATGTTAAGAATATCTTGTAGGTTTGGGAACCGGATTATACAAATTTAATAAGATTAAATTAAATAATCAAAATATTAAGCAACAACTCCTACAAAACAAGGCTAAAAGAACTGCATGAATGCCAGGAATACAAAAACAACGGTTAAAATTCTTAGGGCGCAAGTCAGTACAAGCGGTTCCTGGTCTTGGCCATGTATCGTTTTTACCGTTCAGGAACTGGTTTGCGAACGATCACAATTTGGTTGGAACACCAAAGGGATCGCCAGCTACACCGTTTTGTGTCGGTTGGAACGCCTTTCGACTACTACGCATGTGCGTGACCGTACATTGTACGATTTTTAGGGTGGTTGGAACGAACCTATTGTAAAATAAGGATTTTCACTAGTTTGATTTTCGAACTAGTTTTCTTGTGTTTCTGCGCGTCAAAAAGTTTGATAAATGGGTTTTTAACTCTTTTATATTACTAAGCCGTTTGACAGCGGTCGACAGATTTCAAAATATATACTTTGTAGACAAGAACCATTTCACAATATCAAAGCCTCTTCCACGTAATACATAGTGGAAAGTAACGTAAACAATTTAGTGAAATAGCATTGGAAACTTATTTTCCAATTATACAGCCATTGTATAATCTAAATCGATATCTCGGGGCATATCTCTTTGTTGTCTTATTACATTATTTTCATTAAAAAAAAAATTTTATACACAGCTAATGAAAGAGACAAGTAGTTTAATATTATTACATTTTTTTTTGGTTCATAAAAATTTATTATTATATGTATTTATTCTTTAAAAATATAAAAGTTTTCATTAAAATCATATGGTTCTCAATTTCTTGAAAACGAAAAACTATAAATAGCCTTTAAATACAGGGTATTACAAATTCGGACTTCGCCATTGGGATTTTGGAAACGATCGAAGTCGGTTAAATTGGGGCCAAGCTGCGTAATTATGGGCCCAATAATATGCCGCAAATAATCAAAAACAAATGGGTTTCAAAATATTTCGAAAAATTTAAAATTTTGCGTTTCGGGTTTTAGTTTTTCCTATTGAAGAGATGTCCAAAAATAAATTTCACTATTTTTTTTTTGTCTAAATTAAGAGCACCGAAATGTACGTTCAGTGGTATACAACACTTACTGGCTTTCCTTAAATTGATCTTCATTAAAATACTCCTAGTATGTTCCTTTAATTTAATTTTGATTCGAAGAGACTGAAGGTTTTAAAATTATTATTCCTATTTCTGTCTTTAGTTGTTATTGTTATTATGTACTACTACTGTTTTTTTTTCAATCTAATAGTTGTATCAAATTTCTATTTAGCGTAAATACAAGTAATGAAGACAGTACATTCTTAAGACTTTTAAAAGGGGTATTGAGTTTTACATTTTCGAATTATACCGAATTAAAAAAAAAAAGTAAATTACAGGAACGTACTAGTGGTAATTTAATGAAGATGGTCAATTTAGGAGCAAAACGTCGGAGAACTAGTAAGTATTGTATACCGCTGAACGTAGATTTCGGTCGTCTTTCATAATTTAGATCAGATTTAGGCCGTATTTAAAAAAATTAAGTTGATGATGGTGACCCAAAGACGAAACGTCGCATGAAAGATCTGATAATACCATCTTGTGGAGAATAAAATGTAGCAATGAGAAAGTAAAATTTATTTTCGGACATCTCTTCGAATAAAGTCAGAAAAAAAACCTAAACGCAAGATTTTAGATTTTTGCAAATATCTTGGAAGCTCATGTATTTATTTTTGATTTTTTTGCGGCGTATCTCTTTTTTTTATATGATCAAACACAAGCACTATTGGAAAAATCCTTTAGGGCACTCTGGAGTGGAGCGTGTGCGAATATAGAGATTCACGTTGGTTTTGAATCGTTGAGGTTATATTCGCTGGAAAAAACGACCTCGGGAATGTCGTTCCATAAGGATAATGTACTCTAGATGGAAGAATTCTTAAAAAATGAAGTCCGCGGAGTACTAAGTTTAACCACATATGGATGGGTGGTAGTGGTTCGTCGTGTATTTCTTCTATTAGCCGCTCTGGGCGGAATTAAGAGGGTCAGCCGAGCCATGGAAATATCTGCAAAGTCAAATCCCCAACCTGTATTCGATGTTCTAGGCTGTCAAGGATCTTCATCAGCTCGTGGTCTCCGATCAGACGAATGGCCTTCCTTTCGATGGAATCCAGTAGCCGAAGAGTATGTTTGAGTGCAGAGCTCCAGACATGAGACTAGTATCAAAAGTTGTTGACGTGTGTACAACTTTTTGGTTTGGAAGAGTACACCAAGTTTCTGAGAAGCTATCTGGCCACAACGTGGTTATGACAAGAAATATTCCCTCCCAGATTGACGCCCAGCAAATTAATAGATGAAGCCAGTGGGATTGCGTGTCCTGCCATGACTATATCCGATTCTGTAATGTTAACTTTTTAGAGAAAACTGCTGCCTGTGTTTTATTAGCGTTAAATTCGATTTATTTACTGTCACCCCAAGCCAAAATCTCTTCCAGGTCTTTGTTGAGGCGTGATACCTCAATATGTCCGTGAAGATGTGGGTCGGCAGCCGATGTTTGTGCATTCAAAGAGAAAGATGAGACAAGTGTGCTATCGCCAGCAAAGCTAAATATCGGAATTTTAATTTTCACTAGAAGGTCGTTAATGTAGAGTCAGAAGAGGATGAGAGACAATATGGACCCTTGAGGAACAACGGCATTGATGGTGATGGTGTCTGAGGGAATCGACTAGGCATACCATAGGATCGCACTTTAGTTAGAAGCCCCTCATGCCAAACACGATCAAAGGATTTAGAAATATCCAGTGCACCAGCCCGAGACTCCCCATAATGTTCGATTGCGTTGTTCCAAAAATTGATGACGTAGGCTAGAGGGTCTCTGTTGATCTCTACTTCCGAAAACCATATTGATGATCGCTGATAAGCTTTCCAGGTACTTTAGAAGTTGTTGGTCTTTTCTCCATTATTTTTGATATGATGGAAAGCAATGCGACTGGTCGATAGTTGTTGGGCAGGGTTCTCTTACCTGTCTTTGGTATAGGCTTCCAGGATGGAAATAATCCTTTTTTTATAGGATAAATTGAAAAGTCTACAAAATACTGGTGTCAGTTCATCCGCGCATCTCTTGACAACTATAACAGGAACTTCGTCTGGACCAGAAGCTTTTTTGACGTCGAACCCTTTCAGGATTCGTTTGATGGGACACTGACGGAACACGATTTCGGTCATTTCGGATTGAACTGCAGGAAGGTTGGGTGGTGTTCTTCCCTGGAAATCTAAACTGGAATGCGAAGAAATTAGTTCAGCAAGTAAGTTTGCTTTGTCTCCGGCTGTGGACACTATTGTACCATCGGAACGTGTTAGAGATGGAATAGTTGATTTGGCAAAATTTTGGCTGGCGGCTCTAGCGACTGACCAAAAGGACCTTGATCCGTTTGGACTGTCAAGATGTTTATTTTTGATCCTAACGTTATGAGCTTCTCTGCTTTGATCTATTGTTAACTTACATTGGTTTCGAGCGGTAACAAAGATGGTACGATTCTCAGCGGAGTTTTTTCGCCACTGTCGGTAAGCCAGATTTTTTGATCTGACAGCAAGCTCACAATCCTTGCTAAACTAGGGCATGCCATTGGTATGGCGTTTTTTAGAGGATGGGATAAATGCTTCCTTGCTAGTTAAAATGACGTCGGAGACCTCCCCAGCACAGAAGGAGAGGATAAGAGAAGCATATGCTCGTCCAAGGAAAAGGGCGAAAATATTCTTTCAGGTCTTCCCACTTAGCCAATGTGTAATACCATATCTTGCGAGGTTTAGAAGGTTGTTCAGAATCAACGGATGCTGTACGGCGACTGTATATAGATCTGAGTTTGACGTCACGAAAAAAATCCAAAAAGCAACCAAAAGCTCCAGCTCGGTCTGGAATCAGCGCTGGTTCTTCTACGAGTTGAGTTAGACCAGAACTGACCGCAAAGGATTCGGCCTCGCGGCCTTGCTCATCATCTGTATTTGCAGATAAACTTGATGATTTTCTGCGTTGATATTTTAAACCACATTACATCAAAAGTTTTTCGGTTCAAGTGTAAGTTCTCTTTGGCAGCAGAGATCATCTCTAATAAAAATACATATCCCAAAGTTGCGTCGAAATTGGAAATGAAAATTGTATCCAGGGTATAAATAGCTGACTGTGTTTGTTGACGATCTGACCTTTGTGAGCACGTCAGGCTTGGAAGATTGTAAGTGCTGGTGGACTGAATTGATGTTCGTGTTAAGCTCTTTAATATTGCAGAAATCAATTTTGAAGTTGCTAATTCTGGGTTGGTTAGCAATTGCAGGTGCCACACCATATCTTTGTTGGGTGTTGTTGGAGGAACCCAGTAAATTGTCATAAATGGTTGTTGTTTGATGAACTTCGCTTGATGGGGCCCCAAGACACCAGCCCCCGTTCGGAAATCCGATAGGGGGCGAGTTTACCTCTGGAGTAGTTTAGGCCTGGAGCTTCCATCATGCTATTCTTGGGGTCCCACCCTGGTAACCGGAAACATCGGCACAGCGACGAAACGTCAACTCAATGAGCAAACGTTAACTCAAGGCGCAAACTTCACGCCACCTAAACCGATGCAATGTTATCTCACCGACGATTCCGGGTGGGCCAACATCTTCCATTTGTATCTCTTACCGTTTCCGAAATCCCCAATGATGAAGGTCGAATTTGTAACACCCTGTTTATTACCAGATTTCCCTAAACCGAAGTTCCACCCTTGTAAAAGTATTTCTGGCTTAATAAATAAGGTGTTAAATTTACCAGTGTTTGTGAAATAAAATAATTTATAATAACAAATGTGATGTGATTACAATTGTGTGCTGCATTTTTGTTATTGAAATGAAGACCAAAGGTAAGAGTATTTTAAAATTGTAGTTATTTTTTCTAAAGAGTTTGAAAAATTACTGACAATGCGAGTCTTGACGTCTTGTTGATAAAAACTGACCACGTATTTGTTCGCGTTTACAATTATTTGTGTTGCAACACATTTTTCGTCGTCATTGTATGAAAATAATTGTTCAAAAAGGTATGATAGAATGAAAGAGTTAAAATTAAAGTATCTTTTCTAAAGTGTTTTATGTGTAAATATGACAACACCGTCTAACATTAGCTGACGTCTTTTGAGACGACCTACGCAAATTAGTGATTGTGTACGTCTCTAACGTCGCCAGTGGCGGCCACGTGGATATCTTCTTATTAATTAAAAACGCCATTTATGGTTATCTTTCTTAAATTTGTTTTCATCTCAGGATTTGCGGGTTTAAATACAATAACTCATTTCCATAATACCCTGTATACAGGGTGTCCGGAAAAAGGAGGTCAATCCGTTAACCATATATTCCTTGAGCAAAAATAATATTACTTTTATAATGCCATTTTTCATTTTTGGCCCTCATGTGCGATATACAGGGTGTTAAAGTTTGAAATTAAAAACTGATTTTTTTTGAATAATTTGACTATTTAATGAGATATTAATTTAAAATTTGGTACATTACGTCAGCACAAAATGTTACATCTTTTGAGAGGAACAAAACAAGAAATATTTGTCAAATACTCAAAATAGGGGGGTCTATTTCCCGCTGACCACCCCTATTTTTAAGTGGGTGCGCCAGTGACTTCCAAACTATATTTTTTTAGGTAATCATTTATTTTTGATTATTTTTTCTCCCTTATAAAATTTCGATCAAATCATGTGTTTTGGAGATAATTTGAAAAGCATGGATCCTTACCAGATGCCAGCGCGGCTGACGGTAATCCAATAATTTTCAAATGCTAAATCAAGTTAGCCGTTGTAGCATTACCATGGATACGGCATCGTTGTTTTATTTGCTGTCAAATTAAATATTACTTTTCACTGTGTTTTAAGATTTAAAAGTTTTTTAATTAATAAGTCTTCTTTCAAGTAAAAAAGAAACAATATGGATATTAGACGAGAACATTTATTATTGTTTTCTGAAATGACGGATATGATTTTAATGATGGGTAAGATTTATATTATCGTTAATGCTAAAAATTAATTTCCATTTCTCGAATAGGAAAATTTAACTCCAACGCTAGTTTGTCCGCTAGGCGCTATGCAGAAAAATTTCCAGATCGAGTTCACCCAAAAAGGAGATATTTTTCTAACTTAGTGAACCGACTTAGACAGAATGGACATTTTCGCGAAGATCGGAGAGGAAATTGCGGCAGACCTCGTGTAATTCGGCCAGGCCAAGAGGAGGATATTTTAAGAATTGTCGAAGAAACACCAAACATAAGTACCAGGGTTTTGTCTAGGCAGATTGAAAGCATTGGGAAAACTGAGGTACACCATGTTTTACGAGGTCAGCAGCTTTACCCGTATCATATTCAAAAAGTGCATGCTCTTTTGCCTCAAGACTTCGAAGCAAGGCTTTTATTTTGTAGATGGTTATGTGAAATGAATAACCGAGATGTACGTTTCATCAGACACATTTTGTTTACTGATGAAGCTTCATTTACGAGAAACGGGATAACAAATATTCATAACACACACACACATATGGACAGAAGAAAATCCTCATGCCATAGTAGAGACGCATCAGCAAGTAAATTTTAAAGTCAATGTGTGGGCAGGTGTCATAAATAATTTTCTTCTTGGTTCTGTAATTTTACCAAGAAATTTGACTGGTCATTCATTTTTACTATTTCTTCAAAACACACAGCCCGATTTACTTGATGATTTGCCTCTAATAGTAAGACAAAATATTTGGTTTCAACTAGACGGTGCTCCCCCGCAATTTGCTATAAATGTTAGGAACTATTTACACCAAATCTTTCCTAATAGCTGGATTGGTCGGGGCCATGATGCTCATGTTAAATGGCCACCCCGTTCCCCAGACCTTACTCCTTTGGACTATTCAGTCTGGGGGTGTATGAAAGATTTTGTGTATATGGTTCCGATTTTGAGCGAGAATCATTTAATAGACAGAATACTTCAAGCTGGACAGCAGTTCAGGTTAAAACCACATATTTTTCAAAGGTTAAGATTTTCTTTAATAAAGAGAGCTCGCATGTGTATTCAAAAAAATGGAGGTCATATCGAGCAATTCCTTTAGACTATTTTTTTTGTTTGTTTTTTGTTACTAACGTTAATTTAAAAAAATAATATTTGAATATAGAAATTTGTTTCCATTTTCCTTCGTCAGACTAATACCCAGACGCGTTTCGCCGTATTGTCACTTATTGCAAAGTTTTACTTAATTATATCTTGTATCCATGGTAATGCCACAACGGCTGACTTAATTTAGCATTTGAAAATTATTGGATTACCGTCAGCCGCGCTGGCATATGGTAAGGATCCATGCTTTTCAAATTATCTCCAAAACACATGATTTGATCGAAATTTTATAAGGGAGAAAAAATAATCAAAAATAAATGATTACCTAAAAAAATATAGTTTAGAAGTCACTGGCGTACACACTAAAAAATAGGGGTGGTCAGCGGGAACTGGACCCCCCTATTTTGAGTATTTGACAAAAGTTTCTTGTTTTGTTCCTCTCAAAAGATGTAGCTTTTTAGGCTGACGCAATGTACCAAATTTGAAATTAATATCTCATTAAATAGTCAAATTATTCAAAAAAATCAGTTTTTAATTTCAAACTTTAACACCCTGTATATCGCACATGAGGGTCAAGAATGAAAAATGGCATTATAAAAGTAACATTATTTTTGCTCAAGGAATATATGGTTAATGGATTGACCTCCTTTTCCCGGACACCCTGTATATAATATCACTGCCTAACGAGTTACACCCAACATTGTCAGCAGTGAGTTATTATTATTTATTAAATATGAACATCAGTCTGCAGTAACTTCATTAGCAATCTATGTTTACTTATTCCATGCTAGTACTTACTTCTGACAAGGTAAAACACACAGGCCACAACATTTTTCCATTCCAGTTAAGTTTTTTTCAGCCTCCCTCATGTCAGTATTAATCTGGTCCATCCCATCTTCGATGCGATCCAATTGTTCTAAATTAGATAAGAGATATATTATAATTAAATAGAATTATATTAGAGCAGGCGAAGCTGGCGTATGAGTACCGAAAATTATTCCTATTAATACATTTTTTCTTTAATCGTGTTCAGGGTTTAGCACTAATTATAAAAGTACGTGAAAGTTGGGCAGAATTTTCCTGAATAACATTTCCTACTAACTAACTAACTACTAACATTTTGGTTAATATCCTACCAAAAATAGTATATATGAACTGACTAAATTTGATCACTTAAAAATATCTTTATAATATGTAATGTAATGTACAATATAGGTAATTTTTTTAATATCATTTAGACTAGATCAATAGCCTTTAAGTAAGGAATGTAACAATTTTCCCTTCATAACTCCTTATTATAACCCATATATGTTTCAGTCTTTTCTCATTAAGTACGTAAAGGCAGAACAAAAGAAGGTGATATGTGTAGTATAAACTTAACAAATCTGGTGACTGTGATAACTGTAGTGCGACATAGAAAATAATTAATTTGAATCGACAATTTCCAAGGGCTGCAACATCATTTTACATGTATCATACATGACCCTTGGTGTACACACGTTTAAAAATGTTGTAAAAAAAACATTCCAGCTAGCAGATGCACGTCATATTGACGTCAATATATAGTGATTCTGGTCAGTAGACGAACCAAATATCGACGACATAATAAAGTCTCATAAATGACCGTAAAATAACGAGTTTTTGATTACGTCATACTAACGTATTTTTCTCGTGAACTTGTACTTGTCATAAATATATTATATTCTCGGCGTTCTTTTGAACACCGCAATATTTCTTCAAACTTTTGAAGCGTTAAACTTGTCAAAGACCATAATACATAATGTCTACTCGCAAATATTGAAAAATATATTTATATAAAATGTACATTACCATCTTGCATTGTAGTGTTACTTAAACGTGGATTTGGTCACGTCATTAGACGATACATTAGGAAGTCATTTTCACGTAATATTTACGTCATCCTGCTGGTCCTCACTCGTCATTAGATGACCATTTGTTGACGTCATTTTCACGTGCCTCTGCTAGCTGAATTAAATCATATATTTTCTTTGAGGCTTTATGTTATACCACACATAACTGATACCGTATCGTATATGTTAACTTTAATATGCATATTTATTGGTTTCTTATATATATGTAGATATTCCAAAAACCGCCCAATTCTCAATATCGATTAGTTTTTAATGAGATCCTGCTGAGCATGGGATTTAAAGCTACGGTTATAAATGGAAATTGAGATCTCGTATAAATGACATTTTAATAATATACTGAACGATCAAAATTACCCAAATAACACATTTTTTGATTTTCAACAATTTACGATTACAAGTGATAACTTTTTGGTAGTAACCAAAATTATTTAAAAAATTTGGGTTTGTGTTGGATTTGTTCATTTATTCAATTGCTACAAAAATGCATTTTGGAGATAGTGCCACAAGTTTTCAAATGCAACTTTTATAATGAGCACTAGGTACTTATATTCTGAATTAAAAAAATGTAGCCAAATAATTTTAGGTACTCATGTCTGTCTGCTGCCGTCTGAACTATGTTGAGTTTATTATCAAATAAATGGTCTCAATATATCCAGGAAAGTTACTCGTGTCAAGAACCCTGTATGATCTAAAGTATTTACAAACTGGCATGCTCATGCTCTAACCTACAATAATAATGACCACAACTACATAGTACTGTAAATATTTGAATTGTAAAACATAACGTATATAATATATGAACTAATGTACGAGTATATCAAAATAAATATACAGGTCTTGCAATAGTACGTCATGCTTTCATAACTTCTATACCAATTAAGTCGGAAATTTCATTCATATGTTGTATATATTGTATCATGGGGTATATTTCAGGAAAATATTTTTCTATATAGATGCTAAGTGTGATAACAAAGTTGTATTCTTTTTAAATGGGACTACCAGCAAATTTAGGTTCATATATATTAGACCCATTGTTATAAAGCTCACCCAATCCAGTAATTAAAAAAATAATTTTAAAATGTTTTTTTGATTTTTCTTTCAAGGACTCAAAACTTTTTTTTTGATTTTTAATTTATTCCTCTTAAACTACCAAAGCAAATTAAATAACATTTTATGCAATTATAGAGGACACTACCTACCTAAATATGCAATAAAATGCCAATTTAAAAAATACATTTTTATGTTATCACACTTTTTTGATATTTATTTATATTTTCCTGAAATACACCCTATGATACAGTATAAATCAGAACATGAATGAAATTTCTATCTTAATTCGTATAGGAGCTATGGAAGCCTGACGCACTATTGGATGACCCCGTATAGGATATTTTTCAATATAAGAAATGTGAATGCCAGACAGTGTTGCCAACATTGCTATATCTAAAATTTTATTTCGTTTGGTTTGTTTTTTATCTATAAGTCAACAGAAGTAAAGATCTTAATGTCCCTGCTATAATCCGAAAACCAGTTACAGGCACAGAATGTCAGTAGATATACCTAATTCATATGCTGAGCAAATGAATTAAGCCAGGAATATAATTGTAGGGTTATTGGAGACCAGATTTAAAATGTCAACGTTGTCAATGAAAAATAACAATTTTAGCAAATGTATCGTTTAATGTGTTTCCCTATTTTAAACGGAACCAACGTTAGGACCATGCGTCAATCCAATCTGTAGGTACGCGTATTTTAAGTATTATCGGTGGTCGCCAAAAAATTACCGTGCCTGAATTTTGGCAAGTATATATTTCTTAATTATCAGTAAACAACAGAAAATGGCCTGGCTAGTGCACTATGAAAGCGTACTTAGTAGTTAGGTATCACAATAAGCATAATCATAGATAATCTTACTCTTTTATATTTTTTTTGGAAGCAGTTCATCAGTGTAGTGAAATTATGGAATGGCGCCCTCAATGTGCTCCACTAGTTTATTAAAGAAATTTATGTTAATATTCCGTATATGTTTCGGCGGCATAAACCTTCATCTTCAGTGGAAGTTTACATAGGAAAAAGAACTTATGACATTACCAAACGTTGAAATTATTTAGTAGCAGAAAAAAATTGTGATTATAAATTATTACCTAATTAATGCATATATGTACATTACTGTTTGAATAATTTTTTAAAATTTTAAACATATGTTGATTTCTCATGGTGGAAATTTCAAAATTATTTTGTTTGAATTTTTCTCCTATTCAAATTTTCGCTGATGCCCTTCGAAGCATGTACGAAATAATACTGGTGGATCGGATTGAGAGTATATTAATAATAATCGTTTATAATTGTTTTTGGCATAATTCACCACTTAATTACTTTTAATTACCAAACCTAGGTTTGCACAAAAGAAGCATAGTTAGAAAAATTGACAGGTGAAACGGGTTTCTCCATAACCCAAGGGTAATTTCCGTCATCTTTGAGTGCTCATTTTATACCTCGTTAAATTATTTTAAGCAAAAGTCAGGAAATCAAATTATCGTATATAATATCACATGAGAAAAAAATTTCTCTTGGTTTTATTAAAATTTGTTGCTAATTTCATTCGTGAAATTGCCAAGCAACAACCAGTCGAAAATTTTGCCGACATAATTTTTATTTTTCGAATGATATTCGACAAGACTATTTCACAATAAAAGTGCTTATTTTTTTTACCAGCATGACATTTGTCAGACGCACAATAATTTTTACCAACACAAAATTTTGCCGCTTTAAAACCATCAGGTTGGTTGTTGGTTTTATACAGATAGATGTATGTCTATTCAAGAACAGGAGAATAATTCTATCGAGAGAAGTGATTATTCCTCTCTGTAAGGAACGCAGAGGACAAGAGAGATAGCGATATTTTTTTTATTAATAACTACTAAAAACCTTTGATTATGACTGAAATGATTTTAGCAGAAATTATATTCTTACAATCAACATTGTCCGTTTAGCTTATTCTTGATAACTAGCCGGATAACTTTGATCGTGACTCACATGACGTTGGCACAAATGCTTTTTTCACAATGAAAATTGGCTGGTTAGCAACTCTTGATTAAACTCACTGCAAATCGGCAAAACTCTTGTATTTCTAAAAAACGCCTCTATAATTAACCTGCGACACAAGAAGAATAATAAAATAATATTTCAATATCTTGTTTACTTATTCGAGGTTGTTCCCATATTTTCATTCTAATGGCTTCTATGCTTCAATTTTAGAAAAAAAAATAGCGCTTGGTTAAATACGGTGTGTACTAAATTATGATTACATTTATTTTGGATAATAGAAGAACGGGAAAATGTATGATTATATTAACTGTTTTATATCATACCAAACAACATTGTTTTGCTGCAGTCGTTACTACAATCGGTCTCGTCAATATTTTGTTTAATATCGACTATCTTATTTTTTTTTAAAGTAGCTGTATTTGATACAGATAATAAGATGTAGCTATCTAAGCCTGTTTATAATCATACTTCATTTTAAGCAAAGCCCATAATCAATCAAAAATTGGGTTAATTTCAATAACTCGTTTAAATAAAATTATCTTTGAAGATGTCGACCATAGATGGTGAATAATTGATGTTACTGATTCCACAAAGTTCAATTCTGGATTAAAATTGTTAGTTGATAAAGAAACACTTGTTAGTCTATGGACCAGACTGTGACAGCCGATAGTTAATGTTGTCTGGGATGGGAGAACCTATTATTAATTTTATTGTTGTAGATGTATGTGATGGATTGTGGTATTGCTTCAAAAACCAATTGTGAAGTTAATAATTTGTGTACCCCATGTAAAAATTCCATCATCTGTACCGATATAAAATTAGTTTCACCCGTCACTATTATGAATTGTTGTTTGTTTTATTGTCCATAAATATCTGCCAGAAGAGGGTTTGGTGGGCTATCCATACATAATAAGATATAAACATATCTAACGTGTACTACATTGTTACAGTTGCTACGTCGCAATAATTGTTTTGATTGGCCGAAAGTGTCAAAAACACAACATACTTTATTATTATAAATTTGATGTTAAAAGTTGGAAATTCGAGTGGAAAAGTAGATAATAGCAGTTTTTGGTTATTGTTTTTCTGTTGCTTTTTGCTTTACGATTTGATCTAAATAAAAATATTTTAAAAATGAAAGGTGAAAGTAGTAAATGTAACAAAATACATAATTAGAGCATGTAGCAAATTACATTTACTACGATAGTAAATTACGTAGTAAATGTTAACTACGTTAACAACCCTGACGGGGATAAATTAACACATTACACCAGTTCTAGATTTAGGCATTGGCAGTATATTCAAATATTGATATTATTTTTAGATTATTTCTCCAGTCTACCTGTAACTAATTGTTCTGCAGAACGCAGTTTTTCAGTGCTAAGACGAATTCTACTACTAACTACTACTCCACTACGAAGCAAGAACGGTTGGAATCTATGGAAATTTTAAGTATAAAGTCTAACCTAATTATGTCATTAGACATACTAACGAACATAAGGATCGAAAATATGTTTGGGTTAAATTATTTGGTTTTAAAAGCTTTTTGTAAGTTTAAATAATTTTTTTTCAGATTATTTGCCAAGTTATCTTATAAAGACTAATAATTCTTTCTATAATCTTTAGTTATATTTATACGCTTATCGAAATTTTAAGTTTAAAAAAATACAATACGATAAATTTATTATCTATAGCTACCTAATGGATTTATGTCTTCGCCAGAAATTCCTGCAATGCAATATTTAAAAAAAACGAGGCAATTTTTTTTTAGCCTACTCACTTCTCTCGATATGATCGTTCATAAGTCAAGAAAGAGTACGGCTGCTGGTCGTGCCTGATATTTCGACGAGGCTCACAGGCAAGTTTTAACGGCCATAAACACGGTCAGGTGTGCCTTCGCGCCTACCTGATGGTAAGGGACTCACGAGTATCAGCGATCGTCTGTTTGCTCAGGTACTTGTGTATTTATTAAAATCAATATATTAGTTTCCGTAATGAGGTAAGCTGTTTGCGGTTTGGATATAGATAACCAAACAAAGAATTTTGATAAAAATATAAGGTTCTTCCGCTTTCCTAAAGATAAAAAGAAACAGTTAGAATGGATACGCTTCTATAAACGAAAAGAGAAATTGCTTTAGCATGGATATGCCCAAAACATTTTAATGCAGATGATTATGTGCGAAATTTACAACACTAGTTGCTTGGATGTTCTATTAGAAGAAATCGAGCGCGAGCATTGGAAGAAGAAGCTATCCCTTGTAATCATTTGCGTTTACCAAGGAAAGATCAGCATAACTCTGGTAGAGAATATCATCAGGATCAAAGAAGAAAAGGGCAAGCTTTGTTAAAGGGTAGTATGTAATTTATAAATAAACTTAAATTTCTAATAAATAAATGTTAAAATATTGCAACTTTTGTACAATGATATTTGCGATATAGATTTTGAGGTGATGATAAGCAAGGGTTATTTTAATTTTTTCGTATTTTTCTGTAATAATAATATATTCTTGTATGTGAATTCTAATATGAAATTTTATGAAAGCCTCAATCGTGGTTGTGGTTGTTTTCATTTCTGTGCAATAGTAGAATAAAAAAAATATCTTTATTGTCCATTTCGTCATTGTACATAAACATATTTCGGGTTTGTTCGTTACATAAACATATTTCGACTAGAGCTCCATGACAAAAACTAAACCTCAAAATAAACCTGCCGCGAACTGAAAAAGTTTGGGAAATTGCTTAGCAATTTAAAAATCTCTTACCAGTAGCGGGTCGATCTAATGAAGTGATGTCTGTCAGGCAGACCTTCGCTCCTGCCTGAATGTATGCACGCAAATGATAGTATCATACTTATCGCAGACTTGCCTCATCAGGTAGGCGCGAAGGCATGTCTGACCGTGTGTATGGCCATTAATACACTCTAGTGAAATAGTCTGTAAAATGAGCCATCAGCACATTCCATAAGTCAATTAGTAATTATCAAAGCAACGATAAGTCAAAACTTCACGAGCGGTGATCGCCCTGGGGGTAATATATGATTTTTCGTAATATACCAAATTGTTAAAATACAAATTTCTACGTATGATCATATATAAGTTACATTTGAAATTGTGAAGGGCCTAAGGTCTCTATATTTTCTGTAAAATTCGGACACCAGGAAAATATAAATTCGTTGATTTAAAATAATGCGCAAATTTTTTTGTTTTATTTACATGACGGGTCCATAGGTCAAATAACATAGGGTGAAGCTCGAGCTCGAGTACTAGGCAATGAACGCAGTGCAACGGTTGGAATGACCGCACAAAAAGAGACGAGAAGAACTGCGCTAACATCCAATAAAAAGCTCGTACCACCCGTGTGTGGGGCTCTCCTTTAATTTAAATGACTTCTTGAGGCTCTAAAATGTTTTTTTCTGGGCTCGAACCTCTCGTTCATAATTTTTCTTAAAAATAAAAATAAAATTCCACTTGGGGCTGTATTTGAAAGCATTTCCTTCTAAATTTAAAAATGAACCGTCAAGTTATTTTTTCCTTTGAGAGCAAAACCGAGTTCTTCGATTCTTCTATTAGCATTTTTCACTAAAAATCTGAATTGGCAATATAACATTTTATTTTTAATGACGCATATTAAATCTTATTTTTTAACAATAATTCAGGTTTTTAGAAGGTATTAGTTTCAAAATGTAAACTTTGTGCTTGCCAATTTTAAAAATAAATTCACAGTTGAAAGTTTATTCAGATTTACTAGAATTAAATTCGAGTAAAAAGTAAACATAGATACTCAAGCAAACTGCAGCCTGTGTATAAAGCAATTATCTCAAAATTATATCTTTGTTTAAATTTAGTTTCCTATCTTATTAGAGCCAAATACTAATTCTTTAACTATTTATTTTTATTATTAAACCCGAATAAGCCCGATAACTTTTGTAAGCCCTATATGTTCAGTTTTTAAAGCTTTCTTAGAATCCAGAATCGACGTTGTCGAATTGTTGTTGAGTCGTGAGATACGGCGAGGGCGATTTGTTAAAAACCTCCAAAATTTTTCTCTCTAATAACTCGGTATTGATTTTAGAAATACGCTCTTTAAATAAAAACTTCAAAATTGTTTATTTTCTATAAAATGTTTTTTATGTTATTTTTCATAACTTAGTCAACTTTAAATACGGACTTAGATTTTTTATTTTATTTTTTGATAATATTTTCGCCCCGCTGATCATCAGCTTGAGTTATTGTACCATGGTCGGCTATGATATATACATGACAGAAGACAGATAGACAGACTGAGGCGTTTAACCGAGTATGGAAGTCAGAGAAAGACCGGTACTAGTGTTGTAAATACTCGGATGATTTAGATATCCGGATCATACGGAATCTGATGAACAAGAATCCGAATTCGAATTCACAACTCGGCAACAGGCAATGTCGGCATCGGTATCGAAAAACCGCGCGCGACTTACCGAGCGAACACCGAAGCATTTTTTCATTTTATTCCGATTCGAGGTAGTCAGTCGGCCAAGTTCGAATGCCGCATCGAATGACACCATACTCGAATTAATCGGAATGAATTCACAACCGCAACAGGCAATGACCTTTTTTTTTAGGTGTCGATTGTAATTGCGAGGGACCATAATAAACGTAATAACCTCTTCTTTTTTTTAGAAGTCAACGTAATGACTTCGAATGTGAATTAATTTCGGCTCAGATGTAATTAATTCGACTCGGGTTCGCATCCCATTTAGATATTCGGATGCATTCGAGTATCTCAATGCTGGGATTCAACGATTATTTTAATTCGAATTCTTACATTGCTTTCCGCCACAACTTAGTCCGCTACCAACCGTGGCATAACAAGTATCGCTCTCCCATCACCGGGTGACAGCTGAGACTCTAGAATAGCCTTAGAAGAAAGGAACAGCAAATTCAACTACGGCCGCAATCTATAAATCAATAACAAAAACTATACAAAACTGAGACAGTGTAAGTAAACCAGACCAGTCAAGACAATCAACTATTGAGAGCCGCCATAACTAAGCTAAAATCTGAAAAGAACACCAACTACCCCAGCCAGTGCTCACTATAGAAATATATGAGGATCCCGACGACGGATTTATTATTCAAAAATAGTCTGCAAACTTGCACCACCACCCAGCAAAACATGTCAGCAACCGCCACTCAGCAGAACAACTCAGCAGCCGCCACCAAAAAACAGCCCAGCAACCCCTACCCAGGCAATCTTTATCAGGAGAAAAAATCATGACTAACAGCCCAGCAACCCCTAACCCAGCCAATCTTTATCAGAAGAAAAATCATGACTAGGAAAGGACCTTCAACCAACAACGCCACTTGGTACTACAAAGACAGAGTCCTCCTGCTCAAAAGCAGGTCCTAATAAAAGTACATTCCAAAAATCCATACCCCAATCTTCCGGTACCATAATTGCCACCTTCACCGACATGCAGCAAGAAACTGCAAAGCTCCTTGACGATGCGTCAAATACGGAGTGCCACATCATTGGTCAGATTGCCAAAAACCCAAATGCGCACACTGCAAAGCCGACCACCCGGCTTCATTTCATTAATGGCCAAAACAGTCAAAGCACTGATCGTCCCTGCTAGAAACCTAACCTTTGGATCGCAATACACTAGCTCACTTTCAGAAACCCCGCAAATACTAATGATGATTAACACAATAAACATAGCATATGCAACAACATAGCACAATGCTGCCACTACACAATTAATCATCAACCTAAACGGTCAACCAAGCCCCACGGACATACTACGCAAAAAAGTGGAAGCCAATAAAGATGTAGTTAATAGACAGTCGTCGTAAATATAAATTTCACGTTTAATGAAGGTCTATTTAGTTTTTTGGTTATCGAGTTCGATTCGTTAAGGAATATTTTTTAAACTTTCAATTTAAAAACTTCAGTATTATATTGATAAAAATATTCGTAATTATAAACAATTGTCGGTAACTGTAGCCCAGGAGCGAGAAGCGTTTTTTATATTCGCCGAATATTAAAATAATTTTCTCAGTATTTTTCAGAGCTTAAATTATTTATTTAAATTCCATATGCTGTCCATTCTGCATCGTCGTATTTGTACATACACAACGAAAAACATACGTAAGGACAGATTCAACGGATATTGATATAGAAGCGTCATATCTGACAAAGTCAGCATATATTGTTTTCTCGCTCAGTGCCAGCTCATTTTTAATAACCTAAGGGCCATATGCGTGATCTACTATTGTTATCCATTCTTGAGATAGTAAAGATGTTGTTAAATGATTTCGCAAAGCAGCACTACTTTTGCGGCCCAAATTAGAATGAGAAGAGAATCGGTTTTCTAAACATGGTTCCCTTTATTATTGTTTGACATGTTGCCTACCTTACTGTTTTAACGTTCCAATTGTACTTTTATGCAAGAAGTAGTATGTATAAACACCGTTGATAAAAACACACTGTTCCGCTAGTTGCTATCCTCTTTGCTAATTTGTTATTACGAACGTTAAAAACTTGTAAAAAGGTAGTTTAAACTTTTATTTCAATTTTAGGTCCTATTTAGGTTATTTTATATTCAAAAACTGACAATGTATACGATCCTCGCATACCTATATTTGTGTTTGTAGTTTTTCCATTTCAAGGTTCAAATTTTAAATCCCGCCGATTCCCGGTTACTTTATGATTACATTATTATGCTGAAATAATAATGTTTTAGGGTCGCCGTTTTGTTTTATTTTTTGTTTAACATCGGTCATATAAACTCTCGAAAATTAGTTATTTTTTGTTTTGGCTACTGATTAAATATAATATTCACGTCCTCGAAAAAAAAAATTGTAACATTAGTAGCTAAATTTGTTTCATTTAACATCTTTATAGTGTTAATGATTAGAGATAGTGTTAATGATTAGAGATCTGTTAATCAAGCAACATATTTGCCACATATTTTCACGCAGCCCTGGTATGGAAAGGTACTGGACTATCGTTGGAAATACTGTAGACTAAAATCTAGCTGAGATCACTAACGGGTTTTATTTTAATTTTACTTAGATTTTAGATTTATGAATTATTTTTTAATATTCTAGTTAACATTATTATTGGTATTCCAAAAATTAAATATTATATGAAATATGCTTATTTATATGCGTATAAAGAAATGTTGGGAAAAGTAGACAGTGTTTTGTTATGTCAGCAGGACAAAGTGACAAGACTTCAAGGTCGGGTATAACAGAACGCGCTTGGGCAAAACAACAACATATGCAGTGGATAGATGCTACGTTTTGCGCAAGGAGCAGCAGTACCAAAAGCGGAAAGCTATAGAACCAGCTTACTTCAGTAACCATTCTAGTATCTTCAGCAAATCCAGTGTTGAAACTGCTCCGCTCAAAACAAATTCTTAAAACTGCAGAGGTGCTGAGGCGAAAGTGCTTTACTGTACAGGGTGAGTCAACGATAGAGTAAAGTAAATTTTCTCCTTTAAGTTAAGAATAGATAAAAATCGAAATACAAAAGTTGTAGAGATCACTCTAAAATTATATTGAGTATACAGGGTGGCCTACAAACACGTGGAGGATATAACATAGGTTTTTTTAAATGGAACTGTATTTATATCAACTTTTTTATTGTGCATGAAAGTTTGAATATTTTTTTATATATGATGTTATATGTCTAAATCTCAATATTTTAATTTTTTCAGAAAAATGCCTGTTATGGATTTAATTGTGAATATCTGCATTACCTTTGCAAATTATAGATTCATATTTGGTATGGAAATTACATAGAGCTAAGGCGAATAAATTATGGAAACAAATTTACCTCAGTTTATACAGGGTGTTTCAATTTCAGTAACTATAAACTAAAAATATCGGTTTTTTTAAATAGCACAGCCTGTATAATTTATTTGTCTCTATAGAATATGTAATTCTCTTTAACTTTTGTTTAGTATACATATGCTTATTTTTAATACTTTTCGACATATCTTAATTTTTCTCTACTTCTCATTGTTCATTTTATACAATCATGTTATAACGTCATAGTTGACATTAAAAAACAAAACTTGTGGCAAAAAATATTTGCAATGATTATTTTCTTATTTTTTAATTATTTCGTAATAAATGTGCAATTATATGTTCCCGCCCTCCCTAATACATGTATTTAATCGTTTTATTATGTTTTGCTTTACTCTCCTTAGGATAAATAATGATACTGTTTTGCAAACATTTCGAATTCTGTCCTCCATCTCTTGTTTGGTTATGGGGGCAAGGGCGGATCCAGAATCCAGAATCATATATTTCATAAATACACCTCTTTTGATTTTGTCCTGGGGACCATAGAGGTTTTTTTCATGGCAACTATGACGTTATAACATAAATGTAGGAAATGAACAATGAGAAATAGAGAAAAATTAAGATATGTCGACATACGACATACTAAACAAAAGTTAAAGAGAATTACATTTTTTACCAGAAAAAAATTAAACATATACGGTGTGGCATTTAAAAATCCGATTTTTTAAAGTTTAAAGTTACTCAAATTCGAAAATTTATTTTGAACACCCTGTAAAAACTGAGGTAAATTTGTTTCCATAAGTTATTTGCCTTAGTTCTATGTAATTTTCATACCAAATATGAATCTACAATTTGCAAAGGTCGGTATTCACAATTAAATCCTACGCTGAAAACTGGCCTTTTTCTGTGAAAATTAAAATATTGGAAAAACTATGAGATCTAGATATATCACATTATATATAAAAAAATGTTCACCACGTGTTTGTGGGCCATCCTGTATACTCCAATATAATGTTGGAATGTGCACCTTAATGATCTCTACGACTTTTGTATTCGGAATTTTTATCTAATTTTTAACGTAACTTGAAAACGGGTGGATACATACACACCGACACGTTGTTTCAAACGAAAATAAAGACAATGGAGACCCACAGCTTTAAAAAAAATCATTTGTAGCTTTACAAACACTGCATACAGTCGAATAAATCAAAAAATAACTATTTATCAATATACCAAAACAAGTGGCTTGTAGAGACAATGGAAAATATCATAATACATTTTACTATATGTTCTACATTATTGATAATTAAGAGCACATTAATAACATCAAACGTCATGTATCTTATTGCATATTTACAAGAATTAAGACTGCAAACCCGCCCATTGATCACTAAAGGGCTAAAGTTGAGTAGGTGACTCTAGTCAGAGAGTCATCAACTCAATACTTCATCCTTTAAGGATTGTATGTTCATCAATTCGTAATGAAAGCTATTATTATCCCTTAACTTGACATTGGCTAGGTCCAAAGTCATTTCTGAAATATAATTAGTTTGCAATTTGAAAAAGATCCTAGCGGGGTTGCAAAAAGTTTATATATAACACATTAAACTTACACCAATAGTTGACATTCTAAATGAACAACACTACTACATCAAAAGATTGCGTGTGTGTGTTGTACTAGAAGCTGAAAAAGGATTTGCAAATATATAAATTTTTGGATTACCATGGTATTTTAAATATTAATTTATATGTATCAACTTCTGTTATTGGAATGAAACTTAATAATTTATGATAAAATAAACGGAATTCAAAGTTTAAAAAATCAACGTTGGTTAGCATTAAGTAACAACAGGGTGAATAAAAAATAACCACCATTTTTTTTAAACTAGATATATTGTGATGAAACAAAAATCATAATTTCGAAGGAGATTTTATTAATAAAGATTTTTCGTGTTACGTCCAAAAATTAGAATATAAATGATCAATTTATAGCCAACAAAAGGACGGAATAAAAGAATACCTATAATTAATTTCAAACCTATAAACAAAATATGCTTCAAGGTACATTACAAATAAAAATCACTAACCAATATATTGGACACATAAAGCTTCTATAGCAAAGTTCTCGAATACAAGAACTTGAAACGACCATGGTGAAGAATACGATAAAGAAGATATGATGTCAAAGTCAATAATGATTTGTCATCATAAGAAAATGAATTCTTGTTGACAAATCTTTTTAAAAAAACAAAATATAGTTACACAACAACACGCTATTCCTATAACACAAATTAAAAATTAAATCTAACAATTGCAATCGGTACACAAAATAAACATATAAAATTAACATATATCAGGCAGATACTGAAGTACAAATCCAAAC
The DNA here is from genome assembly GCA_963991005.1 of Barypeithes pellucidus. Taxonomy (NCBI): domain Eukaryota; kingdom Metazoa; phylum Arthropoda; class Insecta; order Coleoptera; family Curculionidae; genus Barypeithes; species Barypeithes pellucidus. The sequence goes on along the minus strand of OZ022556.1, from coordinate 48,121,316 downwards.
ATCCTGTTGAACATTAGCAAGGAAGGTAGAACAGAATTATAGAACATATCATTCAGGTTGTACGCAAACCACACAATTAAACGTACTACAATCTAATTAAAATTTTCTTGGAAGAATTCTTCCATGCCATAATAGGGTCTCACAACTATCTTTATTAAAGCGAGGGGGAGATGATTCAATATTTTTTTACTGGCATAGAATATGGAGTGTCTATGCAATGCAGTGCAATGCCAAGGCAATAAAATATTAGACGAACTACACGTACTCTACACTGAACATCGATCAATATCACATAGGTACATATTTCGTATGCATAAGGCATGTTGATACAAGTGGTGAGGGTTAGGACCCTATACAACAAAAACAATGGCCAGCAAGAATCCCTTCGCCCCGCTTTACACATGAATCTGATCGCTTTTTTGTACCAAGAAAATGCCGTTAAATAACTAAAAACAAATTCCATAACGTAAAAACTTTTCTTGTTATAGGTATTTGCATCAAGCTCATACGATTTTACGATAACTGCAAAACTGACTGACAACTTAGTGGCTAGGTTCCTTATTACCCAAGATTGCACCCAAATGCATAACGTTTTTGAAATATTCAATGTAAGCTGACTCGTATCACACCATCTTATTTTAACCAGATCTCCGTTAATATCCCTGTCGCATCCAAATTTGATATTCAGCTGTTTCGATATCGAGCCCTTAAATGAAACCCTTTGTACCATATCTGATCAATACGAGGCAAACCACTAAAGCATTTTACCTCTAAAATCATCAATTTCTAACTTACGAATATAATATATACGCAACATTGAATGACTAGCATAATCAAACGCCAATCGAGTAGCTTCGTTCAATAAATAATTAAACAGCGATAAAATTGCCACAGAACACGGGCACAAATAAATACGAGGCGTTAGAAACCACTATATATTCCAAGATTCCATTGGCTAAAAGTGTCACGCGATGGACTTTATTTTTATTCGTCAGTTTGGGTCAGTTCGGGCTTTCGATTTTAGGATATTTAGTTTACGTTTTTTTGTTGTTTGGGTTTGTTCGGGATGATAAATATATATTTTTTAATTTTCTGCTGCTTATTAAAGGGTGTCCGCTTAGTTATTTAAGAATATGGTGATGACGGATATTTTATTTATTTTTTATTTTCTACTATTTAGTATATTGTGTCCATTTAGTACTTTAACAATATGGTGATGATGATATTTTCTTTGGGGAACTCGTAGTTATTGTAAATTATGTATCAAAGGTGTTATAATACTTTTTTCGAGCTTTGAACACAGTACCTAACGTATTAAATTAGAAACTTCTTTAAAATCACAGGTCATTTGGAAAAAGGTAAATAGTTGTATCATTTCATAACTTTTTTCACACTACACTTATGTTTATGTATTTAGTAAAACTCTCGGTAAAACTTCACTTGTCATAACTTGAGACATTAATATCTAATTACTATGTTGTGAAGCCAAGAGTTTAAGTTCCTTAAAATTTCATTGGTATTAGGAAATTATTATAAAGTGGTGGCTGGTATTGGTGGTGTACCTATACGTTTTTGACCTCTATACTAAACACAATTTTCATTTTGTTTATTCTATTGTTTTAGATTGTATTATATAGAACTAAAATACATATTTTTCTCCGTTTTGATTTCAGTAAACTGAAAATCAACTGTCATACCCATGATTCCTTATGAAGCAATTTTTACTGAAGTATAGCCAGCCTTTTAGTGTAATCAGCCGTTTCATGAAAAGTCTGCCAAACACTACAACAAGAAAATTAATAAATACTTGTTATAGTTCTCTAATGCATTTATATGCTAGCTGTCGGCCGGTTTGCGCTCAAATTTTGTTTTTCAAATTAAAATACAATAGGAAATCGTCTCCACTTGTTTCCCCAGGGCATCTATAAATATTATTACACATTAATTTTCTTGTTTCAGTGTTTGGCAGACTTTTCATGAAACGGCTGATTACACTAAGAGGCTGCGACATATATAAGACTACAATGTTTAAATATAAAAATATATAGGCTGTTTAAAGTCCTTTATTTTAATATATTTTTTATTATTGTAATTCTGATGTCTTCCTGTAGATCATATATACAAATATGCCGTGTTATTGATGCTTACAAATTAATGAATTTTTGGCTATTATAATTTATAATATTTGTTTTATTCCCAGATTATAAATATAAGGATTTTTTAAATCATTTGCTCATAGAGCAGGCATTATGATGTAACCATAAAAAACAGTTCTTCTGCTTTCGTAGCCCCTCTGATTTTTCAATTAACAGCTCGTTAAATTGTACTATTTAATTGCAGATAACCAGCGATATACAAGAACCTACTTTAAAATGTCCGCGCTTTTAATACAGCCAATAGGAATACATAAACACGTGATTACTTGTGACCAATAGAATCTTGGAATATGTAGCGGTTTCTAACGCGGAGACTATGCAGGTCGAATTTCCTAAATCTAAATAGGTTAATTAATTTCCATATCAATATTAATCAGTACACAAAATATTTAATTTCCACAACATTTTAAAATTATTTTATACCAGTAGTAGGTTTTTTAAAATGTAATCTTACATTTTAGTTATACATTTTATCTTATTCTTTAACGATTTTTTATGACTTGTAAGTTTTTTCCTCATGATAAAATGTATGTATTTTACATAATGGAATTGTAAATATAAAAATGAACTATAACACATCAGAATCTGATATGTGATGAGTTAGTAATATTGTATAGGTATTCTTTTCATCAATACAGACTCTGAAGAATCCCTGATACCATCCCTTTTTGCTCGTAGGTTTGTGCAGCTTATCAGAATTACTATTAAATTTGTATCTATGTATGTAGTTTGTCAATGCCTCGAGGACGGAATTTGGAGAAATCCCAAAGACAAAAACCATGATTTCTCGTCTATTTTTAAGCTAACAGCAATGTTAGTGGAGCAGGCCTTTGACGTTCGATATCCGAAACTAACGATTAATCAGATTCAGAGCCGATGACTCAGATGTTCAGATGTAGGGTTTGTTCGGGTTTGTTATGTTGTCAGTGTCACCCGATGTGACCGCGACAGCAGTTGGGTCGATTATATGCATACTCATAATAACATAAGAAAAAAGTAGCCTTCGAGGCCCTGAAAATTACTTTAGTAGATAGTGACTTTTTTGGCATACAACCACCCTATGGATACAAACCAATCCTACAATTATTACAAACTACAGAGAAACTACAAGAAAAAGGATACCAACTGCAAGGAAAACAAAAAAATACTAACCCACTAACACCCAAGAAAGAAAAATAAAAGTATTACATTTCAAACTTCTATTATTTAGTAGATGACGTATTTCAAATGACTTATTCATTTTTGAATATAATGATTCAGCTAAATACAAATTATTTATTTCTAAAAGCTAGCGAGCCACATTTTATATTTTTACGAATGTTGTTGGGATTAAGTCCAATATGTAGAGCAATAATTTTTCTCGTTACTGTCCGTAACAGCAATTTCACGGCTCTACAAAAAGTAATTATCTACCTAAAATAAAAGACATATAGATAAAAGTTAAAATTTTAAGGAAGTGAAATTTTGGTAGTAATTCTTTTCGCAAATTAAAATACCGTATTATTTTATTCTAGGACTATTCGACTGCCGTTCTCTCTAGTAATTATTTATTTAATTGAATTTATGAATTAAATGATGTTTTAACGAATTCACCTCTGCCAATATATTTATTGTTTGAAAACCTTATTTTAAAAATTGGATTAATCTAGTTTACCTAACATTTTCTGTATCGGAGAAGTGATATCATAAGTGTCAAAAACATTATTATAAAAAAAAATCTACCGGATATGAAGAAAACAAGTGAAAAGAGTACTACAAGTTCATATACACTTTTTGCGTATAGGCCTCCTCTTCGGAGATATGAGCTTCCAAGAGCTCTAATGGAATCAAGTTTTTTACACATAATTATTGAACCACCAGGTATATTTAAATTTAAAAAAAAATATGTTTACCAGGTAAGACCCTTCAAATTGCTATCCAAGGAAGCGTTGTGAATTACTCACAGTTGCAGGGACGAACTAGCTGTGACACTCGTGGCCCCTTTCTTTCAACGCACTGTATGATAAGAAGTTTGGACAACGGTTTTTATATAACTTTAACTATTGCCTAAAAATTAAGTACTCTTCATTCATGTCGCTAATCCTAACCGTTTTCAAAAAAACGGCATTTCATATACATCATGTATTTGACGTATTTCAATAATCCGATCAAATGTTCAACCTTCAAAATTCCGCTTTTTCATATTTAACCCATGAGAAGTTAGGAGACTCAGTGTAAATAAAATGATACATCTTATTTTTGACACGCCTGAATTTTTCGGTGCAATAAAAAGTTTGAAAGTGCCCTATTAAAGTTTTATGTATGTGTTGCAATATTAATTTCAATTATATTAATTTTATTATAACCCAACATTAACAAATTAGTTCTCATAATGCTCGGCTAATCAATATATTTCCTTACGTCTTACAATTTTATATCTAATTGGTTGTTTGATGTCAGTTCGAACAAACCCGAACAAACCCGTGACATCCGCACACGCAACACCTAGCCAGTTACGTACTTGACATTTCACATGTGACTTTTGGCGTAGATGTATTGTATATGCTTGAAACTAATTTGTAATTAAGTATTCTACTCAAATCGCTCGAGATGTGACGCGCTCGACTCCCAAGACCTACAAATTCCAATTAGTTATTTTAAATATCACTGAGTTAGCAACATTTTTTTTCCAAATATTTATCCTATGCACCCCTACGTGGATTAGGGCATTGAACTCGTAATGCAAAGTTCTACGATTCGAACATGGTAATTTGTGATTCATTCTAAATAAAACTTGACCGACTGCACAAATTTTGATAGTTCCAAATAGGCGGGAGCTATCGCGTAAGCTGCTATAACAGTTATTTTGTGGTAGCAGCTGCTACTCATTTTTAATTATAGCTGCTACCGACCTAGCGCCGCGCCACCTAATTCAATAAAAGCAGAAAACTCGCAGAGTAGATAGCAGAAGCAAGAAAGCTATTATTCGAAGCGGACTGCGTAGCGGAATCGCGCTGTTCGCTAGGATTCGCGCCGTTCGCTTCTTTCAACTGCTTATTTTTCGCAGTGTTCTATTAAAAATGAACAGACTTTACCCATTTATCAGGAACATTGGCATTAAAATTAGATTACGGATATTGGTTAATGTGTCTCGGTAAACTATTATTTTATTTTTCGTTATATTACTATAATTAAGTCAAAAATATGGGGATTATAATAACCCACATCAATTGGACAAACGTTGTTAAGGCCTCCTATGCAATGTACGTGCAGGGTACAAAATGGTATATGTACAGGGTGGCCAACTAAGCGAGGTAAGCGGCTATATCTCGGAAACCGTTCACCGTACAGCTTTCGGAAAAAAATATTTATTGGAAAAGTTGCCAAGAGAAATTGCTGGAAATTATTTGCAAGTTTGTAGGCCGGCCGCTAGGGGGCGTAACACGAATAGTAATTTGTGGCCAGTCGATTTCTCTACAATTGGCATAGGTAAGGTATATTGATAATACTTACAAATAAATCTCATTTGTATCGTGAACAACTTTGCTTAAACACCTTTTTCTCTAGCCCTGCAAATAAAGTGGTGGGGGTAACGCAAACATCGATTTGCAAAAAGTGCAATATCTCAGGAACGCCTTATCTGAAAATATTCAAATTTGTGTTATTTAAAAGAGCTCTTCTTGCTTTATTAGCTACACTTCAAGCGATGTCTATGTAATTTTTACTGTAGTGTGCTAGATGGCGCTTTCAACAGATTTAACATATTTATCGTTTTTCTCGAAAACCTTAAATGCAATGGTAAATATGTTATTACACCAGTACAGAGAGGAATAAAGGCCAGACCAATCGGTGAAAACCGCAAGTTCCTATCTTTTTTTCTAACCGGAGAAGGCTTTGGAAACAAAATACATATTATATATAATAGGAGTATTGGGAAGAAACGTTCATTTTATAAACCAAAAGAAACGTATTCCTTAAATGCTCAAACTGTCTGCCATCCTGGCCCACACATTGTCTGAGCTTTCCTATAGTAGAAAGAACAGCAGCTTCCACTTCCGCTCTTGGCAGGCGAAGAATGGCATTTTGGATTTTGGTCTTCATATCTTCCCTGGTCGTAGGCCTAGCTTGGAATACAATATCTTGTAATCGTCCCCACAAATAAAAGTCCAAACAGGTCAAGTCAGGTGACCTGGCTGGCCACGAAAAAGGATTCCTCTTCCTATCCATCGGTCTGGATATGTCTCATTCAGGTATTCTCGCACTGCAGGAACATATTTTGCCTGATTTCAAGAGGCACATCTTCTAATAAAACACATAATTCATTCCTAAGGAACTCCAAAAACAGGTTCCCATTTAGTGATTGGTCAAAGAAATAGGGTCCAATAATTGTACCCCCTATTATGCCACACCATACGTTGACACTCCAACGTCCTTGGTGCTGAACTTCTCGCATCCAGTGAGGGTTTAAGGAAGCACTAGAATACGTTTCGTTTGGTTTATAATATGAACGTTTCTTCCCAATACTCCTATTATATATAATATGTATTTTGTTTCCAAAGCCTTCTTCTTTTTTGCAACATATCCCGCGCGGGAGATTTAGTAGAATATAAATTAATTTTTCATTGATATCTCCGCTTAGAAAAAAAGATAGGAACTTGCGGTTTTCACCGATTGGTCTGGCCTTTATTCCTCTCTGTACTGGTGTAATAACATATTTACCATTGCATTTAAGGTTTTCGAGAAAAACGATAAATATGTTAAATCTGTTGAAAGCGCCATCTAGCGACTACAGTAAAAATGACATAGACATCGCTTGAAGTGTAGCTAATAAAGCAAGAAGAGCTCTTTTAAATAACACAAATTTGAATATTTTCAGATAAGGCGTTCCTGAGATATTGCATTTTTTGCAAATCGATGTTTGCGTTACCCCCACCACTTTATTTGCAGGGCTAGAGAAAAAGGTGTTTAAGCAAAGTTGTTCACGATACAAATGAGATTTATTTGTAAGTATTATCAATATACCTTACCTATGCCAATTGTAGAGAAATCGACTGGCAACAAATTACTATTCGTGTTACGCCCCCTAGCGGCCGACCTACAAACTTGCAAATAATTTGCAGCAATTTCTCTTGGCAACTTTTCCTATAAATATTTTTTCCGAAAGCTGTACGGTGAACGGTTTACGAGATATAGCCGCTTACCTCGCTTAGTTGGCCACCCTGTACATTAAAACTAGCAACTACTTAAAAATGTCAGACAATTAGTTAATTGCTATTTCTGAAACTATTTTATCTTGTTTATAAACTATTGCCGATAGCAATTTAATCGATTAATTTTTATTTATAAAGCCCGGCTTTGTCCGAAAATATGTAAATTTGGGGCAGAAAGCTAATTAAACAATCAACGGTATAATGTAAACTTTACTACTAGGCCAATACTTTACAGTTTGAGCCTCGAGGGTATTTACATTATTCCAGTCTTTAGAAATATCAAGAAGTATGTCTTTACAGAAAATGATAAGTTTGAAGATAATAATTTTTGCAATTATTTGTTCAGGTTATTTAATGCATTTGTTCGATAAGTTTTAGGATCAACGAATACAAGACATAACATGGTGTAAACTTTTTATTGTGCGTAGTTTTCTTTATTAGTAAAATAATTTTAAAATCTTTTGTTATTGCATATCTATGACAACAAACAAAATATTTCCTTAAAAACAATCTATAGAGGTCGCCATGACTTTTAAAAAAAAATTATTGTTTATTAATTCTTGGTGGTGGAGTATTTTTTTAATTCAAAATACTTTAACAGTGCGTCAGATATAAATACGCCAGTACTTGTGTATATTAAGTGTCTTTAATTTATTTTGGGAGAGTCCGACTTTCTTTGATTTAATTTTATTGTTACCGTTATTTCTGTTGTTTATTTTTGCTTGAATATAAACTTTAAGACTGATGGTGCGATTCTGTAACTGATTTTACAGCGCTGTAAACTACGATGCTTTAAGAATAAATGTCAACGTAACATGTCCACGTAAGCATATCAGCTATTTGTCCTATTACTTCGCCAATGTAACCTTAAAATCTCGTTATAGAAAAAATTTATAAAGTCAGGTAAGAAAAATAGACCAAAAAATTAACCCCGTTATAAAAACTATTTTTTAATGGAATAATATACATTTTTTTGGTTAGGTTGGAAGGTCCGCTCTGGAGACAATGACCTCAATATTAAAAAATGTATTTATTTATTTATTGTATAGGGTTCCCAAATTTTTCCAGTTTGCGACGCGAGATTGGTTTATAGTGAATATAAGTACCTAAGTTTAGTATTAGGAGAAGAGGAAACAGGAGCACTTCGCGTCGCCTATGTTTACTCTCTACCGCGTTTCTGGATTGACGTGAGAAGCCGCATCTTTACGTCTTACGTATTTCGTAACGCAACGAAACTTTAAATTGCACATGCGTAGATGTCAAAAGAAACGTTTACGTCTGAATTTGATATACTGCCTTAAGTGTCTATTAATTCCGGATAATAACCGTAACGTATGTCGGAGCAATAACCATGGAAATTATAGTTCATCCAAAATCAAGATGACCAAATTGAGAACAAATGGAAGTACAAAACACGTTAAAAAACTTTGAAGGTCGAAATTCAAAAATCATCGTCATTTGTACATACATACGAGGTAGCATTTTATGTAGTTCGTCCGCGCATTTATTCTATTTCTGACCATCGTGATTTTGGATGAGCCATAAATGAAGATCTGAACCACCATTTGAGCAAGTGATGATCGTCTACACAAGACCACGTAGCGCTTACAGACAAGAAATAAGGGAATTGTTGGAGTACATTTTATAAAATGTGCTCTGCTGATGGGGAAATTTTAAAGGAATATATTATATATATTGTAAAATTACGTCCGGTCATATTTAAGTAAGTACCTATATTTGATATACTCTTTACTTATGTATTTTTTTTAAATAACAAAATAGTTCTATCCACATAATAATCAAAATCTATTTTTAATACGTTCAAGTGGATAATGTGTTCGAGTATCTGGCTTGAAAAGATGCTTAGATTTCAGAACAGAATACTAGTTTAAATCCAATATAAAAATTTATGTCAAAGATAAAAAGTAAATAATAATTTCAGGAATAGTTGTAGTTTTATGAAAGTAGTTCATCTCGCAGTGGAGTGAAAGAATAGGATGGAAAGTAAAATTCTTAGGTTACTCCACTCGATTAATAAAACTTAAACGTAGGTTTACACTGTACATGTCTCGGAGTTTAAAATCGTCCATCGTCAGCAGGACAGAATAAAACAACAACATTGCTACTAGAACTAAAAACATAATAAGTGTGAAAATATTACCTTATTAAACCCCCAATCACACTGACACATCCGAGACTTCTGACATCATGAAGTTTAAAAAATTAAAGTTTAAACAACTCATAGATCAGAGAACCGAAACGTATCTGAATTAACTATTAAGTAGGTAACATTTAATTCATTTTTGTCTTATTAAAAACACGATGAAAAACAAGAAACAATCCTTAAATAGGTGGTCAGATAAAATTTTGTAGGTAGAGGGATCTATGGATTTAGAAAACACAAAGAATCAAAAAATGAAAGGCAACAAAAGTTATTTGAAAATTAAGACAATCTAGATTTTACAGCCCTCGTTGTATCTAATATTTTCTAATAGGTCATAATTTTTTTATCTGAAAAAAAAATGGAATGGTATTAAAGAACAAATAAGATCTGGTTTCTGAAAAGCGAAAAACTTTTTAAATACATTCAAACGTAATCTAAACATTAGTAAAACTCATTATGTCGCATTTTCATTAACGGAGAAGATCCTCCAGATTTTGATTCTATACAATTGGATATAATATAGGTCAACCTCTTAAACAAAGTAGAACAACAAAATATCTTGGTATAACCATTGATAAGTGTCTTAAGTGGGACCAACAGTTTTCTAACAAAAAAGATGTCTTGTCTTTAAATTCTACACTCTTACAAAATTCTACACTGTATACACATACTTACGACATATAACAGTACTGGTTGAGCCACTTTTTAGATTTGGTATACTTATCTTATAAGGAAGCCTATAACACTATAGATCAACTTAAAGTATTACAAAACTATACAGGGTGTCCCAGCGGGATCCGATTTGAATGATATATGGAAAACTATACATAGGACAATTTTGAAAATTGGAAAGTAGCACACTTGTTGATGGGAGCAACAAATATTTTCAGTATGGTGACAGTTCCGGTTATACCCGAAGCCGATGTCACAGTGCCTAAATGCAACACACTACAGGGTGCCCAAGATAAGGAGAGCTCCTCCAGAGACCTTAAACCAGTTGTTGAAGGCTTTCAAAGCATAACGGGACAAATGCTAATGAATGCTTTAAATTCAGCAGTTTTATGACGGTATTTATGTTTGGAGAATAACGAAAATAATTTTGAACACCTTTTGGAAAATTAATCTACTATTAGAACAAACCCAGATATATCTCTAATCGGATTAGGTGAAAAAATTAATTTAATTCGATTTTTATGTAAGGTATGTCGAATTTCAATTTTAGAAAATGCATCTAGATTTTATGCGATACCCCCTACAATTAGGACGTTAACTGATCTGCCCTAAAGTCTATTTTCTATCAGTTAAAAAAAAGGTATTAAAATTGGTTCATTATTTGTGAATATTGGATAATTAATTGGCGTAGTGTAGATCGAAGCGGTTCCCGCTGGGACAAACTATATAATAAAAATTATTCTAAAAAAATCGAAATTGTATCGAACAAACTTTTTTGTTAAATGTATTCTATATCTAAATCTTATAATTTCTGATATATTTTAAGATTTGTATAAACTAAACTCTAAAAATGGGAAGTTCTGATTACATAATTTAGTCAAGATTGCTTTGGAACAAAAATAAATAATTTAACCCAGCTGTCATTATTAAATTAGTTTTCTTCTTTTTTGTGCTTTATTACTGCTTCGAGTTGAATTACTTCAGCTAAGTTGATCGAGATAGAAAAATATGAAGTTTTCAAAAGAGGAACTGGTTATCATGATCTATGTTTGGGCGCAAGCGAAAACTAATTTAATAATTACAGCTCAGTTAAAGAAAATTATTTATTTTATGTTTCAAAGCAATCTTGACTAAATTATGTAATCAGAATCCATTTTTACCTGAGTTCAGACAAATCTTAACATATTTCAGAAATTGTAAGTATTATGTATAGGTTAACAAAAAAGGAAGGTATTCGGAAGATATATGCCTAAAAATATATGCGTGACCTATTAAAAAAATTTAAATTAAAGCATGTTTAAAATCGCCGAGTTATCCAAGGTCTAACGAACGCTTTGTATAGAGATTTAAAAAATAGTAGCATAGATCGATATTATGTACTTTAGGGTAGACACTAAGTAAATTGTATTTGTTCAGGTTCTAACAACAGGTTGCTATGATTTTTAAATCATACACTTAAAAATTATTAAAAATTTCAGAAAAAAATTAATTACTTGACAACGTTGCATTTCAATCCAAAAAATTAAATAGGCTGTAGATCTCTTGTTCTATTAAATCAAATTCTGGAAAAATATACTGGGTGTCCTATTAAAAAAAATATATTTTTATTAACTCCCACATTTTAGGTTGTAAAATATTTTTGGGTTTGGGTTTTTGGGTTATGCATAGTAACTATGCGCGTTTCTATTAACTTAAAAATTTTTAAATAATTTATGATTGTTATTTGATTTTCAAGTATCAAACTTACACCTAGAACATATGCATATAGAGGTATTCCATAGGTAAGTCTAGTAAGAATATGATGTGAACTTATTTGCCAAAGTACGTTGGGTAGGAATTTATTTTTGTAATTTTTTAATATTAAAAATAAAGAAAGAATAAACGATTACGTGTTAGGTACTTGTTGCAAATATGTAGAATCTGCCTATAAGTCTAATTGATTGAAAGGGTGGTTTTCGTTGACCCATGACAACGTGGTTTGCGTAACTCGATTTAGCGTTAATATCATGAATGTTTGAAATGAGATTTTTCTCTATGATTTTGTTTTGTTAAAAATCAAAACCAAATTTTAAGTATTTCTCTGTTCCATGAGTGTAAAACTTTAACTACCTACTTAAACATCTCGATGCCAGAGGTGGTGGAAATCCCTAAATGGTGATTTAATTAAGTATAAGCGCCGATATTCAAAGCCATCTTAAGGTACAGATACAGAATGACATAAGTCATCCTTAACACAAGTTTGGCAGTATATTAAAGTTTTTTGTAACTCTCATCTAAAGGAATATATCTTTAAGGACGTGGTAATCTTCCACTTAACGCAATTGACCCTCAAATTAATTTAAAACATAGTTTTTTTAAGGTTTACCATAACGTTAAGGCTATCTTAGCTAAGGTCGAACATTCAAATATCGGCCCTAAGATTTCCACAATATTATAGTAGTGCTGACTGCTGATGAGGTTATTGCCTCCGAAACATATAGTGTAAACCTAAGTTCGATTTTATTAAACGAGTGGCGCAGACTGCGAGGTTTACTTAACGTTCTAATTAGTTGTAGCCCAAAAAGTGTTTGCAAATCCCTTTCACCATAGATCAGTATAACGAGACAGTGTTAATGCTTACCGCCCTGCTCATCCAGCATGACCAGGGATTTCATTCCCACCTCGTGGCTCTATAAACATGAAAAATATCAGCTAGGCAGATCTCAACATGCAAGTACATACATCTTCAACCCTCTCTTTTGTTAATGGACATAATCTCAAAACTCCATCCATATGGTGCGATTTTTCATTTAACTATAGTCGGTACGCTATGCTAAACTAACTTTCATAAAACACTAAGGGCGGATTGTACAAATGACAAATTAACAAACCTCATGTAAAAGACGGTCAAAATAAGCAATGATGAATCGTGATAACTGATGTTTAACTTGCTTTGGTGTAAAACCCAATGCAGTTTAAGCTTCGTTCATTTTTTGACAGTCCTTTATACAAGCCTTCCAAAGTATCATTTGCTCATTGAATTGCAATTTTATGTTTTTTTTTAATCACCAATCTAAGTGAGGTCATATAAAAAAAACAACGTTTGTACGAATTATTTTTTTAGATTAACATCTAATTCTGTAGAGGATGAGGTGTGGTTTTTTAAATAAACAAATTTAATCGATGTTGCTGGTGATATTGGTTTCTTGAGAACTTTTAGTTACTATATTTTTTCTGTTAAACCAGTAAGATCGATTTCATACTTTTAATAAATTAAGCTAAAATCGACATTTTTGAGTAAAGAGTAAAAAAAATTACAAGACTGGCACAACTCGTAACCGATTTTAGTGAAATTTGACATAAAAATAAAATATCAAAATCTAATCTTGAAATTTTATAATAAATAATATTTTTGGCAATGCCATATTTTAAAAACTATATTTTTTAAAAGTATGTTTCTCTTGGTACTACTGTATTAACGTTTGAAGTGATTTATTTCAATATAAAAAAATACAATTATAAAAATTATTATTAATTAAATTATTATTTTAGCAGCTCATTGTACAAAATGATCTCTACCGGAATCCGTACTTTCCTTATTGAAGATGGTCATAGGGTAAATTTTCTAAATTTTTAATACTACGAGAATGCTATTTTAATAAAAATGCACAATGGGCACCACAAAATCTACCGACTAGTTTCTCCGATAAAGGAGATCCAAGATGCGAGTATTCATTTTTATTGTTTATATTTTAGGGTTTATCTATAGAAATTTCTTCACCTCGTCATACAAATACATATAGGATACAAAACTATAGTCTTAACCTAAAAAAGCGCCAAAGTAATTTTGTAAATCATATTAGCTTCAACTAAGTTATAAGATATAAAGAATGACCATACAATAAATGAAAAATATTGATATTTTATGTATAATATCCAGTAAGTTGTTTTCCTGTGCTAAGCTTGTGCCATCTTGTATATCTGAAAAACTGGTCACATAAAAATTAGAATTAATATTAAAAGTTGTAGTACAACAGTGGCAGTAAATTACAAGATTTAACAAACCCTATAATTTTATATACCGGGTGAATAGTTATATACAATTTTTAGCAATATCTTCAGTCGTTTATAATTTTAAAAGCACTCTATAACCCTTCAGAACTGTATATAAATGTATTAGCCGATAAGTGACATCTTGTGTATGTGAAAATAGTCCGAATAGAAATTATAATTTTATCAGGAAAGAAGTTTAGAAACTACTATATTTAAATAAGCCTAATAACGATATCACACTACATTGACATTACAACGTTTACTAAAACAGAATATTAAATTTAATAAACATAATATTGTTGTAGGTTCTAACAGCTATTTTTTCTTAAACTTAATAATAACCGGGAAACTACTTAATTAACAATTTTGATGTCATTCCCTCTTTTAACTATTCTTGAAATTTATTGTTTCAAATTGACTTCTTTTCCTCAAAACCACCGAAAATAACATGACTTAAAATTATTTAAACTTATTCGCTACGTTTAGTTCCCTTTTATCCCCATCTCATTAATTTTTCTAAAATATCTTGTAATGGGCTCGCTTCGGTAACCTTAAGTTATGCGCAAAAAATTTGAAAAGTCTTATTAAGTCGGTTAAAAAATACGTGTCTCTTATTTTTTGTGTATTCTTGTTTATACGGAATTTCATTAAAATCGAAGTTAGGCAAGGGAAGTGGTGGCGGGCAAACACATATTAGTTAAAATATTATTAAAATACGACAATTCATATGTGTGATATATTAAAAAAAATTGTTTGCACCACACGTTCAGCTTCTTGTGATATATAAATATATTTAAAACACCTGAGGCGTTTCTCAAAATTAGGAAATATTCTATAAACGTTTTCCAGTCTTAGTGTCCTCAGTTCTTTTGATGCAAGAAATCACATAGATATAAGTTCAATAGAATATATACAAAAATAAAATTAATCAATTTTATAAGGATGGATAAGGAGAACTCAAGGGAAAATGATTCCTAACTCTCTAACGGTAATTTTATACTAAGTAAGATAACAAAATTGTTTAGGTTATTATTATATCTATGCTGGGTTGTAAAAAGATTTTTTATTAATAACTAACTGAAAATGATTTTGGCACAATGAAGATTGTCTGGTTAGCAATTCTTGATTAAAATCCCTCTGTAATCCTGCAATACTCTTGAATTTCATAAAAATGATGTTTTCAACGTATCCTTATTAGGTTCTATATAATTAACCTGCGACACAAAAAGAACAATAAAATAATATTTTAATATCTTGTTTACTTATTCGGGTTTGTTCGCATATTTTCTTTCTAATCTGCTTCTATGGTTCATTTCTAGAAAAAAAAAATTGCGCTTAGTCAAATACGGTGTTATGATTAAAATGGGATATTAGAAGAACGGAAAGAACTTATATTATGAGATTATATAGTAAGTAGGTTAATTTCAATAAGTCATTTCAATAAAATGATCTTTGAAAGTTGGAGCGTCGACCATAGATGGTGAATAATTGCCGTTACTGATTCCAACAAAGTTCAATTCTGGGTTAAAATTGTTAGAAGATAAGAAACACTTGTTAAGCTATGGATCAGACTACGACAGGCGATAGTTAATGTTGTCTGGGATGGAAGAACCTATCATTAACCTTATTGTTGTAGATGTATGTGATGGTTTGTGGTATTGCTTCAAAAACCTATTGTGAAGTTAATATTTTTTTGGATTAAGTTTATTGAGATACTCATACTACTAAGTTATTAATTTATGCATGTTAACCAATGTAAAAATTCCATCATCTGTACCGATACAAAAATTAGTTTCATTCGTCACTATTATGAATTGTTGTTTGTCTTATTGTCCATAAATATCTGCCAGAAGAGGGTTTGATGGGTTAACAATACATAAGATATAAACATGTCTAACGTGTACCGGAATAAATTAACACATTACACCAGGCCTGGATTTAGGCATAGGCTACATATGCTGAAGCCTAGGGCGGCAAATTTTACGTGGCGCCAAAGAAATAAAATTATTCTTCACTGTAAATTATTAAAATGAACTATCTTCCTACAGCATTGTCCCTTAATTGAAAACTAAGCCGGAAATAATATTATAGATTTTTTAAAATGTATTTTAAAAACATGTGTATATTCAAATATGTATTGATATTATTTTTCGATTATGTCTCAGCCTATCTGTAACTAACCCGAACAAACCCGAACAAACCAGAATGCAGTTTTTCAGTGTTAAGACGAATTCTTAACTACTTAAGATCCACTACGAAGCAAGAAAGGTTGGAATCTATGGCAATTTTAAATATAGAGTCAGATATCTAACTATGTAATTGGACTATGATCATATAATCGGTTTGTCCAATACCCAATTTACTAAACTTATAAAACATAAACTGTTACCTTGATGCAACCATTATTTTGTTCTCTTATTTTTCCTATCTTTTGGATTTTTTGTTGCTTATGTATTTTTTTTTCTTTTTATAGGTCATATTGTCTTGTAATTG
Source organism: Barypeithes pellucidus (assembly GCA_963991005.1). NCBI lineage: Eukaryota > Metazoa > Arthropoda > Insecta > Coleoptera > Curculionidae > Barypeithes > Barypeithes pellucidus. Next base: position 48,104,610 of record OZ022556.1, on the reverse strand, counting down.
GATTTTACTCTGTTAGACAATAAAGATTATTATTATTATTATTATTATTATAATAACGAACATAAGCTCGGAAAAACCGTTGGGTTAAATTATTTGGTTTAAAAGCTTTTTGTAAGTTTAAATATTCTTTTGGAGTTGTCTTATAAAGACTAAAAATTTGTTTGTTCACACCTATAACGTGTTTTATTTTTGAAATGTGTTCAGTTTCTACAAAGATTTTCTATAATATTTAATTATATTTATACACTTAACTAAATTTTACACTTTAAAAAATACAATACGATAAATTTATTACCTATATCTATCTATTCGATTTTTATCTTCGCCAAAAATTCCTTCAATGCAATATTTTAAAGAAACGCTGCTAATTTTTTTCAGCCTAGGGGCTAGAAAAGTGGTAAATCCGGTCCTCCATTACACATTAAATAAAAAGTGCCAGTGTGGATAACATTTTTAAAGATGATAAAGCAAGAGAACACTCTTGAAGACACCACATGCCTTGAAATCATTAAAGATGAAGTGTGCCACCATTAGATTAGCAAAAACTGAAAAGACTTCCGACGACGAAATTGAATTATTTACCACCATGTACAAAACGTAGTCGAGTAAACTTTCATATGTATTGTGTGTGTATGTTCGAAATTGCGAAGACCATCGGACTATCAGCCTAATGAGTGACGATGTAAACTTTTACTGAAATCAAACAAAAAAAATTTACAATAAATGAGGGGATGCGCTGCTCTCGGATCTAAAATTTTATCTAAGAGCGGAACAGAGGGTTAAGTTATTCCTGTACTGCTGAGGAAAAGAACCTTCAAAACATGGGTAATAAACAGATACTCAAAATATTGCGAACAGATCATATTATCATCAACGTTGAGCTACCTACTTGGAAAGAAAATAACAAGAGCTAATTTTTTTATCGATGACATTTTTACTACGAACACTTCTTTATTTGACAACTTAAGAAGGGTTTGGGCATGTTTATGTTGAAAATATTGTTTCGTCAGCAATATTATAATCTTAAAGGATGATTGCATACACGGACGTACATACATTAATATATCCCCGCACAATTGTCTACGTCGTACATCAAAGTAAACATAATTTGGCACAGATGGTGTAACCATTACCATTACCTATAATTATTTAATAGCAAGAATATCAACTGGTTTTTTTAAATTGGGAATTTAAAATATCTAAATCAAAAATAAATTGTGTCCATTGCCTACAATAATATTTTCTCTTACAGATTTCAAAAACCATTGTTACAAAATTTGATCGCAAACCAGCTTTTTCTGTGTTGCGTATGTTATGAGATATGGTATGAATAAAATTCAGGCAAAATCGTAGTCGTCTGAAGCGTGTTCCACCAGTCCGATTATCTTTGTTAACACTGCTCATGCTCATGCCATGAGTATGGGAGAAGACGAGCTCAGTGCTTTCGTTAGTCCTGCATGAAGATTTAAAACTCGAGAAGGCATACATTTTTTGATGAAACCAAAAAATACTTTAAAAATATGAACGTGGCGATAAAGTTTATTTTTCTGTGCTGAAAGAACGGTCATTTAGGGGAATACTGCCGATATTTTAGAACCACCAATATACACTTATAATTAGTATTATATTATAAACACGACTTTTGAAGAATTGCATTCGAGTTGGTTATAGAAAATTATTTGTTGAATCTCGTAGTTTTGGAACATCAGTATGTGTCCAAGATTGTTATTCTGATATGAGAAATTAACCATAGAAGGGGATTAGATTCTCCTTCCTAGATCGGGTTTGAACAATCACATTTCATCAGATATTCTTATAATTAAGATTATAAACAACGTAACGCCCAACAACGTAAAACTGAAACATTTGAAAAGGTTTTGAGATATCGACTTAAAATAATATAAATAATAAATGCTTGCATAAACAAAATTACTAACAAAATGTTCCTAACTTCAAATTTAAATTTTTAGCACGATTTCCTTAGCTATTCTGCATAAAATGAAGAGGCCCTATTAATGAACAATATCTTTAATAATTGATAACAAACCCGTTGTCGAGCTTCAAACATGTAAATAAGGTATTAAATCATTTGTTTATTGTCCTTATTGACGCGGAGCTGACTTTTGCTTTAATAAGAATTCTCTAAACTTAAGTTACTGCAAGCCTCCATTTAGAAAATAAAAGTAATGCAAAAGTCTCTGTGTATACAATACATTATTTAGATAGATCTAAAGATATAATACTGTCAACGAGCTATTATAACAAGAAGTCTTTGTCTTAAAATAATTTTAAATACTTTAAAATATTCAAAATTGACCTTCTACACTATGCGTATCCGATTAAGTCTACGCTGTTGCTAACTTTTTCAATTATTAGACGTATAATATTGGTTAATAGTGATATTTTTTCCACCGACCGAAAAACAATTAAACATCACTTTATCCTTTTTAAAATGGAACTCCCTAAATATGATATTATTTTGCACATTTCGATACGAGTTTTTAATTCTCTCCCTAAAATGTCATTGTTTGGTTTATCTGAAAAAAAAAACATTAGTACCGGGGTGAGCTTTTTTAACAAAGTTTTCCGGTTTCATCGAAAGGTCGATTTTTTTTGGAAAAGAAATGAACTGTTTTTTCGAAAATGTACGGTTCAAACGCTCTATTTAGCCTATAAAAGCGTGATAAATGTAAATTTTCAAATGCCAGTGCCTTGAAACTAATTGCATTTTTACATATAGCCCATTAAATAAGAAAGTTACGTTCTCCTACATGCCTCAACATCTCTTTCGAGCATGCTTAGTATAGGATGTTCCATTAAAAAAAAAGTACGTTCTAAAAATGTAAAGAGGTTAGTTACTTTTTGTTCGTTACATGAATGCCACTCCTTTACTAATGTAACGGGATTATTGTAGGTGTAATAATAATCATATGCCATATACATATATATAATAACTAGAGATTGGAAAATTAATGACATTTAGGACGAGTTTCTCCAATGTGTTGGTGACATAGCAATCGCATAAGATGCGGGAGTCGTCAAAATTAAAATAAACTTTAAAATTCTATCGGCCTGGTAGCATTTACGTTACATATCAGATCAGAATTTCAGAGGTATGTATAATTTTATTTTGGTAGCTCCTGTCATATTCTCATCCCTTTCGTAATTTAACAATACATTGATTCCTTAAAATAATAAATATCACACAGCAAAAAACTTTTACATCCGTACGTATCAAGAAAGAGGTCTAAAATTTGAAACCGTTATAATTTGACGTTTGAGAGTTATGATGTTGTATTGTCGCTACCACATTGCGGTAGAAATAATCGATTGTGAAACACTTTGATCAAAGTTATTAAAATGTATATTTAAAATGGTTCAGAGGACAATGGCATGAACAAAATCACAACCGGTAAAATGTTTTTATTTTGATGGTTACAAGACCAGCACTAAATTTTAAACCCTTTAGTGAATACATAACTAGCTGGACTTATTTTACCATTAAACCATTATTAAGATTTACCAAAGGAAACGAGCGATTCCTCGTTGGTTCTATCACTTGAATAACGACGGGACAAAAGTACGCTTTACGCCCCTTGCTCCAATTGCGTTTTTAAATAAAACATCTTATACAGTGTTTCAAAAAACATGTGCAATCGCTCGTGAGGTTTGTTCCAACAAACCAAAAAATAAGACTAATAGTTCCTGTTAATATGGGTCTGCAGATGCTTTCTTAAAATACGTTAAAATTTCTCGAGTTTTGCAGATATTTCCAAAACGACTTTAGTAATTTTATATAGTGAAATTTATGGAAGGTATCTAAAATATAACATATTTGAGAAATAAAAATGTGTTAACAAGTTTACCAAGGGCATGTGTGCGATTAGGGGCTCTAATAATTTTAAACAAGATACTGATATTTTCCGATTTTGATAGCAAAATGTGTACATCTCTTCATATTTATTTGAAATCAACTTCTTTCAAGATAAATGTAATTTTATTAGGTAGCGTATATAGATAGGCAGGGTAACACGATGTTTGCAAATAGATATTGCTATGAAAAGATATCAAAATAAGATTACACTTAAATGTTGAAAGTAGCCCCCATCATCTTCTTTACGAGCATTTCACCTTCTACGTAAAGATCTTCTCACTGTGACACAAATATGAGGATTTTGCCGAACTCTGATATTATTAGAGCGTCTGATCACAAGCACGTCCCATTGTAAACATGTTCACACCGTTTTTTGCCAAAATAATGTTATATACATATACAGGGTGTCCCATAACTAATGGTACACAGGAAAACTGCAGATTCCTTGGGTGAAAATACTGAGATTTGGCCATACTTAGTTTAGTTCAATAGCTGGTAATAACCGAGATACAGGGTGTTCAAGTAAAAATTTAATTTTCAATTTTCCTAAATAACTTATTTCTGAATCAATATTTTTGCACAAAATTTTGTGACTAGGGTTTTTTGGGGGAAAGGAATTTGAATTTGTTAACAATTTTGATGTAGATTGTAGGGGGCGCTCTCTGCGGTACTTTGTATACATAAAAAGAAGTGTAACTTTCTTGGGCCTTAGTATAATTATGTTTTTATTAAAAATATCAGTTTTTCCGTCATTTTTAAGCAATAAAGGTGTATTTTGTAAATGTCGCTCCGACTAACCGTTTTCGAGATATTTTCAACTGAATAAAGAAGTTAATATTCATTTTTACGATATCTCGGATAGTTATAGCCATAGAATCATCTGCATTTTGAGAGTTGATCGGCGTCTTCGAAACGTCACGAATACATTGAATTTTCAACTTGGCAATACTACCTATCGGCCAATTAAGACTCGATACAGGTATCTGAAAAAGTTTTTTGGTATGTTAGGTATTTTATTATAGTATAATTATTTTGTATTTTGACATGTTTTAAGGTTTTGTGAAACATTTTTGTGGAATGGTGTCTAAATAACCCTGTAAAAGGAATGTATGAACTATTAGGCCAAAAATATTAAATGGTTTGTAATTATTTGACATAATATCATAATTTTATTGGGGTGTATTTTGCATAATAATTATGGTCATTGCCAATCAAGTGTGGAGATACGATTTTTGTAGGGTAGAGTGAAAAAGTCATGTTTGAAAAAGTTTTTAGGGCAACCTGTTATTAAACGCATAAAAAAATAAAATAAAAAATATAGCTTCTTTACCTATAATAGCCATAAAATATCTGTAGTGTTAAGTTTATCGATTTATCTAATATAGCAGCTTCGGCCGGTGTCCGACACGCACTTCACCGATTTTTACGGGATGAAAACTACGTTGTGTTATTCTGGAATATTTTCTGCTTCATATTAATGCCTTTATCGATTTATATGTATAATATAGTAGCTTCGCCCGGCGTCCGACATGTTCTAATTTTTCCGAAAAAATCTACGCTATATGCTATTCTGCGAGATTTTTTGTTTAATATACATTCGATTTATATAATATAGCAGCCCCACTCGGCCTTGCGCGATGTCCGACTCGCACTTGAAAATTTTTCGAAATGAAAACTACCCTATGTGCGATGCCGAGGTATTAAATCTATCCACCAAATTTCATCTAAGCCGCCGTACCCTGTTTCCGCAAAAAATCATTTACGGGATTATTCACCATTTAAAAATCCGATCATATTCTGCTATTTGTAAAATGTCACACTTTGACGCTGCAATTCTATTCCCAGGACGACAGTGGTGCCATATTGTGATTATAACTCAATTTATTAAAGACCTGGTCGAAAAATTGTTTTCGGACCTCGTACGGCTTGTCGGTTGGTAGTTAAGAAAAAAGTAGTAATCTTTTCTTGTGCGAAATTTAATGATCTATAACATTTGTAAAAAACCTTTTTTCCATATTATTTTTCGTTTAAGAATTATAGACCAGTAAATTATATTTAACCCCATTTGGAGGGTTTTTTAATCTTGTGCAAGGGATAAACTTAAAATAGTATTCAAATGTTCTTTCACATTATAAAGTCTACCTTCCTTCAAAAAAGCAGCTTTCTAACTAAAATTCCTTTTTAAGGGCTTCGTTTATTGGACTATTAGTTGTCGGAGCGAACATAATTACAGAAGTCCACTTTTGTAATCTCGGGCGATTGAGGGGGCTCCATCATGTAAATACCACATTCTCCTTAATGAAGTCTAGTATGGTCGCGGTATTGGTAAGACCTGGCAACTCATTTTGAAGGAACAACAGATATACATAGTAACTACCAGTTACTATGTCCTTAAAGAAGTTCAATAACATAAGTTCCAACTATGCCACCCCGCTCAGTTAACGACCATCTTGTTTCACTATGGGTTCTCATAAAATGTGGATTTGTTGAATAGTCATGGAAATTGTGACGATTAACATTTCCATTGTTGTGAAAAGTGGCATCAGCGAATAACAGATAATGAAAAATAATCTGTCTTTTTCATTGGGCTGATTCACAAAAACTAATCTAGCAAGGTTATTTAACTCGTGCATAAGCTGAATGTGGTACGGGCCCATTTTTTAATCATGTAAAACTCTCTAAATTGTTTGCCGTGTTATATTAGTCATTTGCAATTACCAGATGTAAAGTATACGGATTTTCTATCATTTTAAGCAAAACGGTTTTTTCTGTTCGGAAAAGCTTCATAATAAAGATAGTGACCAATAAACCGTTCTTGTCACTAGTAATTAATATCAACGTTCTTCTTTCGAAAAATTATTCATTATAACTTATTCATAATGCGTTACAATTACAGAATTAAAACTGAATGTTATATTATATATAAATGAATTTTAGGTTCTTTTTCATTGGTAACTGAATAAAAATAGAAACCATTTTTTTCCTTAACATTTTTGAAATTTACATTGACAAATAAGACAAAAAAGATTTATATGAAATCTAAATTTAAGTTTTTTTCTTGATTTTTATCCCAAATTTTACCTTTCAATTTCTTCTGTGTTTCTGAAAAAAATTTCCTTATTAAACTTTTAAGATATTTTAAAAACACGTAGTTTAACTTGCACAATTTTTTAACATTTTCTTGTTTCCCATATTATTAATAAGAAATCACAGACTGCAAAGTAATATCTTGAGATAAGTAAACAATTTTATTAAGAATAGAAAATGTTTCCTTCTTCCTTTTGTCAGACAGAGAAGGTTTTCCATAAGATGCTGCTTTGGATTAGGCAAATAAACTGCGAGATGTCCCGATGAGTTTTATACTCCTTTCGATTTTTATTAAGGTTTTCTGAATTATTAATAAAAAAAAAGTTTTTCATTTGTCGCCAACTTTTCAGACTAGCCTCTAGACGACATTACATATATATTTCTTGTTTTAATTTCCTTACAGTCTTTATTTACTTCCTTGGTAAATCCTAATGGTTCAGATAAAACAGCAGGGACCTCTAAAAGGCATGTACAAAATGTTAGCATTAATAATTCTTCGAGCTAAAACATAAGAAATTATATATAAGAAAATTAAATCTGCTCAAATTTATATACATTATTAGAGGGCGGGTTTATTCGGGTTTGTTCGATTAGTTTGTAGACTATTCTTTTTTTATTAAACGTTTCATTTCATACACAACGCCATTGCCTTCCCTCAGGCTAGACTTGGCCAGACTGGTGAAACTAGGTCAAAGAAATTTTTTTTTTGTTTTCAATTTGGTTTTGATTTTTTTTAAAATTGAACAGTATTATTATTGAATTTTTGAATTATGTAAGATTATATACGTCTTATATTACATACCCCATTGCTTAACTCAATTATTCTCGAGATATGAACACTTTGAAATGCTGTACAATCTAAACGGATTGACTTAGAATAAAACGCTTGCACATTCCTGTCTTAGGTTTTCATAATCTATCTGACGGCCTAATAGGTACTCCATCTAGTTTTAAAAAAATTCACAATTAAAACAAATAATTGAAAAGCTTGTTTAACCTAGTTTGGACATAAACTTGGATAAAGTGTAAATGAAGCCAATGGCAATGTATGAAATAAATCATTTAAACCCAAATATCTAAAAAACGGTTCCTCGAAATGATATTTACTAGGTATACACTTTTTGAAATGTAGGAGAATACGACTTTTTAATTTAATGCACCGAGACACAAAAATGATATTGAATTTTAAATATATGCAAAGTAGCGCATGTGGCGGTCCCTGCTAATGTACAGCGAAATTTGAGGCGATTATCGACACCCTGCATTTCGAAAACTATCAATTTTTGGACAAAGGGCCGATATTTCAATATATTATATTAGATCTTAGCTAATGTAGCGTTAAGGTAAACCTTAAATTAATTGGAGGGTCAATTGAAGCGTTAAGTCCAAGATTAGTCCTTACAGAGAACTTTAATATACTGTCCAACTTGTGTTACGGATGACTTCTATCATTGTGTACCTTAAGGTGACTTTGAAATATCGGCCCTGAAGTAAGTTGTTATATTTTAGCTTCAATAATTTGTGCTAACATCTTATACATACACTTTAGACACCCTGTATGTAGGTAACGTCGAAAAAATCATTTTTCACCACAACCCACTAAGAAACTACATATAACAAGTAATTGAACTAGGCATAAAAATATATGTTTACACAGTGTTTTCTTGATTCGTACACTCGCGTTTAGAAAAAAAAGACATACACTGATTTGGACTGCAGCTTGAGCAAAATATTGAACGAATATTTAAGTAAAAAATGGCAATTGGTGAGGCGTTAAATTGAAGAATTAATACAATATAATGAAGTGATAGGAAACAAAGTAACAAAGTGTTTTAAATTCATAAATATTATGAACTTTAGTTATAAAATTGCCAACATATCTATCACAGGTACCCGATAACCAGACCATCGCAATGGTCGGAGTGCGAAACGAAAGCCAAAAATGGGTTAATTAATTGAGTGTACGAAACAAGAATTTTTCAGGTAAATTATTGACGTGTACGAAACAAGAATTGTTTACATACGAGTATGTTATTTTCCTAAGGCACGTGTGTGATAGAAAAATAATTCACAGCTTAATAAATAATTCAAAATTTACTTAATTACTAACCGTTTGCCACACACCAACTTATTACTTTTTATAAAAGATGAACAACGATAGTTTTATGTTATTAATGACACATTATTTCTAACATTATTATTTCTTATCGGTGGAATTCTCCACTATACACACATTTAACGTCATTTCTACCGATGTTTTATTCTTAAATTTAGTAGTCCAAATTGAATTGTCGTTTGTCAATAAGTTCATCATAACATTTCCGCTATTTTAACAGAGTAGGCAGTAAAAAGTAAATACGTTGCTAAATATTGAAAGTGTCATTATGATAACTGGGGTTTAACAGATATGATAGGAGTATAGGCATGGACACATCACAGGGCTGAATATTATTAAGAAAATTTCAGTAAATAGTCAATAAAATGAATATTTTTTATTTATTTATTTTCTGTTCCAGATTGTGGGAAAATGGTATATATAACTCGCCGGAAAGGCCACTTACGCTCGTATGTTAAGTGTTACTTTCGATGCTTCCTGTACTTATATAATATATATAATATACTAATACTTATTGACGAAACCGTGTAAAGAAAATAGTGTTTCCAGTAATGACTTATACTTATTCTTTATCAAAATAATTGGCACTCGATATTGGTCCGCTTATTCAACTAAACAACGATACTGATATAATAACTAATTAATATGAAATAAAAAATAATTTTTTGAGACACTAATCGTTTTTGATTTACAGTATTTAGAAAAATATATAATATAGAACACTTGCCTGTTTACATCACTGGTAAAATATTTCGTTGTAAGAATGTACACTGTACAGGTATATCATCAAAAAGTTCAATCTACCTCATAGTTTAAGCAACATTACAATAAAGAAGTCATATAATAGGAGTTTAGACTATGAGTTATATGGAACATTTTTTGAACCGCACCTCTACATACATTAAATTATTTATGAAGTAAAAAGTAATCTAGGTGATGTGGTAAGTAAATATGCAATAAAACAAAGACAGCAATAAAGAGTATAGTAATAACAATAGCTTTCCCACAACAACATCAATTAGCCACTAATAGGAGATAATGTAAAATGTCCAACACCATTCTTCAATAAATCTTACCGCCTTGTACATGGATCATCTCCGAAGTCTTGGTTCCGGCATCCGTGCTCTATAACAGCATAGTGCAAATAGCATTTGCCATAGAACACAAAAACAAATAAAAACGAAACAAGAAACTACATACTTATATAATTATGAATGAGTAATCATTTGTAAAACAGGGTGGGTAGTACGATCCAAATTGAAAATTACAGAAAAAGTACGACGTTCATTTATGGAACTAAAATCGGCAAATCAGGTATGTGCCGGATGTCACGCGGTGAGGGACGTGAATTGAAGCTATTTATTCGATAATTCCAATAATGCAGTGTTCGATATCCAGAATGATCGCACAAATGTATCTGCTAAACCACAGACGTACTTCCTAAATATCTGATGAATTAAAAAATACAAGGTAAGTGTGGATTAGTTTTCATTAATTCATAACGAAACTTTAATAACAATATGGAGCTATCAAATACGAAATGCACGGAAATTAAAGCCCCGCCAACCACGTGATTTCAGGCAGAGACCTGATTGGCTGATACCAGAAACGTCTGCCGTTTCTGGAAATGCGAATCATGTGCTTATTAAAATACCGTACTAACTACAAATAGTAATATACAGCGCGTTATGGGAAGTTCTTATCACATGAGAAACGTTTTTAGTTAGTCTCATATTACTTATAAAACGTTCCGCCTTTTAAGAAAACAAGAACGTATTGAAACTTATACCTGGTTATACTAGGCGATAAAAAAATTAAAACATTAAGAATTGACCTTAGAGAGTACTACCTTTAGATTTTATTTTTTTCCACTACTAACTATTTAATCACGTAATATTAACCGATTCTCAACTTGACAAATTATTATTTTTCTGAACCTCCTGCCAGAAATCTTTATTATTTACCATGGTAGATAATAGAGGCATCTGGCAAAACAAACTATCAAACTTTTGAAAGTAGGCATCCCGATTACTGAAAATGATAATAATCTAACAGCAAAAATTCTGTAAAACTTCAAATCATAGGTAACTTTACTGAAACGATTAATAGACCCGAATATGCAAGAAAAAAAACTTTTTTATCAATTTTCGGAAAAAGTCAGTTTTATGATAAAATTATATTTAAATGGCAAAACTTGAAATAACATATAGGACAGAAGTTCTCAAATTCGAGCCTTGTCATTGAGGTGAATCTTTAAAACTATAAGATATTCAGGTTCGGAAAAATTAGAGCAAATATGAGGAACTTAGTGGCCAGCGATATGGTGAAAAAAAATTCGCCCTATCTATTTTAGTTTTCAAACAATTTGAAAAGCTGAAATGTTTTATTTTTGTTTTTTCAATTTGCTTGACACATTTTAAACAGAAAAATTAGTATAATGTTGTTAAGATAACTTCGCTCTATGCTCTGGTATTTTCAAAAGTTTCGTACAACGTTTCGTTTGTACCATCTTAATCGTTAATTTTTTTAAATACGGACCTGCATTTTTAATTTTATTTTTTAAATTCCTTCCAGTCCTGAATACAATATAATATCATATTAAATCGTTTTTAGACGTTTCTATGCAATTTTTATACAATCAGGAATAGTTATACAAGAATATTTTTAACGTAAAATTGAAAAGTATCAAAATTAATGAGAGCAGAAACAAATTAATACTTATTTTAAATATTATGAGATGGTCATGCACGGTGAGTGGCCTATTAAAAGATCTCGGGAACTAAATAAGGATAGTTGCGCTATAAAATATGCCGATCCTTTCAATTAAGTTTTACCCAACGAATATAACCTCCAACGATTCAAAACCACCGTGAATCGCTTTTTGCGCACACGCACCACTCCCAGAGTGCCCTCAAGGATTTTTCCTATAGTGCTTGTGTTTGATCATAAAAAAAAAAGATATTTTGACGCATCTATCACTATCGGTTATGCCGGAAGTATACTTAACATTGCTATTTTAAATATAATATCCTATATACAGGGTGGCCCATTTGTGTGACAAAGTAATATAACGGCTCTACCATTAAAGATATAAAAAAAAGTGTTAATAAAAGTTGTGAGGTATTAATTAAGAAATACATGTTCTAAAAATATTTGTAAGTAAACAGAGTGGTCCAGAAAAGTAGGACAATAAAAATATGTCTTTTTCTAAATGGCACACCCTATATATTTTTGCCTTTTTGGATTCGCCACAAAATTATACATATGACCCCATTTTTAGTTTTTCGTTTTTTTGCAACCTTGCCCAACAAAATAGAAAATTCTTAAAATTTTTGAAAAAACATGATAGTATAAAATTACCTGTATTTCTCAATTAGAAAATCCAAAATCGATAATTTCTTGTAAGCTCTTAAGTATAGGGATAGAAAACTTTTGTAAATAATAAAGTAGTTAAAATGTTGTACAGGGTGTTTTCTGTTGAAATTCGAATATGGGAAATTTTAAATTACGATAACTCGGTTATTTCAAATGAAACACCCTATATATTTTAGGCTTATACTATAGATATTTTAAGTATCTTTCATTCTTATTAAGTCATTCCTATACCTAAAGTTACTTCTTTTGCTTAGAATTCGATTTTTATTGAGATTTTCGTAAACAGATGTTTTTTTATTTTTCTAGTTAGCCATGACGAACAAGATCAAAACAAATCTAAAATGTTAATTTACCAAAATGGCAAATTAGGCATCAAGTATTTGTGCCAATTTGCGTTATATTCTAGGTTTTTCTCGTTAATTCTAACATTTAAATGATGAATTTTTCAAATACTGAAATGATTGATATGATTTACATTTTCGGGGCAAGTGACAAAAATACATTGTTTGCAACAAGACATTACCACGGAAAATATCCAGACAGAATTGATGGAGAGGTTTGACAGAACAGGAAGTGTGGCTTATAATAAAAATAATAAAAGAGAAACTGTTAGTACGGAAGAAAATGAGCTAAATGTTTTATTGACTATCACTGAAGACCCCCGTGTCGGCCAACGACCTCTGTCACAACAAACTGATCTCGAGATCATCCGTACAAAGAATAATATGGGTTAATAAAATGCACCCGTACCATGTACAACTATTGCAAGAGCTTCATGGTGAAGATTATAATAAAAGAGTAGTTTTTTGTGAGTGGGTTCAGAACAAAATGAGAGAACAATGGAATTTTTCTAATGATGAAGAAACTTTTCACAAAAATGGAAACGTAAATAGACACAATTTTCATTATTATGCGACTACTAATCCTCATTTTGTGGTGGTCCTTAAATGTTTTGGGAGGAGTGGTAGGGGAGTATGTGATTGAGCCATATTTTTTAGATGGTAGAGTGACAGGTGACGTATATTTGGACTTTTTACAAAATCACTTGCCACAATTAATTGACCATGTTCCACATGCAATTAGGGAACGAATGTGGTTTCTTCACGATGGAGCACCCGTTCACTCTACGAGGCCCGTTATTGATCATTTGAATGAAACGTACGGAGAGCGATGGATAGGAAGACGCGGACCAGTTTTATGGCCACCCAGGTCACCAGATCTAACAAAAATGGATTTTAGTATTTGGGGATACGTGAAAGATATTGTCTATAAAATGCCTCCTTCAACATTAGATGATATGAAAAATAGAATTCGAAATTGTTTCCAGTATATTACAATTGAAATCGGTAGAAACTTAAGTGAGCCATTTCATAGACGCGTCGATATGTGTTTAGAAGCAAATGGAGGCCACTTTGAACATTTGTATAATTAGGAAAAATATTGCTTTTGTTCTGATTTATAATTTATTGTTATTGCAGTTAGTTTAAATTAAAAATAAATAATTACTACAGAAGTATTGTTATTAATTGATTTCAATTTGACATTGAAAATGTCAATTTTACATTTGTTTTGATTTTGTTGGTCATGGCTAAAATTTCAATAAAAATCGAATTCTAAGCAAAAGAAGTAACTTTAGATATAAGAATGACTTAATAAGAATGAAAGATACTTAAAATATCTATAGTATAAGCCTAAAATATATAGGGTGTTTCATTTGAAATAACCGAGTTATCGTAATTTAAAATTTCCTATATTCGAATTTCAACAGAAAACACCCTGTACAAAATTTTAATTACTTTATTATTTACAAAAGTTTTCTATCCCTATACTTAAGAGCTTACAAGAAATTATCGATTTTGGATTTTCTAATTGAGAAATACAGGTAATTTTATACTATCATGTTTTTTCAAAAATTTTAAGAATTTTCTATTTTGTTGGGCAACGTTGCAAAAAAACGAAAAACTAAAAATGGTGTCATATGTATAATTTTGTGGCGAATCCAAAAATGCAAAAATATATAGGGTGTGCCATTTAGAAAAAGACATATTTTTATTGTCCTACTTTTCTGGACCACTTTGTATACTTAAAAATATTTCTAGAATATGTATTTCGTAATACCTCACAACTTTTATTAATACTTTTTTTATATCTTTAATGGTAGAGCCGTTATATTACTTTGTCACACAAATGGGCCACCCTGTATAGTACTACTAAATGAACGTAAAATTTACGAAAATATATATACAGGGTGACAATTTAAAAACTTGAAATGGCCATATATTAGAAACGAAAAACTGAAGAAAAAACTTTCGGTTCAGTTTAAACGAAAAGCAGCACTTCTTATCTTTAACAATGGTGTACAGCACAGCTGAACGGGTAGAAATTATTTTCATTTATGGTTCCCAGGATCAATGTTTTTTAAGAAAAGCTCAACGTTTTAACGAAAGGCATCCAGGTCAAAATGTAAGCCCGGAGTATGTTCGCCAACTAGTAGCCAAATTTAAAGAAACTGGTTCTGTCGCGAATATAAAGAGAAATCGACCGAGACTAGCCGACGAAGCAGCGCAAATTGAAATTCTGGGGCAGTTTGCAATGAATTCAACTTTATCAACTCGTCAAGCAGCTGTAGCAACTGGATTATCTCGTGAATCAATAAGAAAGGTACTTAAAATTCATAAGTTTTATCCCTATAAACTGCACATACTGCAAGAACTTGGTGACGACGACCCTGACAGAAGAATACAGTTTGTGAAATAATGACAGATAGAATTACGGCAGAACCTCGACTAGTTAAAAATATTTGCTTCAGTGATGAGTGTACCTTTTATTTAAATGGGCATATCAATAAGCAAAACTGTCGTTACTGGAATGACGAGAACCCCCACGTATTTAGAGAAGGGCATACCCAGTACCTCCAGAAAATTAATGTTTGGGCTAGTATATTGGGAGATGGTATTATCGGCAAAATATTTATACAAGGAAATTTAAATGGCGACAGGTATGCTGAAATGCTTACTACATTTCCAACAGGATGGAGCACCTCCGCATTATGTAGTTCCCGTTAGGCAGTGGTTGGATGATAATTATCCCAACCAGTGGATTGAAAGAAGAGGTCCTGTTGAATGGCCACCTAGATCCCCGGACCTAACACCTCTTGACTTCTTTTTGTGGGGGCACCTAAAATCTGTGGTTTTTAAAACGCAACCTGAGTCACTAGAGCAACTTCAGCATAGAATAGTTCAGGAATTCCGTGCTATATCCAGAGAAACCTTTGCAAATGTACGTGAAGAATTTGAAAGTAGGCTTTGTTATTGTCTTCAAAACAAAGGAAATCATTTTGAACATTTAATTAACTAATAATAAAAAATTTCAAAATTGTCTTTTCATTTATTGTTTTCCTCAATAAACAGAGAAGAATTTCCTGAAATGTACCTTTCTATGGTACCATTGGAAAGCATTTTTCAAGAGCTTCAAAATGATGTATCACTCGACCCCTCTTTCTATTTAAGATTTTAAGGGTTTATCTCACCCTGTCCAAGGGGTTGCAGATAGGGGTGGGCTAATACGCTTGTTTTTGTTCCCCCTTCGTTTTATAGAAACTGTTTTTTGCGTTTTTTTCTTCAGTTTTTCGTTTCTAATATATGGCCATTTCAAGTTTTTAAATTGTCACCCTGTATATGTAACTACCTACACTGTGTTTTCTTATGGTTTCGGCTAAAACTACTAAGGAGTATAAAGGGTAGCAGAAGTAACACAAATTGGTAGTTTTTTATTATTTAAGATCCAACATATAAAACATTATAATTGTATATACGAGTACATTGTGTTTACTTAATATTATGAAAAACTTTATTGTTATTAATGAAAAAAATCTGCATGTAGAAATTCTGCTTGGCGAGGATAATGACAAACCCAGTGATGTGGATTCATTCCCAAATGTGTGACCAGCAGTTATTACAAATTTACTATTGCAGAAATTTTTTATACTTGGCAATTGTTGTACTTGTATAATGTAAATTTTATAAATTACTATCAAATTCAGAAAAATGTATTATACATTTTTAAAGATTCAACTACACAGTATTTTAGAAATTATTAAATATTTTGGTGAAATAATATAGTTATTTTAACAAATTTACTATAGTAGTTTTGTTTCATTTAAACGTGTGATTTTTACAAAAAAAAAAATAAGCAAAGTACAATAATAGTCAGCGAAATGTACCATACATTTTACAATATTTAGCTACTACTGGAGCTGGTAAATTATTTTCATTTACAATTTCATTTACCTGATTGTACTAAATTGATTAGAAATACCATAGTTCACGGTCAAAACGGATGGCAGTGACGTAACAGTCGAAACCATGAAAACTGCCTAAATGATGTGTGGTCAATGGTGGTTTACACTGGTTCACATGGTTTCGACTGCTATGTCACTGCCATCAGTTTTGGTCGCGAATTATAACTATATACTCTCTTACAAATTATGTGTACAATATTTTTTCCTGCGTATTATTACTACTTTATATTTTCTAAAAATCTTTACTGTAATAATGTTATTTACTATTTTTTTCATGCAATGTAGTTAAATATTGATTTGACATTACATACGTATTTAATTAGTTGTTTTTGAGAGACGTTATTATGCAGATGGATGCAATAGTAAATGATTTACGTTATTTTACTTTATTTTTAAAAACAGTCTAAATAAATAATAGGAAACAAAATGATAAACAACAGAAGAACAGGAACAAAAGCAACAAAATTAAGGAGCGGGTCCAGAACTTCGTTTGGGGGGGGGGGGGGGGTCGCCCCTCCAACCCCACCCCCTGGCTGCGCCTCTGTGACAGACGGACATCTTCGTTTGGGGGGGGGGGGGGGGGGGGGGGGGTTGTTCGGGTTTGTCACCTGTCATTTACAACTCGTATGCCTTACCGTAAATAAACATGTAAATGTTTGATTTATTATTACATCGCATGCATCTGCACAATGTTTATTATAATAATTATTATCTTATAATTTTATAACTAATAATAATAAATAATGCCAGGGTCGTATTTTGTAAAAATGGTTATAAGATTAGAATGTTTTCTGACTAGTACTATATATATATTTTAAAATAAACTTTAAATTTGTAACTGCTATCTGCCATTAATTTTGAAACTTCGTTATTTCATGTTGAAAACTTTCAAACACTTATATAACTATTCGTGATTATGTAAAAATTACATCGCACCGTCTAAAAACTTTGATATTCAGGAATTAAAGGCGTTTTGAAAAATAAAATAAAATAACAGGCCAGTATTCAACTACACAACACCAGAGTATAGAGCAAGAAAAGTTGGCTAAATAATGTTGTGCTAATTCTTCTGTTACGGGTAAAATGCGTTGAGCAAATTCAAAAAAGAAGAACTCAAAATTTCAGTTTTTTTCCGAATTGTTTGAAAACTGAAAGATAGTGCGAATTTTCACGATAATATTGCGCATTCAAGTTCCGCTATTTTAATATAATTCAATACAATTTTATCATAAAGAGATTTTCGTAAAATCGATAAAAAAATTCTCAAAAAAGCTAAGAACCCAAATAGATAGACCAGATTTTTTCACTATTGCTATCAATAATCTCAATGAGTTTAAAATAAGATTCAATTTATATATTTTCGTATATTTTTCTACAAAATGAAAAATACTAGAACTAGAACTGTTTATTATCGAAAGCTTCAATATATTTTCTTAGGTAGCGGAACTTTCTATAAAACATAAATGTTTTCGTAAAATCAAGTATAAAAAAGTCTCCCCTTTGGTAAGAGATTCCCAGGGTATATCTAGTATATATATGTAGTATATTGTAAAACTGAATTTAGAATTTTATAAATGTACGTTCAAGAGCCAGTTGCTGACTAAGCCTAAATTTTAACTTAAGTTCCATTTAAGACCTAAGCGGGGAGAAGAAGTTAAACTTACGGTACTTAGTTATAAGAAGCTAATTAAGGAAAATCACTCGCTATTAAGCACATAATTAAACTTAAGCCATGCAATAAAACAAGCTAATCTAGTTTGATTTTCATCGTTAACTCTACATTAATACTTTTAAACGTTTTTCATCATAAGAAGAGCGGGATACATTTTTACATATATAGGTCATTTCAGCATTGACACTTTGCATTCTTAGGAACGTGCCATGTATCGTACAGGTGTTAAAAAATACAGGGTATTAAATATAATTTTACAGCGGCTTAAGCCTCGCTATACAATAAAGAATTTTTTAATAAGTCGGGTAAGGAGAGGTAAGGCGAGAAGGTTATATCGTTCAATCAAAGTTTAAATATGATATACAAAAATTAAGATTATAATTGAATAAAAGGCCAGATAATTTAATTGGTCTTAAGGATTCATTGCGCAGCCCTAACGGCGCTAATGAATAGTTTTTCACATTTGTTTTTAATAATCAACGCTTTTCTTTAAACTGCACCTTTAAAAAGCTAAACACGGAACGACACTTTTGAAAAATGTCGATATACCTATTGAACACTGTAAAGTTATGTAAAGTTTGTGTAAAATTTTAGGATAAATTCAATAGTACTTAATGTATTCCAAGGTCTGTTTAATGAGATAAAAGCGCTAGTAAAAGGTTTCAGAGACAGCCACATCTTTTCCAAATTCTCTAAATTTTTTTGATAAAGTTGCTTTTTATAATTAATATAATTATATATAAGATAAGAAAGGGCATCTATGGGGATCTCGGTATTGGTAACAGATACAACTTCGATTAAATGGGGAAAAAGTATCGCAATCAAAGCAGGAACAATATGCCGTCCAAAGAGGTTTGGTAAGATTTGTAAGTTTTGAGTTATTTAAGAAAAACAGAAATTTTGAATTTTTAATTAATTTTTTTTTTATGTTAATATTAAAGTTGGACCAAAACTGATAAAACATTCTCACCGCAACTTCTAGTGAACTCTCAGAATACATAACAACTTTTTTTTGTACTAACATGAATATTTTAAAAATTATTTTATAATAATGCATTACATAATAATCATAAAGGAAAAAATAATTTATTAACAATATCAAAACAGTATGAAAAAGAAAAACAACAAATAGGTACATCGGCAAGAAAACATTAATTAAGTGAAACTAACAGTAAATTATTATAAATGTATTTTTCAAAAGGTGGTCGAAATGATTTTTGTCAGTCTCCAAACTTCTTAAAATTGCAGAATTTAACATTCATTATTAGTCGTCTAAGGTCTCTAGAAAATGACGGATATCAATTGGTCATTATCTTTGGAAATTAATTTCTAATAATCTACTGTTAGTTTTACTTTAATTAATGTAGGAAATTTCTATATTGTTTAGTAATTTTTTTTTTTTTTGTATTATTATAATATTAGGATGTAGAGTACTGTCCTGGTTTATTCGGGTTCTGCCTTGGATCGCGTCGTTCCAGGGATTACTTGCGCCGAACGGAGCTGACGGCTAGGACTTTCACGCTCCTATTTTGAGAGCTTGACCGGCCGCGATTTCGATTGGCTGAGAGTCACGGATGCCGGCAAGCTGACTGGCTGAACCACTATGTCGTCATCATAGGTTCGTGCAGTCGCACCGTCAGCTCCTCTAGCGCAAAAGGCATCAGGATAAGGGATGAAGCGGGAAGACGGGGGTTGGTAGCGAAGGGGAAAAGAAAGCGGGAAGAAGGGAATTAAGACGGAGAGACGCAACGAAGACGAACGACGCCGCGGGGGTCGCGGAATCTGATAATTATTAAAAAAAGGAAGAAAGACGTGTTCGCGTAACGACGGGCGAATATTTCTATATTAAAGTAAAGACGAGAGACGTGTTTGCTAGACGACGGGCGAATACATCTTATTTTTTAAAGACGGAAGACGACGGAAGTTTCAACTATAGTGTAAATACTGTAAAATCATATCAACAATAGTTATTATCCGAATAAATACCTAAAAAACCTTAAGTGTATAAAGTTTCTTGCCTCACTACCCCTAGACAACAAAGAAAAAGCCTATATTTATGTTTTTTTTTCCGATGTACCTATTTGTTTTTTTTTCACACTTACTGTTTTGTTATTGTTAATAAATTATCTTTTTTTTATGATTATTATGTAGTACATTATTATAAAATAATTTTAAAAATATTCATTTTATTACCTAATGCATTGCACTGTTTTTACAAAATTATGGAAAATACTGGTCCATATCCGAAAACTTTCATGAAGATGATTAGAAAGACTCGGAACGTAATTAAACGATAATGTGTGATACATTATTGAATTTAGAACAAAAAAAGGTCGGAAAACGGAACAAGCACGAAATTAAGTAACAAAGATTTACATGTGTTAAAAAATCCCGAAAATTATTATTTTATTATTATTCTTCATGTTGGAAGTAAAGATGGCTTGGAATCCAGGGTTGTTAATCTCGAGAAATTGAATTTACTACATTATTGCATTTGTTACATAGCAAACGTAGTAAATCAAATCAAATCAAAAATGCCTTTATTTTGTTGATAAAAATCATTAAAAAAAAATATATCGGGTGGCGGTATCCAACATAGTTGCTCATACAACCACAAATGTAATAAATGTAAATAGTTGTGATTGGCTGAAAGTGTCAAAAATCCTACATAATCTCAACTTTATTATTATGAGCTTAATGTTAAAAGTTGGAAATTAGAATGGAAAAGTAGAAAATAGTAGTTTTTGGATATTGTTCTGGATTTGATCTAAATAAAAATATTCTAAAACTGAAAGGCAAAAGTAGTAACTGTAGCAAATGTAGTAAATATAACAAAATACACAGTAAGAGCATGTAGCAAATTACATTTACTTCGGTAGTAAATTACATAGTAAATGTTACATTAACTAACACTTAAAAAGAAGATATTATAAAAGAAAATTAAATGAGGAAAATGGTTTCCAGTAAAAAATTTATTAGGTATTAAATTAATTAATAGTAGAAACTTTAAAAATTAATATATGATCGATACTCTTTGCACTAGGCGCGGCCATAGTTTTGCGATTATCCCCGTAATATCGAATCTTTAATCCTATGGAAATATATACAGGGTGTTTCAAAAAACATTTACCATCGCTCGTGTGGCGATCTTACCCGATAATAAGACAATGGTTTCTTATCAACATGGGTTGAAAGATACATAGAACTATATAAATATTTATTTAGATACAAAACAGATTAAAAACTAAGAAAACTGGAGAAAACCGCATGTCGATATTTTGATTAAAGCCAAAGATACAGGAAAAAAATAATAAACCTTTTTTAAAAAATTATTATTATAGAACCCCTGTACGTTCCTGTAATTTATTTTTGTTTCAAAATATTCGGTTTAATTCGAAACTGTAAATTGTAGGTAATTCACTAAGTAGAAATTTCATAAGACTAATAGTTTGAATTAAAAAAAAAACCGGTAGTTGTACCCCCCCCCCCCCCCCCCCCCCAAAATATAGCATGATGGAAGCTCCAGGCCCAAAATACTCCGGAGGTAAACTCGCCCCCCATTCGGATCTCCGGGCGGGGGCTGGACTTGGGGCCCCATCAAGCGAAGTTCATCAAAAAACAACCATTTCCGACAATTTACTGGGATCTAACAACACTCAACGAAGAAATGGTGTGGCACCTGCAGTTGCTAACCACCCCAGAACTAGCAACTTCAAAATTGATTTCTGCAATATTAGAGGGCTTAACACGAACATCAATTCAGTCCACCAGCACTTACAATGTTCCAAGCCTCACGTACTCGCACTGACCGAGACAAAGGTCAGATCGTCAACAAACACCGTTAGCTATTTATACCCTGGATACGATTTTCATTTCCGATTCCGACGCAACTTCGGCGTATGTCTTTTTATTCGAGATGATCTCTGCTGCCAACGAGAACCTACACTGGAACCGAAAGACTTTGATGTAATGTGGTTTAAAATATCAACACCGATAATCACCAAGTTTATCTGCTGCCTTTACCGTCCTCCAAGTGATACCCATTACAGAGACCTTTTCTCATCACTAGCCAATACAATCGACTTCTTGCAAACCAACCATCCAAATGCCGAGATTGCTATCTTTGGCGACTTTAACGTCCACAATGTCAACTGGCTTAAATATTCAAATACAGACGATGAGCAAGGCCCCGAGGCCGAATCCTTCGCGACCAGTTCTGGTCTAACTCAACTCGTAGAAGAACCAACGCGGATTCCAGACCGAGCTGGAGATTTTGCTAGTCTTTTGGATCTTTTCTTAACGTCAAATCCCGATCTATATACAGCCACCGTACAGCCTCCGTTAGGATCTTCCGATCACCAACTTATTTCAACTCTAAGCGAACTACGAATTAATTCTGAACAACCTCCTAAACCTCGCAAGATATTACAGATCGGCCAAGTGGGAAGACCTGAAAGACCATTTTCGGACTTTTCCTGCTTCTCTTCTGATGATCCATCCGTCTGTGCTGGGGCGGTCTCCGACGTCATTCTAACGAGCATGGAAGCATTTATCCCCTCCTCCCAAAAACGCCATTCCAACGGCAAGCCCTGGTTTAGCAAGGATTGTGAGCGTGCCATCTTTATTACCGCTCGAAACCAATGTAAGCTAACAATAGATCAAAGCAAAGAAGCCCATAACGTGAGGATCAAAAACAAACTTCTTGACTGTCCAAACGGATCAAGGTCCTTTTGGTCAGTCGCTAAGGCCGTCAGCAAAAAATTTACCAAATCAACTATTCCACCTCTAACACGTCCCGATGGTACAATAGCATCCACAGCCGGAGACAAAGCAAACTTACTTGCTGAACTATTTTCTTCGCATTCCACTGTAGATTTCCAGGGAAGAAGAACACCACCCGACATTCCTGCAATTGAATCCGAAATCGTATTCCGTCAGCGTCCCGTCAAACGAATTCTGAAAGGACTCGACGTCAAAAAAGCTACTGGTCCAGACGAAATTCCTATTGTAGTTCTCAAGAGATGTGCCGATGAACTAACACCAGTGTTTTGTAGACTTTTCAACTTATCCTACAAAAAAGGAATATTTCCATCTTGCTGGAAGTCCAGCCTATTCCAAAGAAAGGTAAGAGAACCCTGCCTAACAACTATCGACCAGTCGCATTGCTTTCAGTTATATCAAAAGTAATGGAGAAAGCTATTAACCAACATCTTCTAAAGTACCTGGAAGGCTTCAACATCATAAGCGATCATCAATATGGTTTTCGGAAGTCCAGATCAACTGGAGATCTTCTAGCCTATGTCACCCATATTTGGAACAACGCAATCGAACATCATGGGGAGTCTCGGGTTGTCGCACTGGATATTTCTAAAGCTTTTGATCGTGTTTGACATGAGGGGCTTCTAAGTAAACTGCGATCCTATGGTATGCCCAGTCGATTCTGTGCATGGTTGTCTAGCTTTCTTAAGGACCGCTCTCTGCAAGTGGCGATTGACGGATTTCTCTCAGACACCTTCACCATCAATGCCGGTGTTCCTCAAGGCTCCATATTGTCTCACACTCTCTTCTTACTCTACATTAACGACTTTCTAGTCGACACCCAATCCCACTGGCTTCATCTATTAATTTGCTGGGCGTCAATCTGGGAGGATATATGTCTTGGCATAACCACGTTGTGGCAATCGCCAAGATAGCTTCTCAAAAGCTTGGGGTACTCTTCCGAACCAGAAAGTTGTACACACCTCAACAACTTTTGACACTATACAAAGAACAGATTCGATCATCACTAGAATACTGCTCTCATGTCTGGAGCTCTGCACCCAAACATACTCTTCGGCTACTGGATTCCATCGAAAGGAGGGCTATTCGTCTGATCGGAGACCACGAGCTGACGAAGAACCTCGACAGCCTAGAACATCGAAGACAGGTTGGGGATTTGACTCTCTTTTACAGATATTTTGATGGAAGGTGCTCGGCTGACCTTGCCCTCTTAATTTCGCCCAGAGCGACGAATAGCAGAAATACACGACGAACCACTGCCGCCCATCCATATGTGATTAAGCTTAGTACTCCTCGAACTTCATTATTTAAGAATTCTTTCATCTGGAGGACTTAATCCTTGTGGAACGACCTTCCCGAGGTCGTTTTTCCCAACGAATATAACCTCCAACGATTCAAAACCAACGTGAATCGCTTTTTACGCACACGCACCACTCCCAGAGTGCCCTAAAGGATTTTTCCTATAGTGCTTGTGTTTGATCATAAAAAAAATTATAGGGAACGTACTAAGGGTAACTGCTGAACGTGGATTTAGTTTCATTTTCATAATTTAAACAAAAAAATGCAGACTCGTATTTAAAAAAATTAGGTTGATGATGGTGACCCAAACACGAAACGTCGCATTAAGGATCTGATGATGCCTTCTTGTGGAGAATAACAAGTAGCAATGAGAACGTGAAATTTATTTTTGGACATCTCTTCGAACAAAGTCATGGAAAAACGAAACCGATTTTTCCAAATATTTTGAAAGCCCTTTGTTTATTTTTGATTTTTTACGGCCTATTATTGGAATTACGCAAGGTTGCCCTTCTCTCTCTCTCTTACCATTTCCGAAATCCTAATGGTGAAGGATGAATTTGTTACACCCTATATACCATGGTGTTTCGTTAAAAAATATTTTTTACGGGTTTGTCACATATTGATTACATTCACAATAATATCAAATAATAGATTCAGTTTTCCACACTAAATTTTATATAGATACATTTTTCGAATGTTTTGTAGTTTACAATTATTGTTAACGGTAAACGTGAATGCCATATCTAGTACCTTTAGCGGCAAACCTTTGGGACCACTCAAATGATCTGGCATTTCTTATCAATCATAAATAACCTTTCCAGTTTACGATATTTCTGTCAATTTTTATAGCCGAGATTATAACTTTGTCATGCAATAACAGGCCCGCACAAGTGTTCTCCTTGCCGCATCTACTGTAAACTTCTTCATTATCTGGCGGGGACTTAAGACTGCTAAAAATCTCTGGCTGCTTAAAGATATTTTTAAAAATGTGACTTTGTTTGTGTATAAGGCATTTATAATAATCATAACGCTAATGACCTGTACTTTTCAGCACCTTTATGACTGAATGGGAAATCCTTAAGTGGAAAGCGGTGACAATACTTTTTTCAATTTAAATCATTATTTTGTATAATACATCAGAAAATGCAGATGCAATGACGTAAAGTTACCCTAGTTTCCTGTCCCTTAGTAAGGCACTCGACCCTATGGACACAGAGAACAGGTGCCGCCAGATATCACTTCTTGCTTTCGACTTAAATAAATTAGATGATCTCAAGAAAATATGAAGCTTGCCAAAATGATGAAACTAAAAATTACGCCAGCTTCTAATATATTAGGACGTTGAAGGTACAAAGTTCTTGTTTTCACAATGTGTGAATATTGTAAATTCAGCACACTTTAAATATACAGGAAATTGCAGAATTTTAAATAATTTGATCCTTTAAGACAGGGGTCTCCAAACTGCGGCCTGCGGGCCAAGTCCAGTCCGCAGTAAGACAAAGACGGTGCTTTAAATTTGTGAAATCTACCAGTCAACTCCTTCATTAGCCATCAAGTCTTGGCCGTTCAAGTGGGTATAACAGTCAGCCTGGCCCTCATATTAGAAAGTTTGGAGACCCCTGATTTAGCGGAGATGTTCATATGAGCTAAGTCTCTTATTAGTGAATACCTTGTCAAAATCTTTAAAATTGTATATTCAAATAAAATATTTAAAAAAAAACAAAAACAAATATGCAGTGGTAACGCATAACAGCATAGAAAAGGGAGGACTTAGAAAATGGACAACTAACAACCTTAGCAAAGCAGCTTACGTAACATGCACAAGTGCAGGTTGTGTATAAGTGTGAATAACAAAATTTATATTGAAACTAAAAGTTAACACTGTAAAAATTGTTATTAGTAGAAATAAGAAGTTATAAATGAAATAAATATGATGCAAAGGAAACATAAACTGCAGGTAAACCATTTTTAAGTGGTTATTAATGTATACTTCCTTGAAAACAAATCAGTTTTATCTATAAAAAAAAGTTTTTTTTATAATTGAAACACTTTCTGCTTTAAACATTAGTTTTAAGTTTAATAGATTATATCTCTACATATGTTTTGACTTATTAGGGCTTTTTCTAGATTACTATTTTGATACAAAGATTTGTAGTCAATTTACTAATATTTATATTACCTGTTTTGTTACATAATATATCGTAAATCTTATCTAAATTTATATTATACCTAGTAAAGGTTCGAGAAGTCCTAAGTTTGGGAAAACTTTGATTCTATATATTTATCAATTATTGGGGTATTATGGAAATTTTGTTTGTGATTGGTGCAGCGAATTTTTTTTTTTAGTTGTTCTATAGCTCCAACTGCTGTCCTTATTTACAAAGTGAAGCAGTTGAATGTTATTTAAATTCACAAAATGATTGTTTTCTATATAGTGAGTGGACATCCCAGAGTACATTATTTACTACTAGGTATAATATAAATTTTTAAGATACGATGCCCGAATATTATTTCTGTATTCGCAACCACCATAACAAAATGGCGGCGTTTTAAAAATTGTATAATTAATATTTTTTATTATCCTTTATTTCATTTAGTCTTAAAAAAATAAATACAACTTGTCATAGTATAGTAGGAATTAAAGAGCTACACTTTCTTGCATATTTCATGGTGCTCAAATTCAAAATGGAATGGCGGATAGGTGCCAATCGTTTTAAAGATCCTATCGAGTACTTTACGACCCCAGCATATTGTGTCCTTATTCGTACCTAAAACAAAATGGCGGCTTTTTAAAAAATAATATTTACTATTTTTTCTTTCGCTATTTTAGTTTTGATTTTACATTTTTGTAGAAAGTCAATTTATCAGCTGGTTGACTGCTTTATGCCAAGTTGTAAAATCTAAACTAAAATAACAAAAGAAAAAAATAGTAAACATTACCTACCCCACTTCCTATTCAATATTTTTTTTGTCAAGGTGTGGCCCATCCGCCATTTTGGATTTGAGCACCATGAAATATGCAAGAAAGTGTAGCTCCCTGATTCCTACTACACTATGAAAAGATGTTTTTATAAGAGAGTAAATGAAATAAAGGATATTAAAAAAATAATAACTATGGAAAAAAAAATGCCACCTTTTTGTTTTCATTGCGAATACAGAAGTAATATTCTGGCATCGATAGTACCCTCAAAATGATGTATCGCAAGACCATTCTGACTATTTAATTTTCTTTACCAAGATGGCGCCCATCCGCCATTTTGACAATTAGTATTCTCATTCTTCCTTCAAAAAGTAGTTTACCTCCCTGCCACACCCAAATTTTGTAAAGAAAAAATTTGCGGGTCAAAAGTTATTAAGCCGTTTTCACACTATATACACACACTGTATAATAGGTACCTACAAATATACTTTTCAAATTGAGTTTCTGAAGTATTTTATTTTTATGTATACACAGTGTTTAGGTTTTCCTGACAACGTACCAACTTTCTTATTTTAAGTTACACACCCTATACTGGGAGTCGCAACTTTATTTAGATACGTAATATTTTCTACCCTGTACATTATATAAAAAAAAACTTTCAATACAAATGGTTCTTGGTTTAAAAAATATTTTTAGTGCGAGATCTTTAAGTAGGATGTACAATTTTTAATATCAACTTTACTTTTATAAATAGAATACCCTGTATTTTTGTCATTAAATTCTCTATGAAAAATGTCTAGTATTAGTTAGAGAAACGGTGACAATAGGGGGTCCGTGAAGTGGAATATCAGTAATTTAGTTTTTCGTGGAGTTTAGTCCCCCTCTACAACTTTTATATCTGATGAAATGCCGTAAAGCGTTGCTGAGAGGCGCTGTACCGCTTTAAATAGGAAATTCTCAATAAATTCAAAATTATATCGAGTCATGTCTGAAAATGAATTTACAGCATCTGCGTGATCCCAAAGTCACGGGAAACACATTTTCTGACAAGTCAACCCTTGCATATACTTTTCCGAGCGTGTGTTTGTTCCGATTGTCAGTTTAAGACCGACCGTGTCGGAATACGCTTGATCTTGTTGATAACCCAATACAAACGCTGCAAGCCGCAGAGTTTTGCAGGTGGTACTAGTGATTTGCTCGGTTTCTTCTGGACGCAACGCCATTTGACAGAAAATATGGAATGGCGCTGACGCCACAACGTCAACAAGTCAAATTTCGTCGCGTCGCATGTAATAAAATCTAATAATCTGTTTCTTTACAAAAAAACTTATTAGCTCTCTTCCACTATGTGTTGTTCAGTGTTGCCGTGAAAATCTGTGTCCCCTGCATAAAGTGTTCTTATGAAAAAGAATAAACTGATTATATGTGTGCCTGGATGTCTCGCTGTTTAGTTATAAGATAAATACAAGTAAGTAATTAATTTTTATAATTTATATGCAATTTCAGTTTTACATTAAGTTTGGCAACATTGCCATTGGGTCTGGGTGAAATGTTGTACAGTAGCGCGGACTGACCTGTGAGTAAGAGTGTTTGTTACCCCACTTTTAAAACGGTCGAGTAAAAAAAAATATGTAGCGCTTCTCTAGGACACCCAAATAGTCACCCATTTAAATATAATACGTCATTTCCATAACACCCTGTATATTTATTGGGAATAAAAAGTGAAGGCATATTTATCAAAAATTACTATTTCACATCGGCTCTTCTAGTAAAAAATTATAAAAGTATCAGGTATCAGAAATGTCAAATTTTAGTTTACAATGTTACTAATTTGGTACCGTAGGAATAGATAATAACTATTATTCACCAATAATATGTAAGGCCTAACTCTTTTAATACTAGTTTTATTTTATTTTCACATTATTTCAAAAATAGTTTACAATAAGCATAAAACATAATATACATTTTGGATAGAGAATTTAATGAAGAAGCAATATTTCACAAAAATACAAGGTGTTCTATTTAAAAAAGTAAAGTTGATTTAAAATTGGACTGTCGAGATACCCTGGATACTTAAATGTACCCTCACTAAAAGTAGTTTTGTGACCAAAAACTATTTGTCCTCAAAATTTTTATCTAGGTAGAAGATATTACGTGTACAAATAGAGTTGGGACACTCAGTATCAATTTTTATATTTTTGATTCTATATTCAATTACAAGTAATGTTTATATTAACATCTTTGACAAGTATTATTTTTTTAAAACTACTTTTAAAAAAATTGAGAATAAAAAATATGAGTAGAGATTATTTAAAAATACCAGAACTGCAATAAAACACGCAACAAAGAAAGCTGCATACTAGTTTTACCTATTTTTGTCCGTCCTAAACAAATCATAAGCATACAACCGGAAAGTACCCAACTCTTATTGAATATACATAATATTTGTCAGGTACGTACCTGTAAGGGAAAGAACCGTTTTATGCGCAATCTGAGGTAAAGATTATTTTTATACCTACTACCTTAAACACGTACACTTGTGAAAAATTATTAAATATATAATTATAAAATTGGTTGATGTTGTTTCACTTAACTTTTAATTTTAAAACTGAAAGTATCATCTGGATCTGAGCAAACCACAGCTTTCACCGGCGACCTAAAAACCGATTCAAAATACACCGTCAAGTATGTTATATCTCTCTCTTTCTCAGGTATACGGTAACAGCATAGTAAAAGATAGAACACTAGGACTTATGTGATTTCTTATTTTATAAATTATAGTATGTCACTTTGAGATACACTTTAAGAGTATTTATCAGTGGACCGCGTGGTCCGATTTGAGAGTTCGCCACGGAAGCGCATAATATTAAGTCATTCCAAGACACGACGAGCCAGCGCTGGCCGACTGTATCGAGGGATTAGGAGACGTTTTCCTTATTCTTCTGAGTTTGATCACCCGAAGCGTTGCCAAATCGCTTTAGATAGTTGCGATTTTAGATATTTTTCCTGAAAACCTCAATGTGACATTTTTTGCGTTAAAACTAAACTATGAAATTAATTGAGATTATTGATAGCAATATCAATACTTTCAAAAATGACTGTATAACCATATTTTTTCAATTTAAACGTTATTTACCGTTTTGAAAAAAAAAATCTTTTTCGAAAAATTCAAGATGATATACATGGTGGAAATTACTTTATATTTAAACCGGCAAATCCTGAGATGAAAATAAATTGAACAAAAATATCCATAAATGGCGCTTTTAATTAATAAGCGGATTATATCACCTTATGTCAAATCAGACAAGCACGTGTGGGGCACTATCGTAATCGGCCGGTCTTGTCATATCTACACGGCAAACTCTTTAGAGAAAAAATTATAATTTTAACAATTTTTCCTTCTATCATTTATGAACAAATATGATTCAAGAAAACCGACGGCGAAAGATGTTTTGCAAAACAAATAATAGTAATATCACACACAAATTTCAAATTCGTCACAAGCACAGGAAAGTAAATAGGTCAAACGTCACTGACCTTTTGAATGATTATCTTCAAACTCTTTAAAAAAGTGTAAGTTTATTTAAGACATTTTTACCTTTACTTATTTAAAAACAATTAGTTTCATAATTTCTATAAAAAAAACACACAGAATGTAAGTTTTAGGAAAAAACCTCTCACATAACCTCATAAATAGCAGCTATTCACATGGTAAAAATACACGGATTACACGGGAACGTTGTTTTAATTAATTTGGGTCCTTTTTTCTCGCTTAGATTTATTTGTTTAACTAATTAAAATACACACATTTTAAATACGATTCCTTCAATTTAAAAATGACATTTTATCTATCCATTGAAAACGAACGAACTAACGAATGAAGCGTTCAAACAGCGTTGTTCCAAAGCTTCAAATTTTTGGACTGGCTGGATCGGCAAAATTGTACCGAATTTTATAGAAATGTACCAACACGGCGCCTAAAAAAAAAGGACGCTACTTCACTGGACACCAACTTAAAAAAAAACTAACGAGTTCTCAGAAAAAAAACGTCGTTACCTTCACTAAGAAAGTGAACAAAAAGAAGTCGACACTTTCAAGCTCTACATAACAAAACAAATCCTTGGATGGAAAGTGTACCAAAAACTCGAAAGAGGTACCAATACCTTGTAAAGTGTATGGAATTCGGTATAAAAGTACGCTCTGGAACAACCCTGCGTTAAAGCTCAAAATGACGAAATGACAAAGGCTACACGGACGGCATCTCCCAATCTTTGTCACACAGTCGGCTCACAACGACTGCGCCGACGTAGTTCGTATATGTCGCCGTACGCTTGCGGCTTGTCAGTTTAAGACCGACAACGTCGGGATACAGTTGATTTTGTTGATAACCAATACACACGCAGCAATTCGCTCGGTTTTGCAGGTGATACTCGTTGTGTTAATTTTTGCTTGCCAGGCCATAAATAAACTACTATGAATATTGTTCGTATTGACAAAACTAAATTGCTCAGTTTAAGACCGGTAGTTTCTTCTGGACGCAACAGGGACGCAACAGCTGCCGTTTGACAGGAAAGATGGAAAGTCGCTGACGAACAAGTCAAATTTCGTCGCGTGGCGTGTAATAAAATCTAATAATCAAATTGTGTGTATTTTCAAAAACTAACTATCCGTTCTGTTTCACTATTACCGTGTTCTGTGTTGCTGTCAAGATCTAAGATGTTTCGAGCATAATGTGTTTCCAAGAGTGTTCCCATAAAAAAAACTGATTGTGTTTGTGCCTGGATTTACTCACCCCTTAGGTATAAAGATAAATACAAGTGGGTTCAAAATAATTTATTTTTATAATTTTATATGGAATTTCAGTTTTGCATTAAGTTTGGCAACATTACACGTAACATCTGTGTGACATGCCACTTTTAGAACGGTCGATTTAAAAAAACATATATGTAGCGCTTCTCTAGGACACCGAAGGAGTCAAACATTTAAATATAATAAGAGTCATTTCCATAACACCCTGTAGTCATGTAATACCATATTTCGAAGCTAAATTTAAAATTTTACCAAATTGTATCCAATAGTTTTCTTGTAGTTTGTCACACGTTATGACCTTAATGGAGGTCACTGATAAATGCTCTTAATAGATTATTGCTTATGACTTGTACAAAGACGTAGACAAATCGACTATAACTTTCTTTCTTGCGAGTTGTATTGCAGTTCTGGTATTTTAAAATAATTTCTACTATTGCATGTCATATTTAAAATAAGAACTATTGGACAACACAAAAAAAAACAAGAGATACATACATATTTGATAAGAGTCGTAGTGCCTCCTCTTATTTTTTTGCATCTTTTGACCAACATACTTCATACTTGGTTTAACCTTTTTAAAAATATATTATGTAAATCTATACATACGGTTTTGGGGTCACTTTGTTTACATTAAATTTTAACGATATATTTTATAATCCTATCATGAGCGACATAAGCAGTGATGATACCCCCATATTATAATTGCGTTACGTGTTACTCATACTTGACGTTTTTAGTCTTAAAAGGTTGACTATAAACGGAAGAAAACCTATTTCCTGCCGTTCACTTCTTAGCAAGCTAATCTACGAATGGGTTTTACCTCCCTGTCAAATCTAATACTGAAGAATATCAAATAAATACAGCGCAAAATGACATATTAGGTGTAATTAATAGTAATTATTCATCCAAGGTGGGATAACCATGTGAATTTAATAGAAAAAAAAAAATGGAATCTAATTCCTACATTTAAATTTTATAAAAAAAAAATTGACATTAAACAACTTTTAGCATCAGGCTTAGTAACTAATAATTGTGTGAAAAGACTTGAGATGAAGCAAAAATGAATTTTTAAAATTATACTTTACTATTCTTATCCAAGTGATAACGTGTATCATAAAATTGGTCTATTGTCCGTTAATTATTTTATTCCGATGCAACAAAATATCCAAAACACGGAAAATTGAAAATAAGCGTTAATACATCGAATCAAAAAGATCATTGCTTACATTCACGTTATCATACTTATCTCGATCCAAAAATGGTTAGCAATAAATGTACCCGATAATACCAAGAAAGTAAATTCGTATTTATTGTATAAAAAAATTATTGCATAATCCATAAACACGAAAATAGAATATACATTCATGTTATCGATTTGAAAAATATATATTATTATGATATTTAAAATTTCTCTTCGCAGATCATAAGTTTGTACGTAAATATTTATGTGCGTGTGAGATTACATTCGTATATCAATAATAATTATTGTAATTTTCAGTAATGGCCAGTAATATAGGATAATTTATGTCCACGCACAAGTGGGCTTTATTGTTTATTTTTTGCATATTATGTGAAGTTGCAGAAATTTTAATCCCTGTTTCTTTAATAGTATTCTTTGAACTACACATTTATTTTGGTACCTATGCCCAAAGATTTATACCCAGATATACAGCTAGGTATTGGAAAGCTATTTCACCATTGGAAGTCAATTCGGCACCTTTGATCGAATCCATCGATTTAGTGGAAACCTTTCACACAAATTGTAAAAATAATGGGGGAATAAAAAAATCCAAGTTCTGTCAATTATTTTTGGGTGATTTTACCACCTGGACTGAAATTACAGTAAATGCAAAACAAAAATTTGTCGCCATTACCTCGGTTGAGATGGAACGAAGTTTTTCTTTGTTCAAACACATGTTAACAGATAGAAAGAACTTATTTCTGGTAGAAAATTTAAAAAACATATAGTATAAACTTGTTTTATAAAGTTTAAAGTAACAAGATAATACATTTTTGTTTATTTTTTTTTCTTCATTTTTAGCTTAAATCTCGTAATATTAATTAAATTTTTAATATATTTTGTAATGATGTTGTAACCTTCCAAAATAGTTTTAATGCAATAACTGTATAAGATTATTATTATTTTGAATATGCTTGCTTTTTTAAATAGGGTGCATTAAAATGCAACATTTATCGTGCATTTTTCGCCCTTTAATAATGACATGTTCACTTTTATTAAATTTTAATGTTTCCGTATTATTTGTTATTTGGTTTTTATATTATATCTATTTGTATTATTAGATAAAAATTTTAAACCAAAAAAAAATTATACAAGTGAAACATGTGGTAGAGAATGTAACAAATGGGAAACTTTTTTTGTCCTTCATGTTATCGAAGAGTCACTATTGCTAAAATATTTCGCTTGATTAAAAACCTTCGCTTTAGTCGAATATCCGAAATATTGTGTAGAGTGGCAAAAAAATTAGAAATTGATTTAAAAATAAAATACCCTTATTTCTAAAAGTACATCAAAATGCCGTTTTTAAGCTCTCTCGAGTATCATGTTCTCTCGCTAAACATGCTGATCAGAAACGGCCACCTATATTAGGTAATTTTACTCGTTAATTTGGTTTTTCATTTCTGAATACTAATTATAATATTAATACTAACAGATGGATAGGACGTGGTAATCAAAGAGACAGATAGTTTAATAACTGGCCTGCGAGAGCACCTGATTTGACACCCTTGGACTATTATTTATGCTGAAATTCTACAAAACAGAATAATGCACGCCTGTATTAAGTTACCGAAGGCAGAAATAGGAAGAACAGTAAAAAAAATAACGATGTATCGAAAATGATGGTGGGTCAGCAGAAATTTTACAGTTGTTTTATACAATTAGGACTTTTTTACATAAGTTATATATTTATTTTCTTATGTAATCTAACTGTTTCTATGTTTTGTCTTGAAAAAACATTTCGTTTTATAAAATGATCTAATTATTATATCTTATAGGTGGATGTTTCTTGTCAGCATGTTTAAGGAGAGAACATAATTCCAGAAAGAGCTTCAAAGCGGCATTTTAATATATTTTTAGAAATAAGGGTAGTTTATTCTTAAAGTCCGTTTTGTTGCAGTTGATAGCTCATATCGAGGGTTGAAGCCATAAAACAACCGTAAACCATAGGCGTTGCCAATAGTAATTACCTTATTTAATAAGAAAATTGGCCTCTGTCCATTGTTAAGTAGGATTAGGGTTAAAGTAGGTACAACAGGGGTAATTAATTTACCTATTTTTGCCTGCTTTAGGATGTTATTACGCCATTTGATGTGCGTTTGTCAAACTATGTATTTAGTTGTATTTAGATACTGCATTATCTCAAAGTTGAATTATTTCCTATACTTGTAACAATGGCTTCAAGTTTTTCGCCAACGTGTCTTCGTCAAATTAGCAAGAGTGCATATTCTCTCCGAGAAAAGACATTAATATTAAACGTGCATGATGCTCTAGTGTACCAGAAACCTGTAAGTGATGTTCGTAGCATCATTGCAGAGTGTGCCAATATGGTAGGAGTTGGAGAGGCTACTATATATAGGTTCTTGCGTGAAAGAAAATCTAAGAACCTCAGTGAGCCAAAACCACTCCCAGGAAAGAAACCGTTAGAAATTGACAATTTCATTAAAAATGGTATTAGAAGAAAAGTACATAGTTTTTATTTTGCCAAGGAAATACCAACTATAGACAAAATTTTACAAGCCATTAACTACGACGAGGACTTACCACAGCTATCACGAACGAAACTATGGAAAATACTTCATGATATGAACTTTCGATGGGAGAAGCAAAACAGAAAATCTTTTCTTATTGATAGAGCAGATATTATTTGCTGGAGACGTCAATACTTAAGGTCCATCCGAAAATACCGCAGCGAAGGCAAAAACATTTTCTATTTGGATGAAACTTGGCTGAACGAAGGGCACACCGTATCTAAAGTTTGGCAAGATAAAAATGTCCTAAGTTCTCGACAAGCTGTCATGGAAGGCTGGTCAACAGGACTTAGACCACCATCTGGAAAGGGACGCAGACTTATTATAACTCATATAGGAAGTTCAAATGGCTTTTTGGATCAAGGATTATTACAATTCCAGTCGAATTCTACTAAAGACTATCATGAAGAAATGACTGCTGATGTTTTCGAGGAATATTTTAAGCAAATGATAGAATACATTCCCGCTAATTCTGTAATAGTGATGGATAATGCCAGCTATCACTCTAGGCTAAAAGAGAATCTTCCCACAACTTCATGGAAAAAGGCGGAAATCGTAAACTGGTTACAACGAAAGGAATTGAGTTACGATAATACCATGGTAAAAAAAGAACTTTTGGATATTGTTAGGCTACATAAATCACAGTATAAAAAGTATGTTATTGACGAGATGGCAAGAGATCGAGGTATTATAGTGCTCCGTTTACCACCTTACCATTGTGAGCTAAATCCTATCGAATTAATATGGGCTCAAGTAAAAGGATATGTTGCTAGAAATAACAAAACTTTTAAAATGCAAGAAGTGCGACACCTCTTGCTTCATTCTTTAGCAAATGTGTCATCAGAAAATTGGCAAAACGCCATAAAACATGCTATAGTAGAGGAACAAAAAATGTGGGAACTTGACAACGTAATTGACACAACTATGGAAATTGAGCCTTTAGTAATAAGCGTAGGACATGATGACTCTTCAGATTCTTCTGAGGACCATTTTATCGAGTTATAATTATTGAAATTGTCAATATTTTTTGATCTGTAAATAAATTAGTTTTCTTGTAAATAAATTCATAAAATCATAAAATCTATTACATTTAAATAAAATAATAAGCGGTTACATTAAAAACCCAACTCTCCGACCATGATGGGCCGTTTTAATCATTATCCTTTCATTTCATTTTATGGCTCTATTGTTACTTTATCTGTTACCCGGTGGAATAGGTCAAAATTTCTTCATCTTTATGCTAGATGTACGTAAAAGTAAAAAGACCATTTTATAGGTAAAATATTTTAGGCCACCGGGCCCTTGTTTTGAATCTTTAATGAGGGTATCGAGCTATCAACGGCAACGAAACAGACTTTAGATCAATTTCACATGTGAATGACTTTTTCGATAAAACGAAAAAAAAAAGTTTCCCTTTTGTTACACTTTCGACCACACACGCCGTATACTTATTCAAAAAATAAACTTATTATTATTATTGCCACACAACCTACTCTACCACATGCAAAAGGAATCATCGAAATCGGTTAGGTCGGGACAAAATTATGTGCGAGCTAATTTAAAAAAAAAAGTCCGCAACCAATTAAATTAACAACCTCTGTCTCATTTTGAAATCTGTTAAAAAATGAGATAGATGCTGACTGTCTTAGGTTAATAATAATAGGGTAGCAACTATTTAATTGACCACTATGGGTACTTTTTGAACGTTAACTTTTATGAAGTTGTTTAAATTAGATAAAGTATGCAATCTCTAAAGTTTTTTTTAGAATCCAGACTGATTTGCCTTTGATTCACGAGATACAGGGCGATTTGCTGAAAACGCCTAAAATTAATTTCTTTAATAACTGTAAAGGTTTTGATTTTAGAAAAACGGCCTTTAAATAGAAACTTTATATTCCTTCTTTTCTATAAAATAGAGTTATCACTTTGTTTGTCATTTCTTATAACTTGAATCATGGCCAACTTCGATTGTTTAAACATGGACCTGGATTTTTTATTTCATTTTCTGATATTATTTTTTATATCAAATAAAACAATGTATGTATAATGTATCACTCAATTATATTTACCTTAGTTTCGACACAAACTAAAAAAGTTTGCTAATTTTCTCAGTACTGAATAATATTGACCAGATTTCACCTAAAAACAATAAAACTAAAAATTGGTAAAAATTCAAACATTCAACCACGTATAAAAAATAACTAAATGTTTGACTAGGCACATATCGTTTCAGAATTGCCAGAAATGGGAATTCTGGCAATTCTGGAATTTTATGAAAGTTTACCAAAATGAATGAAAACATTTTTGTTCATTATTTAAATCAAGTTAAAAAAACTGAACAAATTTGATCAGTTCTGTCAAACCCTAAGCTCAGCTTTTAAGCAAATGCAATGAAAATTCTAGTTATTTTTTTATACGCGATTGAATTTCTGAATTTTTAGTTCTGTTGTTCTCAGGTGAAATATTATGGTCAATATTATTTTTTAGAAAAGAAGGATTTTTACTATACCCTATTCAAAACCAGGAGTCAGTTAATGTAAACAGTAAGCCACGTGCATGGCACGCTTGATCCTCGAGCGATACTGGAAATCCTGCATTAAGATTGATTAATCAGCCATAAAATATGTAATGGCGGCGCAGAAAGCGTTGCTTGCGACAGGATTGGACTTACTCGGTTTGTTGTGTTTTAATACCGTTTTATAATAGTATTATAACCGTAGTGCCTTTGGGGCCTAAGTCGAGACTACTCAGCGTAAAATATGTCTAGCAGTACAGATACCGCAGATGAACCTATCGCCATTGATTGTCTCCCTTGTATGAACAAGATTATACATGGAAAATATTATCATTTCTTCGTGAGATCCTGATGAATATTAAAGATTACGTGCATTTATTTACGACTCTCGGTTTTGAATAGAGTATAGTTTTAATTTTCTCTTAATTACAGCTAAATCAAATGAAAATGTTATGTATGGATTATTTTAAAAAATCAGGGCCGTACTGAGAAAATTAGCAAAATTTTCCTAATGATGTATAATTTGGGTCGAAGGTAAATAGAATTGAGTGATACATTAGTTCATTAGTATATTTGAGGTAAAAAATAATACCAAAAAATAAAATAAAAAATCCAGGTGCGTATTAAAAATTTGAAGTTCACCACGATGCAAGTTATACGAAATGGCATAAAAAAAGTGATACCGCTATTATAGAAAAGAAATAAAGTTTATATTTAAAGGCAGTTTTTCTAAAATCAAAACCTTTCGAGTTATTAAAAAAATTAATTTTAGGTGTTCCCAACCAACTTGTATCGCGTGAATCAAAAGTAAATCGGCAATGTCGATACTGGATTCTAAAAAGCTTTAGAAATCGCATACTTCCTCTAATTTAAAGAACTTCGTAGAAATTACCGTTTAAAAAATGCCCATAGTGGCAATTGTTGCCACCTTGTATATGGCTTATCAATCAAAGTTAAGGCTGATTCTCAATATCAGTGCAAGGCACGTGCTCGGCAAGGCACCCGCTCGCCAAAATAAGATAATCATTGCGTCCTGTGAACTTTGATGGGCAGTCGCTTGCCGAGACGTGTGAATTTACACCCGCAAAATCTATAAGATTCAGTGATAAATATATTTTGCAAGTCGATGCCTTGCGGTTGCCGAGCACGTGCCTTGCACGATAGTGTCAATCAGCCTTTAGGGTTTTTTTTACCCGAAAATTTAGCAGATAACTGATAGTTATGCTATATAACTAAAACTAACTAAAATAAGAAATGATAATAATGAAACGTCAATGTCAAATCGAACAGCTGATCAACAATTGCCGAATTTCCCCAAATTTGTAAAGAACATACCTACCCGGCCGAATTCATCCGCCTCATTTTTATACTGTTTTTTGGGGGTTTTTTAATGCTAACCTAACCTAACTTTTAATGAATTAACTGTTATGGTATTACTAAATTGGCGATAAGTAAAATTTATTTTCCCAAAATATTTTAGGTTATGAATTTGGTATTCTATTTTTTAAAAGACGTTAATAATTATGAGTTCAAAAATGGTGCCAATAGAATTTGTTCGCTGTGATACTATATACTTATACGGTTACCTAGGTAATTTTACTGTAGAAGGAACACCCATTTCTTTAGGTTACTATACTGTTTTGCTACTTTACCTTATTTACCTTAAAAATGTGTAATTATCAGTGTAAAGTCCAGCCCTTGAATTTATGTGAAACTTAAAATAATCAGGATTACATTTTTGTCCCATGGCTTGGCCATGAGTTCTTTCAAACTTCAGACTACTGGCAAACAACTGGATATTAATTGTAACGATTCACCTAAAGCGTGAACCCAGAATTAACCATCTTTTGTGGAACCCATATTATATAATAATAGTAAAATATAACTTGTAATATAACATATTGTAAGTAATTATTTACAAAATTGTTAGACTTATCCAGCTACAGTGAAATAATTAAACGTCCATATGATTTTTTTCTAGATAACTATTAAACCAAAATGTTTCTTTAGCTTTCAGTCATTTGCTAAATTTTCGGGGTTGTACAAAAAAAAAAATACTAACTTTGGCTCCATCATCAAAAACTAGCCGTACGATTAAGTGTTCATCATGGCCATTCGAGGAGGTCAAGGACATCATATAAAATTTTTAGAAAATTTGATTTAAAGCGATTTACCATAGGAATGTACGTTGAAATACAGTAAACAACATGTTTCCGATCAAAGAGTTTATTTTGACTTGTATATACTTTAAACGATCATAAAAATAAACTGCATCGTTTAAAATGCAGAAAGAAATATAAACTTAATTATTTTCAGTATTTTAAAGTTTATGCCCATAACTAAAATTTATGTTTTCACGATACATTTAAACTTTATGTCAACAGACGTTATAGTACCTATGATATCATACCACTATGTAAAGATTTAAGTTTTTATTTTAGTTTTAAAACAAGTTGGAAGTTAACTCATATATAACAAATAGTACCAAGACTTAAAAATGGTTTTACCACAAAAAAATAATGAAAACAAATATAGTTTAGTATTAGTAAATAAATGAAATGGTAAAAAACAGTAGATAAGTACAGACTGGAGAGACTCACCTCCCTGGTCATCTAAAGCGACCAAGGTACGTATTCCAGCCTCCTTGCTCTACATAGCAGCACAAAAACGTGTTAAAATGTATGTTAGTATATTATGGGTTAGTGAACACACCCGCAACATGTAAGGTTAGATATCGGCGATATTATGAATAATGTTGTACGTAGTGCATTTAAAATGTCAGACATAAATTAACGAAGGTTATTGAATTGTAATATATGTATATAAGCAAAAAATAAATAAATATTATACTGGGTGTCAAAAGTCTATCGGTATGCAGAAAGGCAAAAGTTTAATTACAATTTTAGTTCAAATTACCAGGCAAATGAACCATTTTCTAATTAATTATGGCCCTGCTCTACTGAGCCAAATCTCTTACAGCTCTTTTGGGACACTTTCCTTAGAGAAAATGAGGATTTAAATTAAGCCAAAAATAATCGTAGCACTTATTCGTCATGTTCTAATGCAGTTTCAGCTTCTATGCTAACAGGGCTACCAACAGAGCTGGTGCTGCTAATAGAAACTGACCCCCGGTCAAATTTGACAAAACTCTAGATGTAATAGGTCATATTATGTCATATATTTTTTTAAATTTTGTTAGTGGAGTGTGCGCATTCGTAAGAGATGAATTGTTATTTTGTTGTAAAAAATTTTTGTTTAATTGCAAATATTTATGTAGTATGTTCCCCAGATCGACGTAACTATGGTTGTAAACTATTTTATTTTGCATTTATTCTTTTTTATTATTCTGAACACTCATATCCCAAATTTCAAAATATTCTGCAGAGTGGTTAATAAACTAAAAACCAGAAATGAAAATCAGGTTAACATTTCAATCAGGTTAAAGGTTCCTTAACCTGTGATTTAGAAAAAAAAACCGAAAATGTTAAGAGAGGCAAAATGTCAATAAAAGATCAAATATTAAGTTTGACAGTTGCATCGAAAATTTTATTGTATGGCTTCATTATGATAAAAATAATAATTACCCAGTGCTAATTTATTAAATAATAAAATAAAAACCAGAAATTAGGTTAGGTTCAAAGTTCCTGTGATTTAGAAAAAAAAACCGAAAATGTTAAGAAAGGCAAAATGTCAATAAAAGATCGAATATTAAGTTTAACAGTTGTATCGAAAATTTTATTGTATGGCTTCATTATGATAAAAATAATAATTACCCAGTGCTAATTTATTAAATAATGAACTTACATGAGATACAACGGTAAAATTTGATACCTAAGCTTTTATTGACAATTGAAAAACATGTGTTTCCTATAATATTGATACTTTTTGATCAAATATTATTATAAAACACTATGTAGGGTATGTTATCATTAATTTTTTTCACGTTTTTCACGTGTTTTTCTTCTCTACCCTGTATGTTATTTTAAAATTTTCAATAAGAGAACGGAATTTTCAGAATAAACAAAATCGATATGATGAAAAGATTGGTCACCTAAAATACAAATAAGAAAGTTTATCTTAGTTATCTGTCGACGTGACACATTTTATAAAATTTTTAACTAGTTATTAATTTTTTTATACATCCTGTAAACTTTATGCACATGGAGAAAAAAGTTTTCTTTCACTGAAACATACTAAAATTTCATAAATATTGGACGGGGGCCAAAATACAGTAAAATGGGTTATCTCATTTTAGGGGTGTACCGTACCCCTCATTCACTAAAGAGGATTAATTTAGTCCAAGATATTTAGATCTTATTGTCTCACTGCGTCACTATTTCGATATGCTATTCGTTTTATTTTGAGAATTCCGCAGCTAATTCGGTTAACAAATGAAAATTTTTACAAGGATATGATTGCGAAAATAATTTTAGTTAATGACAATAGGACATACTTGAACTTTATTGTTACAAATTTAAATAATAACCAAAAAAAATATTTATATGACAAAACTGTCAGGTTACAAGAATACAGGGTCTTTCATGGTGGCCGATTAAAAGATCCAAAAGATCTCGGGAACTAAAAAATATATCTAATTGATATACTCTCAATAACAGATACCGATCTTTTAAATTAACATATTTTCACGCACTTCCGAACAAACGGGAAGTTAGGCTTAACATTGTTATTTTAAATAGAATACCCTATATAATTAGGCATTTTTCGATTCGATGTAAAACTCCAAGAAACTTTTGTTAACAATATCATACACTCATCTCCAACTGTTTCTGAGATAAAATTCATTAAAGTAATTTTTCATAAAAATACATGTCAATGTTAATTTCACCTTACTTTGTAACTAATGCAGTTAAAGATTTAAAAATATAAGAAAATTTAGAAAGATAAAGTATTTTTATTTGATTAAATATACTAGACATTTCTAATACTAATAAATTCTAATACTCTATTTTAGTTTACCATTGCGTGCAGAATTACATTCGTTATCTAATTGCTCAGTACATACATATTTCTATCTTAAGTAGTTTTTAAGTTAAAAAAATGTACTTATGAGTATTTATTATATTATACTAGAAAGGTATAATTTATATATATAGTATTTTTACGAAATAAAAACATATACATTTTCTAAAATTTTTAAATCTTTAACCTAGTACACAGAAAGGTCAATTAATTAACTTTGACATGTTTTTTTATAAAAAAAATTCGTTTATTGAAATTTATCTCATAGGTTGGAAATGGGCAGGCATAGAAAATTGTTAACAAAAGCTACTTGCCGTTTTCCATAGAATCGAAAGAAGCCAAAATATACAGGGTTTTCTATTTAAAATAACAATGTTAAGCCTAACTTCCGGTATAACCGGATAAATGTATTTATTAAAAGGATCGGCATCTCTTATAACGAGTATCAATATTTCAATCAAATATATTTTTAGTTCCCGAGATCTTTTAGTAGGAGGCCACTCAACGTC
This sequence comes from Barypeithes pellucidus, assembly GCA_963991005.1. NCBI lineage: Eukaryota > Metazoa > Arthropoda > Insecta > Coleoptera > Curculionidae > Barypeithes > Barypeithes pellucidus. The sequence continues at coordinate 48,060,607 of OZ022556.1, read as the reverse complement.
AATGACTCTGTATATTTATTAAGATAATTCACTAACCAGACAATTTCGCTTGTGACATCAATAACATTGCCAGAAGTATCATTAATGGCACAATTAATATTGTCTGGTTGTGTTATTATTATTTTTTTAAATCTATTTCTTCAGTCGATATTATTATACTAAAATTTGTTAATTTAAACACGAACTGTTAATCTAGGACTATTTTTTTCTCAACTCTTTAGTGAATACGGCTGTTGGTGTACTATTTAAAATAAGTGTAGAGCTGTAAGTACAGTTGAAATACATATATATATAAATATATACAGGGTGATTCACGACGAGCTTGCATTAGAACTTTATGAAGAAAAGAACTGCTGAACATGTATTTCTGAAACTTTGGGATTTAGGTTTATCGATACTCGATCTTTAACTAAAATATTCACATGTTCCTGTCATTTCCGGTTATATCGGAAGTAGCTGTCAACTTTCGTTTTTTTAAATGCAACATGCTAGTTTTTATTACATTTTTCGATTAACCATTAAATCTAAGCAAACTTTATAGAACATCTTTTTGTCTGACTCTACCAGTTTTTCAGATATCTGAACTTTTTGAAATTATTTGGCAAATGCATGGTGATGAAATATCCATATAATTTTTTTTACCTTTGCTCTTCGACTAAAAAATTTTCTCTTACCGAATAGCTAGAGGATCGTGAAGTCTCAAAAATATTTCAAACTTAGCAGAAAATGTACAGAGCGGTCACAATTCAAGGGTCAGTGTGAAAAAATGCAACCATTAAAAAACTTTCTTATTTTAAATGGAACACCCTGTATATTTTTATTTAATTTGATGACAAATTAGTTGTTCTTTACAAATAGTATTTACTGTTCTATATCTATATCAAAGCGTTTCATCAAAAAAATAATCAATCAATTTATTCTGAAAATACAATTTTTTCACTTCTAGATACTGTATACTGGATATACTGATCTATACGAAGGAAAATTGATTGATCGCTTGAAAAACAACTTTCTAACGCATTTCTTAATTGAAATTATAAATAAAATGCAGTTGATTATTTTAAATTGTTTTGAATTTAATGTAAATATTATTTTTTATAAGGAACAAGTTGATAAACTTTAGTGAAATTAAAAATGTGTTCGAAGTGATTGCCATTTCCTTCGAAGTATTTATGTATTCTTTTCATCATACTATTTCTTGTAGCGTTCCTTATTTCTTGTGCGGTGTGAGATTGAAATTATACTTTTATTTAAAAAATAATCAAAAATATTATAATAACACATTTTTAATTTTATTAAATTTTATAAACTTGTTTCCGTGTTACTTTTTGATAAAATAATACTTAATCATTAAATTCAGACCAATTTATAATAATCAACTGCATTTTATTTATAAATTCAATTAAGAAACGCTTTAGAAAGTTGTTTTTTCAAGCGATCAATCAATTTTTTGAAGAAACGCGTTGATATAGGTATAGAACAGTAAATACTATTTATAAAAAAACAACTAATTTGTCACCAAATTAAATATACAGGCTGTTCCACTTAAAATAAGAAAATTTTTAATGGTTGAATTCTTTCACAATGAACCTTGAATTGTGACCACCCTGTACATTTGATAATTATAGGGATTATTTCATCACCATGCAATGCCAAATAATTACAAAAAGCCCAGATATCTCAAAAACTGACAGAACCAGAACAAAAAATATGTTAATCCAAAGTTTCAGCTACTTCCAGTATAGCCGGAAATGACAGGAACAAGTGAATAATTTAGTTAAAGAAAGTAAGTATATCGATAAACCTAAATCCTCAAAGTTTCAGAAACCTATGTTCTGTAGTTCTCCATATAATTCTAATGCAAGCTCGTCGTGAAGCACCCTAGATTGTCGTTGCTGACTACTTATACTTATACTAGGAAATATTGGGCTTTGCAGCAATAATCATACTATTTAAAATGGATCAAAGCTTTCGAAAATCTTTATCTCCATCACAGAGTAAACCACAAAAGGACAATGATGAGAAGAGAATCCCATGTATGTAAGAAGAAACACTTTGTTGAGGTTGTTCATGAAGCTGATGATAAATATCAAAATTTGACACAACATTCATAAAATCATAAACAAAACACAAAACTTTTAGAATTGAACGAAACTACATTTCAAAATAAAAATCCACGTCATCATACGACCATTTTGTAACTTCTTGAACGTCATGCATATTTGAACTCGAAACAAGACAAAATCTATGGCAACCAATGAACTTATTCTCTGTTGTATTAACGAACATAGGTCAGAGTCGTTAATTGGCACAATTTTCCTTTCATTTTTAAATTCATCCAAAAAATAATGAAATAATAATGAAACATTTTTAAAAGCGATGATGAAAATTAATTCTTTGTCGAATCATGGAAGGGTATAGAGACAGTCCCCAAACAACTATTCTTCGAACTAAAACCCAGCTAAGCGTTGAATTGTAGGGAAATTTCACTCACATCGCCCCCCTTACCCATAATATCTGAACTATGAATATTATTGAATCCGGAAGTTCACCCCTAAATCAATCTGACCACACCCTTATCCAAAGTTACTTGGCTAAAGTTTTATTTCATTTGGTTATGTAGTTGAAGAGTAACAAATTAAAAATAAAAAAAAAGTCTTAGAAAAAAATTCAAAAAAACTACCTAAAATAACTTTTTTAACCAAGGCATTGAGTAGAATTTAAGACAAGAGGTCTTGAGATACTGTGAATATAATAACGTTTATTTATACAGGGTGTTCATAATTAGGTTTCAAACACGACACGTTTCAAAATAATTTTTCTCCAGATTTTAAAATGGAACACCCTGCATATTATTTGACTATTGGATGTAGAATTCATAAGCATTCTTTTTTTGTAATGGAAGCATATAAGTTATTTCTAATCGTTCTCGAAATAATTGCTTCCATAAATTATGTTGTTTAAATATAGTTTTTATTATGAAAATTAAGCATAGGCGACTAGATTAATTTATTATAAACTACAGTAAGTGTTCAAAATGATTACCATGTTGATCTGAGCACAAGTTAATGCGCTCTTCAAATGATCTATTTACATTCCTCAACATTTCATATGAAATACTAGCAAGACGGCTCATTAGTGATGATTATACCTAAAAACCATGGTAGGTTTTGAAATAAAATAAGAATTCATTTGTTTATTATAGTTTGACAGTTCTTTATTATTTCGAGAACGACTACAAGTAACTTATATGCTTCCATTACAAAAAAAAATAATGCTTATGAATTCTACATCCAATAGCCAAATAATATACAGGGTGTTCCATTTGAAAATCTGGAGAAAAAATATTTTGAAAAGTGTCGTGTTTGAAACCTAATTATGAACACCCTGTATAAATAAACGTTATTATATTCACAGTATCTCTAGACCTCTTGTCTTAAATTCTACTCAATGCCTTGGTTAAAAAAGTTATTTTAGGTAGTTTTTTTGAATTTTTTTCTAAGACTCCAAAACTTTTCTTTTTATTTTTTATTTGTTACTCTTAAACTACATAACCAAATGAAATAAAACTTTAGGCAATTATAAAGGACACTAATACGAACCTAAATATGCAATAAAATACTGGGTGTCTCATTTAAAAAAAGACAGCATTATGTTACCTGAATTGCACCATATAATACAGTATAAATCGGCATATGAATGAAATTCCTAAGTTAATTAGTATAGGAGCTATGGAACTGACACACTATTGCCAGTGCATTTGCTTATTTTTACTATTTTGATTGCGATTAAGGTATCGCATTTTCGGACCTCGGGCCCATGGAGACTTTTGATCAGAATCGATTTTTGGATAACATCCCCGAGTATCAAAGTTTTTAACCGAGGGCAGATTCCCATATGTTCCGTGCGGGATCCTTTAACACACAAAGACTGAAAAACAACAAAGAATTTTATGTAACAATAACGACAAATATGACAGTTGTTAATCCAGTAGTGTCAAACGTGAAAGGAGGTATGTAAGACAGCCGTTCCAATAAGGGCTTTATAAAAAGTACGTTCCGAACGCTCGAAGGCGATGTAATGTCTCTGTCCAATAACAGAAAACGACAAAGAAAAATTATACTAATCTCCCTGATTGTTTTTCTGGGAAGTTATTTACAACCTACCTAAAAATGTGAATTGTTTATTCTTCAAAGACTGTGACCCAAGGTCGTACCTTCCTTGGTTTAAAATCCTTGGCATAGGTCCTGTCTTGTTTCAAATTCTAATTAGCATTCGTTAAAGACGTTACAAAATGGTCGTATGGCGGACCAATTGATTTTTTGAAATTTTGAAATGTAATTTCAATCAATTTTAAAAGTTTATTTGCGTTTTGTTTATGATTTTATGTGATCAGAATGTTGTTTCAAGTATCTTTATATTTATCATCTTTATGAACAACAAAGTGTAAGCTAACACGTTTTCTTGTTGCATACATGAGCTTTTCTCATCATTGTCCTTTTCAAGTTTTTCCTGAAGTAAAGTTTTCCGAAAGCTTGGACCAACTTTATAGAGTACACTTTCATTGCTGCAAAGCCCAATATTTCCTAGTTTATAATTAGATATATATGTATATTCTATTTTAAAAGAACGTATGTTTGGTTCCTTAACTTTCTGGCATACCATGTGTAGGTTCTTAGTAACCTACATAAACTAAATTTTAAAGGGTATTGAGAAATAGAATATTTTCGATGTTATAGAATCCAACGTTAAAGCTTGCAAAGTTTAAAAGAAGTAAAACGGAGCAATTTATTTGAAACTTGATTACAACATTATTTACCAAGACTACTATTTTATATACAATTTTTAAAAAAGTTGGTAACCTTAGTAAATATATTCTGGAAATCTAAACCAATCACAAAGAAATAGGTATAAAAAAAATTTTTAATCCAAGGAATAAAAACCAAATATGGTAAACTATAGAAATGACACATCTGTAATAAAATCATAATTAATTAATATTGAGTCACATACAGTGTTAGAAAAAAAAATGTATTAAGTAGCGACTAAACACACATATTAGATTTTATTAATTTTAAACAAATTCAGATAAGAAATATTAAACATCAACAAAAAATACGATACGGAGTAAATAATAATAAGATATAAAATAATTTAATACATATAGCAAATTAACGAAAAACAATCCATACCCAAAAACCAAAAGAAAATTATATTTTATATGGCGATTCGCAAATTAGGATTTTTCTGTAGAAACGGAAGAGAAAGTATTGAGTTTTTTTATTTTAACACAACTAACGAATAACCCAAAAAAGTTGCCAGTAACTACAACTTCTGGGACTTTTTCGTTAAAAAAAGAAAAGTCTAGTTTCATCTTAGAAACTAAACCCCTAAAAAATATATGTCATTATAGTATTAGTTAAAATAGTTTCTAAAGTTTTAACAAGAATATTATATTTAAATACATTACATACCTCCTCACAAAGCGCTAGCATCCGTCTTGTACTTTCCAGGGACTAAAACAAATTATAAAAACATGTTTGAAATTGGATAAAGATCATAAGAACAAATTTTCCAACATGCAAATATTTAAAATCTAGGTGTATATACTATTTAAAACTGAGAGTCAGCACATGAGCCGTAATAGTCGCCAGGGTCGCACTAAGAAATGGTAAATTGTCCATGTATCACACAAGGGACACAATCAATAGCGATAGGTTCGTCTGCGGTATATGCTGCTATACATATTTATTTAACGGTGATTAAAAGTAGTCTCGGTCTAGTTTTAGTTTAGTCTCCGGTGAGGCCCCAAAGACACTAGAGGGTTATAATTCAAACAGTCTAAAAAACAAAACAAACTGAAATCCAATCCTGTCGATAACAGCGTTGGCCACTAGATATTTTATGGCTAATTAACCAATCGCAATGCAGCATTTCCAGTATCGATCGCCAATGACACGTTGCCTACTGTTTACATTTACTGGCTATTGGTTTTGAATAGACTATAGTCTGAGAGCCGAACAAAAAATCGTCCTTACAAGTCAAGGTGTATACGGGTGTCTAACGATATATCGCATGTATTATTTATGATTATTTTTTCAAAAATTTGAAAACCATTTATACATTTATGTTACATTATTATTATGGTAAATAATGTGAACTCCCAGTCTTCTTCGCGATTGGGGCTGGTTTCTATTTGGAAATGCTGTAAAATGATACGTCGTGCTGCAAGAGCATTGCCGTTATATTAATGCATAACGTTGTTCATTTTTATTGTTCTTTTTATGATAACAATTATTACAATAGAACTTGTACAAAATTACTAACTGCCAAAACTAATTCTTCACAAACTTGTTTCTACGGCAACTATAACGCATGTTTCCAAAGCATGCTATGTTTAAGGTTGAAAATAAATTAAAATTATTTCATATTCATCACATGCATGCATAGCATAAAAAAGTTGGGAAGTTCTTATATTTGGCGACTTTAACGTCCACAATGTCAACTGGCTGAAATAATCAAATATGAAGAATGAGCAAGACCGCGATCAGTTCTGGTCTAACTCAACTCGTAGAAGAACAAACAAACAAAACCGAGATGAAGATTTTGCTAATCTTTTAGATCTGTCGTTTACCTAAAACCCAGACCTATTACTGTCACCATACAGCCTCCGTGGGGATCTTCCGATCATAAACTTATGTCACCTTAAGCGAGCTACCAATTAATTCTGATCTACCTAACCAACCTCCTAAACCTCGGAAGATTTGGCACTGCACATCGGTCAAGAGAGAAGCCCTGGAGAACCATTTTCACATTTTTCCTTGGATGAGCGTATGCTTTCCTTCTGATGATGCTGTCTGTATGTGCTGGAGAGGTCTCCGACGTCATACTAACTGCATGGAAGCTTTATTCTCTTCTCCAAAAAGCGCCCTTCCAACGGCAAGCCATGGTTTAGCGATAATAGTGAGCAATAAAAATCTGGCTTACCGGCAGTACCCTATCGCTGAAAATCGCACTATCTTTGTTACCGCTCGAAACCAGTGGTGGCAAACGATAGATCAAAGCAAAGAAGCGCATAACGTAGGATCAAAAACAAACTTCTTGTCCTAACGGATGAATGTCCTTTTAGTCAGTCGATACGGCCGTCAGCCAAAATTGTACCAAATCAACTATTCCACCTCTAACACGTTCCGATGCCATAATAGCAAGCACAGCCGGAGATAAAGCAAACTTACTTCCTGAACTATTTTCTACGCATTCCACTGTAGAGTTACAAGGAAAAACACCACCCAACATTCCCAGAGTTCAATCGGAAATGACCGAAATCGTGTTCTGTCAGCGTCCTGGAATATGAATCCTGAAAGCGTTTGAGGTCAAAAGAGCGTCTGGACTAGACGAAATTTCTATTATAGGTTTCAAGAGATGCGCCGATGAACTCACACCAGTATTTTGTAGACTTTTCAACTTATCCTACAAACTAAATCCTGTAAACATCAGAATGTAACTATGGTCAGTACGATGTAGCTGTTGCACATTTCGCTTCTCTTTTCAATATTCTGCATGTAAAGCCATTTTCACACTTAAGTAATATAGTAAAACAACCTGGTGTTATCAAATGCAAACATTCATAGTAGCCGTGTCGCGTCGCATTGCCTACTAGCTTCAGCGTCAAGAACAAACGGAATTGTTATTTTTGCACGTCGTTCATATACAAGGTGGCGCTACAGGCTGGGAAAGAACTTTTCGATAAAATCGAAAAACACGTCAAGTTTATTTGTCAGGGGAAAAAGGGCCTCGCCGATTTGTGACGTCACTCCCTATAAAGGCGCGGGTCGCCGGCCGCGAGAGACTAGGTTTCCTATATTGCCGTGCTAAGAATACATTTAAGGAAATACCACTCATCTAAATTAATTTATGAAAAAGTGTATGTAATAATAACAAAATGCATAATTTCTCAAAACTACTTTTAAGCAGTTAATACAACTAGTCTTAGCTGGGCAGTATAGTAATAGAGGTGTTGATTTTCGTTACTTTCATTACTAATCGTTACTCTGATATAATGTAATCATTTATAGCTTTCGTTACTTTGATTACTGTATGCACTGAATACTATAACTACATTTAATTTATGCGCTTTATAATGCGAATACGGTGCCTGCCTAAAAATGGTTAATAAACATTATTATTTAAATGCAGTGTAAATTCTACTGAATCTTAATTTGTCTTAAATTTCATAAACTGATTACATATAGACAGAAATACAGACTTGAATTAACTAATATACAGTCCCTGGAAGGGGTTACCTATACCACAAAAATACCTAATTTTTGATTTCTCGATAAAAAGTCATTCTTTATCAAAAATTTTGCTGCTTAAAAAAATAAGATTTTGTCATTAGCTTTTGTATACAGGGAGATTTTAATCTTTAAAAAAATATTCATTTTTACCTAAAAGTAAACAACCTTAATTTTTCGTTTTCAAGAAATAAAACCCGCGACAAACCGATTCGCACTAGGTGGATTTTAGTGGTATAAGTCATGGCGTTGCTATCCGGCGTTATGCAAAAAATAGTGAAGAATGAAAAATGTATCATCTCCCATCCATACCCCATCCACGCCGGTATCTAGGACGGATCATATCGAATATCTGGTGGGTACAGGGGACGGTACGCACTTTATTTTCTTGCTTTTTAAACAGTCTTTTTAAAAGTATAATTTAAATATTACTTAATTAAAATAGCGTGTTTTTTTTTTAAGAAAGCCCCCAATTCACACTTCACACACTTCTAGTCTTTCTTCTAAACTCACTATAAGCAGAATAAAATTAAACTAAACTTTATTTAAATCTTGAGAAGACGAACATTTCCTAATGTTATTATTAAAAATTGTACAATACGAGTGTTTCTTAAATGATTTGGAAAATCTTAAGACATTCAAAGCTCTCAAACCAAAAAGTAATTTAAAGGCTCGTTTATAGTTAAACAAGGCCTGCTTCGTGTACGGGTCGACTCGAAAATTCTAATATGTCCTATGACCAAATGCATCCGATTATTTTACCTGGTAAGCAACCTATCACGCCATTAATAATATAATTACACACGAGCATGCTCGTTGATTGCATGCCGGTTTACACACAACCTTGTCACACGTTAGACAAAAATGTTTTCAAATAAGTGGTAAAAATTCGGTAAAGACTTGTATAGGTAAGTACCTATATAAAATGTTTCAGGACAAAACCTACCGATTTGACTGTTAAAATGGGTCAACTACGTAGCGCTCTAATCACGCCTACCAGCCCATTTATATTATCGGCTGTTGATTTTGCAGGCGCGTTCGAATTAAAGGATGATAAAACAAAAAATAAGAAAATCATTAAGGCTTATTAGCGTGTTCCTATGCTTAACGACTAAAGCGGTTCATCTAGAGTCTAGAGCTCGTATCAGATTTGAGGAGCGAAGGATTTTTGAACGTATTAAAACCATTTGTTTCTAGACGTGGTCTCGGTACTGATTTATGGTCCGACAATGGAACAAATTTTACTGGAGCGTGTAGCGGGCCGAAGGCTAATGAACATTTTGTAAATGATGAATTTTTTCAAAATTATTTAAATCAATCTAAAATTAACTGGCATTTTATTCCAGCTAGTTCCCCCACTTCGGCGGATTGTGGAAAGCCGCCGTAAAATCGTGTAAACATAATTTAAAACGCGTATTGATAGGTGGTTAATGATGTGACCGAAGCGCAGACATTGACATAGGGGTCCCCCAGAGCTCGGTTCTGGGTCCACTTATGTTTCTTTTATACGGCAACGAGATGCGTGATTACATTAAGAAAGGTATAATGTTTGCTGATTATATAACAGTGGTGGTCTCAGCATCGAGTCACGAGCTCAGATTGAAAATGTTAAGGAAATAATTTAATTTTGAATGTCAGCAAGACAATCTGCCTGAATTATTGTAGTTCAGTTGTACAACAAAAAGTGGAGTAGATACTCTCAACTGCTCAACCGTTACCAAGTTCTTATGTATTTACTTGGATAGTTTAGTAAACTGGACTGCGCAGGTTGACCATATCTGCAGTAAAGTTAATAAGGGAGTGTACTCCATATATCGGATAAAGCATGCCGTAAACCAGGTGATACTTATCACTATGTACTACTCTTTTATATATAGGTGGCTTAGCGGTAATACTCCACTTTGGGGAGAAAGTGTGGAGTGGGAGAGTCTTTATTTTCCCAGAAAAAGGCAATTCGTTGTATTTTTAGTCTAGACCTTAGGGCTGTAAACCCAATATTTATTGCACATACAATTATTACCTTTCCATGCATATACATTTTCAAGTCTTTATTATTTACTGTCGATAATCATAATTTGACGAAAGTTAAAAGGCCCCGGTATATGCCGGGAAAAAATTATTTAATAATTACCAAATTAGTTAGTTACAATACGACCAGTTTAAGAAGAAAATTAAAAATATATTATTAAACAAGTGTTATTATTCTACTAAAGAATTTTGTATCGATAGTAAATAAACTTTATTTTATCTCTAGATATAACTTTTTGAACATTTTATGTGAAAAACATTTGTCTAGCTTATTGCTGTTCTAGCCACATAATTGTAATTTTTTGTTTTTGATTTTGTTTTACATATTGTTTGTGAATATTTGGTTAGTGTATATTTTTACTATTTTACGGCTTTTAGAACCTGACGTATACATCTGTACTATAGTATATAACCACAGTATGAATAAAATGAGTATTTAAGGTTTTATATTGATAATACCAGTAGAATACCCCTATTATAGTAATGTGCAAATTATAGAATCAAAAGCGATTATAGTTTGATATATGGAACATTAGCTCAGTAAGTACACTTAAAATAATATTCTTATGGATTGTTTTAACATTAACATTTATAACATTATATTTAGAATTCATTGTTAAATGCAATTTAATTATTATAATCTATGTATGTACCTGGATTGGTTTACTAACCTACACTACAAATGGATATCTGTGGATGGATGTGTTATAATAAATAAATAAAATGTTATCCTCAAAAAGATGTAAAAAATGTTTAGTTCAAGTTTACAATGGTGAGCTTAGAATTTGAGACACTGTATAGACCAAACATAAGTGGTTATTTTACCATATACAGAATGCAATAATTGAAAAAGAACGACTGAAAATTATTAGAGTAAAATGATTTCTTACCTCATCAGTAACTGTTTGGGCTTTAAGTTGTAATTCTTGCAATTCAGTTCTTGGAGCACCATTTTCTGCAGGAGCTGGCGCGGGCATTTTTCTATAATGAAAGACATATTTAAAATTTATTTCAGTAGTTCACGATGAATTTTCCAAACACAAAAATGCATTATAGGTAACCACCATTTTTTAAATCCCCCCATAGAAATATGTACATTAGTGTGGAAACGTTCAAAACTCGGAATAGAGATGGGCAATATTTCACAGTTTGATATTTTTTGCCGTAATTTGGAAATCATAACCTTTGATTCCACAGACATTAAACCATCGTATATGATTTTGTATCGGAAACTTTTTGGCATTTTATTATTTTGTAAAATATTTGTTGAGGTCACGGAATTTTAATCCTAATAATTGGCGATACGGGACGGACGAAGGTCGCTTAAATGGGCGTTTTTCTCATGGTGATAAACGAGATTCTTCCCTATTACTTGGCTATTTACCATAAGGCGCGAGATCTCTTGCAAGGCGTGTAATTTATATCGCGTTAATGGAATTTCGAAAATTTCAGAAAATGATTGTAGTAGCTGATACCGTCGCGCCTCCGCTGCCGTGATATACCCATCAATTAAGGTCAGTGATAATACTGTGACTGTACTTTTTCTTTTGAGAAACTTAAAAAATTAAATTAGCCAGCTCTACTCCAAATGACAAACCCGAACGAAGACTGATGTTAGCGCGATTTCATTTTCTTTCTCACACGGCCATCTCTTCATCTCTTTCACACGATCAGCTGACAGCGCCTTGTCAACACAGATCTAGGCGTACAATCATGCGGCTTGCAATTGTCAGTTGAAGAAGATGGGCATTAGAATACAGTATATTTTGTTGATAACCATTTACACTCCCGGCCACCCGCTCTGTTTTCAGAAGGTCTCGTATAATAGTTGTTTTGTAATCATTTTCGGGCCACGACTCCAAACTTTGTATATTATTTGACATTATTTTTATTGAAGAACCTAAGTCGCTCAGTTAAAACGGGTAGATGTTCTGGCCGAAACAGCTAGCGTTTGACTTGACAGAAAAGGTGGAATGTCGCCGACGATCGAGTTAAATTTCGACGCGTCGCGTGTAAAAAAATCTAATAATTTGATAGTATATTTTCAAAAAACTATTAGTTCTGTTTCACTATTAGTAATGTTCTGTGTTGAATAAAGTGTTTCCAGGAGTGTTCCCATGAAAGAGAAAAAAAACTGATTGTGTTTGTGCCTGGATTTCCTCGCTGTTTAGGTATAAAGATAAAAATACAAGTGTAGATAAATAATTTATTTTTATAATTTTATATGGAATTTCAGTTTTGCGTTAAGTTTGGTAACATTGCACGTAACACGTGTTTTGTGAAATGCCACCACATGTTGACATGTTAGAGTGAGGCGGGATAAGCTGTGAGTTTATGGGGCTGGACCCCACTTTTAAAAGGGCCGATTACAGAAAAAAATGTGTATATACAGGGTGTTATGGAAATGACGTATTATATTTAAATCGGCAATTCCTGAGATGAAAACAAATTGAAGAAAAATATCCAAAAATGGCGCTCTAATTTAATATGCCCTGTACATGACCTTATGTCAAACCAAAAATGACCACGTGCTGCCCCTGTCAGGAAGGTAAACAAAGCAACATATGTCAACAGTGTTGTCATATCTTTAGGGTAAACACTCTTTACAAAGTCAATAACCGTTTGACAGCTTGCAAGTTGTTTAGTTTCAGGGTACATTATTATAAACTTTTACGTTTAGTTCAGTTCGCTAGGAAACAATCTCTGATTTATAAACTTGAACTGACTCGAACGAACCGCCGCGGAGTTTTTAAATGGTCAGGTATGTTCTCATTTGTTCAATTCGAACGACACCCGTCAGATCTGGACAACTTAAAAGTTTATAAATGCCACTTACCCTTTAGAAAAAAAAATGCAATTTTATTTAGATTTTCGAACAACACCAACTGAATTTATAAAAAACACCAAGTACCTAGGTAACTTGAACAAAAACAAACCGGCACAATAAAATCACATAACACATCTAAGTACCATTCAATCTGAATTAGTATTTTAAAGTGCTACTATGTAGACCAAAATACGCCCTTAGTGTCTGAGCGGTCTGGGAAATAATGTATTTAACATCTAAAAATTTTAAAAATAAATAACACGTTTCTCTTTTCTTTAATTAAACAGCTGATTGTGGACATCGGGTAATATTTAAAAATACAGCGTTGTCACTTTCGATGTGTTATAAGCGACTATCATAAATTGCCGAATTTCCTTATTATATTACATTCCTGTATAATTATAGTCTCGGAAATGACAACCGCGCTCTAGACAGCCGAGATTTCTTGGAACGGTTTGATGTCCGAAGTCAGACCAGCCCATTATTTCAGAGGGTAGTTCCTGTCAATTGTTAACATAATTGCTTCATTTTATCTTTAGTAAAGGGTTAATGGCCCATACAAATTAGCGTTTTTATTATTTCTATTGCGAAATGATTAAGTGCTCTTGTTCTATGTGTGTTATTGTAAAGTGTAATTATGCGTTAGTGTTGGGGTTTAGTGATAAGGTTATTATGCACTCCCACACTATCATCAGGACACGTGAAGAGCATAAAGTTTTTCCTATAGAAAAAAGAACTGAAAGTGTCTGTGTCCTGGATTCCTTAATCGCGTCCTGGATTTACTTTCTAAGTAAGCTAAATATTTATTTTTATACTAAACTAAAGTTTTACACTTTTAAACATTTTGGCAACATTCTGCTTGAACATCTGTTGATTAATCAGCTGGGCAATGTAATATCTTCATATATGAATGTGCCGAGGAGTTGTGTGTGGGATTAGGGGTGAATTACCCCACTTTTTAAACGTTCGATTTAAAAAAAATAAAATATGTAGCGCTTCTCTAGGACACCCCAGGAGTCACCCATTTAAATATAATACGTCATTTCCATAACACCCTGTATATATATGGGGCATTCCGCGAGAGATTTATTTTCAAAATTAAAGTTGACCTCCTGAGGACCCCAAAATGTTCGTCTATGTGTCCCTAATGACCGTTAATTTTTTTAGATTTTTTTTCGCCCCCGTTCCCGAGATAGCCACGCTTCAATAAAGCAAAATCCGGGTTTGTTCGGGTTTAAGGAGAAAATGTTAAATGGCAAAGTTGTTCGGCTTGAATAGATGAATAAGATCCCGAGGTGTTCCATCTCTTTTAACAACAGCAAATTGAATGCTTAAGGAAATGTTCTTGAGGGTAGAACCTTATGTAATATTTTGGTATCAGTATATTGGGAACTGTGAGAATAGAATTTAATTCTTATTTGACCATTTTAAATTGGTATTAGACAGTGAATTTTATGCGGAAGTCCGGAATTCGTTTACAATTTTTGAACCTTCTATTAAGGTATTTTTCATTTTTTGTATATTCACTTTTTGGCGAGTATCTAAGAGTTATAGTTTTAATCCGCGAAATGGAAGATAACAAATTATATAACTGTTCAGGGGCTTGAATAGTTTGTCCCGTACTCTGCAAGCTTTTTTTGAGGCAGCGCGTTTAACAGTTGCTCCAATGCCATCGCATGGCCCTTTGCCGTGAGAAGTGGGATGGAAATGCCAAAGTAGCCTCTACATTAAAATCTTGTGCATGATAGCACAAATTTATTACGTTTTTAAAATTTTTATACTGCTGACGAGCTCCGTCAGAAATGTAATGAATTTTCGAAATCTGCCTGAATTCTTCTAATAGAAATTTAACAATTTTATTATTAAATGCCCAGACGGCTACTGTGTCATGTGGAAGAGAATCTGAAATTATGAAAAGTGACCTGTGTAATGTTTGCCCTGCGTCATTGTAATAAATCACGACGTTATATATTGTTGCCTGATTGTTGCTCCAGTGGAAACCGGGTGCCGCATTTTGAATCAAGAAACTATAGTTTTTGGCAAAATCAACCATGACACAATATTCTGGCGGTTTTAGATTTTCTTTCAAGTCCTCGACCGCTAGAAATTGGTCTTTACAGATGAAGGTATGAATCAAATGACCTTTCAATTGGGCGCAAAACATGTCCACGAAATTGATCGTTGGAATCGCCTGTTTCTCGAGATTATTTGGTATGTCTGGAGGGTTTTATTGGGTTCTCGGGGTCCTCTGTGTTACTCTGGGAGCATATTTTTCCCTGGAAAGAAACTTCGATATCGGGATACATGTTGCATCGTCATGTGTTATTTTTTCCAAATGCTTAAATTTTTTGCATTTTTTTTTACCATTTTTGAGATTGTGGCTTATTCTCGACACATTTATTAAGGTTTTCGGCCCAGGTGGAGCGATTTTCAAATGGGCGAAATTAGGGTTTTCCCTATTTTTCCGGAAAAACGCAATTTTTAGGTTATGTTTTCCGGCCAAAAAAAATTTTCACCTCGGGATTTTATTCCTCTATTCAAGCCGAACAACTTTACCATTTAACATTTTCTCCTAAAACGCGTCTGTTAAAAGTTATTTGCAGATTAATGCCCGAGAAAAATGGCCAAAAACCCGGATTTTGCTTTATTGATGCGTGGATATCTCGGGAACGGGGACGAAAAAAATCTAAAAAAAAAACCCGATTAGTAATTTTCAAAACTCACAAACCTTTCACCACCTTTCCTCTAATACAGGGTGTTATGGAAATGAGTTATTATATTTAAATGGGTACTCCTTGGGTATCCGCTAATTAATGGTACGTGGAAAAACCACTTACGTAAAAATATTAGGATTTAATTATACTTAGCTATATCCGAAAATTGTATTAACTGAGATACAGGGTGTTAAAGTTAAAACCAAATTTTTGTTTTTCTCTAATAATTCAAGTTCAGGTCGCCCAGAGTTACCGTTTCGGAGATATTTGCATTTAAATAACTAAATAATAAATAAATACATTGTTTAGTGCGCTAGCTCTAATACTTCTTACCACTTAACTTTTATATGATAATTAATGTTCTAGTAATAGTAATGGATACAACATACAAAAATTGGATTGTTCTTTGACTTGCTTTAATTAAAATAACTTTGACCCTAGAAAATATTATGTCGAAAGAAAACAACAGCAATGAAAACAAACGTAAACTAAGAGATTAGTCGCTTGTAATATTTCGTTTTAAAATCAATAAGAGATTTAATAATAAAACAGATCTGGTTTTGACAAATACTGTTCAAAATGTGTTCTATTCACTTCATTACACTTAAGAGTCCTTTTACTTTTACATTTTTGGGTTTGAAAACAAATTGTGTCTCGGCATTGTTAACTTACGGTAAACTCAAAAAGGAAACATTTTCTTACACAGCTATCTTACAACAATAATCAAACAAATAACAGCATGGAGGTTTCATAGCAATTGCATCTCTAAATTTCAATTGTTTTCTCATAGGTTACTCTAAGAAAAAAAATTTGTTTGCAAATTAGCAGTAATTTGGCAGTGTGTACTAAATAATTTAAATACAAATATCTCCGAAACGGGAACTCTGGGCGACCTGAACTTAGGATACCTATTTTACGTAATAAATATGAGAAAATATTATTTTTATTAAAAACTTAAATACACTGAAGCACAAAAAAGTGATGACCTTATGAATGTTCGAAAAATACCCCAGCGCCCCTACATTGTACATTAAAATTTTACAAAGAAATCAATTCTCGTCCTAAAAAACCATAATTGCCAAATTTTGTAAAAAACGTTAGTTTCTCTCAGAGTTATTAGAGAAAAACAAAAATGAAGTTTTAACTTTAACACCCTGTATCTCAGTTAATATTAACTTTCGGATATAGGTAAGTATAATTAAATCCTAATATTTTTACGTAAGGAGTCTGTGGTTTTCCAATGTACCATTAATTAGCGGACACCCAAGGAGTGCCCATTTAAATATAATAAGTCATTTCCATAATACCCTGTATTAGAGGAAAGGTCGTGAAAGGTTTGTGAGTTTTGAAAATTACTAATCGGGTGCGAGAAAGAAGAATAATGATCTGCCAGAAGGCAAAAAGTTTATCAATAGATACACACAGGGTGTTCCCCTCTGAACCGCCTCGATCTATACATGAAAAACTATACATAGGAATGCTAATGCTGTTAGGTGCAACTCGGCTAAAATATTTTCAATATGGTTATGCCGGAAGTCGTTGTCAATTTGCTTATTCTAACTGGAACACCCTATATATTATTACATTTTTGTATCCTACGTAGAAGTCTAGGCAGATTTCATATATCATGTCATATACCAACGTCTAAGAGTGTTTGACATATTTAAGTTTTTGTGTCAAAAATGACGTTGGCAGAGCTTAAAATAATTATTAATTTTTCCTATAAAGGAGCCTTTATTATCTAATTTGGATTGAATTCCTTGTTGGAAAAGACTTGCTTTAATAGATTTTTATAATATTATGATACTTATTAATATAGGGTGTTCAAAAAATAATATTAAAAATGAAATTGAGAAAACTGCAAAAAATCTACATTTTCAAATGGAAACCACCAAGTTTTATAATTATTTTCTACTTAGGGTAAGCTATGATTGTATAAAGTTGTCTATTCCGAAAATATGGCAATTTTGATGCTGATTTTAAGTTCAGTTACTCTTAGTTTGGCTATGCCATTATTTATATTATATTGTCAATATTTCGAAAACCAAAAATTTTTCCGAATAGACAACCTTATAAAAACTTACTCTTATTTTTAATGCTAAATAGAAAATAATTATAAAACTTAGGGTTTCCATTTGAACATGTAGATTTTTGCATTTTTCTCTATTTCATTTTTAATCTTATGTTTTGCACACCCTATTTTAATAGTTATTAAAATATCATAACAATCTATAAAGTAGACCAAGTAGCCAATCCAACCCAAATTAAACCATAAAGGCTTCCATAAAAATAGATAATTATTTTAAGGTCTGCAAACGTCATTTTTGACATAAAGTCTTAAATATGTGTCGAACACATTTAAGCCCGGTTTTCATTGGTAGAGTAAACGGTAGAGTATAGTGGTCAAGTACTAACTATCCTGCGAACTCTACCAATGTAAACATAATTGGTATAGTAGAGTACTAGATAATGGTAGAGTAGAGTAACATCGCACGGTGGGATAGTAACTCTACCACTTGCCTTCTCCCGCCACCAATATTTACTCTACTCTACCGCTACTCGACTAATGAAAATAGATTTGGTATAGTCAAGTGAATACACAGCATATTTTCTAGGTTAGGTTATTTGTTGTGGTTCGCGTTTAATACGTTTAAAATGAAGTGGTCTGACTTGGAGACAATAAAACTAGTTGAACTCTATGAACAACATGAATGTTTGTGGAATTTGCGTAGCGTCGACTATAAGAACAAATTTAAAAGAGGGTCGGCATATGAAAAAATAGTTAGTGAAATGTAAAAGAGAATTTCGGCGTATCTGAATTAAAACAAAAAATTAAAAATATTAGGTGCACATACAGCCAAGAGTGTGTAAAAATAAAAAAATCAAGCAAATCGGGCTGTGGGACTGAACAAATTTATAAACCTACCCTGAAGTGGTTTTTTATAATCGACAGATTTATGAAAGACATAAAAGGAAACAGTGAAACCGAGGATAGTTTCAGACAATCACAAACCCAGGTAAGTAAACTTTATTTGCAAAATTTGTGTTTATTGAAAAATAGTTCATAAATAACAATATTTTAGTTCCACAATACAGGGTGTTTTAAAAGTCATATGTCATCTCTCGTGTTGTGATTCCTTACTTTTAAAATGTCCTGTATATTAAATTAATAAATATGCCTATATTGCCACGGAACAGCTCCCTCATTGTTAAAGTGGTCCCTCAAACGGTCACGAATTTTCTTCGCTAGGATACTGCTTCTTGCAGCATTATTTCCCTCCAAATTCCTTAGTTCACCTATTTCGGTTCTCCACTCACCCGGAATTACTTCCTCAGTATCGACATCTTCATAATCGACGGAGCCGAAGGGCATATATGTTGTTGGTGGTGATATACATAACCAGTTGTGTAGAGCACAGGTAGCTAAAACAACTTTGTTAACTGAAGATAATTTTAAACAGATTTTTCTATCGAGTACACGAAATCTGCTGACTAAAATTCCAAAGCCATTTTCCACTATTCTTCTCGCCCGGCTAAGGAGGTAATTAAAAACTTTTTCTTGGATAGTAAGGGGTCTTCTGTAATTATTGTACGGTTTTAAGAGGTACGTTTTTAAAGGAAATGCATCACCACCAACAAGGTAACATCCATCAGGAATAAGTCCATTTTCTAAAGTATCCCAAATCAAGCAGTTTTTAAATATACCGCCGTCGGATTCTGATCCCTTGCTGCCAACATTAATGTACGTAAAGCAATAGTTTTAGAGTCAACAATTGCCATCAGAACAACACTATTTGAATCCTTGTAGTTGTAGTATTCACTTCCGCAATTAGGGGGAGCCACAATTGCAACATGTTTGCCATCAATAGCTCCACAGCAGTTTGGAAAGTTCCACCTACTTTCAAAACCATCACATTGCTTTTTCCATTCCTCTTGTGTAGATGGTACCTAAAAAAATAGCTATTTATTTTATTTGTCCACAGGATTCACCCACGGAAACAGAATGCGATGAAGATAGGTTACCATACAATCACACTCGACTCCATCAACTTCGAGGTCGATGCAGAATACTACACTCCCAGATAAATTGTCAAGTTCGCAAAAGCCGCCGCTAAAAAAAGCCAAGTATAATAAAAGAAATTTAGATTTACATGAGGCTGTGAAAGAGCTACGCACTGTTCATGAAGAATTACGTGTGCATTAAGCAGAAAATGAAAATAGTGTCTTCGGCAAATATGTAGCTTTGGCTTTGGATAAACTCCCCCCACGACAATCCATATTGGCTCAAAGTGAAATTCAAGCAATTTTAATACAGACTCTCATCAGTCAGCTCACCAAGCTCATCATCAAACCCATCTATTCCAGAATGGAGTAATTCCACGTTAATAAATCATTCTCCACAACAAGAACCTCAGAATTTTACAGTCGAAGAATCACGCCAGCCGGTGTTTTTATCTCAGAATATACTCTCCGACGCTTGGAATTTTTCTTAAATTAATAGTTGTTACGAAATGTAACAATTTGCCAATAAATACAATAAATAGTGATTTTTATTAATTATTAACTAAAGATATTTTATAAACTCACCTGAATGTAGTGACCTAGACTTTCATAAATAGCATTACATACTTCTGGAACGCAATTTGAAATTGCTGCCTTAGATACTCTAAAAAAATGTTGCAAAGTTCTATAATTATTTCCTGTAGCTAAAAACATCAGTGTGACTTCCAGTTTTATTCGCGGCGTTATTGCATCTCTCATTTGCGTGTCACATTTCTTAATTTTTAAGGTGATCATGTTCAGCAGTGTCTCAAAGTTTTGTGGAGTGATCCTCAAACACAACTTATACTCATCTATGTCACCTTCAGCAAGTTCCTTTAAAAGAAGAGCAGATTCTCCATGGGTGTTCCGTTTTTTGATCCAATCTCTCGTCCAATTTTTTTTTATTCGGTTCTCTTCGTGTTCAACAGCTAAGGTCACTTCATTTAGCATAATGTTAGCAATATTTAGCAAAGACTTCCTCACAATACTACGTCGATGGCTGATGTTCATTGTTGGTTTTAATACGCACTGCACGAATTTAAGAATACACTACCTACTAACACTACCGTGAATCAAATTTGCGTGCGAACGAACACTCTACCAAATCCGGTAGAGTAGCGCAATGTGGCTAAATAGTAGGCAAGTATACTCTACCGTTTACTCTACCAATGAAAACCGGGCTTTAGACGTAGTGTTGTAAAACTGGCTTTTTCAATTAAAGAAAATTAATGAGGATTTTACGTTGGATTATTTTTTAAATAATTTAACAAATAAATAGGATCGAAGGTTAACACATAATCTTTCAATATGCAAAATTAGACCCGCTTCTTATGAGTGGCAATGTCAGCAGAAATCATGAGAACGGCAACGGCTTTTCGGGCCAGAGGCAGCGGAGAAGTTAGTCCATTTTTGGGGCTTCAGGTGCGCAATCGGCCGAGGCGCGGTCCCAAAGTCGCGCTCAATCGCGTTTTTTTATTTTTACTTAAGTATTTTCGGCTACAGGTTTTAGAGTGTTCGTCACCAAAGAATTTCGAGAATAGTCAACCGCGGATCTTTCCCTCAGTGAATTTTATTTTTAAACACTCGTGTTTCCGGCGAGTATAAACAACACTGGAATATCTTCAAACACTCGTGTTTCCGGCGAGTATAAACAACACTGGAATATCTTCAAATACTCGTGGTTCCGGCGAGTATAAACATGCTGCGATATCTTCGAACACTCGTTTTGGGGCGAGTATAAATAAGTCCAAAGAAACTCGTTAATGCAACGTGGGAGAGACACTCTCTATTTTTTTAATACAGAGTATAAATACCATTGTTTTGATTTCCAAATTCACCCGTTCGGAATAAGAAGTAAGTGCTAAAATATCTTAAGTTAGTATTAGCAGTCACTACCGCGAGTTATGATTTTTCTTTTGGAAATTATTAGGATAATTGAGATCCCTTTAGTTGGGAATCTAATGCTAGCTTAGGTTTATTTTATATTGTAAATAACAAAGTGTAAATACTAAAATTAAAAAATGAGAGATCGTGATAGGAGGAATGATAGGTTGGTTTGAAAGAACAGACTGTTAGCATAGGTTAATTCTTCATTGTAAATAATTAACTTACGAGTACTTCGGTTCGAGTTACTCGACTGACGTAAGACTAACCCCTTAAATTCACCCTCATTGACAAAAGACATTCAAATTAAATAAATAAGAGCCCTCCGTGTTCAATATAGTAAAAGTATAGCCTGAACGTCAGTTAGGCCGCGTCCTACGTTCAACTAACTATACTTTTAAATTAAAATCAGTCATTTACTTCATGACAAATTTGCCTTCATCTCTTCAATTGCTCTGGTGGACTGCTGACAGCTTCCAGTTAGCGGGGAAAGGACACACAAGACCGACTAACACGTGCATGTCAAGTCGAATGGCATTAATTGCCTGGCATCCCTGACACACAAATCGAAATCCGAAACGAAAAAACCGTAATCGAAATTAGCGTTCGAAATACTAATTAAGTAGGGCGTCTAAGATTATGTGAATCTTTCATTACGATTGGCAACCTTACAATAATACAATACAATACAATACTTTATTTCTTTTCTTTATCAACAAATATCAAAATTCAATTGTCAAGTTTACAATAATATAATTTAATCAAAGGATCTTAAACTAGAAATTACTTAAATTATTTTAAGACATCATTAATAAAGAGAAAGAGGGAGAAACCGGAAAAAAGCACCTAGATGACTGAACATCTGTATGTGCTTAGAAAAAGGAATGATATAAAAAGAAAAAAAAAAACAAGAACAAACTCTATACAAAAAAAGATCTAGGTTAGTTCGAACAGACAACAGGAAACCTGTTAGCATCTAAAAAAGTGACATAAAGACTTCCATATTGTCAAAAATAAATCTGCGACATTTTATCTTAAACAATCTAATTCTAGTGACATTTTTTATGTGTAACGGTAGAAGATTAAAGATTTTTGGCGCCAAACAATTGACAAACCTGAGATTAACATTAGTGTTACTATTTGGTATGATAATTTTCCTATTAGCCTTGCCTCTAGTATGATACGGATGGAAAATGTAATTTTTCAGTTTATGATTTTTATAAACAAAAGAACATACTTCAATGACATACAAAGCTCGAACATTAAATACTTCCCCCGTGTAAAGAAGTTGTGTTGAAAAACGTTTATGTTTCTTATAAAGTACCTTAAGAATATAATTTTGTGCCAAATTTAAGGGTTTTAGGGCATTATTGTACAGACCACCCCACACAACTATGCCATACCTTATTAAGGACTCGACAATGGCTTTGTAAACTGCAATTAGAAGTTTCTTACCCAAGATTTCTCTTAGGATGTAAAACTTGTAAATTAGCTTCCTTACACTTTTTGCCAAGTGAAGAACATGCTGGTCCCACTTTAAGTGTTTGTCGACAGTTATTCCCAAATATCTTGTCGATGGAACTTCATTAATTAAGTCATCCAAATTATCAATTTTAATATGTTCAAAATCGGGGCGATTAGCCTCATTTAAGGAAAAGGAGATATAGTTTGTTTTCTTAACGTTGAGGGATAATTTAAAAGTATCAAGCCAATTTTTTATTTTATAAATTCCATTAATTGTATTATGTTTTACCTAGTGCCAGGTTTTTCCAGAAAAAATAGCAGCTGTGTCATCAGCATATGATATTATGGATCCATTATTTAAATTCAATTTAGTTAAAGAGTTTATGTATAAAATGAAAAGAATTGGGCCCAGTACGGTACCTTGTGGTATGCCTATTTTAACATCCAGAGGATCACTCAAGATATTGTCAATTTTAACAAACTGGTTTCTATCCTTTAGGTAGCTTTGAAATACCTCCAACGCGGCGCCCCTAACACCGTGCTTATGTAATTTCTCCAAAAGCAGGTCATGAGGCACCGTGTCAAAGGCCTTGGCCAAATCCAAAAACACAGAGATACATTTTTCGTTGCGCTCTAACGTATCAGTCACCTCCTTCGTAAGTTGATACAGCGCGTCAGAGGTCCCAGCGCCGTTAATAAACCCGTATTGATTCTTTGAGAGCATGTTATTCAGATCAAAGTATTTCAAGATCCTGTCTTTAAGACATTTCTCGAACACCTTGGCAAAATTATTAATCAAACTAATCGGGCGATAATTATTTATACTTGATTTATCTCCAGATTTGTAAATTGGGGTAACTATTGAAATTTTAAATTGTTTTGGAACTTCGCCACTACTGAAAATTAGATTAATTATATGTACAAGAGGAGAAATCAAGTACATATGTGTTTTTTTGATAATTCTGGTATCCAGTTTATCCATGCCCGGGGCACTCTCATTTTTTAAACTGTTTATGTGTTTGATGACTTCATTTCCATTGACAGGTTCCAGGAACAAAGATGATGAGGTATTAGATTCTGCCCTGAATTCGTTGACCGGTTTCTGAATTTTTTTAAGCATATCTAATCCTATGTTTATAAAATATTTATTACAGTAATCAGCGAGATCTTTATTTGTATTAATACCAGTGGAATCATTGATAGTAATTGGTAGAGCGGTTTTTTTGCTACTCGACCGGCTATCTGAGGCTTCAGATATCAAATTATATACTTTTCTCATGTTATGCCCGGCATTGTCAATTTTTTCCTTATAATAGTCATATTTGCACTTCTGAATAATCTTTTTTAGATTGTTTCTGTATTGTATGTAATTGTGGTGGTTAAATTCGTTATAATCCGTTGCAAGATCTCTTTTCATTTTATCTCTATTTTTTATGCTTGATATTATACCATCGGTGATCCAGGATTTACGTTTTTTAAACTGTGGTATGTAGGTTTTTTTTATTGTAGCCCTGTCACGGATATTTGTAATTATTTTATAAAATTCATCAGTAGCCTTGGTTACATCGTTTTGACTTAAAACCAAATCCCAGTTCGCTGTCCTCATCAAGTCATCAAAAAGTTGATTATCTATCTTAAATGTTGTTATGATATTATTTTTGCTTTTGTCACTTACTTTCGATTTTACACTAATGTTTAACATTACAGGATAGTGATCTGTTATATCAGAGCGCAATATATAGGACTTACTATTATGAAAATTTGTATCTAACTTAGTTCTAACAAATATGTGATCCAGGCATGAGCGAGTTTCGGAAGTGACACGGGTAGGGGAATTTATGCACGACAAAAAACCAAAATGACTCATCATTGAGAGGTATTGGTGCACGAAGTTATCATTTTTGTCCAAAAGATCTAAATTGATATCACCCAGAAATATGTCTGTCTGATTACCCTTGCACTCAAGCAGATAGTGTTCAAGGTCCTGAAGAAATTGCAGCTTACCTGTATTTGGTGGCCTGTACAAACATATTATATTAATTTTATTGTTTTTCTGTTGTAAATAAATATTGCTTATGGTTACGTTAGAATTTTCCATAGTGGCATGCTTTACAGTAAATGCTAGATTAGACTTTATAAAAATTACAACACCATCATTTCTGTTAAATTTTGCATCATTAAAAAACATATTATACCCATCTATGTTGTACTGGTTATTAAAACTTTGAAATGATTCACTTAATACTATTATATCACAGTAATCCAGTTTATATGCATTAAAAAATACCAAAAATTCATTAAAGTTCTTATGGATACTTCTAATATTTAAGTGCAGAACATTTAGAATTGAACTACTTAAATTGATTTTATTTTGCAATTGATTACAGTAAACACTTTCCTCGCGAATCTCATTCCGTACTGTGTCCAATTTTTGCAAAATCATAGGTTCACACGGTTTAAACGCCATTACAATGACCATAGTCTATTTTTCCTCGCTCTATATTTATTAAATATTTATAAGAAGGACACTCGGGATCACTTGCTTTATGATCTACTTTATAATTCGTTTTATATTTATCGTTGGCCATGATACAATTGTTACACTTTTTTTGTAACTTGCTTTTACAGTCTTTCGATTGATGATTTCCAGAGCAGTGCTCACATACGTCACCATTTGGACACATATCCATTTTATGATAGTACTGCAGACATTTGAAGCATCTAGGTATACTAATGACTTCATACACCGCGCATCTTTGCCAGTTTATATACACCTTCTTTATTGCCATTAGTCTACCGAATATATCGGGCGTGCACTCACCAAAAACAACGACAGGTTCATTTGGCTTTTTGGATTTTCTAATATAGGTTATTTTTAGATTTTCTGTATCTGCCATGATTTGATTCTGCTCTATGATCGATTTTGTTATTTGATGTTCGTCAAGTTCATCACAGTACCCTATGATCTTAAATCTTGGCCGTCTCAATTTAGTTATTTGGACTTCATATTCTTTTAGTTTGCTCTCCGCTTCACGCTTTAGTATTTCAATGTCATTTTTACTTGAACATTTTATTAATAAGCCACCATCCTTCAGGTTCCTGGTACTTTTAATGGCTATTTTCAAATCCGCGGGCGTAATGACCTTCTTCACATCTGTTTCAGTCCTTGTAGCTTCTTGCTTCTTTCTTGGTTTGATTATAATGCTTGGTAGATTGGGGATCGTTGAAGGAAGGTTTATTTTTCTTTGGGTAATTTCACTATATGACAGTGGGCCATTTTCACATTTTTCCAATTCTTTGGTTTTTTTTCGTAAAAAATCTATTATTTCTTCCTTGGCTTCAATAATCTTTGCTTTATCTTCAATGGTATTCTGTAGTAGGACGTGTGTTTCGAGTTTTTCACATTTTTCACAGTGAAACTTAAGAACTCTGCCTTCCTTAAGCTCCAGAACTCTCACTTCAGACGCTGAAAGGTTAGAGCATTTTTTGCAGTATTTTCTCTTACATAAATCACAGGGGAATATGGGATTCTTACCCGCAGCTGCATCATTGCAAATGCAGCACTCCATTATCAGTATAGTTGTACTATAAGTAGTACATTTTTTGACCACTGGACAATCCTCATAAGGTCGAACAATACTGCTGTTCAGTAAAAAAGGATTGGAATGTGTGTTTTTATCCTCCTTGCTGCTATTGTTGGAAGTCCTTTCATTAATGTAGTTGGTGTTTGTTTTCGCGATTTGAGTTGATTACAGCACACAAACAAGGATTATCATATCACTATTGAACGTTGCACTTTTTTTGGCATTGATTGATACCAGACACAATATTTATATCACCCCCAAACTGACAGAAAACATGTAAAGGTGCGGAGCAACACACACACGTGTATATTCAATCAATTATACAGCAATAATACAGATAATGATTAATGATTCAAGAGTTAGATTGGCTTACTAAATAATTCCTGGGTGGGGAATTCACCTCAGGATAGAATTCAAAAGTGGGGACAAAATTAAATTTCCAAAAATAGCAATCTACTTAATAATCAATTTAAATTAAATTCTAAAATAAATTCAAGGGGTAAATTGGTGGTTGGTAGTTGGCAATTTGTCTATTTTTTTAATATTTTTTCTGACTATGATCATTTTAAAGCATTTTTAGGATCAGTCATCACTGGGTATCAGTTCAGTAGTTCTTAAATTACTAAATAATTAAAAAATTTCTGGATCCATTTGATGTTTACTGGGTATCCAAATAAAAGGCCTGCGTATCCAAATGGATACTCAAAAGTACGTTAAAAGATGCATTGTCGTCCCCACAGTAAGTCTCGTAAGATTACGCGTTACTCTGCATGACGAGGAAATCTGCATACTGGAACATAGTTTCCGAATGGATGACCCTTCGAATACTCCTATCTACAGGCAAGTGAGGTTCTAGCAATGTCATATCCTGGTCGGCATATAAGAATGTACGCCGGCCATATGTCAGTAACCGTTCGTCACAATGTTTTGAAATAAAGAGAATTATTACAAAACCATACTATACTCTATTCATTTTACCAATTTAGAAACATAAACAAACATCAGCGTTTGATAGCCATGTGTTCGATGCATAAACTTATTGCTATTGATCGATCAGCAATAAAACTTCCTATGCGCTCCGCGCTGCATGTCTAGAGGACGTAGTTCAGTGTAGTCTATTCATGCGTGGTTCGAGATTGTACTGTTATATTGTTCTTAAGGCGACCCTGTGTGATTTACTGAATTGGGAAAATGAATAAACTATTGAGAGGGCTATGGCGCAATTATCAGATTTCTAAATTTCAAAAATTTCAATTATATATTTCATGGTGTACCACAGGGTAGTGTCCTGGGACCCATCTTGTATTTGCTTTATACTAGCGACCTACCAGTACTAGAAGATACAGTTGGTGCAACATTTGCTGATGATACTGCACTTCTTGCAGTTGATCAAGATCAAGACAGCTCCATTAGAAAATTACAGCTAGCAAACGATGCGGTACTAAGCTGGACCAGACAATGGAAAATGAAGCTCAATGAACAAAAATCTATTCAAATAAATTTTACCAACAAAAGGCAAACAGACCTTAACCCACTGTATATTAATGGCAGAATTGTACCACCTTCGATGAATGCCAAATATCTTGGCATGACTCTTGACACTAAACTCAGATGGAAAGAGCATATTAGAAGAAAGAGAATGGAATTAGGACTAAAATATAGACAGCACTATTGGTTGATTGGAAGGAATTCTAAACTTTCAACTTCTAACAAGATACTAATTTATAACCAGATTTTGAAACCGGTATGGCTCTATGGAATCCAGCTGTGGGGCTGTGCCAGTGACACCAACATCAAATGTATTCAAACGTTTCAGAATAAAGTATTGCGAAACATAGTAAATGCTCCCTGGTATGTCCGTAACTCTGATCTCCATCGAGATCTTCGAATACCAACCGTAAAAGAAGAAATCAAAAGGTTTGCCGGCAAGCATGAAGCCAGGCTACACCTTCATGTGAACACAGAAGCTCTCCAGCTATTGGACAATCAACATCACATCCGAAGATTGAAGAGAACCAAGCCGGTCGACCTAGTGTAGTGTGGTTTGTGCAGAACAGGGCATAAAACATGTAACAAGTGTACATAGTTCAAAGGAATCTGGAGAATATTAGTGGATTGACTCTAGTTGATAGGTACCTAGTATTAAGATAAGTCAGATCTAAATTAATGGTTAGTCTGTGGAGACTAGTTTTAATGGTAGTAAACAAAAAAAAAAAAAAATATATTTCAAATATATATATAAATGTTAAATAGATTAAAATTGAAGAAAACTGATGAAAGTCGCATATCGATATTTCAATTTAAACAAGAAATACAGGAAAAAAATTGTAATTTTTTTAAAAAATGGCCTACTTGCTTGACGCTCAGCCTACTACTATAGGAAAAAAAACCATGAAATTAATATTAATAAAATTATTAACTATATAAGTTTAAAAAATGATATAAACTAATTTACGATGTAATAACCTTCTGCTAGTCAATCCCTACTTAAATGCTCAAAATGCCTTCAATCATTTTCTATTTATTAATTTTTCCCTCGTTCCAAACAAGGCCGACTCGATTTCAGCTCAAGAAATGCTGTTTATAGCATTTCTAATTCTATATATCATAGGTAGGTAGGTCTTGTTTGAAAAACTAAATTTTTATAATCTTCCCCACATATAAAAATCCAGGCAAGTAAGGTGTGCTGGACATGGAAATAATAAATAATCGAGTCTAAATTTTAGATTTTTCCAAATATTTTGAAAACCTGTATTTATTTTTGACTTTTTGTAGCATATTATGGGGTCCATAATTACGCAACTTTGCCCCAAAAGGCAAACCGAAGTTATGAGTATTTCTCTCAAAAGAGGTTTCCCCTCCACCCCTGTCTATTTTGCGAGTTAGAGCAAAATATATGAAATAAAAGTCGTACCGCATATTTCAACGAATACAATACTTAATTTTTGATATAACTTTATTTAGCATAAGTACTAAATAAATTTTTGATATAACTTTATTTAGTATGCTAAATAAAGTTAAGTATATAAAAAATTAAGTGTTGTATTCGTTGACTTTTATTTATTTATTATTAGGAACTTTCCAGCAATTTCTCATGGTTGATTTTGTAATAAATTTTTTATTTCAAAACTTTGTAACGAACGGTTCCTGAGATATGGCCGGCGTCCATTCTTATTTGGCCAACCGGTACAATTAATCTATAACTTTAAAATACACTACGCCAATTAATTATTTATCGAATATTCAAAAATTCACGTCATAATTAATAAGCTGTTATTTCGTTAATAATGAACCAATTTTAATAAATTATATTTTAACTCATAGAATACAGACTCTAGAGTTTAGCACAGAGTAGTTATCCTCCTGTGATGTCTTGTACAGCGTGTCCCATTTTCGACACTTTGTGGGGGTATTATAGTTATTATCAAAGAATGTTGCTGTTTTCATCTGACTGTCCTACTTTTTAACAAAACGAAATTTTTCGGTGTCAAATTTGTCGGGCCTCTCCGAGTTTTTATGATTTAATTAATTTAAATTAATTTTAATGATTTTGAAAATCTTGGCGTAAAGATCTGTGACATAGTCAGTTTATCTCTAAAAAAAGTTTTTCAGATATTAACAAAAATTTAAAAAGAACACCTTGTATATTATATTTTTAATTAATTAAACATAGTTTTTTGTTCAGGTTTGTTTGGGCTTTACAAAAATGTATAGAGGAAATATCTTCAAAAACAAGCTAAAATACGATATTTTTAACAATTTATGTTACTTATAACAGTAGGCCATGCTCAATGTATTAGAAACAAATGCAAATGTCCAAAACTGGACAGATCTCTCATATTTTTAGTATTTATGAAATACCTATTACGTAAGTTTTTGTCATATTATGCTTTTTATTTATTTTTTCTTAACAATGGCCTGGCCGATTATGATAATTATGAAAAGTATATGTTTTTATGTTTTATACCATCCCATGAAAAATGTTTTGGACATTTTAATTTGTTTCTAATGAATTGTTCATGGCTACTGCTATAAATAATGTAAATTATTCAAATCATCGCATTTAGCTGGTTTTAGAAGATAAATATAAACAACTATAGTATACTTTGGTAAAGCCCAAAGTATGTTCACTTAATTAAAAATATGAGAGATATGTCCAGTTTTGGACATTTGCATTTGTTTCTAATCAATTGAACATGGCCTACTGATGTAAGTAATTTAAATTTTTAAAAATATCGCATTTTAGCTGGTTTTTGAAGATATTTCATCTATGCATTTTTGTAAAGCCCAAATATGCTCAATTAATTAAAAATATAATATAAAGGGTGTCCCATTTAAAAAATTTTACTTTTGTAAATATCTCAAACTTAAATATATGACTTATTCGCTCAGGAATATGCTTTAGTGCTAATGAATACTTGTTTTAGTGAAATAATGTACTTTAATGTTGTTTAAATTTTGTGTGATTGCACATTTTCTATTATGAGATAATAAATATTTTTCTATACTATTCTAAAATATGATGTATTCATAGGTGCCAGATTAAAGCTCTTGAATTTTTATATAATTTTCTTTTTATGTGTGAATATATTTTATTATGTAGATATTTTGGAATAAATAAATAAAATATAATTGCAATTAGAATATTAAATTAAATAATTAATTCATTCATTTCTATTCATTGAAGCTATAATATGCTATGCTATAAATGCCTCAGTAGAGTTTTTTAAATTTTATTATAGCTTTAATTACTTATATTGGCATAAAATCCGAATCTATGATTGTAACAGAGTTGATTGATCAAGTGAGAAGTGAGCCAACTCAACTGTAACTGCAGTAAACTGGCTAATAGCACTTAAGGAGTGAGTGTAGTGACCCTATCGCTGAGGTGAGCAGTGTTTCTAGACAAGGGTAGGTAATGGCAATGCGTGTTTTTATTTTCGCCAATTTTTGTCGATCATTTTACAAAAGAGCAGAGCTGGTTCTTTCAATTAAAGGTAATATAGTTCTGTAACTCAGTTCCGAGATTCAATCTATGAGTTGGCTTACTCATGAGTTACACATTCCTATAGCCTTCCACTGCTCTGCGATGACAAACGTCTAAAGAAAATAGGTTCGTAAGGTTTGTGGGTGGTTCGGCCATATGCCATATACGACCCTGGCTGGGCCCTGTAAAATCAATAATTTGTTGCTGAAGACGAACGCGCATCGATATTTCAAAAAATTAATCTTATACCAACTTGCTGGACCCTGTATTATTATTTTTAACAAAGAATTCTGCCCGTTATTAGTCATCATATCTATGATTCAATTAATTTTTACAGGCAAATACAAACCTAACCTAAAACGATGGGATGGATAGATCAATTCAACAAAATCGGAAATAAATTAATAAATACTTTATACATAACACAGATTTTGATGTATTTTTATAATTACTTTATTAATTACCTGGAAGATTATAGACTTTCTATTTTCAATAAATCACTTAGAAACAAGAACACCAAATTACCAAAGAAAGATTTTTTACATAAATAAACAGGATAACAGCGAACAGAAGTTCTGTCATCAATGTCAAGTCAAGTGTCAACTTCGATTCTCATTTCTTACTTCAGACCGCGATCGTGCCATCCGTTACGCCTGGGACGCGTATACTTCTCGAGGATGAACATGGCTAACCTTGAGCGTTTTCCATTGATTAACGATGGTAATATTGGGCGCATTCAGCAGAGCCCATCGATTTGTAAGCGATTTTTAATCGGTGACGTAACGATGCGCATCGATTTGTAGTTCTGCTCCAATTCTGGATGGTCCTCAAGTCGTACACTTCTACTTCGACCCTAACTCGACTTCATATATGCCGAAATATTATTCTTACCCATCCGCACGAGTCCCGCCGCCTGACTAGTCCTGTGCGGTCGTAAGAGAAGAGAAGTTGCACTGAAGCCTGATAAAAAGAAAGTAATTTATATTTTTAGCAGGTACTATTTTGTTGAATGTTCTAAACGTGTATAACGTCCCCGAGAATATAATTTTATATTTAGTTGGAAAGTTATTTATAATTATCTTTCTAAAAGTTTAAATATGTCAGACAAATTTCTGAAAAACCAAGTTAAGAAATAAATTAAACAGGCCATTCCATAAGGATGACGTCCTCCAGATGAAATAATTCTTAAATAATGAAGTTCGAGGAATACGAAGTTTAACCACATATGGATGGGCGGCAGTGGTTCGTCGTGTATTTCTGTTATTCACCGCTCTGGGCGTAGTTAAGAGGGCAATGTCAGCCGAGCATTTTCTATGGAAGTATCTGTAAAATGAGTCAAATCACCAACCTCTCTTCGATGTTCCAGGCTGTCGAGGCTCTTTGTCAGCTCATGGTTTCCGATCAGACGAATGGCTCTCCTTTCTATGGAATCATGTAGCCGAAGAGTATGTTTGTTCGGGTTTGTTCGGGCTTGACGTCAAGAAATGATCCAAAAGACTAGTAAAATCTCCATCTCGGTCTGGGATCTGCGTTGGTTCTTCTACGAGTTGAGTTAGACCAAAACTGATCGCAAAGGATTCGGCCTCAGGGCCTTGTTCATCATTCGTATTTGAGAATTTAAGCCAGTTGACATTAAGGACGTTAAAGTCGCCAAAAATAGCAATCTCGGCATTCGAATTGTTGATTTGCAAGGAGTCGATTGTGTTGGCTAGTGATGAGAAAAGAGCTCTGTAATGGATATCACTTGGAGGACGGTAAAGGCACCAACTCATACGACAACTCTTTACTATGTTCGCCTTCACTTCAATGTTAATAGAAATACTATGACTAGAAACCCCCTATGTTTTCGACACATACCGGAAATTCGGAAACCAGTATTTGACTACTAAATTAGAGTATGTAGTACGTTATAATTTATTTTTTAAAACTTAATTTTAAATTTTGACCGCTAACAAATTTGATAATCTGCAAAAGTATGCAATGCTGACGTATTGCCGATTCCGTGTTACCACACATCATCGCACCCCATGGATCATGACAGGTACCAATATCGGCGGCCGCCCCTGCTGTTTTTGTTTGATTGCTATTTATGGTTGTCGCCTCGAAGAAGGTTAGTAACAACGATTTTTTTTATATTTTTTGCAAATTCAGGTGCTTTTTCATGTATACAGGGTGTTATGAAAATGACTTATTATATTTAAATGGGTGACTCCTAGGGAGTCCTAGAGAAAGTCTACATACTTTTTTTTTTAAATCGAATATCTAAATACTAAGGTAAAAACCCTTTTTACCCACATACTGTCGCGCCGTTACATCTGGATTCGGTTAGCAACAATGTGGGTCACTAGAGTATACTAACAGTGTTGTCAGATCACACCACGTGTCTCGCCCTTATTTGAATACTACGGCGCTTCCTTTATTATTCTTCAGTACGCTTCGGTACTTTGGCGGGGAAGGACGTCGAGCGTCGAGCGTTCCACGTGCTTGACGTATACGAATTTTAAACGTATTGCCCGATTTTTTTTTGTTGTGTAATAATTCATAATAAGAAATGCTGTGATGTGATTTAAAATTTGTGTGATATTACCTACTGTTGGTTCTATAGAAAAACATACTTTTTGTGTTTAATTTTTTTATGGAATTTAATTATGAAACGGATTATTTTAAAATAAGATCGAAGGTAAGAAAGTATGTACCTTAAAATTGTAGTTTTCTTTGTCTAAGAAGTTTGAAAAAGAAGTGATAACGCGCGCCAAGACGTCTTGTTGTCAAAAACTGAACACGTGCGTTTAGAATTTGAATGGCAACACCGCCTACAATGCGATGACCTCTTTTGAACCTTGAGACTGCCTCAATAACATATAGATTGCGAAGGGCCTCAGGAGCGGCCACGTAAATTTTGAGATTTCATATAAAGTGTATATTTCGCTTAATAATTCAAAGCGCCATTTATGGTTATTTTTCTTCAATTTATTTTCATCTCGGGATTTGCCGGTTTAAATATAATACGTCATTTCCATAACACCCTGTATAGTGAGCAAATTTATTTAGCAGAAAAATAAATATGTGTTAGTTGTTGTGCATATAATATTATGTACCTCAGAAAATATCACTAGTTTTATTTCTTAATACGGGGCTCCCAAAATACATTCGGAATAAAAGTCAGCTGATGAATACAGGTTAGTTTGATGCAATATACTGACGATAAAGAAACATAATATAATGACGTGAAAGTGGTCACGTCATTCTACGTCATATAGGAAGTTATTTTCACGTGATATTTACGTCATCCTGCTGGTCATCACGCGCCATTACCAAAATTATGGAAATGTTCAATTCCAGACACTTAATAATAATAATTCATATTTTCATCTACCTATGTCTGCAAGTCATTATTTTCATAAAAGACTCGCTTCGAAGCCGTTTATCATGCAGATGACTCCTGACTCCAGTTCAGTTTGCAGTCTGCTAAAAGCAGCAAATTATAAATTATTTGGCATCCAATTTGCAACAGCAGAAGTTGCATTAATTTTTCCTTTGATTTAATTTAATAAAAGAAAACATAAAACTGTTAAAGTTTTTAAACTTGACGTTCCGATTGTTAGGGCATGTTCGCCGTTTCGTAAAAACAGAGGAGAGAACAGAAGAACAAAAAATTAGCCAACAGAAGGAAACGGCATGATCGAACGACAAGTCAAACGGCAACTGCTCTTAGGAAATCATGTGCTAAGAATTTTTTATTAATTAATTAACGTCAAGTTTATAACTCGACCTAATATGCTAATATTGCTGTACAAAATGTATATTCCTGGTTGCATATAAAGAATTTCAAGGTGTATTTAGTTTTATTTTTTCCCAATTAATCACTAATAATTACGATTTGTTGACGACACGTCTTATTAACCATTTTTTTTTTAGAAAATCACACGTAGGGTACGCCATCCCTGCCTGATAATGCGTCAGGAATCATATCTATTAATGTTGTGATATTTATATGGTACGGTCGCACTCGCGTCTAAAGCCGCGTTCTCAGAGCTTCGACGTGTCGCAGCGACAGTCCCCCACTCCTTTTGTAGGGGGTGACGTCTGTCACTTGTCATTCGGGTGAAACCTAACCTTTCAATAATTTGTTATTGTTTTTTAAATGAAAACAATTTGTTTTGTACAAATTTCGTTTTGAATAATTTATCATACTGATTGAGACTCTGATAATGAAAGCGGCGAAGCAATGAAATCTTTGAATAATGTCTGGCAGACCTAATTTCGTTAAAAAACGTTACAAGCCAAAAAAACGGACTAAATTAACTAATTTGTGCATTTTAGAGCTCAAAATATGATTGTAATGAAAACCGCCGAGTTTTATTCCTGTATTTTTTATCATAAACTTGAAATTGTAGAGTAGCACACGCATGCACTACATCGAGACTCTACTGTATTTAGGACTACGATCCACTAGAAAACAAATACATTTACACATTAGGTAGTTTTTATTAACCACTGTTAAGTAGGTAGGTAGAACCATTTCATTCTAATATAATTTCATCCAATAAGGAAGTCTAAAAGCATAGTCATGCTCCTTCTGACAGTGTCTCCTCATCATTCATATTCCACATCCTAGGTATCGTACTAATTGTAATAAGCAGGCTTTCGATAGCTTGGCTACTATCCTCACTAGCTTGTGTCTCCTCTATATCTTCAGTCCAAGCAGATACAAAGCCATCTTCGTGCAGAGCATACTTGCCCTTTGTAATCTGTATCTACAATAATCTAAAAATATTTATATTATAAGATTTAGGCATCTATAGAGCTACAAAACTAATTTTTAGATAACATTACAAAATTGCCAAAAGTAGGGCTAACAAAATACCTTGTGACCTTAAAAACAGTTTACAATTTTAATTCAAAATGATGTTTTACCAGTATTATTAACTCTTGCACATTCTTCTGCAGATAAACTTTATTCTAAATTCAGCTTCAGAACAGTGAAGAATTTCCACAGGAATGTAATTTGAATTTGTGTCCACATCCATATTATGGTTTTCGCTTAACCTAAAATTTAATGTTTTAAACTAGAACTTATCACATTTCTTAATCTCTTCCGATTGGGCCAATTTTTACGTTTTTTTAAGGTGTGAGTATGTGGAATGCGGATGTTGGATTAAAATTTTCCCCTCTCGGAGGTTATAGGTTTGTTTTTTAAAAGATTTTTTCGATGACAGCGTCAAATTTGATTTTTATTTTCGTATTCTACTCCTCAAAATATGTATATTTATTCTGGTTAGTAAAAAATGAACCAATGTGATTAAAAAAACCAATGTATGTAATTAAAAATTATTTAAATATTTTGTGGGATTTAGGTAGGTAATGATCAAATAAATTTTAAAAGCCAAAGTACACGTACTATTCACAATATTTTAGGACCAAATAATTAGTAATTACCTTTATTCGGAAACAACGAATACTTATTTCGGAAAACTGAGGTTCAAAATTCAAAACAAAATAAAAAATTAATAATACTACAGCGCAGTGTTGCCAGGTATCTCGTGAGATGTCACCAGATCTGTTGATCTTTTTGTGATTTTATGAATAATCTGGTGGTCCACGAAAATCTTTTTAAAATAGTCCGTTTTTCTGGTGTTACCAGTTTCGTGTTGGGGGCGGTATATTTTATAAATCACAAAAAATCACCAATCTGGTGAAATTTCTCCAAATACCTGGCAACACCGCTAGATCAGCGTGGGGATGAGAGGTAATGACGTAAACGGTTCTGATTGGTTAGGTTGGTGTCGCGGGCGACAGTACGTAGCGACAGTCCCCCACTCCTTTTGTAGGGGGTGACGTCTGTCACTTGTCATTCGGGTGAAACCTAACATTACAAATAATTAATAATTTGTTATTGTTTTTTAAATGAAAACAATTTGTTTCGTACAAATTTCGTTTTGAATAATTTATCATACTGATTGAGACTCTGATAATGAAAGCGGCGAAGCAATGAAATCTTTGAATAATGTCTGGCAGTGTATTTTAATATGATTATTCTTCCAGACTAAAGAGCTAATTTCGTTAAAAAACGTTACAAGAAGCCAAAAAAACGGACTAAATTAACTAATTTGTGCATTTTAGAGCTCAAAATATAAATGTAATGAAAACCGCCCAGTCTTATTTCTGTATTTTTTGTCATAAACTTGAAATTCTAGAGTAGCACACGCGTGCACTACATCGAGACTCTACTGTATTTAGGACTACGATGCACTAGAAAAACAAATACATTTACACATCTTATTAGGTAGTTTTTATTAACCACTGTTAAGTAGGTAGGTAGGAGAACCATTTCATTCTAATATAATTTCAACCGATAAGAAAGTCTAAAAGCATAGTCATGGTCCTTCTGACAGTGTCTCCTCATCATTCATTTTCCACACCCTAGGTCTCGTTGTAATTGTAATAAGCAGGCTTTCGATAGCTTGGCTACTATCCTCACTAGCTTGTGTCTCCTCTATATCTTCAGTCCAAGCAGATACAAAGCCATCTTCGTGCAGAGCATACTTGCCCTTTGTAATCTGTATCTGCAATAATCTAAAAATATTTATATTATAAAATTTGGGCATCTATAGGTAGAGCTACAAAACTAATTTTTGGATAACATTACGAAGTTGCCAAAAGTAGGGCTAACAAAATACCTTGCGACCTTAAAAACAGTTTACAATTTTAATTCAAAATGATGTTTTACCAGTATTATTAACTCTTGCACTTTCTTCTGCAGATAAACTTTATTCTAAATTCAGCTTC
This sequence comes from Barypeithes pellucidus, assembly GCA_963991005.1. Classification (NCBI taxonomy): domain Eukaryota; kingdom Metazoa; phylum Arthropoda; class Insecta; order Coleoptera; family Curculionidae; genus Barypeithes; species Barypeithes pellucidus. The sequence goes on along the minus strand of OZ022556.1, from coordinate 48,021,995 downwards.
AGAACAGTGAAGAATTTCCACAGGAATATAATTTGAATTTGTGTCCACATCCATATAGACCATTTTCAAACAGCTGATTTTGACATGTCGGCCATTTTGCCTGAGGGACAAACACCAGCACAGAGTTAATGTAATTAAATGCAAATTATTTGAGTTTTCGACTTTCACGAGTCCACAACGACAATACGTATTCGATTTTTAGCTATTTTATTGTATAAACTAATTCTATTCTTAATCTGTGTATACCTCTAAGTGTTTTAAAGTTTTTGAGACAATGGAGAGGAGTCATTATTATGAAGTTTTCTCAAAGTGTGAAAGACAGATACAATGATAAATTAAAAATCGTGGATGGTAAAGATCCATGAAAGACTTTAAATTTACATTCCCTGCCTGAAGTCATCAACACGTGGTTTATTTGTGTAAAAAATCCTATGCCTAAGCCATAAATTATATATCCTTCGAGGAATATTAAATAAAAAATTGTTTTACTTCACAGATTAGCTTTTTAATTTTAATATACAATTTCAGCTTTAAACTAATATTTACGAACTAAATATACAGTTTATTTTAATATGCACATACAGGTGGCAACACCTAGGTGCATTGTATTTACAATATAATGATGCATATTATTATCCTAAGTTATTTAAGTTGGTATGTATTGTATATAAAATAAATATAATCGTATAATAAAATAAACAGCATTTCGTTTTTTGGAAGCCCAGTATAATAAACGATTCTTCTGTTATTTCCAAGTTTTTTAATTTTTGATAAAAAAAACTATATAAGCTTTGTGACAAATTTTGAACTGTTGTCGGTCTGTGTGGCTTCATTTAAATGATTTTCCATCATAGGTTCTTCATCTAAATTTCTGCTCGTACCAGGAATCTCTTCGTCCTCAAGCGTTTGCTGTTATCGCTTAAAAATTTGAGAGTTTGCTAAGTATCTTCCAAAAAAAATAAGTAAAATATTCTTATATCATTTTACATGGTGTATACTTGAAATATTTAATTTAAAATTTTGCTTGTTAATTTGTTATCCAAATCAATAACTGCATCATAATCAAATCTTTGAATTTGAATAATGTAGGTATGGTTTTCATCCGTATCTACTTGTCCTACCTCATCCAATCGCTTTTTCCTTTTTGTGGCTCGTTGAAACCTATCAATCTGTGTATCACCCACAGAATGAGAGCTAACATATCCCATATTCTTATTTGGAATCCAATCAGGATGATCCTTCTCAAGTAATGCAGCAAGCGCACGTAAAAAAAAGTTTTTTAGAATTTCATTCCCTGATGTCATCTTTTGAAATGTCTAGAGCAAACATGTCCATGCTTCATTTGGGATTCACTTAATGGTCCCCTTTTAATGGCCTTTATCCACATCTCTTGCCTGTGTTTAGATCAACCAGCATTTTTCAGAGCAGCGCGCAGTTCTTCTAAAAAACCTTAGGTTGCCTCTATTTTGTCTCGTCCCACAAAGCACTACCGCACAAAAGTAAAGTAAAGTATTTCAGTTCCTTATAATTTTAAAAAAGGTCATAAAGTCACTTAAACGATCCCGAAAATACAGAAACACCAAAGAAAATATAGAAACACAACATATATCACCTAACCAAGTTTTGATTTGTTTGTCTCTCAGGCAAAATGGCTGCCGCGCTGTGACGTCATGTGAAAATGGTCAATTATGGTTTTCGCTTAACCTAAAATTTAATGTTTTAAACTTGAACTTATCACATTTCTTAATCTCTTCTGATTGCAGCAGGCCAATATTTAACGTTTTTTTAGGGTGTGAGTATGTGGAATGCGGATGTTGGATTAAAATTTTCCCCTCTCGGAGGTTATAGGTTTGTTTCTTAAAATATTTTTTCGATGACAGCGTCAAATTTGATTTTTATTTTCTTATTCTACTCCTCAAAATATGTATATTTATTCTGGTTAGTAAAAAATGAACCAATGTGATTAAAAAAACCAATGTTTCGTGTTGGGGGCGGTATATTTTATAAATCACAAAAAATCACCAGATCTGGTGAAATTTCACCAGATACCTGGCAACACCGCTAGATCAGCGTGGGGATGAGGGGTAATGACGTAAACAGTTCTGATTGGTTAGGTTGGTGTCGCGGGCGACAGTACGTAGCTCTGAGAACGAGGCTTGACGCATATCGTCGACGAAAGTTCGTATTTTCTCTCGCGCGTCATTCAATTTTATTGCGATTGGTTTTTGTATTAGAGCATTTGCTAAGTCATATAACAAGGATACTTTGTTACAAATTCCACTATATTATTCTCATCTGAAAACGATTTGTTTTGTAAATATATGATTGTACAGCCATGATACACTGCTGCATATAGATTCGTCGAGAATAAAAAAAATAAAAATAACTCTCGAGAAAACGTCACAGACTGCAAGCGACGGCGAACAGCTCGACTACTTCCCGTATTTTTTCAATGGATATCTTAAAAGTTTGCCGAAATTGTGGTATTTAGCTGTAATGTGTGTTATATTTTTATTAAATTAATATGCCTAAATAACACAATATTATTCTTTCATTTCGCCTACTATTAAATGCATAAAGCCTTTTAATACCTTTAAAAGAGATCGAAAAACACTAACAGTAATGTAAATCTCGATAAGTGATTTAAAAATCACTGTCCCAGTGTCGTCGCTGCGCGCTGGACGAAATTGGTACTAGATAATACTTACCTGTTGTTATTTGTACCATGCTGACGAATGCATTGATCCCGAGGACAGTGTCAACCTATTATTTCTCTGTGGTACAATACAACTGTCAACTGTAAATTGTAACCAGTGTTGCCAAGTCTACCGTTTTTACGGTAGATCTACTGTTTTGAGAGTTGAGACACGTAAACTTCCGGAAAAATGAAAAGCAGTAATAGACTAGTATTAAAATTGAATACAGTAGGTTCTCGTTTCAAATTATTATTATAACGCTAATTTTATTGCAAATCTACCGTTTGTTCCATATTTTTTAATTTTCTTTTATTTTAATATACCGTCTACCGTAAACTATCGTTTGCTACATTTTGAATCTGATCTACCGTCTTTGTCATCTTTGACCTGACAACACTGAATGTAACTGTCTAATAACAGTGATTTTGTTTTACGGACCCAGCCTTTCTATTGCATTAATTAATCTAATTTCAAGACTATTTCAAAAATATGGCTTTACTTTGTAGCAAAATAGCTACTTCTACAGCTAGAAGACACATTTTTTCTGCTTGCTGCCGGTACTCAACAAAAGGTAAGCGCTTCTAACACATTTCCCCTAATGGTAGATCCATTACGTAATTTTGACAAAAGCATTAAGTAGAGGACTGGTATGTAAGGTCGTCAAAAATCATTTTCTAATTATAATAATATTTGTATGATATATACTCCTGCACTTATGATAAAAGGAGTTTCTTCATTTAACTAAAGTCCTTTAACCTGTGATCATAGTCAATGTTTTATTAATATAAACTTTTCTATAATTTTAGTAATTTTTTAACTTTTTTTATGATTAAGTTGTGTACATAATATAGTTTCAAGATAAATGATTAACTAACCCATTAGGTAATTTTCTGTTAAAGCTACCATTTTGAAGGGACTGCTAACTTAGACGGAGCTTCTTCTACCTAAATACTTCACTCAAAATAAATGTAATGAATGTAAATGATGTAACCGATATTACTTTTTTTGGTAAGCTTTTGACTATCATGTTGTAAGCAGAGTACCATATATCAATATCATTTAAATGAGAAGTTCTACTAAGCTGGTTGGGCAAGCCAGTCATCTACAACCATATTTTTTACCATGACCTCATTTTATCATGTAGATAGCTAAAACTAGGGATGGAACTCTTTCAGTAGTATCCCCTGAGTTGGGCCGATCCGGTGTTAACGTTGGATCTGGTGTTCTGGCCGGATCAAGAGTTAAGCCTAGGGTTGTCAGGGGTCCTGGATTTCGCAGGATGTTCTGGATTTGAGGCTCGAATATAAGCGCCCTGCGGAGACTTGTGGCAGGACACCTAATGTTCTGGATTTCATAAATAAAATTACAAGTTGTTTTGATAGCTATAAACTTCATCTTTCGCAGAAGTGACAAATGTCTTATCACACTGTTAAACATGCCCATTCGTATAATTCTTTCTATTGTACAATGCAGTTGGTTCTAGTAATGTACCATGATTCCCGAATTGCCACAAAAACTCATTTGGGTAGAACAAAAGCAAGCTCCATAGCTTTTAATGTTCTCTGGCCTATGTTAATAGCAACTGCATTATCTGAGCTTAGAAAAGGAGTATTTTTTGGAATGTCTACAGATGCTTCCAATCGTGGAAATGCTAAACTATTTCTAATACTTCAAAGTGCCTCTTCTCACCAAAGCAACTAGAAAACGCGACCGCAAATTCAGTTGAGTTGCTCGCTTGTTCTCACCAAAGCAACTGGGAAGCAACGCAACTGCAATGCGACCGCAACTTCAGTTGAGTTGCTCTTGCGTTCCCACTGGAATCAACTGGTTTGAAGTCTCTTTTGACGTGAGCAAAATGTCGTCTTCGTCAGATGAAGATATAGCCGCAACATACTTGCTCGTTAAAAAGCTTTAAAAAAAACTGAGCGACAATTTTGGGTTAACCCTTTTTATACCATAAATTTGAGACATAGTTTGTATATAGTGGCACAGGAATTAAATAATGATCCAGTTAAATTCCATGGGTTTTACTGAATGAGCCACAAAAGTTAAATATTTTGCTGTCTCATCAGCCATGACACCGCGATTGGAAGCAACTGACAACGGCGACGCGGTATGCCGGGCAAGATCGCCCTTAAAAATTCACTAGAAATCACTAGGTTAAAAAATTTAAAATGAAGGAGGGGTTTCGTTAATTATTATTATTATTATTAACATAATATTTTATTTCTAGCATAAATGATGGTAACAAAATGTAATAAATTAAAAAAATATATACAGTGTGCCACTTTTAAGTTGACACATTAATTTTTGGAAAACAACTTATTCTTTATAAAAAGTTCTGCTTGGTCCAAAACCTAAAATGTAACTACCAGATGTTATATTTTTTCAGTTGAATACGAGGTTTGTCAAAAACTTTTGGTAGTAAAGTACTATTTTAATTTGTGACAATTTCGAAAACTATAATTATGAAATGTTGCTCGGTATGAAAAACGGTGTTCTAATATGTAATTACATCCTGCACTAAAAAATCAAATTTTTTGAAATCTTTCTCCCGCCCAGACGCTGCAGGTAATTAGCGGTATATGACACACTGACTATCGGAATGAGTTTCCAACAATTAACGATATACGCAATGTTGTTCGAAGAAATTAAATTTTATAATTGACTTCTGAATCTGAAAAAAATCACGAAAAGGTCATTTTGATAAAAGTTTTCACTAGATCACTAGGTTACACAAAAATCACTAGATCTAGTGAAATTTCACTAGGCCTGGCAACACTGCGTTGCAGTTGAGTTGCCTTAAGTCAGTGGGAACACGCATATTTACACATTAGTGATGAGTCGCGTTGATGTTGCGTTGCGGTTGCCAGTTGCTTTGGTAAGAACAGGCACTAAGGTACTATACTCCCATCAGAAGGACTAAAATTATATCTTCTTGATTTTTCGAAGACCCCGACGAGACCGCAAATGCCATTTACACTAATTTAAGAAATATAATTAAACATGCTGGACTATCATTAAACAATATGTCTTGTTACTCGGCTGATAACGCAAGTGTAAATTTTGGGCGCTTTCATTCTGTGTACCAATTAATTTATAAAGAAAATAATACAGTTGTAGCACTAGGTTGTCCTGCCCACATGGTAAACAATTCGGTGAAGAATGCTTTGTAACAAAGTGCTATTTCGATGTAGAGACTTTAATTTTAAAAACTTTCAGTCATTTTTCATCCCGGGCAAAAAGGTGCAAGGAATTAAGAAATTTTTTAACTAAAATTAGCGGCGTAATAAATAATTCACAAGTATAAAGCATTTTCTTATTTTTTTTTGCATTATCATAGGCATGCATACTTAAACATACAATTGTTGACCATCATAGTATGGATCACAAAATACAAATTATAAAATTGGAAAAATATAAAATGAAGGAAGAGCCAAAACAGAAACGTCAAATAAAATACATCGATGAAACTAAATTTAAGGATGAGGTGGAGGGACGAGTGGCTATTGATGGCGATATTACTGAATTTTACCAACTAATTGACATACTAAAAACATCAAGGCAAGTTCAACAAAAATTAAAACAATTACAGATAGAAACAAACACTAGTTGAATAATGAGTATGAACCTAATTAAAGAAAGGGATAATATATGTGAGACATAAGAGGAAAATACATATTGTTGCTATTAAAGAAGAATTTATAGGACTAAAAAATTAATACTCTGCAAAATAAACTCAAGAAGAAATTTTCAACAAAAAAGTTTGAACATTCAAAAGGTGATGTGAGAATATTCGAAAATGACTTTTCAAGTCACTAGAACAAAGACAACTACATAGATTTTCTGCTAATACGACAATAAAATTGAGAATGATCAGGAAATAGCGAACAAACTAAATGAACATTTTTTGAATATTGGAAATAAAATCGGAAGACAAGTGGAGGAGGAAAAGGGGAGAACAGCAAATGTAAAATTCATGGAGGAGCGAGCAGAAAGAATGATCATTTAAAACCATGCACTGAACAAGTAATTGCAGAAATAATAAACAATTTTAACAAATACTCTGCGTCTGGTGCAGATGGAAATACCACATTCATATATATCTCACAAATAGAATGCAGCATATGTCAGTAAACCAAAAGGAAAGTGAAGTGAAGAAAGCAACAATAGGGGTACCTCAAGGGTCTGTTCTGGGCCCCATTTTATATCTATTATATGTACATAGTTTATCTAAAGCAAACTTATATAACTTTTGCCGATGATATATTCCTATTCTTCGAAGACACAGATCCAAAGATTCTTGAAGAACAAATAAATAAAACCGTAACAGTATACTATAAGTGGTTATTAAAAAATAATTTGAAGATCAACATAAGAAAAACGGTGTTTATTATTTTTAAACATAAAAATGAAAAAGTGCACAATTTAATATAAAAATAAACAAGGATTAAATAACAATGGTGAACTGCTACAAATATCTACGACTAAATATAGATGCAGAGTTAAATTTTAAAAAATATATGGACCATGTCGCCAAGAGATTGGCACTGCCTGTGGTGTTATAAAAAAGCGTGTGAATTATATACCAAACATAATAAAAATGACAATTTATGAGCCTTTGTTCAAATAGCATCTACACTATATGTGTGCCGTTTGTACGTTTTCAAACAATGCAATAATACAAAAACTCCAAAGATATCAAAATAGAGTTCTTAAATGTTTACATAGACTACCGAGACTATATACAACCAAACAAATATATAAAAATTCTAAACTGATTAAAGTTAGTGACATAATAAAGCTAGATAAGAAACAGACAGTGATCTCTATCAACACAACATGAGAGCCAGTGACAACTTATATATGCCAACATCAAGACTGAACATCCAAACCCAAACAAAACAAAATTACAATAAAGATGCTGAAGGCATATAACTCACTTCCAGTAAACGTAAAGAATGCTACAAGAGCTAAAGTTTTTGCAAAAAAATAAAACAACTGCTTATACAACAAAGTTCAGTGCAGTTTTGGGATTGAAAACTCGATGCTCTATGACGAATTATATATAAAGATATTGTATATATATAATAAAGATGGGGGAAGCGTATAAAAAAATATTTTAAAAATTGCTGTATCTTCCATACCATTTATCCAAATTTAATCAACTCGTTTTAAAGATAATTTTACATTTATTAAATATTCGACTGTGGTCGTGATCTATGATTCACACTGCATCTTCTAGTGGGTGCTGCTTACCCATGATTCTATTTGTTACATTTTCTTAATAAATTAAATAGCACGATATATTATTTTATTACTGTGTTAAAGCGCACAAAAGTAGCTAAATTTTGGCGTAAATCGTAATTCGATATCATTATTCCTTCTCGCGTTATTACAAATAACCATTTTATTCAAACAAATTAATAATAATAATAATAATAAATTATCTTTATTTAAGAGTAAATACAATTAAATAGTGTCGAATTCAAATACTGTAAATAAGTATGTACATGTGTCTGTAAATACCAATCTCTATCCTACAAGATCTTATCCATAACCGAGACATCTGTAATATTCATCCACATTGTGTATGGTTCCATTTCCAACAGAACATTAAAAATCTTTTTCTTTAGTTGTTTTAAGTTATCTATTTTTTTATTTCGTCTGGCAGGTGATTGTAAAGTTTTAAGCATTGATAGTATGCACCCTTTTCTGTCATTGCTAATCTATGTCTTGGGTATGTATATTCTAGACTTCTTGTTGGATATATTTGTTGTGCTTCACACTTAACAAAGAACGGTCTATTCCTAAAGAAGAAGAGTATGCATTCTTGAATAAAAATTGCAGACAGTCAATATTCTATACTCCCTGAATTTTCCCCTACATGACTCTCGATAATTTAGATTCATCAAAATTCGAATTCTTCCTATATCTCTGTAATTCCCATACATGATAAATCCATACCTTACATGTGATTCAAAATTCGCATGGTACAGCATTTTCTTGGTTTCTGGGGGAATATATCTACCTAGTATACGCATACTATAACATACCCTATTTAATTTATTCAGAACATAATCGACATGACAGTCCCAAGAAAGCGTATTGTCTAAAAACATACCCAAAAACTTAGTTTTACATTTTAATTCTACATTACAATCGTCTTTTATACATAAATTTTCAGGTTCTTCGAATCGTGATCTATTCGTTCTGAAAATAGTCAAACCTGTTTTAGAACTATTGATAATTAATCTGTTCTTGCAAAACCAGTCATTAGCCTCTGTCATAAACGCTTGAATAGCCTGTCTAAGGGTATCCAGCTCTTTATTACGTAACAGAACATTAGTATCATCGGCATAACTTGTAATTTGGCGTGAATCATTGACAGAGCCTAATTCGGTTATATTATTAACATATAAAATAAATAAAATTGGGCCAATGACGCTTCCCTGCGGTATACCCATCAAAACACTCTTTGGTTGTGAAAAAACTTTTTTGCTACCCTTACCTACTACTACTCTTTGTTGGCGTCCTGACAGGTACGACTCGATCCATTTAAGCGTTGCTCCTCTTATTCCATAAAGATTTAATTTTTTAACAAGGATTATCATGACTTAATGTATCATACGCCTTGGACAAATCAAGGAACAACCCCAATGGAATGTCGCCACTCTCCAGGACAGTTAAGATATGTTCTACAAATTTAAATACTGCGGTTTGAGTAGACTTACCTTGTAGGAATCCGTGTTGTGTTTCATTAAATAAGTTATTTTCTGACATAATTGATGTTGGGTACCTGCTTGTCATGATATCCATGGAAACAAAATTTTGCCAACTATGCTAGATGGTAAGCAACTTTGATATTAAGTTAATTTGACATTATTTGTGTATTTAAATGTTTGTTTTTTATTTAAAAAATAAGAAAGTTAGTTTGATTGTCTTTAAAATTTTAAATTTAATTTTTTTTTAAACTTAGTTATAATAAACTTTAAGTTGTTTTTGCTTTTGATGTTGCCTTTGTACCATCTTATTTCTATTGGGCAAAGTGTTAGAATAGACCAACGAACAAAAGGCTAAACATTTTAATAATATACATTTTCTTATTATTCGATATTGTTACTAAGTAAATAAAAAAGTATGGTGAAACAATATTTATATTGTATTCGTTTAATAGTAAAAAATAAGACATTTATGCCTAACGGATAAAAAAATAAATAAATTGATAATCTCAATACAATCAAACTAACTTTGTTATTTTTTAAATAAGAAACGAAGTTCTAAATACACAAATGTCAAATTAACTTAATATCACAGTTGCTATAGCATCTAGCAGCGTTGACAACATTTTGTTTTATATGATAACATTAATTTTTTTATATTAATTACTCTAGAATGAATAAAGGTATTGAATTACGGTTTTAGCTAAAATGTAGCTATTTTTGTGCTCTTTAACTACAATAATAAGATAATATCGCGTGATATTTAATTTTATTAAGAAAATTTAAAAAAAACAGAATTAGGGGTAAACAGCACCCTCTAGAAGACTCCGTGTGAACTAGCGATGACCACCAACGTCGGATATTTAATAAGATTTAAATTATCTTTAAAACAGTCGATTAAATTTTGATAAAGAGTAAAGAAGAGAGTAATTTTAAAAATATTTTTTTTACATGCTTCCCCAACTCTTATTATCAGCGATACGAAAAAGGGCTTACGGACAAAGTTTAGCAACAATTAATTATCGTATTATATCCGTTATTAAGTGCGGTGTACACTGTCCCGCAAAACAGGAGGCGTTAGGCGGGATGGTAAAAATACATTATATCTTAACACCACTGTCACATCTTTCCCGCAAAACGCCTCATTTTTAGTTATATAATAGTAATTGCACCCTCTAGCGGTCATTTTGGAGACGTGAAAATATTTTCCATCAATTTTTCTTGGTCGATTTAGTCGGATGGAAAATTTTTTCTCAAAGACATAATATCGTAATTCGCTGACCTTAGTGGACACCCTGCATATATTATACATATATATTACAGACAAATAATGACAAATTAAGATAAATGTACATAAACATCACAATAATTGTGTTTCGTTTTTCGAAAGACAAGAGAAAAATAGATAAATTTATGTATTTTATACAGGAATTATTACAATCAGGCGTCTAGCGGGTAGAAAAGAGAATGTAATATACCAGCTATAAATTAAATAAAGATGAAACCTAATTCGCTGGCTTTCCCCTTCTACCACGGTAGGGGAATCTCGTATTCTTCTCTCGCAGACATCTATACTAAATCCAACAGAAGACCGGAGGGAGTCAAAACAAATATCACGTGATCTATCGACATCAGAATGTTTGTGCAAAGTTGCATTAAGGGTCTTGCATTTAAGGGTCGACCGGAACAAAATTATTGATTATATAACTTTTATGCAGTATTATAAAACTCAGAATATAAACGACATGCAAGTACGTACAAATTAATGAAAATTTACTTGTACGTGACTTCACGAATAAGAAAACAAACGACTTTTACGTAGGTACCGTTCAAACCTGTTTAAATGTCACTCTTGCAATACACAGAAGTTGTGCTCTTCTCTACAGTACAGGAGCGACATTTAGACAGGGTCGAATGCTACCGGCGTAAAAGCAAAGAGTTGTTGGTAAAAGTAGTTTTTTCTTATTCGTGACTCTCTTATTAATTTTTGCATACTTGCATGTCATTTATGTTCCTATTGTTATAAAAATGCATAAAAGTTATATATGGTTATTCACGGTGTTATACAGGGTCATTCACGGTGAGTGGCCTATTAAAAGATCTCAGGAACAAAAAAAGATATTTGTGTGAACTCGCGATAAAAGATAATGATCTTTTTAATGAAGATATTTTGACATATCTATCAATTCCGGTTATACCAGAAGTCGGTGTCAACTTGCTTAATTTAAATGGAACACCCTTACATTACTACATTTTGGATTCTAGGCAAGATTCTAGACAAATTTCATAGTCTACCCAAGTGCAAACAATAATAACATAACCTCAAACAAGATGGTGATTAAAAATCTTCAAAAAACACTTTCGTCAATCTGTTTCTGAAAATGAATCAATAATAACATCTAATATAAAAATAATATCAGAAAATTGCTTATTTATCCCTTATAAACGTGTACCGATGCTGTCTTATGGGATTCTAGTTTGTTTGGAAATGTTTTTCCTCTCGTGACGTCAGACTTAGGCTTGTCAGTAGGTTCGTTCCAACCAGCCTAAAAATCGTACAATGTACGGTCACGCACATGCGTAGTAGTCGAAAGGCGTTCCAACCGACACAAAACGGTGTAGCTGGCGATCCCTTTGGTGTTCCAACCAAATTGTGATCGTTCGCAACCCAGTTCCTGAACGGTAAAAACGATACATGGCCAAGACCAGGAACCGCTTGTACTGACTTGCGCCCTAAGAATTTTAACCGTTGTTTTTGTATTCCTGGCATTCATGCAGTTCTGTTAGCCTTGTTTTGTAGGAGTTGTTGCTTAATATTTTATTATTTAATTTATTCTTATTAAATTTGTATAATCCGGTTCCCAAACCTACAAGATATTCTTAACATTAAACGTTATTCTCTTTCATGATTATTAAATACAACAAAACGGAACGAAAAAAGATAATACTCGAATCAAAACAACAAAAGTAGGGTTGTGATTTATGAATGTTATGATAATTAACTAATTACTAAACTTCTTTCCTAGAATCAGACAGGCGATCAGCTGAGATTTTTACACAGAATGGTCACAAAAACGTACCAACCTTGCCTCCCTTGTGCATCGGCAACAAACAGTGCAAAATTAACGCCTGCGCACAAAATCGATTCCAACAGTTTCCTGACGGTTCTAGAACGATACAAAAATAGGGTGTTGGAACAAACCTCATACCAACCTTTGTTTTCATACATCGCATACAAGAAAACCGTTTTTCTGTGACATTCATCCCTAATAAACCTTTTATTTTTCTGTGCATCATAAGTGATAAATGAGTTTTAATGAAATTTCTGCATCTTTTGAAAAGCCAAAAGTTGTTACATAAGTTCCATTTTCCTAGCTAAGTCGATTTATAAAAGAAATAAATAAAATTTTGAAAATATTTTAATTTTTATTTTTTTGACAATGTATATTTTTTCTGTAATTGCAAATAAATCGAGGGCACGTTGAAAATATAAAGCCAAATTACTAAACTGCACGATAAAATTTACTGCGACAATGATGTTTTGGTTCTTATGTGCAATAACTATGTATATTGTCACAAAAGAAACCATACTATTTTATAAATTCGATATTCAGATTTTTAATAAGTTTCTATGGTTAATGTTAAAACACAGGTCATTCCTATGTAACATTAAACCGGTATTAGATTTATTAAACAAACTGGGGAAGTTGTAGTTATAAAATAGTATACGTACATCCTGATGAATCAATAATGTGCCTTCTCCTCAGGTCAGCAGTTTTCCCCCTTATTGGGAATCGACGAACTCAGGTCGTCCAACTTTAATTGTGCTGACATGATGAGTTGACAAATTATTGACTCATCAGGATGTACGTATACTATTTTATAACTACAACTTCCCCAGTTTGTTTAATAAATCTAATACCGGTTTAATGTTACATAGGAATGACCAGTGTTTTAACATTAACCATAGAAACTTATTAAAAATCTGAATATCGAATTTATAAAATAGTATGGTTCCTTTTGTGACAATATGAAATAAAATAAGTTATAGGAAATATACTTCTAACGAATTCATCATGGCGAAATTATTGTTTCTATTGTTTTTCTTTTATTTTACAACAGTGAAGGTATCCTAATTGTTTGCGCATGGTTTAACATAGCCCCGTCCCTTTATACTGTCATTTTTGAATAAACAGAAGTAACAGTTTAGAAGTATTTTCGAACATTTTCAAAACATTTTCGATAAAAATTTCGATTATGCATCGAAACAGCGAAAGTCACAGCTAGTACCAACCACTTGGAAACACGTGTAAATATCTCATTTAAAATGTATACATTTCGAAATTATTTCCACTTTTGTTGCCAACAGTTTCCAATTTTGATCGGAAACAGAAACGATAGTTACAATACATTGACCATAATGTATCTAAAAATGCTACTTGGGTAAGCATGTATATAAGGTTTTATGTATAAAATGACGTTATAGACCTTCAAATAATAAATAATGTTTCCTAAAAGGAAACCTATATTATTTAATGTTAGTATGATTCCTCGTTGAAAAGAACCTGCTTTAATGGATTTTTTATAATATTTTTAAACTATTAAAAAAATAAGATTAAAAATTAAATCGAGAAAATTGAAAAAATCTACATTTTCAAATGGAACCCCCCAGATTTTATAATTATTTTCTATTTAGCATAAATAATAAGGGTAAGTTTCTAAAATTTTTTAGTTTTCGAAATATTGCCAATTTAATATTTTTATATGGGGATTTTGCTGCGGATTGTAACTTCAGTTACTCCTAGTTGGCTATAACGGCGTTGAAACAGTAACCGATATAACCGGTGACAGGTACGTCAAAATATCTTCTTTAAAAAGATCGGCATCTTTTATAGCGAGTAACCAATATTTTACACAAATATCTTTTTTGAGTTCCCGAGATCTTTGAATAATAGGCCACTCATGGTGAATGATGTATAATCAACAATTATGTAGCATATACATTTTCAAAAATTTCGGGCGACCCTTGATGCAACTCGGCACAAACATTTTTATATGTTATGTATTATTGTTGTGACGCCCTCCGTTCATTGGATGGGATTGAATAGGATAGTACCATTTACAAGTCTGTAGAAGCGGCTCGCAATATTCTCTACACAAATGCGTTAATTGTAATGCGAAATTAGGTCGCTTACCATCTTCAGAATACCGATAGTTATCTACTTGCCAAACGCAGTTCTAAAATAAAATCATCATCATCATTCGACGGCCGATCAGGAACAAGCCGCCCGCAGAATTTCCCTTTCTTCGCGCTGCGTTACGTCATATTTGTTCATGGTAGAAGGAGAAATTAACAGTTACGACGGTAAATTTTGATTCTCTTTATTTAATTTATACCAGCAATATATTATATCAATTGTTGATTATAAATAACTATAAACTCATTAAATGATCTTTAAGCCTTATTTTAAATACCATTAAATTATTATACATACATAGTAGATTGCTTTTAAACTCATACTATGTCGCTATAACCGATTACACTATTCAAATATGTAGAAGCCTGATTACCATTTTCAGGATTTTACTTTGGGTTGCGATATTGTTTTCTATGACATTAGTATTGTTTTTATTTACCTTTTTAAAACTCAAGGATATAAAATTGTGAATAAAAAACAAAATCTAAATACTGCTAGCTAACTACACCTGGGAAAGTGTAATGATTTTTAATCATTTTATTTTTGTAAATTTTAGTAACACTCGGTGACCCCATAGAACATGCTACTGGTCTAGAAAAGCGTGAATTGCTAGCTAAGGTTGCAGGTAACGAAAACCCTTTCGATATGAGAGTTATAAAAAGAGGTGCTGGAACCAAAGCTCAACCTAATGAAATTCCGTCAGCGTTTGATGCTAGACTCGTTGGATGTGTTTGTGAAGAAGAATCCACCAGTATCAATTGGATGTGGTTACATAAGGGTGAATCAAAAAGATGTGAATGCGGCCACTGGTTCAACCTCGTTCACAAAGCACCCGTATAAAGTAATTTGTTATAACGTTTAGTTACCTAATATAGTGGATAAAAGTAATAATTTTCTATGTTTCTTTTATGAGGCATTCCTACAATATTCTTTCACACTATATTATAACTAGTAATTAATTATATTTATAAAAAATGTTATGCAAAAGAGACTGTAAATGTATATTAAATGAAAGATGTGAAATAATATCTTATTAATATTAAAATTATGCATGGTGACCCATTAATACGAGAATATTAAAAAAATGTTATATATAAAAATTATAGGTAGATACTCTGTTATGCCTTACTTTTTATATGACATTAAATTGTACATAAAGGTCCTCCCCCACTACAGTATCAACACATTTATTTGTACAAAATCTTATAGGCCGTTCCGATCCAAGAATATTTTGCAGGCGAAGAAAAGATTCTCCTTCCTCTCTTTCGTATTTCCACTACCGTCTATATATAAACGTTTCTTTGTGCATGTTTCCTCCTCTAACAGAATATGACGTAGTATTTATGAGACTTTTGTTTCAGTGCAGCTGAGTTCAACGACAAGTTATTTCTATTACATCAGAAATTAAATTCTATTTTGCTATATAAATAATCCAAATGAATTTTATTTATTTAATCACAAAATATAAGAAATTAAATTAAATCATAATATTATAAAAACTGTAAATGTTAAATAATAAAATTACTTGTGTGCACCATACTATAATAGAGTGGTTACTTAAATTTTGGCGTCTATTTAAGGCATGAAAATGTGCTTTGCAATATAGCTCGTATTCGGCATGGTGATAAGGATGAATAATTTTATTTTAAGATATATTCATTCGAGGTATTATATTCCCTCGTTATATAATTTTTTCATCTTTTTTTAAATTTAACAATGTTCAATATGGTTTTTAATTTTGTTGGAACCGTATTGTATATTTTAGGAACTAAATAGAAAACACCCTTCAAATTAATGTTATTATATTATTTACTGGGATAATTAAGTCATTCTACCACGTTTCAAATACCGGAGATTTGCAATATTTTCCAAAGATTTATTCTTATGAACTTGGGGACTTATATGCAAGTTGCCGAAACTCCTTAATACTCAATCCATAATAACGTTGTGACAGTTTGACGCAATATTCAGCAAGTTAATTTTCTTGTTCCTCAGTAAAAATTGGTCGTCTACCTACTACTTTTGGAACCACCTGGCATTTCGGCACCTATGGTTCACGTGATCCTTTATTGTGGTATATGGAATCGCGTATTTTTTGCTGGCTTGATTTCTATTTAATTGTTTTAACGTGACATCACGAACTTCACTGTTTAAATTATATATCAATGCTCTACTGTGCTCTAACGTTGCTTTTTTTGTAAGAACGTGGCATCTGAAATGAAAAGTTTATACCAATAATTTGAAATTCTCGAGGTAACAGTACAGCTATGCTATAACCCCTAGATTGAAAGTGCGCTGTTACCCCTAAGAACCATTAATTTTTCTAAGGTAATCAAAACATTATTTTATACAATTCTCAGTTAAAACTAACCCAAATATAAATCAAAACTGAAAAACTATCACATACGTCAAACGCAATTATTTTAAAGTGATACTTACGGTTACCAGCCAATATAAATATCAATGAACATAAAAGTTTCAGTCAAATTTCGTACTTAAAATTTTAGTCGAGAAACACGTGCTATCTTTCCGAATTCTAATGATGTAATGGTCGTTTCTATTCAAACATTCATTCAAACACACATTCTTATGGGTCAGCGGGGCTTCAACGAACAAATCAAATCTGCGCTGTTGCTCAGTTTGCGCTAATACCCCAACCTCCCCTACATTTCTAACCTACGCAACGAATACAAATGGCCTTTCCCACCTCTTTCGGTCATTCTTGCAGCATAGCCAGATTGTCATATTTATCACAAAGGTATGCAAAATCCCAATTAAAAATTTGTTAATTTGACGGTTACAACTGGTTTAAGGTTAATCCGCAATTGCTCTTAAAATAAATTTCCCAATACTTTTACTATAAACTGTGAAAAGGCGAAGGAGCGAATCTGGAACTAATCCGACCGCACACTGGCAACATCTATTTTTATTTTACTATGCGCTAGGACCCAAGAGCCAAACTATGAATGGGTAAAAATCTCGTCAAAATTACAGCCTTGGTGCTGTGTTCTAACGGAGTATTAATATACAGGGTGTTATGGAAATGACCTATTATATTTAAATCGGCAATTCCTGAGATGAAAACAAATTGAAGAAAAATATCCATGCCCTGTACATGACCTTATGTCAAACCAAAAATGACCACGTGGTGCCCCTGTCAGGAAGGTAAACAAAGCAACATATGTCAACAGTGTTGTCATATCTTCAGGGTAAACTCTTTAGAAAGTCAATAACCGTTTGACAGATTGCAAGTTGTTTATTTTTCAGGGTACATTATTATAAACTTTTACGTTCAGTTCAGTTCGCTGGGAAACAATCTCTGATTTATAAACTTGAACTGACTCGAACGAACCGCCGCGGAGTTTATAAATGGTCAGGTATGTTCTCATTTGTTTAATTCGAACGACACCCGTCAGATCTGGACAGCTTAAAAGTTTATAAATGCCACTTACCCTTTAGAAAAAAAATGCAATTTTATTTAAAACCAACTTAATTTATAAAAAACACCAAGTACTCACATCACAAAATCACATTAGTTTTCGCGTCACAACACATCTAAGTACCGTTCAATCTGAATGAGTATTTAAAAGTGCTACTGTGTAGACAAAAGTACGCCCTTATTGTCTACATAACACGTTGGTTCCGTCGATCGATATTGAACTGCTGGACTGGGGCACTGCCGTCGCGAAAAGAACAAATAACTTAATAATTTAAACTCTGGTTTAAGTATTAACATACAATTTAACACACAAATCTGCTTGCACACACAGAAACCGGCCGGCTAATTTTAAACAGCTGATCTTGGAGAAACGGGTTGCATATTCTTTCCGCGACTGCTGCGGCTGGGGTTAATACTTAAAAATACAGCGTTGCCACTTTCGATGTTTTATAAGGTTATATTCATAAAATGAAGACTTTCCTTCTGTAATACTTTTCTTTATAATGATCGGAAATGGCAACCGCGCTATTTAGACGACTATTTATTTTAAAGGGATGGAAGCGTCTATCAACATAATTATTTCATCATTCTTCTTCAGTAAAGGATTAATAAATTTGATTAGCCCATTAGAAATTAGCGTTTTTATTATTTCTGAATTTCTATTGCGAAATAATTTGTATCCTTAGTGCCTATAGGTTATTGTAAAGTGTAATTATGCGTTAGTATTTATTGCTTTTGTGTAATCTAATAATAAGTGCATATCTTCAAAAAAAATAATTGGAAACTCGTGGGTGTCTGTGTGTTTCTTTAAGTGATTTAGTGCAAATGTTCCGAGAGATTGGAAATAAGAGGCCGAATGGGGTTTAGTGGGTATAAGCTTATTATGCAGTTCCGCATTGTCATCAGGGTACGTGATGAGCATAAAGCTTTTCCCATAGAAAAAAAAAACAAAAACCTGAAGATGTCTGTGCCCTGGATTACTTGCTAGTGTACTGGCACCTGGATTCACTTCTATTTGGATACATCAATTAGGCGGAACTGGTAAAAATTGCTGGACGGGTCCCAGAATCCTCCATCACGAGCCGCCACTGACTTGACCTTTTGCTGCAAAAGCGCTAATTCAAAATATCAATTTGTAATCCCCCTGTTAATATTAACAGGGAAATTGATTAGTTGGCATAATTAAGTGGGAATTATTTTAAAACTTTTGATACTTAAAAGTGTGACGCGTATTTTCTTTGTTTGACGTGTATTTTCTTTCCTGCCAAATAAAAATTAGGAGACTATATTTTCTGGTTAATTTGGTTATTTTATAGAAAGATTCTTACTACAGGAAGAGAGCGCGGACTCGCAGTCCTCAAGGGAACAAATCGAAAAAAAATATATAAAAAATCATAATATTGGTTTCTTTTAATTTTCTTGTTGGTACAAATTCGGTACAATTTTATAGGCGCCTAAAAAAAGGACTCTACTTCACTGGACACCAAGTTAAAAGAACTAGAGTTCTAAGAAAATAAATGGTCGTTACCTTCACCTAGAAAATGAACTAAAAAAAAAGTCGTTGCTTTCAACAGGCCTACATAACAAAACAAATCCTTGGATGGACAGTGTATCAAAACTCGAAAGATGTACCAACGTGCCAATACTTTGTAAAGTGTACCGAATTCGGTACAAAAGTACGCTCTAAACAAAATTACGAAGTGACAAAGGCTACACTGCCATCTCCCCATATTTGTCACGCACTCGGCTCGACTGAGCAGACGTAGTTTGTATATGAGTGCATGCTAGCGACTGCGGGCTGTCAGTATATAACAGACAGCGTCGGCATATATGGATGTTTTTTGTCAGATAACCAATACACCCAAGCAATCCGGTCGGTTTTGCAGGTGTTTGCTCGGGTCGTTGTGTTGTAATATGCAATATTTTTCGGTTTACGCGTATATCTTGCCACTGCATTAAAAACTATGGATATTGTTTTATTTACGAAACTAAATTCCTCATTTTATGACCGGTAGTTTCTTCTGGATGCTGACTGCTGCTGTTCACAAGTCAAATTTCGGCGTTTCGCGTGTAATAAAATTCTGATAGTGTGTTTACAAAAAACTTATTAGTTCTCTTCCACTATGTTGTTCAGTGTTGCCGTGAAAATCTGTGTCTCATGCATAAAGTGTTCTTATGAAAAAGAATAAACAACTGATTATGTATGTGCCTGGATGTCCCGATCTTTAATTATAAGATAAATACAAGTAATTAATTTTTATAATTTATATGCAAATTCAGTTTTGGCAACATTGCCATTGTGGCCGGTGAATAGTTGTACAGTAGCGCGGACTGAGCTGTGAGTAAGAGTGTTTGTTACCCCCCTTTTAAAACGGTCGATTAAAAAAAAATATATGTAGCGCTTCTCTAGGACACCCAAGGAGTCGCCCATTTAAATATAATAAGTAATTTCCATAACACATTCAAAAATCTGGGGTAGATAAATAGTATAATTTTTCATATCGCTTTTATCACCCTTTTTAAAGACTTCTTAGCTACAATTTTGTTGAAAAATATTTACTTTTAATAGTTAAATAATTTTTTTTTGTTTTTATGATCAAACACAAGCACTATAGGAAAACTCCTTTAGGACACTCTGGGAGTGTGCGTGTGCGAATAAAGTGATTCACGTTGGTTTTGGAAAAAACGACCTCGGGAAGGTCGTTTCATAAGGATGAAGCCCCCCAGATGAAAGAATTCTTAAATAACGAAGTTCGAGGAGTACTAAGCTTAACCACATATGGACGGGCGGCAGTGGTTCGTCGTGTAGTTTTGCTATTCGCCTGCGGTCAGCCGAGCACTTTCTATGAAAATATCTGTAAAAGAGAGTCACATCCATCCAGTAGCCGAAGAGTATGTTTGGGCGCAGAGCTCCAGACATGAGAGCAATCTCTAGTGATTATCGAATCTGGGTTTTGTATAGTGTCAAAAGTTGTTGAGGTGTGTACAACTTTTTGGTTCGGAAGAGCACACAAAGTTTCTGAGAAGCTATCCTGGCGACTGCCACGGTTATGCCCAGATGATGCCCAGCAAATTAATAGATGAAGCCAGTGCGATTGCTTGTCCTGCCGTGACTATATCCGGTTCTGTAATGTTAACCTTTTTAGAGAAAACTGCTGCATGTTTTTTTAGCGTTAAATTCGACTTGGTTACTGTCACCCCAAGCCAAAATTTCTTCCAGGTCTTTGGTAGGGCGTGATACTTCATGCCGTCTGTGAAGATGTGCGTCGGCAGCCGATGTTTGTGCATTCAAAGAGAAAGATGAGATAAGTGTGCTATCGTCAGAAAGCTAAATATCCAATTTTTAGTTTGCACTAGAAGGTCGTTAATGTAGAGTCAGAAGAGAGTGGGAGACAATATGGACCCTTGAGGAACACCAGCATTGATGGTGAAGGTGTCTGAGAGAAATCCGTCAATCGCCACTTGCAGAGAGCGGTCCTTAAGAAAGCTATACAACCATGCACAGAATCGACTGGGCATACCATAGGATCGCAGTTTACTTAGAAGCCCCTCATGCCAAACACTATCAAAAGGTTTAGAAATATCCAGTGCAACAGCCCGAGACTCCCCATGATGTTCGATTGCGTTGTTCCAAAGATGGGTGACATGGGCTAGAGGATCTCCAATTGATCTGGATTTCTGAAAACCATATTGATGATCGCTGATAATGTTGAAGACTTCGAGGTACTTTAGAAGTTGTTGGTTAATAGCTTTCTCCGTTACTTTGGATATAACTGAAAGCAATGCGACTGGTCGATAGTTGTTACGCAGGGTTCTCTTACCTTTCTTTGGAATTGGCTGGACTCGCGTCGTCTTCCAGCACGACGGAAATATTCCTTTTTTGTGGGATAAGTTGAAAAGTCTACAAAGTACTGGTGTTAGTTCATCGGCGCATCTCTTGAGAACTATAACCGGAATTTCGTCTGGACCAGAAGCTTTCTTGACGTCGAGCCCTCTCAGGATTCGTTTGACGGGACGCTGACGGAACGCGATTTCGGTCATTTCAGATTTAACTGCAGTGAAATGCGAAGAAAATAGTGCAGCAAGTAAGTTCGCTTTGTCTCCGGCTGTGGATTCTATTATACCATCGGAACGTGTTAGAGGTGGAATAGTTGATTTTGTAAAAGTTTAGCTGACGGCCTTAGCGACTGGCCAAAAGGACCTTGATCCGTTTAGAGTGTTTAGACTGTCAAGAAGTTTGTTTTTGATCCTCTCGTTATGAGCTTCTTTGCTTTGATCTATTGTTAGCTTACACTGGTTTCGAGCGGTAACAAAGATCGTACGATTCTCAGTGGTAGGGTTAGTACGCCTTGATACTCTTAGTGGTTCAAAAGATCCTATCATAGCCTTAACCACAAACGAAGGTACAGTACATTACAGGCTGTTACGGAAATGACTTATTATATTTAAATGGGTGACTCCTTGGGTGTCGTAGAGAAGCGCTACATATATATTTTTTTCCAAATCGGTCGTTTTAAAAGTAAGACAACACACCCATAAACCCACAAGTCACTCCGCGGCACTGTATCATATTACCCTGTGGACCTGTGTGACAAACACATGTTCCGCGCAATGTTGCCAAACCGTGTAAAAATGTAAAAGTTTAGTTTCATATAAAAATAAATATTTGGCTTACCTTAGTAGCCAAATAGAATACACCGACACTAGCAAGGAATCCAGAGCACAGACATCTTCAGTATTTTTGGTTTTAGTGGGTAAAGCTTATACCCCGCTAAAACCCCTTCTGCGTTTTTCTAAAAATCTCAGAACATAAGCTGGTATATCGTCAGAGACACAGAACACATATTGAAACACTGAACAAATTACCATAAATCACTTAAAGAAACACACACGTTTCAAATTAGTTTTTTGAAGATAGGCACTTGTCACACAAAATCACTACACACTAATGCCCAAATAGCACAAACACGTCTCTAAGACGTCTTAAAGATGTTGGCGAAAGATGTTTGGGACGTCTTTAAAACATCGGCTAATATCCTAAATACATCTTAAAGGCGTCTTAAAGACGTACATTGTTACAAAATTGTACGTCTTTAAAACATCGTTTTACGACATCTTAAAGACGTACAAAATTGTACGTCTTTAAAACATCGTTTTACGGCATCTTAAAGACGTTCCCTTACGTCGTGTTTTCGGCATTATAGGTAGGGTATACAGGTTGTGAATTTCTCTGAAACTTAAAAAAAATTGCAGTTCTTGGCGATCTCACTATATTTTTATTTTTATTCATTCCATTTTTTGTTTACATGAGTATATTATTTAAATCGGGGTTAGCCCGTCGTAACAATGCCTGAATGGACACTTCAGTTTCCTTCTGGCTTGACGCTATATTAGCTACCTCAGCAGACCCTAAAAGTAAACGTTCACATTATTATAAATGGTACATCTTACAAAAGATTTAGCTGGTACATCACAAATAAAACCCTTAATTCTCACGTCATACAAATGATTAACATAAAAACCATTATTTATTACACTTTTTCTGATTGTGTTGGTCAGGAATGCTAACTTCTACCGTTACTTCTTCATCAGAGGACACCGAGGGGGACATCACAACCTCCTCGAAGGCTGCTGAGCCCTCTTAGCCCGCATATAATATTTATGGATGTCCCTTACACTCATGTTTACATGGATCTTTGTCAAACAGAATTATAAGCGCCAAAGAAAATATAATAAACTCGATCAATTCACAATCACAAGAGTAGTTTCTCGAATGAAAGCCAATTCGCTAATGACGTTTACGTCATTTTAATGAATAAGCACTGCACGGTAATCCAGCATTGTCACATTTACTTAGTTCTTTATCGACATAAAGATCGGAGTACTGCTGTTATTTGTATATTTTTTACTTCCAAATAAATAATAAGTATTTTATTTTTTAGAGAATTGATATAAACAAAAAATGTATAGTTCCCTTATATACAGGGTGTTATGGAAATGACGTATTATATTTAAATCGGCAATTCCTGAGATGAAAACAAATTGAAGAAAAATATCCAAAAATGGCGCTTTAATTTAATATGCCCTGTACATGACCTTATGTCAAACCAAAAATAAGCACGTGGTGCCCCTGTCAGAAAGGTAAACAAAGCAACATATGTCAACAGTGTTGTCACATCTTCAGGGTAAACTCTTTAGAAAGTCAATAACCGTTTGACAGATTGCAAGTTGTTTATTTTTCAGGGTACATTATTATAAACTTTTACGTTCAGTTCAGTTCGCTGGGAAACAATCTCTGATTTATAAACTTGAACTGACTGAGTTTATAAATGCCACTTACCCTTTAAAAAAAAATGCAATTTTATTTACCTTTTCGGACTTATTTAAAACCAACTTAATTTATAAAAAACACCAAGTACTCACATCACAAAATCACATTAGTTTTCGCGTCACAACACATCAAAGTACCGTTCAGTCTGAATTAGTATTTTAAAGTGCTACTGTGTAGACAAAAGTACGCCCTTATTGTCTAAATAACACGTCGGTTTCGTCGGTCAATATTGAACTGCTGGACTGGGGCACTGCCGTCACGAAATAACTTAATAATTTAAACTCCGATTTAAGTATTAACATACAATTTAACACACAAATCTACTTCAAACGCATTAGAAAACCGGCCGGCTATTAACAGCTGATCTGCAAAACGTATTAGTGCTGGGCGATGTTCATCGATGTTTTTGAAACATCGATGTTCTGTTACCGATGTTCGATGTTTTCGACATCGATGTTAGAGGTCGACATCGATGTTTACCTTTCGATGTTCAATGTTATAACAAAACAAGAAAACTAGGTTGTAATCTTAAACTCAATTTTCCCAGCACAAGAAAATAAGAGTCGACAATAAAAATTTCCGGTGCAATGGCAATTATAATTGCACGAATTCATGCACAGTAAACCGTTCTCGATCAACTGGCGCCTTGCTAACAGTCAGAATAGCAGTGGGTAGTGTCGAAATCTCTAAAATACCCCCAGAATTAGAGATGGACAAACCTATTCGTTTTGACTGTCAGTTAAAGCAGCTACTGCTACTTACAAATGGCAGTAGCCATTAGCTGTTCATAGGTGCTTCGACCAATTAATAAACATTTAAAAGTAACAGAATAATCCATCTCTACCCAGACTTGCACCGGCAATGGCAATGAAAGTGGCGCGTGTCCAATTTCTGGCAACGCGAGACAGCTGATCGAGAACGGTGTACTGCGCATGAATCCGTGCAATTTTAATTGCCAGAAGGCTAGAATTGCCGACTGTAATACGGATTCCATTCTCGCGGCGCAATTGCGAGAAGTATTTGTCCAGTTTATCCAGAACGAAATCTTTTTTTTTTTTTCCAAAGCCGGCGAAACTATGGCCCTAAAAACGAAATAGCTTGCAAGGAATCATCATTAATCTAGTTTTACAAAAAAAAAATAGTTTACAAGTTGTTAGTGGCTGGAATTCATGCAGTTATAAAATATTAGGTTTTAATATTTGCTTTATTTTTTTGTTTATATTATTTTTTAAAATTTTTGGTATTTTGATTTTGACTTCTTCAGTAAAGGTTTAATAAATTTGATTAGGCCATTAGAAATTAACGTTTTTATTATTTCTGAATTTCTATTGCGAAATAATTTGTATCCTATAGTGCTGTTGTTTTATGTGTACGGTAGGTTATTGTAAAGTGTAATTATGCATTAGTATTTATTGCTTTTGTGTAATCTAATAAGTGAATATCTTCAAAAAAAAAAAAATTGGAAACTCGTGGGTGTCTGTGCGTTTCTTTAAGTGATTTAGTGCAAATGTTCCGAGAGATTGGAAATAAGAGGCCGAATGGGGTTTAGTGGGTATAAGCTTATTATGCAGTTCCACACTATCGAGTTACGTGATGAGCATAAAGCTTTTCCCATAGAAAAAGAAACAAAAACCTGAAGATGTCTCTGTGCCCTGGATTACTTGCTAGTGTACTGGCACCTGGATTCACTTCTATTTGGATACTAGGTAAACTAAATATTATTTTTATAAGAATCTATAGTTATTTTCTACACAGTTGGCAACATTGGGCTTGAACATCTGTTGATTACACAGCTTGGCAATGTAATATGATCATATATGAATGTGCTGAGGAGTAACCGGGTGGGGTTACGGGTGAATTACCCCACTTTTTAAACGTTCGATTTAAAAAAAAAAAATATGTAGCGCTTCTCTAGGACACCCCAGGAGTCACCCATTTAAATATAATACGTCATTTCCATAACACCCTGTATAATATAACCACCTCTATAGTTAGTACATCTGGCAATACCGGTTGTTGCAGCCTGTATAATAAATGTTTTATGAAACCCTTTTTATATTTATTGCAAGACAGGGCAATAATGTAGAAAAAAGTACAAAACGATGGCCTCGCAAAAACACAAATTAGATTAAATTTAATGCTTCATAATTAAGGTTATATTTTTTATGAAAAAACACTTAGGTTCTATCGTCGTCCACTTTTTGACATCTTATAGACGTCTAAACTAAGACGTCTTAAATACGCCGATGTAATGACATCTTTAAAATGTCTTTTTTACGTCCAAAGTACGCCAAAGACGTTCAGGCTAAAGATAGGCATAAAATGGACGTCTTTAAAACGTAGTGTGCTATCTGGGTACATAATTACACTTTATAACAAACACACAAATATGAGATAGGGCACAAATTGGCCCTTTATAAACTATTTCTTTCATGGTGCCCCATAGAAAAAAATCACACTGTGTAAGATTAAATCGGGGCGAAGCAACTTGTCCAATATCTTCTCCGTTTTAACGACGATTTCGTCCGATTCACCTTTGAGGGAAATTTTCGTCTAAATATTCAGTGATAATGTGTGAACTGTGGTAAGGGTCGCCATCGTGCAAAACACACGTTCTCTTACCCTAGCTAAAGAAACATTTTCTGACAGTTTCGGAAGGTCGTCTTGCAGGAAGGCTAAATATCCTTGTGAATTTCGCTTTGCTGGCAAGATATGGGGTCCCATATTAGGTGATTGTCAATAATATCTGCCGATATCTTCAAGAAAAACCTTATCTGGCTATTGGTCTCTCTCACATGGGTTTTCCATCCTCCATAAAGACTATTATGCTGATTAAGTATTCCATCTCCTTCCATGTGAATAGTATCCTTCAGTATTAATCATCAGGTAGGTACCTACTTGACTCTTCTGTATGTACTACTCTCAGTAACCTTGTAAAGGGTAGTCTTGCGGTTCCAACTTTTGAACTTTTGTAGTACAGTTCATCGTTAAGAATACGCTATATAATATACTCCTAATTGTTGAACCACAGATATACTTTTTTTTGCATTTGAAACTGAAAAGTATAATATAATATTCCAATGTTTTAGGGAAACCATCGTGGCAACGCTGTACGCACGTGCGACGGATTATACTACGTGTGCGAGTTTAAAACTTTCATTCATTTTTTCATGCGGCGGTGTTGTTTATATTTGTCTCCATTGCGATTATCTATTTATGACTAAGGGTGGATATTATAAAAATGGCAAAAGTTAACTTTGATTTTAACGGTCAAGTTAACTTCCCTATAAAAAATCTTCAAAAGACTTAAAAAAAGAAGAATCTTTAACAACCTAACCTCAAGTATTTCATCATTCTTTATCTTAGACAAGGGTTTACCGTGTTGATTTTTTTACGCTTTGCAGTCATGGTCAATTTTTCAAATGATGAAATTATTATTCTTCTAACCAACGTGGAATTATAGGTTATGTCAACAAAAGCCTTCAAAAACCGTAATCTCTCTGCAGTTAACTTGAGGTTTAACTTTAATTGATACCCGTTCCACCCAATAAAGTTACCTGTTCCACCCAATAAAGTTAACATGCAGACTGTTATAATGACCAGGGTTGCCAATGATACTCGGAAGAAATACCCTCAAAAGATTCGTAATTACCCACAATACCCCACACTACAATTTATTCGGCTTTATATAGTATTTTGAATTTTGGGGAATAGGAATTTATTATAAACAAAACGATTATTTATTTTGTGTTTATTTATTCATCTTTGTAACGTAATTACAAACTTTATACTTCTATATAAATATTGTATTACAAATAAACATATTGTTAAACAAATGGTTATTTTAATATTATTAAATTAATAAATAATAATTAACCGGGTTCTGATTAATCTATCATTTTTTCCCTACATATTTGTTTTCGACATTTCTTTATCCTGTTCAAAAATCACGACGCCTCCATTTAGTTTAATCCCTTCTTTAGTGTGTAAAAGAGCTTTTATTGACGAATTATCTAAATTTGTACAAGCTTCGGTTTTTATTTTTATATCATTTAAGTTGCTAAAAAGCCTTTCTTGATGCGTTCGAAAATGGCAATATAAGTAACAAAGAGATAATTATTTTTAAATTTGAAAAAAACGAAACAAAGAAATGAAAGCCTCCCCCAATAACTAAAAGTGCATATCAGCGGTGACCGTCAAATATGATATTTAGTTACCTAGATAATTTAAATTAAATCGGAAAATCTCAGGTTCACTAAAATTCCCCACAAATAATAATTCCTCACAGAAACCCCACATTCAATAAAATTCCCCACATTTTGGGGAATTACCCACAGATTGGCAACCCTGATAATGACTGTTAACTTAACTCCAACCTGTGACGTCAAACCACAAGTTAACCTTCGTTCATCTGTCAATAAAACTTTATAATACCCACCCTAGAGTCCCTAAAGCCGGGCACAGACATGCGGTCTTCGGCGAATCGCGATTACTCGCTATTCGCCGAGCAACTCAGTAGAATTAATTTGTATTTGGCAAACAGGATACACACACATGTGGCGTACTTGCCGAAGTTTGCTCGGAATGGGAACAACGATTATTTTATTAAAACTTAAAAATGGATAGTGAAACAATGGTAGTTGATGCCGCTGCTTTTATAGTTATGAGTTTTCTCTGTAACAGAATATCTTCCGCCCATGTTTTTTTCTATTCTTTTCCACGCGTCGTAAACCAGATTTCTGTTTTTATGGTCCGGATGCCCTGCGGCCTGCATTCCATAAAATCGATTCACCTTCATACAAATCCAAAAATTCCAAGACCTTTTCATTACCCCACTCCATTTGTACACACAAAAAAACTAAATTTCACCACAAGTACAAAAATATTACACTTAATTTGTCCGCATATGTGTATCGAGAGCAATCGCAAATATTTGTCTCCTTTGACTCGGGCCAAAATACCGACAGACGATGGGAAACCCCGAATAACGAGTATTCGTCACGAGCAGCCAATACACACTAGTCGCTACTTGCCGAATAGCAAATATTTGTTATTCGGGACTCGGCGAATACCGCATGTCTGTGCCCGGCTTAATGCTAGATCGAAATTATCTAAACACGTACCTTATTACAGCGTTGCCATTTTTTAAAACTGCATGATTGTAAAGAAATGTTGTTTTATGAATAGAATATGTTTTGTCTCCCCTTTTATTTATATCTTTATGGTACCAACTACCAAAATTTTGTAAAGTGTACTGAATTCGGTACAAGAGTACGCTCTGGAACACCCATGTTCATAAAACTAACTTTATCAATACAAAAAACTTTCACCTTGCAATTGCAATAAACTTGTGCCAAAAAACGGGTCTGCTCGATTTTTGTTGAAGTTTTTGCTAGAGGTGAGACCGTATTAGCATAGGCGTAACTAGAGGGGGGGCCGTGTCCACCCCAGATTGCTCTGGTGCCCACCCCAGTGTTTCCGAAGTCCGAAGCCATACATACGTCATACTGACACTTGCCATTAAAATCCTACTCGACTAGGGGCCAGGCCCCCCCTACAAAATCATTCTAGTTACGCCAATGCGTATTAGCCTACCGCTAAACCACTATATATTGTCGCGGCATTTTTTAATACCGTCATATATCGCAGGTTCGAAGGAGTGGGTGTATTTTGGTTTACGGTATTTTCCTTCAAGCAGTAGCGGATTAAGAAGTTTGTCGCCCCTTACAATAATTTCCGCCCGAAACTAGGTAGTAACAGTGCTAGATTTATAACGGGGCACTTAGGCCCCAACATAAATCTCGACATCTAAAAAAGTTATTAACTTAAATTGCCGCCCCTGTAAAGTTTGCCGCCCCAGGTCCAAGCGTTAATCCGGCACTGCCTTCAAGACATATATTTACTATGGGTAGGTATTTTTTGAATAGGAATTTCTAAAAAAAAATTCATTTTGGAAACTTACTATCGTAATACCCTGACTGTGTAGTTCGGTAGCGCGACGGTCCGTACCGCGACAAGCGGTTGACGGTATGTCCCATCTCTAGATTGTAGCTTTAACCCTGCTTCAACCTTCAATTATTATCAGATATATTTGCTTTGCGATAGCGATAACCTTGCGATAACCAATTAATCCTCTGTGCATGAACACGTCGTCGTATATTGTCGCTACGTGTATCAAACACAGTATCAAACACCAGCACCGAATAAAAAGATAACAAAACAACTATTAAGAAGTGTAATCTTTAACTATTGTAAATGTAATCTACTGAATCGTTTAATCAATTTGCGTCACGTTTCGTTTCTACCCTAGTTTGCATCTAAATATTTTCGTTTATTTCCTAACTGTTGATATATTAAATATGTCCAGTCCCAAGGAGGATTCTATTTTGAAGGCAGGTCACCCTCCAGCAGGTATGCATATTAGACAAAATAAAATTTCTATTTAGTGTAGGTAGGTTTTTACCAAATCAGGTGGTAAGTACAACTAAGTATGTTACTGCACTAGTGCACTATGATGCGGTAAGTAATTTCTTAATATCAATAATTATTTCTCTAGTATCCTGATATTACTCACTAGAACTGAATGGATATGTTGATTTAGGCAATTATCTTAATTCAAATTTAACAAGTTTTTTTTAGACATTTGATTTAAAGAAGTATGTAGGTCTCCTTTTGATGGACGAAAATCATATTTATGATCGCTGATAATGTTAAGGCCTTCCAGGTACTTTAGAAGTTAATAGCTTCCTCCAAAAGCAATGCGATTAGTAGATTGTTGTTGGCTAATGTTTTCTTACCTTTCCTTTTATAGGCTGGACTTGCTCCGTCTTCCAGCATGATGGAAATATTCCTTTTTGTAGGATACTTTTTTTGGTTTGAGTTCATTGACGCATCTCTTGAGAACGATAATAGAAATTCCGTCTGGACCACAAGCATTTTTGACATCGAGCCCTTTCAGGATTCGTTTGACGGGTCCGCTGACGGAACACGATTTCAGTAATTTTCGATTGAACTGCAGGAATATTGGGTGGTGCTGGGACTCTCAAGTTTGTTTTTGATTCTCTAGTTATGCATGTATGTCTGTGCTGTGATTTATTGTTAGCTTACACTGGTTTACACCACTGTCGGCAAGCCAGATTTTTTTAGATCTGACAGCATGCTCATTATTCTTTTTTTTTTTGTTTGTTTTTTTGCCAATGATACAGTCCTATTGTTCGAAGACGCAGATCCAAGGCTTCTTGAGGAAAAAGTAAATAAAACTGTAACAGTATACTATAAGTGGATATTAAAAAATAATTGGAAGATCAACATAAAAAAAAATGTGTTTATGATTTTTAAACATAGAAATAAAAAAAAATGCACAATTAAAAATAAACAAGTAACAAATAAAAATGGTGAACTGCTATTAATATCTAGGACTAAATATAGATGCAGAGTTAAATTTTAAAAAACATCTGGACCATGTCACGAAGAAATTGGCTTCTGCCTGTGGTGTTATAACAAAATGTGTGAATTATATACCAGACATAATGTTTATTTATTTTGTTTATTTATTGTTTCAAAATATTTACAATTTACAATTACAATTTTATAATCAGATAAGTATTAAATGAAATTATATCATTGTCCTACCACCTAGACGCAGAGCGCCTGTATGTGCATCTAAATAATATATATTAATTTATTGCTTATATTGTATTATCTGTAAAACACACAAAACTTTTTACTAATGCTAAAAAGAACTTGATTCTCTATAGTGATTTAAAAAAGTTTTTTAAACAGAATCAGATTTCTCTAAACAAATCTTTTCGACCTTTCTGAAAACAGTTTTGGCTTTACAACATTTTTTACATCAGGTGGTAACAAGTTGTATATTTTCGGACCCAAGATGTTGATTGATCATCTGATTCTATAGAATTCGCTATGGCATTTTGGAACCTGTAAAGGCTGACCAGCCTGACCGCGGGTGTTTTGACAATGTGACGCAACAGGTTGCACATTGAGGTGTTTAAGGCCGTATTACACTCGGGAATTTTTATGGCGCCAGCAATGGCAATTATAATTCAAGGATTCAGGCGCAGTACACCGTTCTCCGTACTAACTACAGTCAGAAATTCTACTCTTCTGACAATTAAAATGACACGGATTCATGCGCAGTACACTGTTCCCGATCAGCTGTCTCTCATTATCAGAAATGGGGCAGGCGCCATTTTAATTGCCCTTGCCCGCGCAATTGGGTAGACATGGATTATTCTGTTATTTTTAACTGTTTATTATTTGGCCGAACCAGGTATGAACAGGTAATGGCCATTTAAACCCACTGGTACTTAAATTAGCAGTTTACATTTGTTATTAAACTTATGGACTGCTAATTCAGCAACTTTTTGCACCTCCTATTTGTAAATAGCAGTAGCTACTTTAACTGGTAATAAAAACGAACAGGTTTGCACATCTCTAATTCTGGGGATATTTTAGGGATTTAGACAGTACCCACTGCTGTTCTGACCGTTGACAATGCTCCAGCTGATCGAAAACGGTTTACTGCGCATGAATACGTGCCATTATAATTGCCGGCGCAAGAGAAAAAATTGCCTAGTCTAATACGGCCTTTATGAATGTAGCAACCCACTGAGTTGAAGAACAGAACACTCAAATTCACGGCCGTCCTATTATATAGCAAGTTTGTAGGGTAAAGGCGGTCTTTTTTATAAATTATTTTTAGAATTTTACTTTGAACTATTTGTAAGGGCCTAATGGCATTTTCATACATTGCACCCCAGACGGTGATACCATAGGTCAACAATGATCCCACCAGACTCCGATAAATCGTGATCAACATGTTCGATGATAGGATATTTCGAAGAATATAAAACCTATATGCTAGAGATTTAATTTTTTTTGTTAGATATTCAGCGTGGACATTCCACTTCAAAAAGCAATCAATCATTACCCCAAGGTATTTTGTGTGGGCGACCTCCTCAATTTTTTCGTTTAATCCTATTTCTATGTGGCTGAAAGAAGGACGATTCACATCAATTTTTGTGAGCGCTAAATAATTTGTTTTTTTAACATTAAGGGTTAATTTATGTATATTAAGCCAGTTCTTAATTTTTTAAAGTCCTTTTATTGTGTTTATTTTCGCTTCTTCCCATGAGGAGCCACTGAAAATTATGGCGGTGTCATCTGCGTATGACACAATTTTACCTCCAACTCTTATGTTATTTATTGAGTTGATATAAGATTGAATAAGATTGACCCGAGGACCGTTCCTTGTGGAACGCCTAAGTATATTAATAGTTTGCTCATCACTTAAGGTTTCTCATATTTTAACCTGTTGTTGGCGTCCAGTTAAGTAGCTCTCGAAGTTCCTCCACACTGTTCCCCTAATTCCACTATGTTCAAGGACTTCCAGAAGTATTTTATGGGAAACGGTGTCGAAAGCCTTTGCAAGGTCTAGGAACACCACCAAGCATTTTTTGTTTTGGTTAATTATATTTGAGGCTTCACTAATCAGACAGCACATTGCGTCCTCGGTATTACGGCCTTCTGTAAAACCGAACTGAGTGTCCGACATAAGGTTATTTAATTTGATAAAATTTGTTAGTCTGACTTAAGTCCTTTCAAAAAGTTTCGCGAAATTATTAATTAAGCTTATTGGTCTATAATTACTTATAAGGTTATGTTTTCCAGATTTGTGTATAGGAATAATAATAGATCTCTTAAATGAAGAGGGCACTATACCAGTCTCATATATGAGATTAAATATGTGCTGAAGGGGTTTTAGAAAATAATTATGAAACTCTTATTGCATCGTAACCAGGAGAACTGTTTGATTTGAGACTCTTGATATGTTCAATGAGTTCATTTTACGACACTGGTCGAAGGAACATTGATCTATTTATGGAATCTGGCTTAAACTGTTCCAGAACATCAGGAATCGGCCTGTTCATTTCAATTGCTATATTAGAAAAATAGTTATTGCAGAAGTTAGACATATCCAGATCATTTCGAAAACTTTTGTTATCACTGTCGATAATATTCAAAGATTCACTGGATTTTTTTCCCTGGTTGGTTGCCTCTGCTATTAACTTATAGATTTTTTTTGTGTCATGCTTGTTTTGTTCAATTCTTGTCTTGTAGTATTGATTTTTTGTGTTATCTATTAGTTTTTTTAAAGTATTGCGATATGCTTTATATTCGGTGTCCCTCTCCACCGTATAATGCATTTGCAATTGTCTTTTCAATCTATATCTCTTTTTTATTGAAACGATTAGACCTTGACTTATCCAAGGCTTTATTTTTTTTATAAGTTTTTTGCATCTTAATTGTTTTGCAGAGCGAATAATAACTCTGAAATTTGTCTAAGAATTTTTGATATGATAATTCGGGTTCATTTAAGTTAAGAATTTCATTCCAACTTTCATTCTTTAAGAGATCATGAAGTTTATTTTTGTTGATTTTAATGATTTTTTTAGTTGGTTCTGAAGATATGTTACCATTGTTCTGACTTGATATGTTCAATATTATTGGATAGTGGTCCGTAATATCATGAGTTATTACATATGAGGAGAAAAACATACTCTCTAAATTAAGGCCATAATGAAAATGACAATTTATTAGGCTTTGTTCAAGTCGCATCTACAATATATGTGTGCTGTTTGGACATTTTCAAACAATGCAATAATACAAAAACTCCAAAGATATCAACATAGAGTTCTTAAATGTTTACATAGACTACCGAGACTATATCCAACCAAATAAATATATAAAAACTATAAAGTTATTAATGTTAATGGCATAATAAAGATAGAAGAATGTAAACTGGTTCATAAAATCCTTAAAAAACAAATAAAAACTAACATAAGTCCGATAAGAAACAGTGATCTGCATGAACACAACACGAGAGCCTGTGACAACTTATATGGGCCAAGATCGAAACAAAATTACAATAAAGATGCTGAAGTCATATAACTCTCTTCCAGTAAACAAAAAAAATACTACAAACGCTAAAGTCTTTGTAAAAAAATAAAACAAATGCTTATACAACAAAGTTCAGTGCAGTTTTAGGATTAAAGACTGTAATGTACTTGTTGTAAATATTTCTAGTGACAATCATTTATCGGGTTTTTCAAAAATTCATGTTTATGTATGTAACAGCAGATGGTATGAATATATAAACATCTAATATTTTTAATTTTTTCACTATACAGGATGTTATGGAGATGACTTATTATATTGAAATTGGTGACTCCTTGGGTGTCCTAGAGAAAGTCTACATGCTTTTTTTTAAATCGAATATCTAAATACTAAGGTAAACACCCTTTTTACCCACATACTGTCGCGCCGTTCCATCTGGATTCACTTAGCAACAATGTGGGTTACTAGAATATACTAACAGTGTTGTCAAATCACACCGCGTGTCTCGCCGTTGCTTGAATACCGGCCGCGCGCCACTTCATACTTCAGTATGTTTCGAGACTCGGGAGTGGAACGACGTTGTCGAGGGTTCCACGTGCTTGACGTATACGAATTTTAAACGTTTTGTTAGTTGTAGCCCGATTTTTTTTTATTGTGAAATTATTCATAATAATAAATGTTGTGATATGATTTCAAATTTGTGTGATATTATCTACTGTTTTATTTTTTTATGGAATTTAATTATAAAACGGATTATTAAAAATAAGATCGAAGGTAAGATAGTATGTACCTTAAAATTGTAGTTTTCTTTGTCTAAAAAGTTTGAAAAAGAAGTGATAACGCGGGTCAAAACGTCTTGTTGTCAAAAACTGAACACGTGCGTTTAGAATTCTGTGTTGCAATATGACAACATCGCCTATAATGCGCTAACCTCTTTTGAACCTGGAGGCTGCCTAAAATATTGATTGCAAATGGCCTCAGGAGCGGCCACGTAAATTTTGAGATTTTATATAAAGTGTATATTTCGCTTAATAATTCAAAGCGCCATTTATGGTTATTTTTCTTCAATTTATTTTCATCTCGGGATTTGCCGGTTTAAATATAATACGTCATTTCCATAACACCCTGTATAAGTTTTCTTGCTACATATGTGAGAGTAAATTCAAATTTTGGTATATAATAATGCCCAAATATTTAGAAGTTTTAGTTTCTTGTATTTCAGAATTCAAGTTTGTACATGTCAATTTTTTAAATTGGGGACGATCAACCGATGTTTTAGAGAATGCAATATAGTTTGTTTTATTAACATTTAGTGATAATTTAAAAACATCCAACCAATTTTTGACATGTTCTACTCCTGCTACAGCTCGCATCTTCACGGCCTCCCAATCTTTATCACTAAAGACAAGCATAGTATCATCCGCATATGATTTTACTTTGCCTTGCATATCTATTTCAGTTAGACTTTTAATATATAGATTAAACAATATTGGACCCAAAACTGTTCCCTGTGGTACACCAATCTGCACATTTTAAGGAGAACTAACAGTTTCTCTAATTTTAACTTTTTGTTCCCTATTTATTAGATAGTTTTGAAAGACCTTCAACACAAGGCCCCTCACTCCATTCTGATCCAAGACATCGAGGAGCTTTTGATGTGGCACCGTGTCGAAAGCATTTGCAAGGTCCAAAAATATAGCTATACAATTATTATTTGAATTCATTTCATCGGCAATGTGCGATATTAATTCATGCAAGGCATCACTCGAGTTTAAACCCTCGGTGAATCCATACTGATGTTTAGGGAGTAAATTATTGATTTTTAAGAAACCTATCAACCTTTCCTTCAAACATTTCTCAAATATTTTTGACAAATTACTAATTAAATTTTTCAAATTCAAATTCAAATTCTTTATTCATGTGCAAAAGTTTTTTAAAATTTTTTACATACGTCAAAGATGTACTGCTTAAGGCAGTTAGTTATCAATAAGATATAGTAAAAAGACAGGACAATTCATATGCCTAATTGACAGAGTCTAGATATCTTATTTCTAGATAAAATCAATTATAAAACCAGTTTAAAAAAGTCAAAACAACACAGTACAGCACAAACAGTTTAAAATAATTTAAAATTAATTGATAGGTCTGTAGTTAGATATTAGGTTAGGATTGTCAGCCTTATAGATTGGGGATATAATAGACCTCTTAAACTCTTTTGGTACGATTCCAGTATTAAAAATTAAATTTATAATATGTTTTAATGGTTTTAATAAATAAAGATGTAATAGTTTCAAATATTTAGCCATACCGTGATTCAGAAGCGCCATAATTTTTTAGGCTGTTTATATGCTTAATAATATCATTTTCTGAAACTGGTTTTAAGTACATTGATTTATCTATTATATTTACAGGAAAGGTTACATTACAATCAGGAATGCGTTGATACATTTCAGTACCAAAGGAAAAAAAATAGGCATTGCAGTGATCTGCCATTTCTTTATCATTTCTTCATTTTGATCGTTAAGAATTTGTAAATTGTTATTACTTTTTTTACGTCTTTCATTGGTGGCTTCAGAAATTATTTGATAGGTTTTTCTCAAGTTATTAATGTTTCGTTTTTATAGTAGTCGTTTTTAGTTTTTAAGATTATTTTATTTAAATTGTTTCTAAACATTTTACTGTAGTGTCATTTTTTTGCAGTTTTTTTTAACGTTTATCTCTAGTTTTTATAGAATTAATTAAACCATTCCATATATTCCATATCCAAGGTTTAATCTTTTTATGAACTTTGATTTTTATATTTTCAATAAATATTGACAAGCTTCAAAGCATGGATGAAATTTGTCATAAAAAATATGTGCTGCTATTTCTGGATTATTTTCACTACATATGCTCTCCCAAGTTTCAGCTTCAAATTACCTTTTCAATGCATCTGTATCAATTTTAGTTACTGTTTTGTATGTATCATGTGATGATATACTGATCATAATAGGGTTATGATCAGTTATGTCATATTTGATCACATATGAGCTAGTATGTATATTTTTAGTTTTTATATTATTTCTTAGGAAAATAGGATCCAAGCATGACCGACTCCGTGGTCTTGTATTTATGTAAGACAAAAACCCATGTGAATGTAGAGTTGCCTGATAATCGTTGATTATATGATTGGCCGCATCTAGGAGGTCAATGTCAATGTATCCTATTAAAATTTCAATATTTTTATTTAGATAGTTAGTTATAAAACTCTCAAGGTCAAAAATAAAAGAGCAAACAGAGGTTTGGGGAGACCTATATATGGCGCTAATCCCAACAGTCAAATTATTATTGACCCTTAAATTTACCCTAGCAACACATACCTTCGAAAATTCAAGTTTCACAGTATTAACTTCTACATTGAGATTTGACCTAACCAACAGTATTACACCATCGTTTTTATATATATAAATTGAAATTAGCAGTTGATTGTTCCCAAATCATTTATTTTATGTTTATATACCACAGTATTTACACAAGTCAAGTAAGTAATGCTAAAACGTCAAATATTATTAAGATTAAAAATATTACAAGAAAGACATGAAAATTCACACTAACATTTCTTCAAGTTTACACATTAGTATATTTAAAACAAGTTAGTTAAAATCAACAAAAAGAAGCCTTACAACATGTTAAAATTGACAATTCACAAATCTGAAAAGTCTTAATTAAAAGTACTATAGAATCCCTTACCGAGGATAAAATTCTTTAGAACCCGCCTAAAAACAATTGGTGACATTTCCCGAACAGGAGGCGGCAATTTATTGTAGAGGCGCACTCCAAGGAAGCCAGGACCATCCTGACATCTCTGGAGTCGTCTGTAAGTCGGTACTATATGCCCTCGATTTCGCGTTCCATAAGAGTGAACATCCTCATGTCTCCTGAGCATATGCAGGTTGTTCTTCACACACATTAGACAATCCAAAATAAATTGGGAAGGCAACGTTAAAATCCACAGGGACACAAAAGCCTGTCTACAGTCCTCTCGATAAGATAGGTTAGCAATTATCCTTACTGCACGCCTTTGGACTCGAAAAACATCCATGGCACCAGTGCAATGGCCCTAAACCAAGATTGCATAAGTGATGTGGGAATGCAGAAGAGCAAAGTAGGCCTGCCTCAAGACACGCTGCGAAACATTGTCCGAGAGCCCACGAAGTGAAAATGTATTTGAGCTCAGTCTGGAGACCAAGAGGGACTCCATAGTAACCTAGAATCCAAGTTTACACCCAAAAACCTTACAGGTTCATCCTCCTCAGGAAGCCATCTCACCGAGAAGACCATCCTTTGGGTCTTATCAATGTTCAAAAAAAGCTTGTGGGCCCTAAACCAGCCCTCGGCCCTGTCCAAGGCCACACGTGGCCCATCGACCGACTCGTCATAGTCCCGGCCCCGGCAAGCAATGTTAGTGTCATCCGCAAAGATGGTATAGTGACTGGTGGGATCGGCTTGAGGTGTATGTATAGAAAAAATAAAAGGGAACCCAGAATTGATCCTTGTGGGACACCAATCACCACTTCAATCTCCGCGGAGTCCACACCACCCACTTTCACGACCTGAGGACGATTTGACAGATAGCTGGACAGGACCCCAATACTAGCCTCAGAAAAGTTATACTTGAGTTTTTCCAACAAAAGCTCGCGCTACACACAATCAAAAACCTTGCTTAGGTCACAGAAGGTGCTCGATAGGTAGGCTCCATTCTCGAAGGAATCCTGTATCTGAGAAATCAAGTTTATGATAGCTGATGTTGTGCTGAGTCCACTTCTAAATCCAAACTGACTATTCGTGAACAGGCTCTCACGTTGAAAGAAACTCAGTATACGTATTGCCAAGAACTTCTCGAAAACTTTCGACAATATCGGCAAGAGTGATATCGGTCTATAATTTGAGGGATCACTAGTATCCCCCTTCTTATACACTGGAATCACAACCGCCCTCTTGAGTGCTGATGGAAAGCATCCCTCACGAAGACTGATTTATTATTTTTGTCAATGGAATTATTATCAGCTCCCTAATGATCTCAACCGTGTAACCATAGCAGTCCCTACTTTTCTTATTTCTAATACTATTTATTATATCTCTAATCTCATTATAAGTGGCCTCCTGAAAGTCAAATGTACTCACAGGAACATGTTGTATAAAAGAGAGGGGATCAACATCTGAGACGCCAAGTTGTGCTTGTAGTTCAAGCGCTACATTTACAAAAAAGGAATTAAGTTCATTTGGTGGAATATTTGGGACTCAGACTTCCCCAACCCTTTACGATGATCATTGACGATGCTCCACATACACTTCACAGGATTTGATTGTAATTGAAAACACTCAGACAATACTATTGTCACAAAAGTTAATCCGAAAGCTTTCCAAAAATATCAGTAATTAATCAAAATTCTTTCTAATGCTTCTGATGTTGATGTGTAGTATGTTCAAAAATTTTTCATTGACGTTAATTTTATTTGAT
Source organism: Barypeithes pellucidus (assembly GCA_963991005.1). NCBI lineage: Eukaryota > Metazoa > Arthropoda > Insecta > Coleoptera > Curculionidae > Barypeithes > Barypeithes pellucidus. Next base: position 47,981,192 of record OZ022556.1, on the reverse strand, counting down.
ACCTCAACAGCATCAATAACTTCATTAATAACATAACTCTGAATAGAAATTAACAAATCATTCTCTTGTGCAATAGCCATTAACCAATAATAAATAAATGGTCTTCTATTATATCACATTTTAATCTGCATATGCCGTTTTATTTTGCAGCATCATTTTATGATTTTCGGATAAGTTATGATAAACTATCTTAAAACATATATGTACATCTGCGATAAAAATCTTGCACATACAGGTATCTCATACCTAGGTGCAGATATATTTTTACAACTTTGTGAATCAATAATTATTGTAAATCTTTATTAATTTGAAATAAATTTGAAATTTGAAGGTCTTTCGGTTCAAGGGTGTGCTATCGTTGCCACGAAACGTTAACTCAAAGAGCAATTTTTTTTTATAAGGTTTTCTAAGGTGTTTTTAGTAAGCATTTCCAGTGACATTTAAATAATTAGGTGTATCTCATGATGATGTCATTAGAGTATTTGTCCTGGGGATCTTATACTCGTAATAATTTATGGTTGTAGATAATAAAGTAACAGAAAATAATTAGTTTAAATTGGTGTCATGTGTCAAAATGTTTTAGTGGAAAATTACTCTTGGTTAGTTAGCATTTAGTACGTATTATGTGCTGCTATATTTGAAAATTTCTTTATGCGTTTAACAAGATGTACAGTGATATGGATGCCACTTTTAGCATTCTTTTCCTTAATTCTTCATTTCGATATGATTACATTTAGAGTTTTAAAGAATCCTATTCCCTATTAGCCATATGCACCAAATGTAATTCCCAATCAATGAGTATTATTTTAAGTTTAAAGATAAACGGCACTTTTATATCAAATTATTTTCTTAATTTTGTTGAGGCGGCAAAATTAACCACATACATATGTCAAAATTCCCGCATTAATGATGTAGAGGCACATTTATAAAATATGAATGTATGTATTAGGCTTAAGTTTTTAGGGCAAAATGTTCATGAAAATCTATTAATAGACAATGTGCCCTTTTTGGCTACATACGCACTACTACATATAGTTTATTCCCTCAATGGCACCATCGTAAGAGCATATGAAAAGAATTTATTAAAAATGGTACATTCTTTAAGTTTTTAATGTAAAATTTAAACTATTAAACAAAAAACAATATACGCTAAAATAATTTACCCCCAGTTAAAGAAAAAAGGGACATTTATAAATAAATTGGTGCAATCTTTAAACTTAACGTTGAGGGCAGAACTTTCATAAATATCTACAATCTGGTTTATTCGCCATATAGATATATTACTGCTTTCTTTACATATATATTAGATATTATTTTACAAATTATAATTGCTTATTGTCTAATATCATATGCTACTTTTATTCTTGCACCTGGGCAACTAAATGCCTGTTTGTGCAACAAAATACTATAGTTCTTAATCTTTAGTAAATCATTACATTACAATTTATGTTATATCTCCCTGTAAGTGAGTTACATAAGTGCTCTTTCAAATATTTTAGCATTCTCAAATATAAACATTCTGCATTTAATACTAAAACACTTAACTCGATTTATACTTCTAATAGTTGTAGGTAAAATAGTATACAATCTTGGAGCCAAATGATTAAAAGATTTTGGATTTAAAGTTTTATGACTAACTGGTATTATTAAGTGTCTATTTACATTTTTTCTTGTTTGATGAATATGGTCTATTCTTTTTTTTTCTTTTTTATACATATAAATGCAGTTGATAAGATACAATTTTTGTACATTAAAAATCTTCTCATTATACAATAAACTGGTAGTATATAGTTTACCTTTTTTATGAATCACCTTCAGAATGTAGTTCTGTACAACCCTGCAATGGCTTTAATTTACCCTTATAGGTCCCTCCCCAAACCGCGATACCATAACGCAGCACAGACTCCACCAAGGATTTGTAGATCAAAATAGCCAATTTGGTATTCAAAATTTCCCTCAGGATATAGAATTTATACACCAACTTGCGAATCTTTGACGCTACATTATTGATGTGATGTGTCCATTTAAGGTTTTAATCTACAACCACTCCAAGATATTTTGTTCGACTACATGATCGTATCACATCTCTATCATTAATACTTATACAATCAAAAGATGGCCTATCTGTCATTTTTGGGGAAAAAGCTATATACTGCGTGTTTTGGAGATTCAGGGAGAGTTTAAAATGGTCAAGCCATTTTTTCACTTTGATGGACCCTAATCTTACCTGGTCTTTAGTTTCCTCCCACCTTGTCCCTTTAAATATAAGGCCGTATCATCAGCATATGAAATAGTTTCACCCTCAAGTTGCATGTTAAGCAATGAATTGATGTATGTAATAAAGAGGATAGGTCCAAGAATTGTTCCTTGAGGTATCTTACCTGGTCTTTAGTTTCCTCCCACCTTGTCCCTTTAAATATTAAAGCCGTATCATCAGCATATGAAATAGTTTCACCCTCAAGTTGCATGTTAAGCAATGAATTGATGTATGTAATAAAGAGGATAGGTCCAAGAATTGTTCCTTGAGGTATCTTACCTGGTCTTTAGTTTCCTCCCACCTTGTCCCTTTAAATATTAAAGCCGTATCATCAGCATATGAAATAGTTTCACCCTCAAGTTGCATGTTAAGCAATGAATTGATGTATGTAATAAAGAGGATAGGTCCAAGAATTGTTCCTTGAGGTATCTTACCTGGTCTTTAGTTTCCTCCCACCTTGTCCCTTTAAATATTAAAGCCGTATCATCAGCATATGAAATAGTTTCACCCTCAAGTTGCATGTTAAGCAATGAATTGATGTATGTAATAAAGAGGATAGGTCCAAGAATTGTTCCTTGAGGTATGCCGGTTTTAATTGTTTCTGGGCTACTGGTCAAACTATTAATTTTGGTATATTGAGATCGGTCCAATAAATAGTTTTCAAAAACTCTCCACGCAGTACCTCTGATTCCATAATGTTCTAAGATATCTAGAAGGTTTTTATGAGGCACAGTGTCGAACGCCTTTGCGAGATCTATAAAGACAACAATTGTTTTGCACCTGTCATCCATATTTGTGGATATTTTAGATGTAAGGAGTTGTATAGCATCTGTGGTGCTAACACACTCGGTGAAACCAAATTGGTTTCTTGATAATACGTTTTTGTTACAGAAAAAATTAACCAGTCTCTGCTTTAATGCCTTCTCAAAAATTGTTGCTTGGTTACTTATGAGACTGATAGGGCGGTAATTCTGAATCTTATTTGTGATTTGGGCACTGGGGTAATAATCGATGTTTTAAAATGAGAGGGGACTACTCCACTTTTAAATATTAAGTTAATAATATGTGTCAGAGGAGGGGTTATACTTAAGTGAAGTATTTTTATTAACAGCAGATATTCCATCTTTTCCTGAGGCACTATTTGTTTTTAATGATGATATATGGGTAATAATCTCTGCCTCTGAGACAGGGCTCAAAAATATAGAGCAGTCCAAACCATTGGTTAGTTGAAAAGGTCTGTCTGGTACAGTAATCATCTTTTCTAGTTCTGTCCCCACATTTATAAAGTAATTGTTACAAAAATCTATCATTTCTATCCCACTCTCAAACTCTGTATCATCATTTTTTAAAATTTTTAACTGTTTGTTACTCTTTATCTTCTCATGTCCTGTTAACTTGTTAATTGTTTTATAGATTTTTTTATATTGTTTTTGTTAATTGTTTTATAGATTTTTTTATATTGTTTTTATTTTCCGTTATTTCTTTCATGTAGTAATCATACTTCATTTTCTTTATTAATTTGTTAAGGCTGTTTCGATAGGTTTTATATTCAGATTCAAGTAATGGATTTGCATTTTTTAACAATTTCCTCTTAAGGTTTTATTGAGGTAATTAATCCATTTGTTATCCACTGTTGGATTTGTTTGTTAGTTTTGAGCCTCTTAGACTGTTCGATAGAATTCAATAATTGTGATATACAGACTTCTGTTGCATTATTAGGATCACTGGATTCAAAAACTTGAGCCCAGCTGTCTGAGGAGAGTTTTTGTTTTAAAATTTCATAATCAATCATTTGTTGGATGTTCATTAATGGTTCTTGTAGGTCTTTTCACTTGGAAGAACTGTGCCCCGTAACATTAATATTATTGGGTAATGGTCTGTAATGTAGGTGTCCAAAATGAATGACTCAAGAGAAAGCTGTTTGGTTTTATTTTTAATAAAGAAATGATCAATGCAAATTTCGGTATCATATCTCGTGGTATTATGAATATAAGATACATAACCAAATCTTCCTAAGGATATTCATTTACAATTGGATCCTTTATTGTTTTTAGGTTTATGTTAATGTCACCTGTAAAAATTTCGATCATACTGTTTAAGATGCCTGAAAAATGTTCGCATAGGTCATCAAGAAAGAATCGATCATTTGCTTTAGGTGATTTGTAAACTGCAGATATACCAAAAGAGAAACCACAAAGCACACACATTTTAGATTTTTCCAATTTTGACTAACATCGGGGTTTAATGTGGATCTAATCAATATGAGAATGCCGTCATTTCGATTAAAGTCTCCCTGATTGTAGTATGTGTTATATCCCGGAATAGTGTAAAGATTACATGCTTCCAATTTAAAACATTCAGTTAAAACAAACACGTCACAGTATGTTAGCTTACCCTGTTCAATGAGTAGTATTATTTATCGAAATTTTCTGTAGCGCTTCTTATATTTAACTAATAACGTTCAGTAATCTAGGCGACATGCCTATAGACCCACACAATGGGCCCAATCCAATCAGTCGTTCTGCCTTACCTTCAGTTAAGTTTCAAGTTCGTTAAGTATGACCTCTTGATCAGTTTGCACCATATTTTGGTCCATAATCAGTTTTATTTCTTAGATGGTTTAAGTGATATTGGTGAGTAGGACAACTAATGTTATTGGCCGCATGATTCGGATCATATTTAGTTGAGAAATGTTTGTTTGCGTGAATGTATTTTGTACATTTTTTACTTGAACATTCTTTGGCATCATGTTATCCACTACATTCTACACAAACTGCCCGTCCATCACAGTTTATGTTCTTGTGAAAGAATCCTTAGCACCTGTAGCATTACCAAAGTAACATAAATTACTCACCAGATCAAAAAAATTATGGAAACCAGATAACTATAGATGAGTCTTTTTTAGGTTAAATAATACTGTAGTAAAAAACAAATTCAGTGTGATACATCAAAATATTCAATCGATTGGGAACAGCGTTGATCGTATAGAAGCGTTACTTAAGGACAAGCCAGAATGTTTTTGTTTATGTCTTACAGAACACTGGAAAACACAACAACAGTTGTCAAAAATAGGAATAAAGGGTTTTAAATTAGCAGCATGTTTTTGCAGAGGAGAAGGTCAACATGGAGGTAGTGCAGTGTATATAAAAAAATCAATGAATTTTAAGGTCTTTAAAAGTATTAATAATTTATCTGTACAAAATGAATGTGAATGTGCCGCCATTGAATGTTTCATTAATGGTAAAAAAACTGTTATTATATCTGTATATCGACCACCCGCAGGTAGCAAAGAACTTTTTTATGTTAAGCTAGAAAATATGTTAAGTAAAATTGACAATAATAACTCCTTAGTTTTTATTGCAGGGGATTTTAATATTGAGATGCTGAAAGATAATGTAAATAAAATTTCTTTGTTTTCACTTTTAAATTTCTATAACATAAAAGGTACAGTTTTTCAAAGCACTAGAGTTACCCAGAGCACTGAGAGTTGTTTGGATAACATCTTTACCAGTCTGGAAACTGCTTATCATACTGACGTTATCGAAACACATATCTCTGATCACATGGCACAAGTAATAACCTTCGAGATGAACAAAACAAAAAACAATCTTATTCATAAAAGATTCTTTTCGGAAGAAAATAAACGCGAATTCCAAAGGGCTTTGAAAGAACAGAATTGGGAAGATGTTTTTCAAATAGATAAAAAAAAAGTTAATCGCCAGTGGGATACTTTTATGGATACCTATATCAGAATTTTTAATCAGTGTTTTCCTAAAACTCTAGTGTATGAAAACAAAAAAACAACACAGAGAAGTAGGGAAACTGTAGAATGTAAGAAAAGGTTGGACACATTGCTGGTATTATCGAGAAAATATAATTTATATAAACCTTTCTACACCGAGACAAAAAAAGAGTATGATAAGCTTCTCAAAGCAGAAAAATCTAACAGTTATGAAAAGAAGGTTAGGACCTCAGATAATAAAAATAAATGTTTATGGGCCATTTGTAATGAGATAAATGGTAAACTAAACATAAATGAAAATCATTTTGGTGAAAATCCTCAGAAGCTGGTGAATGATTTTAACAATCATCTATTAAGTATAATACCAGAAATGATGAGAAATAAAAATATAACCCCTTTTCAGTGTAAGATCCCAGACAATAACCAATCGATGTTTCTGCAACCTATCACTAACAATGAATTATTAGATATAACGCGCAAATTAAAAAACAAATACAGTAGCGGTGACGATGAAATCCCAACAAGTATAGTTAAACTCTCGATTGTAGATATTGTTAGTGTTCTGAAACATATAATAAATAATTCAATGAGATATGGTATTGTACCAAAACAACTTAAAGTTGCCAAGATAAAACCTCTTTATAAAAAAGGCTCTCCCAAAGATTTAAATAATTTTCGGCCTATAAGCTTACTTCCTAGTTTTTCTAAGATTTTTGAACTAGTAATGTGTTCTCGATTGATTAATTTTATGAATAAATGTAAGCTTTTCTCTCAAACACAGCATGGCTATTTGACAGGTAGATCCACCACTACTGCAATTTTTCAATTTACAAAGGCCATTTTAGATCAGTTGGAAAATAAAAACCTGGCTCTAGGTATATTTCTGGACTTAAGCAAAGCGTATGACTGCATCGATAGGAATTTATTATTGTATAAACTGAATAAATATGGAATTAGAGGAAATGCACATGAGTGGATAAGGTCTTATCTGTCGGATAGAATGCAAAGAGTGGTATTTCAGGATTGTAACAACGAAGTAAAATCTGATTTACAAAGAAACAGTATTGGCATAGCTCAGGGGAGTATATTGGGGCCTATACTATTCATTATATTTTTAAATGACCTCAATAGTATCGAAAGCAGTTGTTGTTCAACAACAAACTATGCAGATGACACGAATCTCCTTGTATCAGGATCAAATATTGAGGATCTTATTAACAATGCAGAAAATGCTTTTGTTATAATCGGCAACTGGTTTTCACAAAATAAATTAATTTTAAATGACGAGAAAACTAAATTACTTCTTTTCAGGACCAAGCAAAGTAAATTGAATAAACCTGATAAAATCACTCTAGGTGACAAACAGATAATTTTAGATAATAATACAAAATTTTTAGGTATTACTATAGAAGAATTTTTATCATGGGGGAATCATATTGATGGTTTGTGTCTGAAACTGAGTAGTATAGGTTATGGAATAAAAGTAGTGGCTAAATATATGAACTTAAACACCTTAAAAATTCTATACTATGCAAATTTTGAGTCCGTCCTGAGATATGGCATACTGTTCTGGGGAAGTAGCTCTGAACTACAAAGGGTTTTTGTAATACAAAAGAGAGCAATAAGGATAATTAATAAAATGAACCTTTTAGATTCCTGTAGGGGAATATTTAAACGGATGAATATTCTAACAGTCTATGGGCTTTATATTTTTGAATGTCTGATGTTTTTGTTTAGGAATAAGAACAAGTTTGAAACTGTAAATGTCGATCTTAACTATACAAGAACAAAAAACTTATTATATCCTCGTCACCGTTTAACTATCACAGAAAAGAATCCTTATTATATGTGTATCAAACTTTTTAACAAGCTGCCAAATGATATAAAATCTATTACCAGTGTGTCAAAGTGGAAAAAAACATTAAAAAAAGTGTTAATAGATATTGAACCCTATACATTAGTGGACTTTTGAGACAAGGAATGGTAAACCCATTCCATTTTATGACGTCATTTCACTTTCATCCTACTTTGTAGAATCTAATTTGAAATAAAGAAGTATTATTATTATTATTATTATTATCTCGGTACGCTAAGGTCTGCAAAGACTGGACATCTCTGCCTTCCAAGATAAACATTTTTCTCCATCATAGCGTTGCGGAACAGGCCCGCAGAGCACTCCAAAAAAATGTTTTTTTTGTTCTTAGGTGTTTTTATAAACGTCACTCTTAGGTTATCATCGTCCGATATCCAAGTATTTTGCCTTCTTAAACATTTTACAATTTCTTCGGGATCCTGATTTTGAGCTTTATTCATTTCAACAATTCTTATTCTCGTTGGTCTCTTTTTAATCAACGGAATACCTATTTGATCACTATCTTCCTTAGTTGGACATTTAATTATAACATCACCAGCCATTGTTTTTCTCATTTTCTTCACCCCTATGTTTAAATCAGATGGGTTAAGGTTTTCCTGTATTAACTTCTCTGTCTTGTTAGCATCTTATTTGTTCTTTGCTCTTATTATATTGGTTCGCTCCGAATTTTGAGCCTGCTGCTGCTTGCTGCCCGTGACAATCATATCTGCATAGCTCTTGTGTTGAACATTCAGGACCATCATTCTGCTTTTTTTTTTAATTTCTGATACATCTTTACATATACGCCAAAATAATTTATAACAGCCAACTGGTGAGCTGAGTGTATAAACCGCAGTATAGTTGCTGCTCCGCAGAGTATGTTGGATAAACGGGAAGAACGTTTAAGAAATTAGTTAACTTGAACCTTCATGTTCAAGCTGGCTTGTAGTCGTCTATATAAGCAGATATATTTGTAAAATACTTTATAGTGCTTGAAAAACTTTTAAAACTATGAATTTTAAAATCCAATAAAAAGCTCAAATACTTTGGTAATATATTCGGTCTGCTAAGCACAAATTAGTACCGACTGGAGTGCTTGCAAATAAAGTTCTTTAAATACTATAAATATTTGAATTATTTTTCTTAAATTACTACCCAGCTCTGGAAGTGGCAAGATATCGTTGAAATAAAGTTTAGATTGAAATACCATTGCTTGAATGTAACATTTTGTATTTTTTTTTAGTGAAAGCGGGTGGCATGAGGATTACTCAAAACAAAACGAGACGAGATTCTGGAGGACTTACTGAAGATACCACTGGTATTACTATTACGGGAAGCCCCCCTAGGACAACCACTGTATCGGGAGCTGTAGTTAAAGGACATGCTGACTTTACCCCTGAAGCTGTTCAGAGCTTTCACAAAGAGAAACCACCAGTTGCTCATGCCACCAAGTCCTCTAGTCATATTATTCAACAACCTAGAAAGTAGGCTTATTCTGTGCGTTTAATAACAGAGTCAGATGTGTTTAATTGAAGGTGCAACAAAAGAAGGGTATATGTTCATTCCTGGTCGCAAATAATATGCTGTACCTGTGTATTATCAAATATGTTTAATGGAGAAACAAGTTATTAACCTCTTTTTTTTAATTTAAATCTTATTTCTCTACGAGTTTTTGTACCCTCTGTAACCTCTAATAATCTATTAGTCACGTATGTAGAAATCTTTCTGATAACTTTGATTAAAATAATTGTTTAAATCTTAAGTAACCCGCATTTTCAAGTTGTAGGAAAATAAATGCTTTTATTTGCGTCGGTAATCGTGATGTAAAACTGACTATTATAGTTATTTCTAATAGTCTAAGATGTTACGCTCGGAAACAAATAACTCGTTGTTTTCTTACATGAGCTTTATTATAAATTAATTTTTTTGAGTAATTTATTTTACCTCTTTCCAAACTGAAAATGATATTTTTGTACAAATTTTATTTATTTACATTTTATGGTATTATATCGTTTTAAATTCAAATTTGATCTCCTAACATCCAATTTTTTTCCATTGGTAATTAATGACATCTCCCTTCTTTTTCAGTACCATTCAATTGATATTTACTACTTTCTGACTATGTTTGTTAACGGATATATTATACATTTTTATTTTTTCGTTCTTATGTTTTGCATTTATGAAGCATTTGCATAATATTTTTTTAGTAATCTATGTAAAATAGAAAAATATATTTTATATTCATAAGAGGGAACTAAATTTTACTTATGTCCCTTTAAAATAGTTAGGGAGCGGCAGACTTGCGTTAACCGTTTAAATAAAATAGGTTTTCAAATAAAATATCAAAAAGTTTAGAATAGTGGAAGCAAATGCTGACAATGATGAATCCCACGCCTATTGGCGTGGAAAAACATTTACTGATAGCATATTCTCATCATTAACTTAATTATGTTAAATAAAATGCACTTCGTATGTTCTTACCGATCAAGCTTATACTAAGTAAATGGTCTCTAAAGCGGTCTCTGCGTTTTTCCGCATAAAATTAGATCAGTATATATTTTTTTTCTCAACAAATCGTGTAACGCAATAGATCACAACCTCTCCGTCAGTCGACATGCATAAACCCAAAACAACTACTCCTGTGAGATTTCCACGCGGAACATTATACAATAAATTTTATTCAGAAATTATGGATTTACAAAATTGTATGATTAAATAAGTATTTAATATACAAAAGTGTATTTATGTTATGGTACGTAAGTAACGCTTACTTGTGTATATCGGGTTCGTTCTTACTTCGTAATTCTTAATTTTTAAGGTTTGTGTTATGCATAAATAATTTGCTTCCTAATTAAATATATTTTTAAATTCTGTAGTCCTTATTCTATTTTAAATATTTTTATGTTGTTAAAATTTAGAGAAATCATATTATCATTTTAGCACGAGTGTGATAACTTACAGTATTTTTTAAAGATTTATATTTATGCATAAACGTTGACAGACTCCTCACATTGGAAATGTTACCTGAAAAAAGCAATTCTGAAGAATACAGTTTATTGCTCTTAAATATAACTTTTAATATATACTTTTGGGCTATAGTCAACTTGTAAAGGGCACTGTTATATACATAGACCTCCCCAGGCCAAAAGTCCGTAGTCAGTCAACGATTCAACATATAATGAGTAGTTTTTTATTTAAAATTGTCCGGAGTATATAAAACTTGTGTGAATCAAAGATCTAATTTTCTTAAGAGAGATAATGGATGTGCGGGTACCACTTTAGAAATTGATCTATTATTATGCCGATATATTTTGTTACCTGTTTATCATCAATCATGATATTTGTGAAATCATGTCTATTGGTCATGGAAAATGCAATGTAATTTGTTCTAGTTAAGTTAAGAGACGATTGAAAACTTTCGAACCATCTTTTAGTCACATTTCATCTGTTAATCATTTTGTCTTTTACTCTCCGCCAAGTACCATCACTGAAAATCAGCACGATCTCATCAGCAGAGGATACCACGGAACCACCGATGTCCGGCGATAACAAGCTGTTCATATACATTTTCTGAATAAGATAAGGCTGTGGCTTGTGGCACCCCAATCCTTAGAACCTGCTCCCAAGAAGATAATTTTGCAGCAGTTTCCACACAGTTCCGCCGGCCCCATAGTGCCAGAGGACACCAAGAAGTTTATCGTGTAGAACGCTTTTGCCATATCTATAAAGACGGCGGCACACTTTTTCCCTATATTTAAGCGAGTGATCTCTTAAGTCACATTATAAAAGGCGTCCTCCGTATCACCTCTCGGCCGAAAACCGTACTGATTCCTCGGTAAAACGATCTTTAAAATCAAACAATCTGTACTTTATACATTTTTCAAACAGTTTGATCAAATTACTTATTAAACTTATAGGTCGATAGTTGCTTATTATTGTCGTAGTACTATTAATCTGAGTGATAACAGTTATTTTAAAATGAGAAGGCATGGTCTTTGTTACAAAAATTATATTTATGGTATGTAAATAATGGTTTTAGAATTTTGGTGTTTCCATTTGAAAATCTATATTTTTGCACTTTTCTCAATTTAATTTTAGCTTATTGTTTGAACACATTTTATTTAAATTATTTAGATATTTTTTAAAATTGTTCACTATATTTTTCAAAATTGTTCACTATATTTTTGTAACGACCTCCTTTTCATTTTGTCTTTATCTTTAATAGATATTATTATTTCGTTAGTATTCCTTGATCTTTCTATAGTGTTTAACTAATAGAAACATCCAGTGGTTGCTTTATGTTTTAGTTTATTATATGTTGTGATAAAACTGGAAGTTGACGAATCCTAATGCGGATCATTTACAACGTGCGTCCAATTCTGAACACTACTTAGAGAAGCACTATCACCGCTTTTATTATTTTGAGTTTTATTATTTGTTGGTCCGCGATCAGTTATGTGTGCATCCAAAATAAACGATTCCCAACCGAAATAACTTGCTCTTATTTTGGAAAGAGATTTAATCAATGTTTAAAATGATTTACCACTTATCCAGTTAAAATTTTATGAGTAACATTTAGGCCTCCCAGCGGGTTAAACCACGAAGGCTGCAAATGGCCTTTAAAAACGCCCCCCTTCACTATAAAATTCACGTATCTTTCCCCACTTTTAATATTATTTACTGGAAGCAAGATATTAAGGGCGGGAAGTTTCTAAATAAACAATTTCAATTTAATATTTTCATTTTTCCTAATTATAGTTTTTCCATAATCAAACGGTTGAGTTTTTGTATAGATATATACCCTGTAGACAATTGTCCAATTTGTGGGGTCGTAATATGGTACTTACTGCACAGGTTTAACAGTTTTTCAGTCCTGGATAACATCAGATTACACTAAACTTATTTATACACTAAGGTGTATAAAACTTAAGATAGATCGAGAAGGCAGCATTGTTCTGATGAACCCATCCCTGAACTAGGCACTAACAACTTTTTGTCACACCATGCAACTTCACATACTGAGTCGGTATCGTTGTTGTCACAGGGAGCCTGATGATGAGAAGTTGATTGGACATTTTTTTTTGGAAAAACTTCGTTATATCTGACGTATGTTGTTTTACTGTCTTCATATTTTTTTCCGGATTAAAATATTATAGTATTACGGGGTAACCGAGATATGGGGGGGGGGGGGGTTCCCCAAAATGCACAATTCTCAAAAACATCCCGTATATCAAAAACAAGGCGGCCTAGAAAAATTCTGATTACCGCATCTTCTGTTTGACAAAAAAGCACAGTGCCTGCGAGAACCGTATCGTTCTATCTGTACTAATAACGGAGATACCCCGTAAAACTACCGAAAAATCAACATCACTTTTTGATTGATTGAGATACCCAGCAAAAAAAGGGATAAGCCTTTACATTGGATTACAATCACGAAACAGAATTTAAATTGATATTGCTTTAGAAAAACATCAGGAATCGATACAAACATGAGAGGATTATAAAGTTAACCAAACGAAAAAATACTATTACAATCGGGAGATTTCCAAAAGACAAAAATTGGCATTAAACAGTATACTTAGTTCTAGAGTAAAAGATGAAAATCTTTGCAAGCTTTCTACCAATAAAGGTCAAAAACACCTGATTTTAAAACACTTGAGCCTAAGTTATTGTCAAGTAACTTGTTCTTTTTGCAAAATACCTGTGCACAGGTATTCTTCTGAATGTGTAGATTTCGCTGGAAAGTTTACCATATTATGTAAACATAACCGTTCTGTTTGTTGATTGTGCTAAATAAGAAGAGAATGAAAGTCAATATGGTGTAACAATAGTATGTCTCCTGCTTGGTCTGTTACAAAAACGGATAAGTAGATGAAAGCGAACGCACCTCTAAATTTGTGAGTGTCTTAAACAATAGAAGAAAAAAATTGATAGTACTTTTATGAAATAACAGTACCTACTTAAATTTTAACAATTTAGATGATATGTGACTCAAATTCACAACAGCCACTTCAATGTTATATAGGATTTAGTCAACTTAAGTACCAGCAAATTTGAGTCTCAAACTTTTCAAGACATAAAATACTTTTGAGACAGCAAATAAAAGTAGTCCCAATTGCGATTTTATTCGACCAGAAAGAAAAGAACAAAACCAACTTCAAACAACAAAAAAATCTAATAAAAACAAGTAGACGACAATAATAATGTTTTAAATGGTAAACCTAATCACTTGTATTTTAAAGGTCGATTCTCACACCAGTGGCGGAACTTAAAAATTTGGGCTCCCCGCAAAAATTATTAGGCCCTATAAAATGATTTATTTAGTTAAGTTGGAATAACGTAAATTATAGATATAGATGTTACTCCTAAGAATAAAAAATAAAAAACTGATGATTCCTATGAGAGAAAATTTTTTTTATGCTCTTTAAAAACTAATATACTAAAAATCACATTTATTATATCATATTATTATAATAATATTATTCCAAAACCCATAAAAAGTGACCCCACTATTATTTTCTGAATAACTTTATTGTTTAAAATCATTTTTAAACTACATTTCCAGGAAATATTTACAAAAGTACAAGTTTTCGTAAAATGAATTTAAAAATACATAATAAGATCGAATAATTAGAATATCATACAGGACAGGTTAAAATAAGAAGTTACTTTAAACAAGTCGCAAAAATAAGTTAATTTTTTTTTCATTTCAATTGTGGTTTATCTTATATCTTTATCTTATATTCTCAACAAAAAAACCATCCAGAGATTTTTTGATATTTCAATGGAAATAAAAAAATCTCTGAAATGAATCTCGTGTTTTTTATTGAGAATATAAGAGGGTTTAACATATAAAGCCCAATTATTTGAAAAAATAATTAACTTATTTTTGCGACTTGTTTAAAGTAACTTCTTATTTTAACCTGCCCTGTATGAGATTCTAATTATACATAAAAGTAAATTAATATTGATAAAATCTTAAGTCTAATATAGTAAATAAAAAAAATTATTTAAATGATTTACTTCGCGCTTTTACTTCAGCAAAATTTGTTATTATATCTTTTAATTCCAATTTTGTTGCCTCTTCAGTTTCCACGGCTAAAACCAGCCCGGTGAGACCGCTTATGGCGGGGATCGAAGCACATAAGTAGGCCATGCAAGTGACGTCACAGCCAGGCAGGTTACTCCATACGTTTATCCTTTTGTGTCTATCTTTCTGTGTCAATATCAGACTTTGGGTTTGTTCGATTCGATCTAGGCCATATTTGTCTCCCTTTAATGAATCGGAGGAGGTTGATGCAGACAGAGACAGACATAGAATTCGAGCAGCACAAGTTCTTAAATTATTTCACAATCTAATATCCTTCGTCTGAATGGAATAAATCAAGAAGCATATGACATATAGAAAATGGTGGAGAAGCGTCTGAAGCGTCTTGAAATTTAAAATATTTTTTAATTTTCTAATCTTTTCACGGGAAAGGTCGTTTTCTTTTTGTTGCAGGTATGTAATTGAAATATTTATTTAGTAATCTTTATTTGTTATTTTATAGCTCCAAAGAATGGGATTTAGAGGTAACATTCATAAATTAATCCAAACATATCTTTGTGATAGGGAGCAGTATGTCGGACATAATGAAGTGCGTAGTAATGTGGTAACAAATACTTATGGGGTACCGCAGGGGTCCGTTCTTGGTCCCCTGCTCTATTCCCTCTATGTACTGAATTTGAAGAATGCAAATCTTCGTGCTCGTTACTTCACCTTTGCCGATGACACTGTTGGTTTATATAGGGTCAGAGGTGGAATTACTTAATCGAGTAGTATGCGCTGATCTGCGGGTCTACTTACAATGGTTACTTTCTAATAAGATTAAAATAAATATGGATAAAACAAAATACATGCTGTTCACACAAAAAAATAAACTAGTAGAAAATATGGATATTAAGGTCGAAAACTTTACATTGCAAAGGGTATCTGTGATGAAGTATTTAGGTTTGCACTTGGATGAGAATTTAAGGTGGCCAGAACACGTAAATAATATTCAGAAAAAAATTATTCCAATGATTCCGATCATGTTTAGATGTAGAGACTATTTGTCAGATAGAAGTAGAAATATGGTATATCAAGCATTTTTTCTGAGCCACTTTAGATATCTGCTTCCTGTGTGGGGTATGTGTGGGAGTACGATTCACAACAGAATGCAAATATTACAAAATAAGGTTTTAAAAGTTATTTACGGCTATGAAAGACGCGCGCACACGGATGCCTTGTACGGGGGGGTTGAAGGTCTGGAGCCTTGATAAGGTGTTAAAATTGGAACAGTGTAAACTAATATTTAAAATAATAAATAAACAACAAAAATGTAATATTAAGATTGTATTTTCTAATGAAATACATACCTATGAAACAAGAGCTCAAAATAATATTTATCAAATATATACTAGATCTAATGTAGGCTTGAAGAATCCAATTGTTCATGCATCAAAGACATATAACAATCTACCTGAATGTATTAAAAATATAAATAATTTTAATTTGTTTATAAGGAGAATAAGAAATCATCTAGATTTAAGTTAGAATCAGTTTATTCCGCTGTATGTAGTATTTAGCATTAGGTACTCTCGAGGCCAGAGCTTCAAGCACTGATTGGAGAGTTTGTATAAATTGTACTAATAATATTATCTGTAATATATGTTATATTTCAAAAAAAATATATCATAAAATTATCCCAGTTTGGTTAAATTAAACTAGTTGCGAAAACTCTGTTTCTGAGTAGCAAATTTACTTAAATTTGAGTTAATAATTTATTAATCTGGAAATCAAAAGCTAAACATATTTACAGCTTCAATATATTAACTTGCGCTCAGCAGAATTCTAAAAGATTTATAAAATAATTTTAGGTCCTCTTCTTGATTATTAGATGGTTAAAAACGATGCATTAGGCCACAATGACAAATGGGGCCCAAAACTTACAACACCAAATTTAAAAAATGCACATATTTATAAGAATAAATTAAAGTATGACTTTTGAGTCTTAAATTCGACAAATTCAAATTAACTGACGAACAAAATTTAAACTTAAGTAAAAGAAGTACAGTACTAAATTAATATTTTTAGCTCGAAATTGAATAAAACAAAAAATAATAAAGTATCCATACCGAGAGTAAGCATCAATAATAATTCAATCATTTGATGCCCAATAATATACTAGGGCCTACAGCCCAGTTAATTTGAAAATGGGCTTTGTGTAAAGTCTTTTGTAGTAGTTCTTGTGTTTATTTTAGGTTAGCTGTTCCTAGGTTTGTGCATGTATCATTGATTGCATGGTTGATGATCAGGGATAGTTACAATACGGGACACACTACAGCCGGTAATATCCCACAGGAAGTATTAAAAAGGAAGAACATACATTGTGTAAGTAATGTTGTTCTTGTAGTATATTGTCTTAATTGTAGTAGTTCTCATTGATGTATTTTTTGTGTGACTGATGTAACTATTGGTTGTTCGTGGATTCAATAATACTTTAAAAAAATTTAACAATGCTAGGTGCTAATACTTCTATAATTGGAACCCTTAAGTATTATTGTAAATATCCCTCTTGCAAGAATGGCTATTATAACAGAATTATCAAGCAAGATTACAAAAATAAAAGTTTTCATAGATTTCCTACCAATGTTGAGGCAACAAATGCTTGGAAGCAAGCTTGTAATATAAGCCCAAGTACAAAGGTTTCTGGTTATTATGTTTGTGAGGACCATTTTTCTAAAGAAGATTATTCCGATCTGAATCTGCCTGACCGACTTCATTATGGAGTTGTTCCCCATTCTCCTAAAAAAAGTAGGTCCCCTGACTATATACATTTTCCACCGAATGATATATTTCCTCCCCAGGAAGCATCTACTTCTCAGAAAAATCATGATCAACCTTCGGTAATCTTGCCTCAACATGTACTTCATATGTCATCTGACTCTGAAACCCAGTCAAAAAATGCTCATATTGAGCAAGCTTCTTTTCATATTTCACTAGGGGATGTACCAGCATCACAAAATTTACACGAATCCTTGCTTGATGATTCTGGGGCATTCCAAGAAGAACTAGTAACTGATGATGTGACTTACGACAACTTTGATTCCTCCTATAGTACACAGTCAAATTCTGAATGTTCTAAAATGGCTTTTGAAGACCAGTATTCGTTTTTAAATCAAAAGGGCACCGGAATATTATCAAAAGCCGGCTTAAATAAGAAAGATCTGACTCCTCGAGAACTCTTTATGTACAATTGTCATAGAAATGTTATTTCTAAGCTTTCTAAGTTAAAATCTTTAGTCAAAAATAAAAATGCTGACCTCTGTACTATAAGGAATCTTTATGAGGATGGTCGTTTTGAATACATAGAGGAAAATTTAAATCAGGTTACTCAAGAGTTTATAAATTGTCAGTTGCGAAATGCTAATAACACCCTAATGCTCGCCGATGGACTATAAAAGATAAAGCTTTTTCCCTGTCAATCTATAAAAGAAGTCCTAGGTTGTATAGATACCTGCGATCTTTTTTCCAACTGCCATCTATAAGAACTCTTAAAGTAGTTTTATCCAGTTTTCCTGTAGAATCTGGTATTATACAGCCTGTTTTAGAGCATTTAAAGAAACAGATTGATAAATTGGATGATTTAGATAGATGCTGCACCCTGATCTTTGACGAAATGTTTCTTAGCGCTTGACTTGTGCGGATGTAATAAAAATAAATACCTTCGATGCTCAGCTGGAGAGAAAAATGGACTCTCCAAAAAGATGATGTTAAAAACGGGCCTTTAAAATTCCTTACCTTGGATACTCGGAGAAGGGTTTCAGCAGGCCTGCTTGGGGTATCTCCTGGTTTCGTTAGTTGCGGATGCGGGTGATAAAAAGAAAATTATATTCGTTCACTCCCGAAAACAGTCCGGTCGGATTCACGGAATTAACTCGACTCTCTGCATGCATCGCCGTAGTGTAGTACGGAACCTTAAAGGCGTCCATGCACGCGGAGATATGAAACAAAATTTGTAGGTATTGAAGTATTGAAGGTTGGATGTTGAATTAGAAAGAAAATGTGAATTAATAAATGAAAAATATAAAGTAAACTTAAATGCAATTAGAGCAAAGTAATTAACACACAAACTAAATTAACTTGGACGACACACGCTTGTGTGGACGGACCATTTCCGCCCACCAAAATACGTAGTATTTTAATTAGGTAGGTAGAGGACAGAGTTTTAGCGCCGGTCGTTTAAAACTACCATTGGCCGTCTGAACCTTAGCGACTCTGACAATACCGTCGGGGCCAGGATAGGTCTCCACTATACGCCCCAGAGGCCATTTAAGTGGTGAAGTAGTATCCTGTTTAATAATAACAAGTGTACCTGGTTGAAGATTGAAGGAAGGTGAGGTCCACTTGGCTCGTTGATGTAACGTGTGCAAATATTCATTAGACCATCGAGCCCAAATATGCTGATGGATGCGGGTAACAACTTGCCATCTCGAAAGCCTATTTAGGGGAAGATCGAGAAGGTCAGGTTCCGGGGGGGCGGTCAGAGGCTCTAAGGTCAAAAAATGACCCGGGGTAAGGGCACTTAAATCGTTGGGGTCATTACTAACTGGAGTGAGCGGTCGCGAATTCATGATAGCCTCAACCTGAATAAAAACTGTTGAAAGCTCTTCAAAAGTAAGAATCAAATCTCCAACAACCCGGAGTAAATGGGTTTTGATAGATTTGATATTGGCCTCCCAAAGGCCTCCAAAATGGGGAGACGAAGGTGGATTAAAATGCCAACTAATAGTCTCCTTCACCGCAGCTGCCTCGGCGTATTGATCCAGCAGTTTACGAGCCTTGACAAAATTTGTTGCGTTATCGGAATAGACATGCGAACATCGACCACGACGACCAATAAAACGCTTAAATGCAGCAAGAAAGGCGTCGGCCGATAACTCGGAAACGAGTTCTAGATGAACAGCCTTAACGGATAAACAAATAAAAAGACAAAGGTAAGCCTTTAATGTTTTGGCACCACGAGTTTTAGACATGGTGATAGTAAATGGGCCTGCGTAGTCAATACCAACGTGAAGAAAGGGTTTAAAACGGGAAACCCTTGCTAAAGGCAAATCGCCCATTCGAGGAGCCGTAGCAGTAGGGTGAGTCTTAAAGCATCTTACACAGCGTGACAAAACACGTCTGATGGAACGTTTAGCGGATAATATCCAGAACTTTTGTAAAAGTAAAAAATGAACAGTTTGTATCCCCGCATGGAGATACTGCAGATGAATAGATTCAATAATCAAGTCAGTTAGAATACTGCGACTAGGAAGAAGTGCGGGAAATTTACGATCATAGTCAATGGGAGCGTGTCTTAGTCGACCTCCCACTCTCAAAATTCCTCGGTCATCCAGAAAGGGCGAAAGTTTAAGTAAAACTTTAGGAAGTGGTTGCCCTTGACCAAGAGCGTGAATTTCAAGTGAAAATTTTAATTCCTGAGTGCGTTTGACAAATAACAACAGTGCCTTGTGAATTTCAAGGGGAGTAAGAGCACCTGTAAGGGGGGGATGGTTGCGGATTTTAATTTGGCAATTATGAATAAATCGTAGTACATATGCTAAGATGCGGGATAAAGTATTAACCGAAGAATGGGATTCAACTAAGGAATCAAGAAAGTTAGGTGAAATAAAGGCAGCGCAAACTAAAGGACGCTCTTCCACAGTAACTTCTGGAGTAAGCGGAATGTCAGGATAATCCATAGTGGGGAAGTTATGATAAGAAAGAACGGGTGCCGCCCACCATAAGGAACAATCAAGTAACTCGGATGGTAGCATTCCCCGGGAACCCACATCAGCAGGATTATCCGAAGACGAAATATAAAACCAATTCGAAGGAGGTACCTTCTCGTGAATAGCAGAAACTCTATTCCCGACAAAGGTACGCCATTTGTGCGGTGAGGATTTGATCCAACTGAGAGCAACAGTGGAATCAGAATAACAGTGAACCTTTTGAAAGTGTACTTTTCCTTCAAAAGCGGTTAAAACGAAAGAAACCAAACGAGCAGCTAGAACCGAAGCACAAAGCTCAAGTCTAGGCAATGAGACTCGTTTGAGTGGTGCAATCTTTGCTTTAGAACAAACAAAATGCACTGAAATATTATTGGAAGGTGAAAAGCATCGAATATATAAACAACTACAAAATCCCTTTTCACTTGCATCTCCAAAACAATGTAGTTCATAATGAGATGTTCCCTCCGGAAAGAGCAGACGGGGCAAATTAAACGAAAAACAGGACACGTCGTTCAGATAACGGTCCCAAAGCCTGACAATTTCTTCGGGGGGTGTTTGATCCCAATCTAACTTTAAAGTCCAAAGTCGTTGAATAAGATGTTTGAGGAGAAAAGTTATCGGCGAGGCTAGGCCTAAAGGATCAAATATTCGAGCAAGATTAGATAATAGGTTCCTTTTAGTGCAAGGTCGATCTGGAAACTTCACACAGAAGCGAAAACTATTAGAAGAAGCATTCCATTCTAAACCCAACACCTTTAAGGAAGTTTCATTTGAAGGAGAAGAGTCAAAACTTACTGGATCTATTGCTACAAGGGAAGAGGGTAAGTGACTTAAAAGTTTAGGATGGTTGCTTGACCATTTCTGAAGTTCAAAACCTCCCTTATGTAGCAAAGAAGTTAGTTCGTTTTGAAGAATTAAAGCACGCTCAAGCGAGGAGTCACCTGTGACTATATCGTCAACGTAGGTGCTAGTGCGTAAAGCTTCAGCAGCTAATGGATAAGACGTTCCATCTTCCTCCGCTAATTGCAGAAGAGTGCGGATGGCAAGATAAGGTGAACAAGTAAGGCCATAAACAAGGCGGTTGATGCGAAATTCCTGAACGGGGTCAGTGGGAGAACAACGCCATAAAATGCGTTGATAGTCCTGATGCTCAGGAGTGATAACAATCTGACGGTACATTTTGGTAATGTCCGCAGTTAAAACAATTTTGTGGATGCGGAAATTAAGCAAAATTGTAAAAATGTCATTTTGAAATTTTGGACCAATATAAAGTGAGATGAGAGAGGGTTGATTTGGTAAATGAGCTGAACCATTGAAAACCACCCTCAATTTAGTAGTCAAACTATCTGGTTTGATAACACAATGGTGCGGAAGATAAAATGAATTGTGAGAAAAACCAGAGGCGGGTTCCATATGGCCAAGATCAAGATATTCTTGAATAAAATTACGATACTGATCATAAGTTTGCGGGGTTTTAAGGAGCCTGCGCTCTAATGAATAAAAGCGGTTAAGGGCAAGAGGACGAATTTCTGGAAAAGAGGGTTTATCGTCTTTAAAAGGAAGATTTAATATAAATCGTTCGGACTTATCACGCCTATAAGTGTCCATGAATAATTTTTCGCATTGAATTTCGTCAGGAGATAAGCATTTAACCTGTGGAACTTCCTCTAACTCCCAAAATAATTTAACTTGATTCTCCAAAGAGGCAGAATCTTCAATATGACAAAACATCGTAGTAATCGAGGTAGTGGGACAGGGCTTTTGAACGGTTCCCATTAAGATATATCCAAAAATGGTATTTAGAGCATCAGGGGCTCCTACGCGTCCTGGGATACGCCCATCTAGTAAAACCTTAGAAAATACATCAGCGCCTAGTAATAAGTCGACAGAACCAGGAACATGAACCTGATTATCGGCCAGGCGAATGTTTGAAACATGGGGCCAAGTTTCAATTGGAAGTTTATAAGTTGGTAAATTATCACATATTTTATTAAGGATAAGCGCATCAATAGAGAATATAGGATTCGTTTGTTGAAATGGACGAAATGAAATAGTTACTCCTTGATTTACCAATGTATTCATGGGTCCTAAGCCATTTAAATTGACTGAACTTTGTACAGGGTGAAGTCCGAGGCGTTTAACACATTTTGAAGTTATAAACGAGGTCATGCTTCCAGAATCCAAAAGACATCGGACGGGTTGATAAGTACCTCGGTTATCTAAGAGTTCGATGCGGGCGGTGGAAAGTAAAACACTAGATTTTGAGGAAGTAAAACAACTTTGTGTAGAATGTGATGCGGGTGTAGAATTTCCTTGATGAGTGGTTTGAACAGTAACCGGTATTGGCGATAAAGCTGTTGGGTGCGGTGGAGAGGTATTTTTTGAAAAATGTAATAACGTGTGATGTCTCTGACCACATGTATGACAACTACTTTCGGAACGACAAGTAGCAAAGCGATGGGTATGGCTTAAGCAATTAATACAAAATTTATGTGTTTTTGCGAATTGATAACGATCATAGGCTGTTTTACCCAAAAAATTGCACACTGGGCATTGAGGATCGGAATTTTGCGTTTGAACTAGTAAGGCAGTATGATAAGGCGATTGAGATTTAGGATGCACAGGCTTTCGAAATGTAGGCTTGTATTTTTTAAGAGGAAAATTAACATTATCCAGAGCCATACAATTCTTCATCAAAAAATCTGATAATATTTTATACGTAGGTAACGCCAGGGAATTATCATAGAATAGCTCAAATCTTGTAACAATTGCAATATCGACCCGTTTCAGTATCATTTGGACTAAAATAAAGTCCCAATGATCAGTTGGTAGTCCTAAGTTTTTTAACGCTGCTATATTTTCAGCAAAAATATCTAACAAATTTCGAAGGTCATTTGAATTATCACAAGCTACTTTTGGAGCATTTTCTAAATTATTCCACAGTGTGGCAGCCATTAACCGAACGTTTTTGTAACGTTTGCAAAGTGTATCATACGCAATAGTATAATTTGTAGAAGTTACAGGAAGATGTTGAATAACAGATAAAGCTGAAGCTTTAAGTGTAGAAAGCAAATAAGTAAATTTCTCACAATTAGCCAAAGTGGCATTATTATGAATTAAAGCATCATACATGTCAATAAAGGATTGAAATAAAGTAATATCACCTGTAAAACTAGGCAAACTAATTTTGGGTAATTGATTTGAAGTTATATTTCCACTAGGGTGCGAAGTACCCGCTGACGACTGAGAAGCTGATGCTGAATCAGACGGTAATTTAAATTTAATTGCTTTAATACCATAATAGAACAAATCAAATTCTTTTCGAATCGCATCTTCAGCCTCAAACTTCTCCCCATCATCGGCCACTAAACAAATAATACACTGGTGGCTTTCATAGAAGCCTGAATGCCTTTTTTCGATATTCTCCAGCATACATTTAAACCTCGCAACCTGAGTGGTATCACCTCCTTCAACCTGCTTTGCGACCTCATACATTTCTCGTAATTGAGAAAGTTCTATTTTGCGTAACGCTTGATATTTTTTAAGTTTATCGGACATTTTTACTCCAATAAAACCGTATTTACTTATAATTAACAATGCAAACTAGTTCACGTGCAACAAATTTGTACGTATCTGAACACCTTTAAACTCTGTCTCCTACAAACCTAAAAAATGTATTAAGGAATTTGATAAAAAAACCGGTACGTTCGTCGCCAAGCAAATCTAATTCCAATGCGTGGAAACGGAACTGTATTAGTTTAATTTTTTAAAAAGCGTAATGAAATAATTATTGATTGATGAAAATTATTAATTTATAAAAATAACTTTTAAAACCAGAAAATATTTAGTCTATATCCGGTCTCGAAAGTGACCAAAATGACTTGTGCGGATGTAATAAAAATAAATACCTTCGATGCTCAGCTGGAGAGAAAAATGGACTCTCCAAAAAGATGATGTTAAAAACGGGCCTTTAAAATTCCTTACCTTGGATACTCGGAGAAGGGTTTCAGCAGGCCTGCTTGGGGTATCTCCTGGTTTCGTTAGTTGCGGATGCGGGTGATAAAAAGAAAATTATATTCGTTCACTCCCGAAAACAGTCCGGTCGGATTCACGGAATTAACTCGACTCTCTGCATGCATCGCCGTAGTGTAGTACGGAACCTTAAAGGCGTCCATGCACGCGGAGATATGAAACAAAATTTGTAGGTATTGAAGTATTGAAGGTTGGATGTTGAATTAGAAAGAAAATGTGAATTAATAAATGAAAAATATAAAGTAAACTTAAATGCAATTAGAGCAAAGTAATTAACACACAAACTAAATTAACTTGGACGACACACGCTTGTGTGGACGGACCAGCGCTGGTTTGACATATGAAACCAAAACACAGAAAATTTGTGGGTATGAAGATATGGGTACCTTTGGTCGATCTAAAGAACATGCCAATCACGCTTTAGTGTTTATGATAAGAGGAATCAAACGATCCTATAAAATGCCAATTGCCTTTTATTTTACCAAATCAACTGTCAAAGCGGAGATATTAAAACAACTAATAGTTACACTGATTACTCAGCTACAAGGGATAGGTCTCAATATTGTAGCTACTGTTTGTGACCAAGGTCCTACTAATCAAAAAGCTATTAGACTTTTAACAGAGCAGCATACTGATGATAAACCCAGTCCCTATCACTTTGTAGTCAATGATTCTCCAGTTGTCACAATATTTGATGTGCCACATCTTCTTAAATGTACTCGTAATGCTCTTTTGACATGTGATATTGAATTTGAACCAAATAAACTTGCTAAATTTACTCATATTTTAAATACATATAATCTGGATAAAACTCAACGAACATATAGATGTTTGAACAAATTAGAAGATATTCATTTCAATACTAAAGACACATATATGAAAATGAAGGTATCTGTTGCTGCACGTCAGTTAAGTCATACTATGGCAGCAGCAATCGAAACTTTTTATTCATGTGGTCATATAACCCAAGCTGAGTCCTTACATACTGCTGAATTTATTCATAGTATAGATAATCTTTTCGATTCTCTAAACAGTAATAAGTTTTATCCTTCGGAAGGAAAAAAATTTAGATGCGCTTTATCTGATAAGTCTCCCCACCTAGAGTTTTGGTCTGATATGCTTTCACAATTATATAGGTGGAAAATTAGAGATAAAGAGGGTGGAAAAATTAGAAACGATTTTCATTTTGTTGAAGGTTGGCAAGTTTCTATAAGGGCTATGATGCTTCTTTGGAAGAATTTAAGGGCAAAGGGTTTAAAATTTCTTTGTTTGAGGCACTTAAATCAGGATCCTTTAGAAAACTTTTTCGGTCAAATTCGACAACATGGTGTAAGTAACACTAATCCAACCTGCTTTCAATTTAAAGCAGCTCTAAAAACTTTGGTTATTACTAATTTTAGTTCGCCTCTTTCTAAAAACAGTAATTGTGATGAAGACTTTTGCGATACATTGGGAGATTTTAGTAAATTTCTAGAGAAATATAGTAATTATAATGAGTCTGAAAAAGCAGAACAACTAGAACCTAACTTAAATGAAGACCTTGATCCTAGTGTGGAGGATGAATCATTTATTGAAACCAATCCCGCCAATGCACATGTTGCCGGTTATCTTCTTAAAAAAGTTAATCCTAATACTGATTGTGAACAGTGTAGAGAACTTTTTGCTCTAGATATATCGCAAAGACATCTGTTTGTGAGCTTCAAAGAGTATGATTCTCAGACACGTTTAAAATATGCCAATGAGAATGTTAAAAATTTACTAGATTCCTTGGTTAGTAAGCTTTTTGACTTTTTAGAGGAGTTTGGCACAGGTGATAATTTGGAAGAAACATTTAAGTTAAAATATTTTAAATATTTTGAAAAATACAAAGTTTGTAAGAACCACACCTATTTAGATGACTTTATTAATAAAGCTGTTCGTTTAGGTATTTTCAAGTATGTTAAAAAATCTTTGCAAAGCGGGAAGCGTAAAGGTAATAAATTAAGTACAGGGCACCAAAGTAATTTAAAAAAATTTAAAGCTGCTTAAACTCCTTTAAAAGTCAGAATGGCTACCACATTGTACCTGAATACGACCAAAAACTGACAGTTCCTTAATGTACCTGATTAGAGAAACATAGTTAAGAGAGATATGATTTATGACAACATACATAAATTATGGCAATATACCTGATTAGTAACGATATGTCTGATAGTAATATGTATACTTGATTTATGACAAGATATACCTGATTTGTGACAATATGCCCGATTTATGACAATATACCCGATTTATGACGATATACCCGATTTATGACAATATACCCGATTTATGACAACAGTCCTGATTTGTGACAATATTCCTGATTTATGACATTATTCCTGATTTGTGACAATAAACCTGGCGAGATACATAAATCTGGCTTGTGATTATGTACATTATTAGTGACAACATGCCAGATAAGATATTGATGTCACTGATGTTATAAAATATACACATTAAATACATACCGGGTGGTGCGTTAGGTCAGATCACATTGGATCAAATATTTGTACCCCTAGTTATTTTAGCTCAAAAATGCACTAAATTTTTTTAGTAACTACAGTAAGAAAAATGTCCTTGTTCAATTTAAAGTATATTGTCCTAGTAATTTAAGTCTTATTTAACAAAATGTATTTTTAAAATGATAAACAAGGAACTACGGACTTGACACAATGTTTAAAAATTTGTCAGTCGTTTTATGTCAATATTAATATTATTTTATGTTATAGATACTATTTTCGCTGTAGTACGATTTAATCATTGCAATTTTTTTCCTTATTTACTTACCTGTATCTGTCTTTTTGACCTGAAAATTAAACAGCATCGTACTCCAGATTTAAGTTAGTTTGAGTTTGAAGATAGATTTTTCTTAAAAGGTAAAAAGTTCAAGTTTGGCTGACTTTTTGTTCCTGTCAGTCTTAATAAAAGTTTTCTTTAAAATCAATACCGAACCGAATATTTGACCACCTCGAAAATTTACATAGGAAATCCAATGTGTCCTGTTCGAACGCATTATACTATATTATATTTCTTTTCTTTTCATGGTTCAATTGAGAATCCCATACTAGCTGAACACCAAAAAGGACCGATCCTGGAATAGTATTGTTACTAGACATACATGACCGTACATGTTATGATACATAGGATTGAAATGTACATCTTGCCAATTATGCTGCATTCCCCTGTGTGTTTTCATTTTCTTTTGCATTATATCAGTGAATTATATGTGTTATGTGCCCACCAGAAAACTGATTTGGCATTTGAATACTACTGTTAATGTACTTTACATAATCATAATAATTATGACATTTATTATGATAATAATTGTTACTTAAACCCACTTAGTTTAAGTATTGTTTTTTTATAATAAGTTCAATTTATTTTTGTTATATACTATATTTCTAAAAAATTGATATGGCCGCTGGTCCTTGTGCAAGTGGTACTATTAACTTGTGGATTGGACCTGATCCTAAATTAAATTCCATGTTACTGTTTTCCGTTCTGATCAGGTTTTAAATACCTATGTTTTAAAAAATATGGAGTACAAAATATTTAGAACTGTACCTACTACCTAAAGAGGTTTAAATTTAAAATAATCTTAATTTGACAGCTTGTGGTTTAAAAGTGTAAAGATAAATCAATTAAGTTTTGTATTGTAGTTAAATTTTTTCAATTTCTTTAATCTTATAAAGAAAAATCTGTTGTCATTAATAGAATTTAAACTATTATCATAATAACAGTCCGGTAAATATATATATTAATCGATAATACAAATTAACTGACACGCAAGGGCGGATCCAGAACCTCGGTCTGGGGATACAAGTAAAAGGTACGGAAATAATACCCTGTCGCGTTAGTCAAGCCGGTATATAGGGTATTTTTCGTGTTAAATGGTTGGTTTTTGGGGGGGGGGGGGGGTGGTCATGTCCCCCATGACCCCCACCTGGATCCACGCTTGCTGACACGTTGGAAACACAACTGACAGGCTATAACCTGTAAATATTTTGATGGACTATAAAGTTTCTTTAGTGGTTGTATACTATATGTCTGCTTTTTTATTTCATTTAAGTGCTTTAAGGTCCATATAGCGGCTCTATATTTATTAAAATGGACAACTTTAAAGATTTTTACAGCCTGATTTTATAAATAACCATAAATACTATAATGAGCGATCTTTTTTGTTATTGGTATCCGTAGCAGACCTTACACGATCAGTATTATTGTCATTACTAGTATAGTTACTGATCATGCAGTGTCTGTTTTGTAGTTGGTATATTATATTTACTTCGATTTAGTTCCAAAGTTGAAGATGGTATTTTATGTAAGTTATGATTTACTTGCTATTTTTTAATAAATCTTATTACAATCTTAGCTCTGAAGTTTAATTTTTCATTTCTAGTTACGTTACGAGTTAATAACTAATATAAAAGTATGTAAGGATTATTTTAAAGTGATATTTACAGCTTACAAACTGTCGGAATCCTAATATTTGATTTTCACCACTTGGTAAATGAAATAACAGGGTTTTGAATGTTTTGTTGCTTAAATGTCACTTTAAAATATTGACAGTAATCAAAATTTGGACAAAAGTGACATTTGAAAAGCACGTGCGCGCCAGGCATAATGGATGCCGTCGTATCATGCCTGCTTCGATTATTTAACACGGCAGTTTGTCTTCTTCCTGGTTATAAGTATTCGTTGGCTAAAACTGAAAGACCACAAAAACAAGTCTTTGTTCACCACTTATCTCGCTCAAATTTTTAGAGTCCATAATTTATAACAAATTTTACTATAACCTATATTACTCTAACAGTAAAGACTCTCTATGATGAAAAATACAAGTTTTCAATCCATAACCAAATTCTCAGTAAGAAATAATTCTTTGAGAACTTAGCACAACCATACCGCCAAATAAGTATGTATAAAAAATATTATTTATAAATAACAAGGCCTGTATTTAGACCGGCTTCTCTGTCCCAAAGAATACCTATTTCTTTGCGATAGGGATATTTTACAATTTCCTTAAATTATTTGTTTAGGGATAGGAAGTTTGCATTCAATGAAAAATACCTATGGTGACATAAAAACTTTAAAACGTTGTAGTTGTTAATTCCTTGTTTCTATAAACATTATCCAGGACCTATTTTCCTACTAGCCCCGGTGGGTCGGGGTCTGGGGCCCCACTTTGAGAGGAGCTCAGCACTTGGTTTGCGCGACACTATACTTATCCAACACAAACAAGATAAAAACTTACCCTATTTGCAAAACGAATAGGTATGCTTTTTTAGTACTAAAAAAAATTGTAATGGTTCTTAAAATCTAAGGCGATCGACAGATGTGTAGGAACTCCTTTTCTTGATGATAGTATTAAATCATAATCAATTAGTATTGCGTAAGAAAAAGACACTTTTTGAAGTGGCGAGGGGCCTTGCATTGCGTAACGGGAGGCCACTTTGGGCCGTGGGCCCCCTGGATGCCTGGGCCCCCCTGCGTTGCTTGGTCTTGCTGCATAGTAGTTCCGCGCCTGTCTCACACACATCAGTGACGTGACGGGCCTTTTGATTTCACCGGCAAGATAGATATAAAGGACTCCCCAAACCAACGCGAAAGTTTCGCTGTCGCGGCGAATTTTTCGCGGTTTAAATTCGCTACCTATGGAATTGAATGATCATGCCCACACTGCAACGAAAGTATCGCGACATCTGCGAAATTGCAGCGATTAAATTGAAAACGCAGCGTGCACGGTTTTTGTTGCCGTCGCCATAGATTTGCCACTTGTTTTTTTTTGATAAAAATGGCCCTTACTGAAAAGCTCATTGAATTGGTAATAAACTGGTACGTACATTACTATAATATTAAGTTAATAATTCAATTTGCATTGAAAAAATTTACAAATTTTTCTCGAATGCTAAATGCTAATTTGTTGTCCGTTTTGGATCAGTTTCCATTTGTCTAAGAATATTTTATTGATCATCGGGTTGATCAGATGGGTCTGAAGAATCGAAATTTTCATTCCCACTCTGTTTGGTACGTAGATGCAAGTTGTTTTAATAATAAGAATTGTAGTTTCAACTTTAGTTGCAATTGGTCTAATGAATATTCTTCATTTTTTAACTAAAATTCCAAAAGCTTTTTATACAACTCTTCGTGCTTTGCACAACCGTGTGATATTAATGCTCTCTTTATTAACGCTAAACGCGTTGGTTTGGGTATCCACGCAAATTTCGCCATCGCATATAGAGCGAAACTTTATCACCGCGACTGCGAAACTTTAGAGTTGGTTTGGGGAGTCCTTTATTCTTATAGAAACTTGTAGGGGTCTATTCATACCTGTCCGAGACACGTACAAACAGTGTTTCAAACGACATCATAACGATTGCTATATTTAGCTGCATGATATAGTTTAGTTATTTATACCATGATTTACATGGTATAAATACTAAGGCATAATTCCACGCCGATGGAGACGTCACCGGGTTAGTGATTTTGAAATCTCTTATGGAGATTTACGACATTGCTGTCAGAGTTTTTAACTCTCTTGTAAAGGTTTTACGCATTTAATAGCATGTGAAATGAAAGAATAATATCATGGTATTTAGGTATATTTATTTCATGAACATACAACAAAGTAGTTATAAACAAATTAAACTATTTTTTTAATAATCCATCTCTCAGTGGAGTGAAATTATGACGAGGTAAAGAAACTCATAGTCTGTCTGCTTCAGTAGTTAAATAAATAATATTTTAACTTCTACATGTTTCGAAGGAATATATCCTCATCAGCTTCAATGGAAAATACTTAAGAAGTTAATGCTAACAAAATAATAAAACCGAATCCATTCTAATTTTTTGTTCGTTTAGGAAAGCGGAAACACCTTATATTTCTATCAAATTTCTTGGCCTTGTTATTCATATACCGACCGGTATGGCAACGAGCAGCTTAGGCTATCGTCAACCGGTTCCGATGGCGCGGCGGTTGTTTTAAAAGTTTTCTTTCTTATTTTAGTGGTATTTTAGCTGTAATGTGTGTTATATTTCTATGCAATTAATATACGTAAATACTTGTCATATTATTCTTTCATTTCACATACCATTAAATACGTAAAACCTTTAAAATAGAATTAAAAATGCTAACACCGTAAAATCTCCATAAGAAATTTAAAAATCACTCTCCCTGTGACGTCACTTCGTGCGGCAGACGAAATTGAAACGGTTAGATATCTTACCTTTAGTTATTGGTATCATGCATGATTTAGCCTCGGGATTAGTCGTTATCTTCGGTTTGTGACGTTTTCCGCCTAGGCCGGAATGCTAGCATATTATAGTAATAACAAACCAGCAGTTTGGAAATACAAATATTTTTCAAATCGTGCCCCTCATGACGTCAGACTTCCGACAGATCGAGGATCGCGATAGCACAGCTATGAGTATAGACGTTTGATAGGGTGTCCATTTTTCGGTTGTTTGCGGAGGATCTCCATTATTAGTTAAGATAGAAGAATGCAGTTTAGCAGCACTGTGCCACTTTTTTGTGAAATAAAAACTACCCCAATTAGAATTTTTGTAAGGCTCCTCGTTTTTTTCAAATAACTTTTTTTTAAATTATACTTAATATCCACGGATGGGTTTTACAAGAGGACAAATGGACTAAAAATTGAAAGATACGAAAAAAAGTCACTCTTAATAAACGTTTTTGCTTGTCTAGAAAATACGATTCATCATAAGAAACTTCAATTTTTTTATACAGGGTGGGTAAAAACTGCAAAAAGGTTATTTTGCTTAAGAGTAAACGTACTTTATTTTGAAAGATACGAAAAAAAGTCACTCTTAATGAATGTGTTTTCTACACAACAAACCGAAGTAGAACAATTCATTAAAAGGTTTACCTATGTAAAAATTATTTCCCAAAAAGTATTCTCTGGCACACCTCTGATTGGTGAACCTAGTTAAAATAATAATAACACTTAAGGTGAGAGGTACTTGTTGTCAATGTCTTTATTTAATGATGAAGTTATTATTTAAGTAGAAATGCTATCTACTGAACAAAGAGTTTTTATAATACAATGTTATGGGGATGGTCAAGTTTCATAGCGCTACGTCATGGAATAATTTACCGAGAAATTTGTAGGAATCCCAATAACTAGGATGGCAATCTGCAAGTTAATAAAAAAGTTCAAGAGAACTGGTTCGGTTTTGGACCTCAAAAAAAAAAGAAGAAATACAATCTTAGTTCTTCATTCTGTTGAAGAAAATCCTATGACGTTCCTTAGAAATCGTGTTACTCAGTTGGAAGTTGTGAAACAAAGTCAAATTCAGAAGATCCTTAAAGCAAATAAATTGTATGCGTATAAAACGCACTTTAATCAAAGATTGGAAGAGGGAAATGACGCGAAACGGCTTGATTTTTGTCTGTGGATAGGAGACAAAATTTTAAGTGGAAATGTTAATTTTTATAAATGTATCATGTTTTCTGATGAAAGTACATTTTCAACAAATGGAACCGTTGCAACCCAGCACGTTAGGTACTGGTCTTTAGAAAATTCAGAATTATGACGAGAAGACAATATTTCACAAAAGTGAACGTGTGGTGTGCGATATCCATCCATGGCATTATAGGGCCATATTTTTTGATAACACGTGCAATAGATTATCATTTCAATAATGAACTCGAAAATCTACCATTAAATTTTCGACAAAATATGTATTTTCAGTACGATGGTTGTCCAGCCCATTTCGCTCGTGAGGTTAGAGAATGTTGACCGCAGATTTGGTCCAAGGTAGATTGGCAGGAATGGCCCCCAAGAAGTCCCGACTTAACCTTGGCCGATGTTTTTATGGGGCCGTTTAAAACTAATTGTTTTTGCAACCGCAATACCAAATGATATTCAAGGAAGGGCCGAATTATCCAGGCTGTCCAATCGATATCTCAGGAAGAAATCCGAAATTCTTTCACTTATTGGAGAAATCAATTAGAAAAATGTGTCGAGTATGGGGTTTTGAAGTGTGAATTATGAAATCGTTATCGTATTCTTTTCTTGTTAATAAAAATGTTCGTATTATTATTATTATAATTACTTCATTAAATAAAGACGTTGAAACAAGTATCACCTATTCATTATTCAAGTAAAAACGTTTATTAAGAGTGACTTTTTTCATATCTTTCAAAATAAAGTATGTTTACTATTAAGCAAAATAATATTTTTGCAGTTTTTACCCACCCTGTATAAAAAAATTGAAGTTTCTTATGATGAATCGTATTTTCTAGACAAGCAAAAACGGTTATTAAGAGTGACTTTTTTTCGTATCTTTCAATTTTTAGTCCATTTGTCCTCTTGTAAACTCCATCCGAGGACATACTGTATATTATGCCCAAAATTTACGTTTTTAAAAAATATACAATTCTTTTGAGAAGGCCATGACGGATATTTAAAATGAAAACCAAAGTACACAGTCAGTTGTGTCATAATGAAAAATTATTCTGTTTCTGTCAGAATATTCAGGTTCTCTAATTCGTTCCACAATTTCCAATTAATAATAAAAAATCAATTTGCCCTAATTATTACAGCCAATGTAAACTAAAATATGACATACTCGTTTGCTATATCTAGTGTAACGAAATTGCAGATGGAGCATTAGAAGTGTATTTCAATGGTAAATATAAGCCTTTTTGTAGTATGTAATTCTAGGAAATTTATAAAATGACTCATAGATCTTTTGAAAGTAAGGGTGCCAATCCCGGGATCTCGAGGAGAAATCAGTCTCGAAAGAAAATCCCGGAATTAAGCCCTCAATCCCGGGATAAATTATAAGAGTTCCTTAAAAATTAATTTGTTTATTAAATATTTATTTTAAAACTAACAATAATAATTATATTGTAAATTATATTTCATTAAACAATCGCTATCATGGCAACGTGTCGACAGCCCCTAATATAAATATTATACAATTTAAAAGAGAATGTAATTTTTAGCGCCGATTTTCATTAAAAAAGAGAATTAATTATTACGATCGAACCATTTTTCCGGACTCTTAATCGTGCATTATAAACCTAAAGACACTTTAGTCGCGTCAGTCTTAGAATAATTTCAAAAAAAAATTAATTTAATTTAACTGTCTACAAAAAAAATTTATTTTTGAGGGATTAAATTTTTTTAAATCCCTTTGGGATTAAATGTTTTTCGTTTTTCTTAATTCCTCATTTTGTATTCAAAATTCACTATTGTGTAGAACAGAAAG
The DNA here is from genome assembly GCA_963991005.1 of Barypeithes pellucidus. Classification (NCBI taxonomy): domain Eukaryota; kingdom Metazoa; phylum Arthropoda; class Insecta; order Coleoptera; family Curculionidae; genus Barypeithes; species Barypeithes pellucidus. The sequence goes on along the minus strand of OZ022556.1, from coordinate 47,946,257 downwards.
TGTTTTTTAGAAATCAATGATTTTTTCATTTTGTTAACAAATAACAGTAGGTAAGATTTCTATTTAGTGTATGTTTGAGATTAGTCCCGGGATTATATACTTTATATTCCGAAAATTCCGGGATCGGAACAATGCTTCGAAAGACGACAACCGGATAAAATAATTTTTCCAAGATAAAATCAAATTTAATGAACAAGGTTAATTTTCTAAACTTTGGCCTAAATCTACCATAAGAAAAATAGCGAGACTGATGAAATAAATGTGCTTCTGCTTTAATTGAAACTATTAAAATAATAAATAATTATTATGCGTGAAATATACCTAAGGCATAATAGAGGACAATTTGGGAAATATATCAAAAAATGCAACTTTGTTTTTTTATTGAAAACTATTGAATATAGAAAAAATTTAAGTACGTCACTGGATTCTACATAAAAAAAATTTGTAGGATAAGTTGAAAAGTTACAAAATACGGTTTCATCGGCGCATCTCTTGAGAACTTTAAAAGGAATTTCGTCTGGACCAGAAGCTTTTTTGACGTCGAGCCTTGGACTCGTTTGACGGGACGCTGACGGAACACGATTTCGGTCATTTCGGATTGAACTGCAGGAATGTGGTGTTCTTTCCTGGAAATCTACAGTGGAATGCGAAGAAAATAGTTCAGCAACTCATTTTGCTTTGTCTCCGGCTGTGTGTTATACCATCAGAACGTGTTAGAGGTGGAATAGTTGTTTTAGTCAAATTTTGGCTGACGGCCTTAGCGATTGACCAAAAGGATCTTGATCCGTTTGGACTGTCAAGAAGTTTGTTTTTGATCCTCACGTTATGAGTTTCTTTGTTTTGATCTATTGTTAGCTTACATTGGTTTCGAGCGGTAACAAAGATGATACGATTTTCAGAGGTAGGGGTTTTACGCCCCTGTCGGTTAGCCAGATTTTTTGATTCGACAGCAAGCTCATAATCCTTGCTAAACCAGGGCTTGCCGTGGGAAGGAGGAGGGGATAAATGCTTCCATGCTAGTTAGAATGACGTCGGAGACCTACCCAGCACAGACATATATATATGGGCCATCAGAAGAGAAGCATACGCTCATCCAAAGAAAAATGCGAAAATGGTCTTTCAGGTCTTCTTATTTGGCCGATGTGTAATGCCATATCTTGCGAGGTTTAGGAGGTTGTTGAGAATTAATTGGTGGTTCGCTTACAGTTGAAATAAGTTTGTGATCGGAAGATCCTAACGGAGGCTGTACGGTGACTGTATATAGATCCGGGTTTGACGTCAAGAAAAGATGCAAAAAACTGTTAAAATCTCCATCTAGGTCTGGAATCCGCGTTGGTTCTCAGAACTGATCGCAAAGGATTAGGTCTCACGGGCTTGCTCATCGTTTGTATTAGAGTATTTAAACAAGTTGACATTGTGGACGTTAAAGTCGCCAAAGATAGCAACCTCGGCTTCCGATGGTTAGTTTGCAAGAAGTCGATTGTGTTGGCTAGTGATGAGAAAATGGCGCTGTAATGGGTATCACTTCTTCTTCTCTAGGTGCCATCTCCGCTGCGAAGGTTGGCAATCATCAAGGTGATTCTTATTTTTGAAACCGCAGCCCTAAATAGTTCGTTGCTGCTACATCCGAACCATTCCCTCAGGTTCTTCAGCCATGAATTACGTCTCCTTCCTACCGATCTTCTTCCTTGGATTTTTCCTTGCATAATGATTTGCAATACTCTATATTTCTCTCCTCTCATAACATGTCCCATATACAACAGTTTCCTTCTTTTAATTGTTGGAATCACTTCTTTCTGTTTGTGCATACGCATCATTACTTCCACATCGGTTACTCTCTCCACCCATGAAATCCTCAATATTCTCCGGTATATCCACATCTCAAATGCCTCCAGTCTTCTCTCGTCAGCCACCTTCAGTGTCCAGGACTCCATCCCATAATACAGTATAGACAACACGTAGCATCTTATCATTCGAATTTTTAATTCTAGGTTTAGATCCCTGCAATAGAAAAGTCTTTTCATTCTTGTAAATGTGTTTCTGGCCTGTTCGATTCTAATTCGTATTTCTTGGGAGCTGTCATTGTTTTCATTAATGATTGTGCCTAGGTATTTGTATTGTCTTACTCTTTCAATAGGTTGATTCTTCACATATATCCTACGATCGTCCTGAGTTGTTTTTGTTATAAGCATATATTTTGTTTTGCTTATGTTCAGTGACAGTCCATAATCTTCGCTCACTGTGATCATTCTATCAATTAGCGTCTGTAAGTCTTCATGTGTTTCAGCCAAAATAACCGTATCATCAGCGTACCTCAGATTGTTTATTGTCATGCCATTAATTTTAATGCCTATGTCCTGATCATCAAGTGCTCTAATTACTATGTCCTCCGAGTACAGGTTAAAGAGGATTGGTGATAGTATACTCCCTTGACGAACACCTCTTTGTATTTATATTTCTTCTGATGTCATGTCTTCCATTCTTATTGTTGCTTTTTGGCCATAGTATAAGTTTGAAATTATTTGTATGTCTCGGAAGTCTATCCTTCTCTTTACTAATGTTTTGATGAGTAGGTCATGTCTAACTTTATCGAAGGCTTTACTATAATCTATAAAGCACGCGTATATATCTTGATTCATATCCAGGCACCTTTGGGACAGGACATTGAGTGCAAATAGTGCTTCCCTTGTTCCTAGGCCTTTACGGAATCCAAATTGTGTATCGCTGATGTCTATATCTAGTTTCCTGAATATTCTATTGTGAACCACCTTCAATAGGATCTTCAATGCGTGGGACATCAGCCTTATTGTGCGGTAGTCAGAGCAGTGCTTGGCATTTTTATTTTTTGGGAGGGTTATAAAAGTCGATATCAACCATTCATTCGGTATTATTCCTGTTCTATATATGGTGTTGATTAATTCTACCAGAACATGAATCCTGTCTTCTTCTATCAATTTAAGAATTTCCGCTGGCAGTTGGTCTGGACCTACAGCTTTTCCGTCCTTTAGTGTGTCCAGTGCATGTATCACTTCATTCTTAATTATATCCGGGCCCAAATCTCCTTCTATATTTTCAAGATTAACTTGTTGCCTCTCATCTTCGAATAGTTGTGTAATGTATTTCTTCCATATTTCCAGTTTTTGTTCCAGTTCTGTGACTATTTTCCCGTTGTTGTCATACAACACATTTTGTTGTTTCTGTTTACTAGTGCCGGCGAGCTCTTTGACTTGTGTATGTTGAAGCTATCGTGTTTAGCTTGTAGTTCCTCAATTTCCTCACATTTTTGTTTGTAGTAATCATCCTTTGCTCTCCTAATTTTTGTGCGGAGTATTTGTTGTATTTCTTTATATTTATGTTCGTTTTTTCCTTTATAACTTCTTCTTTTATCCATGAGATTCAGAATTTCGCTAGTTATCCATTTTTTCTTGCCTATGGGTCTTTCTTTCTTCAAAATGTCCATGGAGGGTTCCAATAAGGCTGATTTTATTCCACTCCATTTCTCGTTCATGTTTCTGCAATTTCGGTATTCCTCCCCGTTTTCAAATTTTTGTTTATTTTTGCTTGTAGCTCATTTCTCACATCTTGGTTTTTTAGGTGTTCTGTATTTATCCTATTTTCTTTCTTCTTTGGGTTTCTTTTAAGTTTGATGTGCATCCGGGCCACTAAGGGATTGTGGTCCGAGGAGACATCAGCGCCCGGGTAAGTCTTAGCTGACTTGATGTTGTTTCTATATCTTGCGCTTATCAAGATGTAGTCGATTTGATTTCTTATCGGGTTTTGGTCACTGTCCCGTGAGGATTTCCCATGTGTATAATCGTCGCTTTGGAAGATTGTAAAAGGTATTCATTATTATCATTTCTTCCTCCTGGCAAAATTGTACCAGTCTGTCGCCTCTCTCATTTCTCGTCCCTAATCCATATTCACCTATGTACTTGCCACATCTTCCTTCCCTAACCTTCGCATTAAAGTCTCCAAGAATTATAGTGATATCCCTTGATTGCAGTGTTTCAAGCGTTTGTCTGATTAGATCGTAAAAGAGCTCATTTTCTTCTTCAGACTTGTCTGCGGTAGGGGCATATACTTGTATTATATTTATTTTCCTTAAGTTGTTTTGTAATTGTAAGAGTATGACACGATCCGAGACAGGAACAAAGTTGACAACGGACGCCACGACATCTCTCGAGACAGCAATTGCAACACCATGTCTATGATAGTTATCATCGTTTCCAGAGAAGTATAACATGCCTTCATCTGTCGGGATTTGGCCATGACCGGGCCATCTTGTTTCACTGATTCCTAAGATGTTGAGTTTTAATCTTTGCATTTCGTGTATAACATTATGCATCTTTCCTGGTTCATACATGGATCTGACGTTCCATGTACCAATTCCTAACTTACTTGTTTTCACAGTCCTGTTCATCACTGTTCCCCCCGGAGATCCGATTGGGGAACTTATTACTCCGGATAATTTGGTTCTGAACTTCACCATGATGATTTATACTAGGGATACCCGTAGGTCTTTAATGCAGTAGTTTCCTCTTGCTTTCTGCATTCTTATGCCGTTGACTAATTAATAGTTCTTCCGCCTTTGGGATCAATTTCTTGACACCAGGACAAAAGAGTGCCCTTACACCCGGAGCTGTTGGTCAGAAAGGGGGGATTGCTTATTCCGGCAACCGTTCGGTCGTCAGAGCCTCGTCTGTTATCTAGCAGGGTGCACCGGATGATCGAAGTCATCACACGAGCAGGTGAGGTTGACATTTGAGCTTATACAGGGTGTTATGGAAATGACGTATTATATTTAAATGGGTGACTCCTGGGGTGTCCTAGAGAAGCGCTACATATATTTTTTTTTAAATCGAACGTTTAAAAAGTGGGGTAATTTACCCCTAATCCCACACACAACTCCTCGGCACATTCATATATGAAGATATTACATTGCCCAGCTGATTAAGCAACAGATGTTCAAGCAGAATGTTGCCAAAATGTTTAAAAGTGTAAAACTTTAGTTTCTTATAAAAATAAATATTTAGCTTACTTAGAAAGTAAATCCAGGACGCGATTAAGGAATCCAGGACACAGACACTTTCAGTTCTTTTTTCTATAGGAAAAACTTTATGCTCATCACGTGTCCTGATGATAGTGTGGGAGTGCATAATAAGCTTATCACTAAACCCCAACACTAACGCATAATTACACTTTACAATAACACACATAGGACAAGAGCACTTAATCATTTCGCAATAGAAATAATAAAAACGCTAATTTATATGGGACATTAACCCTTTACTAAAGATAAAATGTAACAATGATGTTAACAATTGACAGGAACTACCCTCTGAAATAATGGGCTGGTCTGACTTCGGACATCAAACCGTTCCGAGAAATCTCCGCTATCTAGAGCGCGGTTGCCATTTCCGAGACTATAATTATACAGGAATGTAATATAATAAGGAAATTCGGCAATTTATGATAGTCGCTCATAAAACATCGAAAGTGACAACGCTGTATTTTTAAATATTACCCGATGTCCACAATCAGCTGTTTAAAGAAATGAGAAACGTGTTATTTATTTTTAAAATTTTTAGATGTTAAATACATTATTTCCCAGACCGCTCAGACAATAAGGGCGTATTTTGATCTACATAGTAGCACTTTAAAATACTAATTCAGATTGAATGGTACTTAGATGTGTTATGTGATTTTATTGTGCCGGTTTGTTTTTGTTCAAGTTACCTAGGTACTTGGTGTTTTTATAAATTCAGTTGGTGTTGTTCGAAAACTAATAAAATTGCATTTTTTTCCTAAAGGGTAAGTGGCATTTATAAACTTTTAAGTTGTCCAGATCTGACGGGTGTCGTTCGAATTGAACAAATGAGAACATACCTGACCATTTTAAAACTCCGCGGCGGTTCGTTCGAGTCAGTTCAAGTTTATAAATCAGAGATTGTTTCCTAGCGAACTGAACTGAACGTAAAAGTTTATAATAATGTACCATGAAAAATAAACAACTTGCAAGCTGTCAAACGGTTATTGACTTTGTAAAGAGTGTTTACCCTAAAGATATGACAACACTGTAGACATATGTTGCTTTGTTTGCCTTCCTGACAGGGGCAGCACGTGGTCATTTTTGGTTTGACATAAGGTCATGTACAGGGCATATTAAATTAAAGCGCCATTTTTGGATATTTTTCTTCAATTTGTTTTCATCTCAGGAATTGCCGATTTAAATATAATACGTCATTTCCATAACACCCTGTATACTTATACTACATACGCCCCTTACACCCATCACTTGGAGGACGGTAAAGGCAGCATAAACTTGATGATTTTCTGCGTTAATATTTTAAACCACATTACATCAAAGTCTTCGGTTCAGGGTGAGTTCTCGTTGGCAGCAGAGATCATCTCGAATAAAGAGACATTTTTAATCTGAAGAAGCTACAGTGTAGCGAAACATGTAATTTTTAAGAATATAGTGAAAAAGAAAACCAATATAACGTAGTTTTACTGTTTCTCATAATATTACATATTCCGAAGTTGCGTCGAAATCAGAAATGGAAATCGTATCCAGGGTATAAATAGATGACGATGTTTGTTGACGGCCTGACCTTTGTCTCGGTCATTGCGAGGCTTGGAAGATTGTTAACTCAAGGAGCAAACTTCACGTCGCCTAAACCGTCTGCAAGTTATTTATCGATTTCCTTTCTTTGAACTTCTTGGCGGTGATAAGGCACATGATAAGGACTTTTAGTAATCGGTGGAACATTTTCCGTTATTAGTGTGTCGTATAAGTTTTTGATAGGAACTCTCAAAATGCCTATATATTCTAAAATAAGCTTCTTCAATTTTTCTTGGTCTTCATTGAGTTATTGGTTTAATTCTAGTTAAAAGTTAAAGACTGTTAAAAATCAAAGTTAAAATTTCTGTAGTATCACTTTTGCTTATTGACTTTATTTATTGACTTTATTTATTGAACTTGGGGGGACTCTATTTTTGTTCCTATGAATACCACCAAGCATACTCAATACTTTTTTTTCAGTTACAATAATAATTCAGATTGGTACTATAGCGAAATATCTAAAAATATAGTAATATTACAGAAGAGAGAGAGAGCAGACAGTGGTGCAGAAGCCGAGGTGTTGAAAGTGTTAATGAAATAAATGACCTACCTAGTGTTAGTCATATAACCGCTGAGCCGAAATCTGGAATAGCGATAATGATCTTCCCTTATCAGTATTTATTGCGAAGAAAAGGAAGTTGGAAGCTAATAATACGAAACAAAATAGCAAAAAACAAAAACAATATGAGTGAAAAAAAAAGACATAGCTCCAAGAGTGACGGATTGGAAGGAAATATATGGATTGGTCAAACAATTATCTCCAGTTGACATTTTCTACTTTTTTTTTGATGAAGAGGTTATTATTGCGCGTACAACTTCTCACTAATATCTGCGCTAGGGCTTATAATCGAGAGGCATCACAAAATGTGCTGTTTCTTAGGAATAATCTTACTTACAGGGCACATGTGTACACCAAAACGTGTTGTGTAGGATACGTTGAAAAGTCTATAAAATACTGGAACGAGATCATCTCTTGAGAACCACAAAAAGAATTTCGCTTGGACCAGAAGTTTGTGCGTAGTTCTCTTGAGCTTGATGCTCGGCAAGCATTTACAACACTTGAAACATTTTAGTTCGCGCGAGGTTTTTCAGAACGACAGTGCACAGTGAGTGTCCAGCTTGTTGACATTTGTAACATCGAATTCCTCTCAGGTTCATGATATCCCTCTTATATATATATTCTCGATGGGACCCCAACAGCTTTATTAGAGTCTGAATTGCTTCTTTACGTTCAGCTAATTTCTAATACGTTACTCAAAGTCTTAGGTGCTTTTATATTTTTGATTCCACAACAACTAAAATAATAAAGAAAAATAGAGAATAACTATGATATTTTTTGGACGCGAATAATCTTGGAAGAGAAAACAAAACACACTCTGGGACTTTTTGAAAATTGCTCACATGAATAGTATGGTTTACGGATAATTTGCTGAATTATTGTTTTCAGATGGTCGATCACTTGTTTTTGATATAGTCAGGTATTAAAAGAATGAGATGAAACAAACTTGTTCTATACAATATATTAATTTTATACAAATAATTTTCCCAATAGTTTTCCTTTCTTACAATAGGGTTTTTTGCAAATTTTAATTTTATAACCCATCACAAAGCCGGAAGATATTGAAAAAATTGTCACTTCCGGTTTACAAAGTGACCAAAATTGAAGGGCTTGTAGGAAGAGGGTAACGAGCCACATTTTCCTAGAATTAAATTTAAACATGAATATATAAAGAAGGCAACAACAAACCACAGAATTTTTTTACCTAAATTAGAAACTCTGCAATAAATTCCTTTTTAAGTTTTTCTATTTTACATGCATGATCGAGACAAGGCGGTGACATGCCACATAAATCTTCAAATGGCCGCGTCAAGTATAAGCGGAAGATGTTCAAAAGTTTTTGCTCTAGTGATTCGGACTGATGATGGTTAGATTTTTAAGATTTAAGTCGAGCTTTAATTGTTTTTACTTATTGGGTATTTTTCCTAGTTTTTACTAGGATGATTTAATATTAACGCTGCGTTTTCTTTGTAAATGTGATTTCAGAATTTAATTAAAATATTAAAAGTGTAATTACTCTGAATTAGTTCTGAGTGGCTGTTTCCCTCTTCCCCATAAGCCCTTCAATTGGGCTGGGAGACTTTTTAGAAAATGCAGAAAATAGATTACTTAATTAATTAAAGCTCAAATAATTAAAAATTCTCCAATAAATAATCTTCGATATTTAACTAGTATGAAAAGTGGAAAATCCATAAAATAAAGTAAACGGGCCTATCCTTCTTATCTTCGCATTACTAGATGTTCTTCAGAACGTCTTCCTTTAGTAGTTTTTTGGTGGTCTAGTGTGAATTATCCTTGGGAAATTGCAGTTGAATTCACTCCGATGCGAAATAACTCATTGTAATTGCGAAAGTGTCTGGATTCGCCGCAGAGGAATCGTTAAGCTCCTTTGCAGCTTTTTATCGCCACGTTAAAAATCCTGGTGCCAAAACGGAAGTATGTGGGAGCAAACTGTCATATTTGATCGTCGAGTCCTTATCGGTTATAATTCCCAATCGTAATGTACTCGAACCGACGTTTTCATTGAGTACTGTGTACTCTCGACCCAGTAAATTATAACAACATTATTTTGAGGTAATAAGTTTACGTTATCCTGCGGTTTTACTCTTTTATTATTGATATTTATAGGAAAAGCCAATAATAATTTATAAAGGAACTTCTTGATTTTTGAATAAATTATATTTTTATAGACAATTTCCTTGTTTATGGCGTTTAGTTGCCGACCCTGCTTCTAACGCTTCTACTTATTAATGAAATTAGTAAAAATGTGAATAAATTATAAAAAATAATTTAAATGAAATATTATTTATAAGATAATTAAATTTAACAAAAAGAATAAGATAGAAAACCATTAGCTAGAACGACACACGATTGAGATCAGATAAGCTAATTATTTTATTTTTGTGACAAAAATAATTTTAATGTACAAGCGTTAAGGGTCGTCAATAAATGTGTAAATAATTTAAAATAAAAGAAGGGTTAAAACAAAATATATATAATAACATTCTTAACTTTATGATTTCCTATTACCACACTTAACAAAAAATAACTTTTATTGGAATTTAGTTGGTTGCATTTCAACTGTATAAAGTACCTCCGCGGACCAAAGAATTCACTAATTCAGTCTAAACACTTATGACATAGTTGTGGGCACCATAAAATTATATGGACGATTTTTTTTAAGCGCAGGCACAATGTTGTGACATTAAACGCTCGTCAATTATTTGTCGATCCCTATAACTTCATTATTAGTGCTGCGTTCCTCAAGTAAGTTATCCTTTACTAGTGGTGTGTCATCATTTTCAAAAATTTGAATATCACCAAAACTAACTCGTTTTGTATTGTTTTTTATGGAAACAGTTTTATTTCCCTCTTTAGCCATTGTACTTCTAGAGGCTGCCACTCTTTCTGTCATTGGTAAATCATTTTTCTTTATAATAATAAAATTTAACGGAATTACCCCTGATTTACCATTTCGCACAGCATAAGCCCAACCAGTATTTCTTAAATTCATTTCTTCTTGAAGGTAAGTAGGGGCCAGTATTATATTGTCGTTTTTGTGAATAGTCAGTTCATTTGGTGAGGTAGCAATAAAATCGAAACAAGCCTTCGCCATAATCCCAGGTGCCTTCCAAGTGGATTGATCAAGCTTATCTGTAAATAAATATAATATAATAATTACATGTCTAAGAAACAAAGTAATTGAAATTTTAAAAAAATGTATTGGTATACACATTGAAATTTTCATTAAATATACTCAATCAATTATACCACATGTACCCAACGGGGGGGGGGGGGGGGGGGGTGTACCGCCCCCCATTGGGAGCTGTAAACTTATTTAGTGGCGGAGGCCCAGAGGCAAATGGATGGCAGCCATGGATAAAATAATTTGAGAGTATACTGTCTCCATGAAAAAATATTTTACATCTATAAAATTTTCATCTTTTTGTATTGCGTAAATAAGCATTAAATTAGGATTTCGGGTCATTCTTTTACAAACCGCACACCAATTTAACCTCGACATTTTAGAATCGTCCGAAAAATTTTTTAACAACTTATATAGTACATACAATTAATCGACACGTATTTCAGGATTTTACTGAAAATTTTTTATTTTTTTTTAAATATCCACATACGAATCTTTTAGGATTTTGCCGGATTTTCTCCAATCTTCTCATACTAATTTATTATGTCAAGTTGTGCAGGGTGTGGGTGGTTTTACGGGGTATCTTCGTTATTAGTAATAATTTGTTATAGGAAGATATTTCATAACCCCTGTAAATATGGAATACTGTTACAAAATGAGAGTAAAGAACGCGTCAATAAGATTATATCGGTTATGTAAAAAAGTGGACCTCGGATTTAATTTCAGGTTGGGGCGAGCATATTAAAACTAATCAAACAATTATATTCTTTTTCATTTGTTCAGAATAACTTAACTTATTTTTTAATACATCTAGGAAGCTAACATAACAGTGTGTAAAATAAAATAGACCGACATTGATCCGATCAGTACAGGGTGTCCATTTTTGGGTAGTTTTACGGGGTATCTCCGTTATTAGTAAAGATAGAAGGATGCGGTTTTCGCAGCACTATGCTACTTTTTTGTCAAACAGAAGATGCCGTAATCAGAATTTTTCTAGGCCGCCTTGTTTTTGATATACGGGATGTTTTTGAGAATTCTGCATTTTGGGACAAGCCCCCCCCCCCCCCCCCCCCCCTTTCTCGGTTACCCCGTAACGTATCAAAAAGAAATAAAATGTCCTTTTTGTAGTTTTTTACGTAGAATCCAGTGACGTACTCAGATTTTTTCTACATTCAATAGTTTTCAAGGAAAATAAACAAATTTGCTTTTTTTAAATGGGTCATCCTATATATTTTTTAATAATATAATTTAGTTTGTAACAAGCTTCTCAAAAATCACTTTATTTTTAGTTTTAGTATTACGCCCGAAATATACGTTTTTCAAAAATATACCATTTTTTGTTAGTAGGCCATGACGGATATTAAAAACAAATAAAGAACACAGTCCTATGTGTCATAATAATAAAATCGCCTAATTCTCTCAGAGCATTCAGGTTCTCTAAGTTGTTTTAAAATTTCTAATTAATAGTGAAAAATCAGTTTGTCCTAATTATGGCAGAGCATGTAAACTTTGAGAAGTACGACATGCTCGTTTGTTATATTATCCAGTGTAACGAAAATGCAGATGGAGCATTAGAAGTGTATTTCAATAGGTAAATATAAGCCCTTATGTAGTAATTCTATGAAATTTATAAATTTTCTTAAATTACTTGTAGATATCCCGAAAGACGACAACCGGATAAACGAATTTTTTCAAGAATAAAATCAAATTTAATTGAATACGGTTCATTTTCTAAACCTGGCCCTAAAATCTACCACAAGGGGATAATCGCGAGACTGATGAAATAAATGTGTTAGCTTCAATTGAAACAAATTCAAGTAGTTCTTGCAGAAAAGTTGAATGTTCGGTCGGAATAATTAAATAATCCTAAAAAACACAATTTTAAGCCATATAAATTCCACCGTGTACAAAACTTACATCCTGGTGATGCACAGCGCCGTATAGAGTTTTGCAATTGGTATTTACAAAATCTGAACAGGGAAAACAATTTTGAAAAACCGTTATATGGTCTGACGAGGCTCATTTTACGAGTGCTGGCATGTTTAATCGACAGAATACGAGGTTTTGGTCTCAGGAAAATCAGCATGTAATATTTCCAATCGAACGGCAAGGCAGATTTGGCGTTATCGTTTCATGCTTTATACTGAATAGCCAAATAGTTTATAATATATTTGAAGGAAGCCTTAATGCAAATAAATATTTGAAAATTCTACAAAACGTGCTAGAAGATGTGCCCTTAGCTGGTCTCAATAACTTGCATCTTCAACAGGATGGAGCGCCCGCTCACAATGCCCAAATTATAAGGGCCTACCTAGATAATAACTTCCCAGGTCGCGGTATTGGAACTAATGGACCTGTAAGACGGCCACCAAGGTCTTTCTTCTTATGAGGATAACTTAAAATAAAATTTATTCCATTCAGTACCAAACAATGGCAGATTTAAGAATTGCCATTGACAGAGCTTTTAGGGAGTTACAAACGCAGCCGTTTATTATTTTTAATTCATTAAGGCGAATAAGAACCATGTGCGAAACATGTCTAAGGTATAATGGAGAACAATTTGAGCAATATTTATGAGGGAGTTCAATAAATTTTCAATTTTTGTGTCTAATATTTAATCACACCAGTATTTTTTTAATATCCGTCATGGCCTACTAAAAAAAATGGTATATTTTTGAAAAACGTATATTTCGGACCTAATACTAAGACTAAAAATAAAGTGTTATATATTTTTGAGAAGCTTGTTGCAAACTAAATTATATTATTAAAAAATATATAGGGTGACCCATTTAAAAAAAAGCAAATTTGTTTATTTTCCTTGAAAACTATTGAATGTAGACAAAATCTGGGTACGTTACTACAAATAGAACATTTTATTTGTTTTTGATACGTTACGGGATAACCGATCCAAGAGTCCCAAAATGCACAATTATCAAAAACATCCCGTATATCAAAAACAAGGCGGCCTAGAAAAATTCTGATTACGGCATCTTCTGTTTGACAAGAAAGTAGCATAATGCTGCGAAAACCGCATCCTTCTATCTTTACTAATAACGGAGATACCCCGTAAAACTACCCAAAAAATGGACACCCTGTACTGATCGGATCAATGTCGGTCTATTTTATTTTACACACTGTTATGTTAGCTTCCTAGATGTATTAAAAAATAAGTTAAGTTATTCTGAACAAATGAAAAAGAATATAATTGTTTGATTAGTTTTAATATGCTCGCCCCAACCTGAAATAAAATACGAGGTTCACTTTTTTACATAACCGATATAATCTATTGACGCGTTCTTTACTCTCATTTTGTAACAGTATTCCATATTTACAGGGGTTATGAAATATCTTCCTATAACAAATTATTTTGTTAACATTTTTTCCCTATAAGGTGTAAAACACCACCAACTAATACAGGGTATTATCGGAATTACTTATTATGACTCCTTGGGTGTCCTAGAGAAGCGCTATATATAAAACGGTCGGTTTTAAAAGTGGGGTAACAAACCCTCTTACTCACAGGTCATTCCGCGCTACTGTAAACATATCAACCAGGCCCAATGGCAATGTTGTCATACTTAATGTGAAACTGAAATTGGATATAAATTACTGCTTGTATTTATCTTATAACTAAAGAGCACGTACATAATCAGTTGTTTTTTCTTTTTCATAAGAACACTTTATTTATGCACGGGATATCTTATATTTTCACGGCAACACAGAACAACACATAGTGAAAGAGAACTAATTTATAAGTTGTTTGTAGAGACATTATCAGATTATTAGATTTTATTACACATGTCACAGGTGTCGCGAACAAAAGCACATTTCAACACGATATTTGGCAATACTTAGTAGATACACAAAATTTACAAATAATAAAAACGCTGATTTCTGTACAATAGGCATCACAGCAAATTTGTAGATTCCACACTATTTTCCTTTTTTCCCCTTTTCTTTTAGAATGAAAGATATTGAAAATAACCAACTGTTTCACTGGTAGTGAAGTGGGCGCTTCGAACTCTCTAAAAAATATCAGCAATTTTATCTGCTGCATCCAATATATTATTTCGCAACTGATCCATATCTTCGATTGACTCTTTATAAACTATTTCTTTATTCATTGTACCCCATAGAAAAAAATTGCATCCTGTAAGATCATATGACCTTGCATATTGTCTCTTACTAATGGGACATTTTCTAATATGCCTTCAACTTGATTTTTCTGTATATAACATTTTCACTGTTTCTGGCACATTATTGGCTATTATAGTTAAATAATATCCCGATAAAAACGCTTTTAAATTCTTTTTCTTCCTGTCATCTTTTTGTCAATCCAAACGTCAATTTCTTCTTCCTACGATATCGACTAGAGATGGGCTAAAATCACGGTCTGAATTGATCAATTTAATTAAGCTTCTCGAATGAAATAGAGCAGCAGAGCAGCTATTAACAAGTTTTTTTAAATTGGTACCTACAGCAGTGAAAGAAAACAATAAATAATGAGTCGTGCTGTAAATTATTATTTATTTTAACCTTTTTGGTGAATGCGCGGAAATCTACACCTACACCTACACCTGCTGTGAAATATTGCTCATCTCTAGTTCCACCTTTTGACAACTTGTTGTTTTGTTCGTTGTTGTTGATTGTTTATATGTGTCGCAGTGCCCTACAGGTGTTTTTCTGGTTTGACGTCGGGTCACTTTTACCGCTGAATGAATTGAAAGCGCAATTTATGGATATTTATCTTCATCTCAGAAATTGCCGGTTTAAGTCATTTCCATAACTTCCTGTATATAAATTTATTAACAAGTACAATTTAAAAAATGCAGCTATTATGGTTTTGGTTTGGTTTCGAAAATTTAATATGTCTAATACCTTAGACTTTAAATGAGTTCAACACAAGCTTAATTATTTTAGACGGAACATCATTTTAATCTAGGTACAAGGTCAACTTCATAACCTACAATAAATTAACAGACTTACCCACGTATTTTGGTAAAAACTTGCTGATTATATACGGAGCTGATACAATTACCCCCAAAAATGCCAATGTAGGCCAGTTAGAACCAGAAGATGGTGTTCCTTTCATAGCACTATTTGTTGCCTCTTTCCAAGCTAAAGATGTTGGATTATTAGATACCTTGAAACCTAATATATGCCTTATTTTCCTGTACAACCACATAACAAATCTAAATATGTTAATTGAATACCATATGTCTCCAAACATTGTCCTCAGCCTACCAAAATTTTCTGCTACGCTCAAAATAGCTCTAAATGAGCTGGTCATAGCAAAAAAAGTATTGTCCAACATCATAGCAAGACTATTAAAAGCATGAACTACACTTTCTATACTGGCAAATGTCTGTCTAGAACTCTCTTCGGCTGACTGAACGAAACGTCTTTCATAATCATCTCTGGGATATCCTGAATAATCCATCATGTTATAATTATTGTATTCTCCATATGATGATCTATAGGGTCCATAAGGTTGGCTTCGGTAAGGAGCGCCAAAATTTCCATATGAACCATACGACATCGAACCATACGAACCATCTAAACAAATAAAAATACATTAGTATGTTGGTTATACAATAAAACTGGTAAACAAACAATAAAATTAGGTAATTTACACTAAAAACTAGTGATCGGGTTTGTTCGGCGGATAACGATATTTTAGTGGCATTTATCTGCACCACCCTCTTAAAAGATCTATATCTATTCAATATACGTTGATATAAGGGAAACTTATTAATAGTGGGAACGTTGTAAATCATTTTTAAGGCAAATGATATCAACCCGAAACTGACGTTAAGAAATTTCGGTAATTCCCCGACAGCCCGGGTCCAACTATTAGCAGCAATTGTCCATTTTACACACAACCCGCGCCGTAGATAAGGGGGGAGGGGGGTACTGGTGCAGTACCGCATTGCGCCGAAATAGAAGTAGAGCTTGAGCTTATGGGAACAAAACAAATAATGCCATAATGGCAGTATTCCGATATTATCTTTAATTCGAGAGAAGTTCGATGCTACTTCAGATAACGATCGTGTCGTGCAATATTTTCATTTTTTGCAATAAAAGTAAAAATATCAAAGGAGAAAATAGCGATAAGAGTAAAAAAAAAACTGTATTTTTTAAACCGAAATAAAAAAATAGTTAACAATTATTACTAGACAAAACCGCTGGAGATTCTTAAAAATGGGGTTTCACTTACAAATTAATAAAACCGTTAATCTTATATACGCCGATATATATCGGCAATATTTGCAGATATACCGATGTACCGATATTTATATCGGTCGTAAAATTCATAATACTGAATCAACAAAGGTGCATCTGCAAAAAGAAATATATGTATTAGAATTTTTTCTAATTTTTCCTATAATGTCGGGACATTTTGTTTTGGTTTATTTACAAAACTCTTTTGAATTAAATTTTAAAAAAATATCGTACGCAACATTGCAGAGTAATTCGCGAGGGGCACATTTCTTCGGTCGTTTTTTGATATCGTTGTTACGCTTAAAAATTACATTCCATTCAAAAGTTTTTTTTATTAAAATATGTAAGGCACCACCGGAGGCCGCCACAAGTGGCTGTGTTTGCGACCAGCCTAATAGTCTAACCTCTAAGGCCAGGCGCAAACACTCGCCACTTCTTATGGGCTCAGTTCTTATGGGCTCAGTTCTTATGGGCTCATCGCAGCAAGCGCGGATCCAGTCCCCCCCCAACCAACAATTTAACACAAAATATCCTATTTCCCGTCTTGACTAACGCGACAGCGTATTATATGCGTAACTTTTCCTGGTATGACACACCACCACCCCCCTCCCAAAACGAAATTTGACCCTCCCCAGGCCGAGGTTCTGGATCCGTCCTTGGTTGGCAGTTGCTCGTTTGAGCCACACGCTACGGCAGCAGTCGATCTCGCTGCTCATGGTGACCGCCGATTTGTAAGGGCCACCCTAGCCACCGTTTTAGGCAGTTTAAAATAATTGAAGAAAAGTGGCAGCTACAAAGCCGCAGGAGGCGACCACCGGTGGTGACTACTAGTAGAAATATCTAGCAACTTTCCGCGACCACCGGTGGCGACCACAAGTGGCTGTGTCTGCAACCGGCCTAAACCACATAAAAAATAAACATTTGTCATAAGTCATTTGTTTTTATTTCTTTAGCTTATAAACAACAATTACAATTTAAAAAAAACGTACTTTACATACAGCGATCTGTTCCTATATAACATTTTAAAACCATTTTAGTGTTTTATAATTATAAATAATTTTAGAAGAATTTAACGTCGGCAATAATAAAGAGAAAAGGACAGCGATTAGAGGACCAGTGTGTGTGTGTACTGTCTGCATTAAGTAAGCAGGGAAAGGACGTCAATATTATATTGTAAAAAAAAATTATGAAGGTAAACCTAATTCAAAATTAAAAATCTGTTTGTTTTTTAGGTGGTATTAATATAAAATACCAATGTATGGAAAAATATACAATAACTAAAGGTAAGATATCCCATTTCGTCTGCCGCGCGCAGTGAGATCACAGGAAGAGTGATTTTTAAATTTCTAATAGAAATTTATTTGGTGTTAGCGTTTTTAATTCTATTTGAAAGGTATTAAAAGGTTTTACGTATTTAATGGTATGTGAAATGAAAGAATAATATATGACAAGTATTTACGTATATTAATTTCATAGAAATACTACTACAATAAGAAAAGATTCCGACAAACTTTTAAAACAACCTCCGCGCCATCGGAGTCGGTCGACGATGGCCGAAGCTGCTCGGTGACCCCTGCTCGTTGCCACCAGCGTTGTCAGTCTTTTACAATTGTAATATATCCACAACATGTATGTTGTTTTTTATTGATAAGAGAGGTAATTTCTTTTACTGTGTATCCATTATTGACGGCAATAGCTCTGATAGTATCGAGCTCAATCTTTAGACTTTCTTTAGAGAGTGGTAGAGAAAGAGCTCTATGTACCATTGATCTATATGCTGCCAATTTATGCGCTTTTGGATGTACTGAGTCATGTGGTATTGTGATATTTGTAAATGTTAAACTCTAGTTTTTTAGTCAATATTTTTAATATTTCCATCTTGCTGGAAGACGGCGCGAGTCCAGTCTATTCCAAAGAAAGGTAAGAGAACCCTGCCTAACAACTATCGACCAGTCGCATTGCTTTCAGTTATATCAAAAGTAATGGAGAAAGCTATTAACCAACATCTTCTAAAGTACCTGGAAGGCTTTAACATTATCAGCGATCATCAATATGGTTTTCGGAAGTCCAGATCAACTTGTGATCTTCTAGCCTATGTCACCCATATTTGGAACAACGCAATCGAACATCATGGGGAGTCTCGGGTTGTTGCACTGGATATTTCTAAAGCTTTTGATCGTGTTTGGCATGAGGGGCTTCTAAGTAAACTGCGATTCTATGGTATGCCCAGTCGATTATGTGCATGGTTGTCTAGCTTTTTAAGGACCGCTCTCTGCAAGTGGCAATTGACGGATCTCTCAGACACCTTCACCATCAATGCCGGTGTTCCTCAAGGGTCCATATTGTATCCCACTCTCTTCTTACTCTACATTAACGACTTTCTAGTGAAAACTAAAAATCCGATATTTAGTTTTGCTGACGATAGCACCCTTATCTCATCTTTCTCTTTGAATGCGCAAACATCGGCTGCCGACGCACATCTTCGCAGACAGCATGAAGTATCACGCCTCAACAAAGACCTGGAAGAAATTTTGGCTTGGGGTGACAGCAACCAAGTCGAATTTAACGCTAAAAAACCCAGGCAACAGTTTTCTCTAAAAGGTTAACATTACAGAACCGGAAATAGTCATGGCCGGACACGCAATCCCACTGGCTTCATCTATTAATTTGCTGGGAGTCAATCTGGGAGGAAATATGTCTTGGCATAACCACGTTGGGGCAATCGCCAAGATAGCTTCTCAGAAGCTTGGGGTACTCTTCCGAACCAGAAAGTTGTACACACCTCAACAACTTTTGACACTATACGCCATCACTAGAGTACTGCTCTCATGTCTGGAGCTTTGTACCCAAACATACTCTTCGGCTGCTGGATTCCATCGAAAGGAGGGCTATTCGTCTGGTCGGAGACCACGAGCTGACGAAGAACCTCGACAGCCCAGAACATCGAAGACAGGTTGCGGATTTGACTCTCTTTTACAGATATTTTCATGGAAGGTGCTCGGCTGACCTTGCCCTCTTAATTCCGCCCAGAGCAACGAATAGCAGAAATACACGACGAATCACTGCCGCCCATCCATATGTGGTTAAGCTTAGAACTCCTCGAACTTCATTATTTAAGAATTCTTTCATCTGGAGGACTACATCCTTGTGGAACGAGCTTCCCGAGGTCGTTTTTCCCAACGAATATAACCTCCAACGATTCAAAACCAACGTGAATCGCTTTTTGCGCACACGCACCACTCCCAGATTGCCCTAAAGGATTTTTCCTATAGTGCTTGTGTTTGATCATAAAAAAATAAAAAAAAATTCTGAGATCTAAAAAATTGATTGAGTCGTTTCCTATTTCTAGTGTGAATTTAATTTTCGGATGTCGTCAACCATACCTATACCAGAAAAAAATATTTTTTGAAATTGGTGAGTTTATAAAGGTTTCTTCTAAAACTGACATGAAAACTTCGGCCATCAGTGAGCTTAGTGGAGAGCCCATTGCTAAACCATCTGTTTGTTTATAATGTTCATCATTGAATTTAAAATAATTTTCATTTATGCATAGATCTAGTAGTTGTAAAAGTTCTTGTTCAATTACGGGATTCACATTATTATTTTTTAGTTTTTTTGTTATTATGTCAATGCATTCCTTATTAGGAATGTTAGAGAACATGTTAGTGAGATCAAAGGAAGCTAACTTCGTGTTTTCGGGAAGAATTACATCCGTCAAGTTTTCTACCAGATTTTGTTCTTTACCTAAAATTGTGGTTTAAAATTAATAACATCTCTTATCATTTGGTTAAGTTTTATTAGTTATTGGTTCACTTTCCTTGTGCAATCTTACTAGACCCTATAAAGTTGGTGGCGATGGATTTTTGTTAATTAGAAATTTTTTTTTCTGTCTGATAAAATTCCAGTGTTATTCAGGGTATTTTTAAGATTATTTTGTATTTCTTCCGTTGGATCTATTTTAGTTTTAAGGTTGTTTCTTTTTCCAGAAAATCTACAATTTTTTGGCTGCATTGATCTTGGAAAATTTTGAAAGTTCACCACAATTTTTTCTTATTTTGTACTGTGTTGATTAAAATAAATATATGAATTTTCATAAAATGAGGTGCGCTGTAGTCGGTTGTGATATGGATAACCAGGCAAAGAAATTTGATTCAAATATAGTATAAGGTGTTTACGCTTTCCTAAGGATAAAAACAAAAAATTAGAACGGATACGGTTTTATTTATTTTGTTTACATTTACTAGTATTTTCCATTGAAGCTGATAAGGATATATGCCTTATGTATGTAAATTAAAATATTGTTTATTTAACTACTGAAGCAGACTATGAGTTTCTTTACCTCTTCATAATTTCACTTCACCGAGAGATGGACTATTTAAAAAAAATAGTTTAATTTGTTTATAACTAGGTCGTATTTTAGATTTAATCTTTGTTGTATATTCATGAAATAAATAGATATACCTAAATACCATTATATTATCTTTGATTTCACATACTATTAAATGCGTAAAACCTTGTAATATCTTTAAAAGAGAGTTAAAAACGCTGACAGCAATATAAATATCCATAAGAGATTTAAAAATCACTCACCCGCGGACGTCACAAGCCACGCCTCCATCGGCGTGGGATCATACCTTTTATTTATTTATACGATGGTTACAGGTGGTTGAGAAATAATTTTTCCATATATTGGTATTTGCTAATTCAAAATGCTCTAAAAAGTTTAAAATGAAGGATAAAATATTTTTTAAGAAGAATGTTTCATACTTTTTATTCAGTTTCTTGACACGTGTTTCGGCCATCTCAGGTCATTTTCAAAGGAGTACAAAGACTAATTTAAAAGGAGATTTTACAGATGTCCTTATGTTGTAAATAGTAATAAACTTAAAATTGGGTTTATTGTATTGAGAGGTCCTTATTGAGTTTTTCCTATATTTATATACATGGTGAATAACAAAGTCATAAAAAACAAAAGTAATGTTGTTAACAATCAGACTGAAATACCCTCAAGTGCTAAACTAATTTTCAACAGCGTAATCATATAAGATTAAATTACATAGGAATAATAATGTTATCCACCCTGTATATAAATATAAGAAACCCCCACTAAGGACCTCTCAATATAATAAACCCAATATTAAGTTTATTACTATTTACAACTCACATTAACCATAGCATAAATACATCTGTAAAATCTCCTTTTAAATTAATCTTTGTACTCCTTTGAAAATGACCTGAGAAGGCCGAAACACGTAACAGGAAAGTGAATAAAAATTGTGAAAGATTACAACTAGTTCTTCTTAATTTTTCCTAAGTAATGGAAGTCCGGTTTCACCAAGAATGTAGTCCAACTCAAATTAATTATATATTTTAATAATATTAGAATATAATCTCAATAATAGTATTTTTGTTCTTCTGGAGGTAGGTACTTTAGTGTTGGGGATTAAAGTGGGTCATTTAAACCTAAGGGACTAAAGTCCATTCTAGCAACTAGACTAATAAAATACTCAACTGGAACTTGCATTGAACATTATCAGGTGTTTTTATATTTATACCTACCTAATTTTAGTAATACTACTCCCCGAAGTACAAAAAATAATGATATACCGCGGGGCTAACATGGCTAATCCGTTGAATGGTAGTTGCTCGACGACTTTGTTCCAACTCCATTCACGGGGAAAAAAACTTATTCCCTTAGTTAATGTACAATTCATTTAACGTACAATATAAAATTCAAACAATATCAATAATAATAATTTTAAGCAGCACAATCAAATTGAACAGCTATCATAAGAATTGAGTGATAATCACAAAAATAAATTTATTTTATTATAATTTCTTACATTAGCAGGCAACAAATTACAAATCTTTTATCCAAGATATTATATATTTTAAATTTAGACTGCTGTTACTAACTGGAAGTTGTATTTTTTGTTTAAGTTTGCACGCGCATCGTAATTATTCTAATCTATGAAAAACTGCATATTTTCATGGCCATGAATAAAAGAGTTGTTCTAAAATTACACATTACTGATGTAAATAGCATGTGAGAGGGTATAATCTATGTTTCTTTAAAATTATCTTTAAAATATAGTTTTGTATTATATTTAATTTATATTATTGTGTTATCATAAAGCCCGTCCCATACTAAAATTCTATATCTCAAAATAGATTCCACAAACGCTTTATAAACTGTTATTAAGGTATCTCCATTCAAAAATTCTCTTAATAAATAAGACTTAAAGAATGAGTTTGCGAACCTTATTAGACAGATATTCAACACGAGGCTTCCACTTAAGATACCGATCAATGATAATGCAAAGATTCTTGGTTTGAGGTGTTTCCTATAGTGAATGATCGTCCCCATCAATGCTACCAAACGCAGGCCTATTCACTTCAGTAAGTTAAATTTAAAGTCATTTTCTTGCTTTGAAGCCAATTCAATTCTATCGCTAAACCACTTACCGTTTGATCTGTCACACTTTCCCAGCTATTACCTGCAAATACAATTGCTATGTCATCAGCCTAAGAATCTATTTATGTTTTATACTATACTATTATTATTTCTAAGTTAATATCCTGAAAATGAAATTTATTTCTTTTTACTGTGAATTTATAATTAGAACAAATTTTGTGAAACTACATTGAAAGTATGTAATATAAATTTTAAAAAATATCTCATTCTCGTTTATTTTTTTAACATCTATTGAACAACATTGGTTTTTGAGAAACAATAGACAATTGAGAAAACAAGATGCTTTAGATCCCTATTATCTTGACTTTTACCCATACTTATTTTACTTTATTGACAAATGGAGTTCTCTGATCATAATAACACACCACCTAATATTTTAATAAATAATTTTTTGCAAACAAACATTGATCTAATTATTTGTTTTTTTATTTCAAATTTAGATTTGTTTTTACAAAGAAATTACGTCAACAAAAATGGTAAATTAAGATAAATTATTTCAAAAAGTCGTCCACACTATATGGTTCCAAGTAAAATCATTCCGGGTTTCCATTTGAAAAGCTTTAAATTTTGTATTCGTTTTAAATGTGAATAACTCCGGTTTGGGTTAATAAAATACAAAAAGATAAAAAGATTTATTTGAAACCTTACATAAAAAAGTTACTTTTTAAATGTTTCAATATATTGAGAGGATTACTCATGTTTCGGCTTTTTAGGCAGCGCACTATTCATCTTGCAATGCTCTTGAAAAATGCCTAAAAAGCCGAAACATGTATCCTCTCAATATATTGAAACATTTAAAAGCAAATTTCTTCTTTCTTTGCATTAAATTATTTAAAAAATGTTTCATAAAGAACCAACCGCGGAATCAGTCAAGTATATAAAAAAGTTAGTTATATTGAAATTAATAAATAATTCTTATATTAAAAACAAGAATACTTCAGTCAGCTCGAGAAAAAACTATAATCAAAAAGCCTATATATTTTTTAGATCCTATTTTCTCGCTTTGTATTCTTTCTTGCAAGAGCCTTAACCTGTGACATGTCTTTTCTTTTTTCCCCCGGTTTTTTTTCGTTCATTAGCTTTTTATTTATTTATTTACCAAATTTACGAGATGAAAACAAATTGAAGAAAAATATCCAAAAATGGCGCTTTAATTTAATATGCCCTGCACATGACCTGACGTCAAACCAAAATTAAGCACGTGGTGACACTGGGAGAAAGATAAACAAAACAACATATGGCGGAAAACGTCAGTGAATTTTGAGCAGTGTTGTAAATCTTTAGAAAGTCAATAACCGTTTGACAGATTGGAAGTTGTTTATTTTTCAGGGTACATTATTATAAACTTTTACGGTTCAGTTCGCTGGGAAACAATCTCTGATTTATAAACTTGAACTGACTTGAACCAACCGCCGGGGCGTTTATAAATGGTCAGGTATGTTCTCATTTGTTCAATTCGAACGACACCCGTCGGAACTGAACAACTTAAATGCCACTTTACCCTTTAGAAAAAAACTGCAATTTTATTTACCTTTTCGGCCTTGTTTAAAACCGATTAGTTAATTTACAATTCATCAAACCGAAAGTTTGTATACATCTCATGAACACATCTAATACCATTCAATCTGAATTAGTATTTTAAAGTGCTACTGTATAGACAAAAATACGCCCTTATGGTATAAAGTTTCATCCGGTAGTCTGGGAAATAATATAATTTTTGCATACATTGGTATTTAACATCTAAAAATTTCTAGTAACTACACGTTTCAGTCTGTTTCGAGTTTATTCGGTCGATCGATATTGCGTTATTTGGAAATATCTAAAAATACAGCGTTGTCACTTTCGATGTTTTATAAGATTATATTCATAAATTGCGGAATTTCCTTCTAATATTACTTTCCTGTATAATTATTGTCTCGGAAATGGCAACCGCGCTATTTTTAGTAAGAAGCACTCGACAATGGGTTGGACTCGTCTATGTTAAGACTGCAGGGGAGGTCCTGTTGTTGTCAACATAATTATTTCATCATTCTTCAGTAAAGGATTAAAAATTGTTTTAGGCCCATTAGAAATTAGCGTTTTTATTATTTCTTGCATTTTATTGCGAAATAATTTGTATCCTATCCTATTCTATGTGTACGATAGTGTAATTATGCGTTAGTGTTTAGTGCTTTTGTGTAATCTGATAATAGGTGCCTATCTTCAAAAAACCTAATTTGAAACTCGTGGGTGTCTGTGTGTTTCTTTAAGTGATTTAGTGTAATTTGTTCTGTTTCAATATGTATTTTTTTTCTCTCGACGATATGCCGGTTATGTTCCGAGATTGTCCCACACTATCATCAGGGCACGTGATGAGCATAAACCTCTTCCCATAGAAAAAAGAACTGAAGGTGCCTGTCTGTGCCCTCGATTCCTTACTCGTGTCGGCGGCCTGGATTTAGTTTCTAAGTAAGCTAAATATGTATTTTTATAAGAAACTAAAGTTTTACATTTTTACACACAGTTTGGCAACATTGTGCGTAACAGGTGTTTGTGATACGCTGCCACA
This sequence comes from Barypeithes pellucidus, assembly GCA_963991005.1. Taxonomy (NCBI): domain Eukaryota; kingdom Metazoa; phylum Arthropoda; class Insecta; order Coleoptera; family Curculionidae; genus Barypeithes; species Barypeithes pellucidus. Next base: position 47,920,686 of record OZ022556.1, on the reverse strand, counting down.
GCGTGCTATGATTCATGGCCGCGGAGTCACCTGTGAGTAAGAGGGTTTGTTACCCCATTTTTTAAACGTTCTATTTGAAAAAAAAATATATGTAGCGCTTCTCTAGGACCCCCCGGAGTCACCCATTTAAATATAATACGTCATTTCCTTAACACCCTGTATATATAAGTACATTTTAATAACTTTAAATAGTTCACCAAACTTAAACTTTTCTAATACAATGTGCCTTAAAAAGCATCAAATCCACTTTCCAAAGGGAATATTCAAAAATAACAATTACTTTAGGCAACGATTCGATAACTAGAGTAGTATTTCCTATCGGGCGAAAAACTGCTCGAATAACGATCACAACACTAGTAAATGTAACAAAATACATATAAGGAAATGTAGCAAACTTCATTTACTACGGTAGTAAATTACGTAGTAAATGTTACATTAACTACTTTAACAACCCTGGCAATTACCAATTATGGACTAAATCCCAAATAACAAAATATTTGTATTGACTTCTTTTTGGGCAAAATAAATTATAACCCGTTATTATTCTGGTTTGTTGACCTTTTTCAGTCTTGTTGACCTTTTTTTTTTGCTTATTGACACCTGTAACTTGCTTTCACAAGTGTGCAAAAGTGTGTATTTCTTTCCAGAAAAGGGTGTAATTTCACAAATTTAGTGTGTAAGAAGAACCGATTAAAAGTGATCTACCGGTTATTACCGCGGTTATCATTGGTTGACCTTACAGGCAACCAAAGTTATCCCTTTCCGTCATATATCACAGGTAAGAGAGAGAAGTCAAATAATAACCAAAATCGCTTTTATAGTATCGGTAAATACCAATTTGGAACGGTAATAACCGGTAGACACACGGCCGGTATTACTATAAGTTAGGATTAAACTCAGGGCAGAGTTTAAATTAATCTTGAAATACACAAACACAAGTTTAACTGCAACCTTGAAGATAATCTGAACCTATAAAACTGGCCGTAATAGGTTAAAATGTCAAAGTTATCGGAACATTGCTTGGTAGAGGTGGAGAACTATCGATACCATCAGACCGATTTCACTATTGCCGAGCATCAGTAAGATTTTTGAAATACTGTTATATGAAAGATTGATTGGGTTTTTGGATGGAAATGCGTTCTGACGCACTGTCAATATGGCATTCGAAAGGGGTAAAATATCCACAATTGTGGCAGTATATCGGGCTATAACAAAACTTATAAGATTCCTTGAATGAGGGAAACAGTACAATGACTGTATGTATAGTGTGGATCATACTGTTCTGGAGAAATTGGATAAATGTGGGATTAGGGGTACTGCTGGGGATTTGATAAAATCTGACTGAAAGTGATGGAAATCTTATTGAATCTGAGTACCTGGTTATAAAGAAGGGGGTACCACAGGGTTCGATGCTGGGCCCTCTCTTGTACGTTTCAGGCATGGTTCTCCTCCAATAACATGTTTTTGAATGTTAGAGGAGACATTGCTGGGGCAAGTGTGGGCGGGGTTGTGATGGAAGTCAGCAGAGCTGTATCTTTTTTGGGAGTAAAAATCGACGAGCGTCTTGACTGGAGCGCCACATATATATTTTTTTTCATTCATTAATATCCATTATAACAATACAAGTTAATTAAATTAGTTTTCTTGTATGTTACATAATAACAAGCACCTAGATGTAAAACATCTGTATGTGCAGACAGGTATTTATTTCAAAAAAAACATTATTTATGTACATATTAAGAAATTTGAGAGAAGAAATCACAATAAAAAGTCTCAGTCAACGCAAAAAAGTCATAGTTTATTTATTCATAACTATGATCACTGAACCTACACACAGACGATATGTCTGCCAATACACAACACAATAGAATTAAGTAGTTGAAGAACATTTCAAATTGATAAACATTCTCAAAAAGCACCTTCCTACTAAATAATTTAAAACTTTTTATTTTGCGGCAATTTCTTACTTCATCGGTAAGCAAATTGTAAAGTTTAGGACCAAAATAATTTACGTATCTCAGATTAAGATTATTATTAGTACTTATTGGTAGTTTAATTTGCTTGCTGAACCTGATTCTTGTTTCATAAGCATGATCAACAACACCTCTCAAATTAGGTCGAGTGTGCATATAAAAGCAAATTGTGTGAATATAAATTGTTCGAATGTTAAAAATATCTATATTAAATAAGTAAATGTGTAGCATATAATGTATTTTTTCGGCAAATAATTTTTAGTATATATTTTTGTTATTATGTTTATGATTAATTGGCACAAGCTATTATTATAAAGTCCACCACATACCAATATACCCTATCCTACAATTGATTCTACAAAAGCTTTGTAGAAAATTACAAGCGTCTTCCTATTTAAAAATTCTCTTAACAAGTAAAATTTATGAATGAGTTTACGAATCCGGTTGAAGACATAATCAAAATGTGGTTGTCACTTAGGAAAGCTATCAATTACAACTCTCAAAGCTATGTAGTTTGTTTTTGTTAAGACTAAGGTTAGGTTATAGGTTTGAAGCCAGTTCTTAATTGTTGTTAAATTATTTACAGTTTTATCTCTAACGTTGTCCCATGAATCTCCAGATACAACAAGGGCTGTATCATCTACGTAAGATAAGGTCAAACCATCAACATGTAATTTCAATAATGAGTTAATATAAGTTATAAATAGTTTCCTTTGGAATACCAATTTAATTTTTTTTTTCTGTTACTCAAAATGTTATTTAATTTGACCATTTGAAATCTTTCTGACAAAGCCACTCCTCTAATTCCATATCTTTCAAGTACATTAAGAAGTTCATTATGTGGCACAGTATCAAAAGCTTTGGCAAGGTATAAAAATACAGCTAAACACTTTTTATTTGAATTTAAATTATTGACAACTTCGGTTTATTCTAGACTAGATGCATGGCATCTTCGGTACTACACGCCTCTAGAGATCCAAATTGATTTGCAGATAATACATTATTGATTTTAAAACAATTAATTAGTATAGTTTTTATACAGTTTTAATAGTTTTGCAAATTTACTAATAAGGTAGATAGGTCGATAATTATTTATGGAGATCGAGGTACCTGATTTATGGATGGGCCTTGCTATTGAAGTCTTAAATTCAGGGATATTTTCCCAGTTTCAAGTATTAAATTTCGTACTTGTAGTAGCAGTTTAATTATTTCAAAATGCGTCTGTTTTAAAACATCTGTTTGAATACCATCATAACCCGGTGAACTATTTGAAATGTAGTTGATTAATTCATTTTTTGTTATGGAGTTGAAATAGATAGAATTTATTACCGGTGGGTCCACGCGCTGTTCAGTTTGCGGTGGTGAAATCGGTCGTTCCATTTCTATTCCAATATTGAAATTCTTATTCTTAATCCTTATCCTTAATCCTTAAAGTAAAATCCTTATTTTTTATATTTAAAAAAAGTATTGTTGTTTTTATATTCATAAATAAAATCCTTCATTGTTTTGTAAAGTTTTTTCATGTCACTCTTATTACGTTAAATTTGTTCTTTATAATATTGATTCTTTTGCTTGTGTATAAGTTTGTTTAAATTATTTCTGTACTCTTTGTATTCTTTTTCCAATTGAGCGTTATAATTTCTTGATAATTTTCTTTTCAATTTATCTCTAGTTTTAATTGAAGTGATAATGCCATTTCTAATCCAAGATTTAATTTTTTGTGTTTTTTGTTTTTAATATGTTGCCTTTTCAGTTATTTTCATTCATTACTATTGACCAATCAAAATTTTGTAATAGTACTTAGTTTAAATTTAGGAATATTCAATTTCGACTTAGTGTCACTTTGGGGTTTTATTAAGTTTTCCTGAGGTTTTTCTCTCGGGCTGATGAAAAGCATGATTGAGCTGCGATCAGTTATACCTTCTTCCAATGTATAAGACTCAAAACATGAATTATTTTATTTTAATTTCTGAACAATAAACAAATGGCATAGATAAGTTTTTGAGATAGATCTTGTGATCTGAAAACCCAGTGAGCTTTTTTCCAAGATATTTATAGTGGTGTCTCCAATAAAGATTTCAATATTAGAAAAATTTTTTTGTTTCTAGGTATGTTTGTATGTCATTTATAAAATCAGTCTTTGGAATGGGTGGTGGTTTATATATTGCCGTTAAACTACTTAAATGTCATACCATTTATTTCAAAATTTATTCTACTGAGGGTTGCCCCTGAGTTTGCCAAACGGGTAAATGAAAAATCAGCGTTTAAATGTTTCTTCACTAGTATAACAACACCGTCGTTCTTATTATAATTTGCTTCATTATAGAAAATTCTATAGCCCAGAATGGTACAGTTGCCTATCGAATCAATCTGAAAGGTTTCAGTAAGCACAACAATATCCATATGATGTAGTTTCCAAAAAAATAATTAAATTATCCATATTTTTGTTTAAACTTCTAATATTAAAATGAATTAAGGCTAAGTATATAGTTTTTACTATTAATAACCTCCAACCTCCTATAGTCCGCAATTTCACCCTGAGCATTCATCACTTATCTCTTCTAATATATCATCCTGAGCGTTATATGATGTAATTTATAAGTTTCCAAAAAAAGAATTAAATTATCAATATTTTTGTTTAAACTTCTAATATTAAAATGAATTAAGGCTAAGTATATAGTTTTTACTATTAATAACCTCCAACCTCCTATAGTCCACCATTTCACCCTGAACATTCATCACTTATCTCTTCTAATATATCATCCTGAGCGTTAAATACCATTTATTCAACCTTAATAATCGGTTTTGCTTCTTAAAAGTCCTATATGGTATTTCAGAGATGAACATTCCTTGTCAAGTGTTGAGTGAGTGTGTTGCGTTTAGTTGCAATTTATAATTTTCATTGGCCACCCTGCAGTTTATGCATCTTTTTATATGTTGGTCACAATCATGCGTACTATGATTTCCTGCACAGTTTCCACATACTTCCTCCTTTGTACATTTATTGCTCTTATGATGAAAACCTTGGCAATTATAGCATTGTGAAGCGGTTAGGTCCTCATATACTGGCAAGCGTTCCCAGTCTATGTACACTTTTCCATGATTTAGCATCTTACCAAAAAGACTTCCCGAGCATTCAGCGTGTATGATAGAGTTTTGCTTATTTTTGAGTTGTTTAATGTATGTTACTTTCAGATGGTCAAGCGTATCAATCCAGTTATTTTGTTTTCGAATTTTGGCTTCTACACTCTCCACTGATTCTTCACCTATACAGGGTCCGCAAACGAAGCGTGGACGGAAGATTAAATCGTTATCGAAGAACTTATCAACAATACTGAAACAGCTTGAGATATTGGATTAAAAGCGGCATGTTTTAAAAATATTTTACATTATACAGGGTGGCCCAAAAAAGTGTGACAGGATAAAGTTATATTTTTTTAAATGGGACACCCAGTATTTTATTGCATATTTAGGTTCGTATTACTATCGTTTATAAGTGCCTCAAATTTTATTTAATTTGGTTTTGTAGTTTCGGAGAAATAAATTAAAAACTAAAAAAAAAAGTTTTGCAGGCCTGAATAAAAAAATCAAAAAAAAACAATCCAGAACTATTTTTTTAACCTCGGCATTGAGTGAAATTTATGACAAGAGGTCTAGAGATACTATGAATGTAATTGCGTTTATTTATTTTATACAGGGTGTTCATAATAAGTTTTCAAAAACCCCACATTTTAAAATATTTTTTCTCAAGTTTTTCAAATGGAACACCCTGTATATTATTTGGCTATTTGACGTAGAATTCATAGACAATTTTTTTTTGTAATACAAGCATATAAGTTATATCCAGCCGTTTTCGAAATAATTGTAAATATCATAAATTATGTTGTTTTAATAGAGTTTTTATTGGGAAACTTTGTTATAGGCGACTAGACTAATAATTGTAAACTAAGTAAAAGTTCAAAATAGCTTTCTTTTACTCTTAGAGTTTACCGTATTTTAGTTATTTCGATATAAATTTTAAAAGCATACATTTTTGCTACTTTTATCATTTAATATTATTTTTTATTCTTAATCGAGTTGCCATGATTTCTTTTTGTTTAGATTGTCACTATGACAGCCAAATAAAATTATTTACATTTGTTCAGTCGTCGCAATTAAGTACTAACTTACACAAAATGTCGAATTTTCCAACTTTAGAAATGGTAAATATGATGTTTATACTGGGTGAATGTACAAGAAATTGCCTCCTCGCGAGCCGAGTGTATGCTGAAAGATATCCAGATAGTAAGAGAAAGCCGAGACCAGAAACCTTCGAGAAGTTGTTGCAAAGATTTGTAGCAACCGGAAGCACTGCGTACATAAAAAGGATGATAATCAATAAACCCTTTATTAATGAATTAAGAGTTCTGTTGTCAGTAGAGGAAAATCATTAAATTAAGTAAAAGGAAGCTATTTTGAACATTTACTTTAGTTTACAATTATTAGTCTAGTCGCCTATAACAAAATTTCCCAATAAAAACTCTATTTAAACAACATAATTTATGATATTTACAATTATTTCGAAAACGGCTGGATATAACTTATATGCTTGTATTACAAAAAAAAATTGTCTATGAATTCTACGACAAATAGCCAAATAATATACAGGGTGTTCCATTTGAAAAACTTGAGAAAAATTATTTTAAAATGTGGGGTTTTTGAAAGCTCATTATGAACACCCTGTATAAAATAAATAAACGCAATTACATTCATAGTATCTCTAGACCTCTTGTCATAAGTTTCACTCAATGCCGAGGTTAAAAAAACAGTTCTGGATTGTTTTTTTGATTTTTTTTATTCAGGACTGCGAAACTTTTTTTGTTTAGTTTTTAATTTATTTCTCCGAAACTACAAAACCAAATTAAATAAAATTTGAGGCACTTATAAACGATAGTAATACGAACCTAAATATGCAATAAAATACTGGGTGTCCCATTTAAAAAAATATAACTTTATGCTGTCACACTTTTTTGGGCCACCCTGTATAATGTAAAATATTTTTAAAACATGCCGCTTTTAATCCAATATCTCAAGCTGTTTCAGTATTGTTGATAAGTTCTTCGATAACGATTTAATCTTCCGTCCACGCTTCGTTTGCGGACCCTGTATAGCCAGCTATTTTTATTTTAGGAGGAATTTTTTTGGTAGCTCTATTTCATATGTTCCTTTAAGTTTTCTTTCAGCTTCTGCCATACATAACCTGTTCTGTGTCGCATTTAATTACTTTTCCATGTTTGGTTCCTTAATGTTTCTAATTCCAAGACTTAACTTTGCCGGATTTACTGATGTTTGAATTTCCTTTCTGCTTTTTTGTAATATCTTGGGTTTAATAACAATTGTAGGTAAGTTTCGTTTGTTGTTAGTTTTGTCATTGCAATTGTACCATAGCATATGTTTCGCTCTTAAAAGATAATGTCATTTCTGATTTTATTGTTTCTATATCTATCTCCTTTCATTTCTTCTATTAACTCCATAATAAATGGCATTCTGGCTAAAAATATCTTGCACTCATCGCATATGAGTAATAAAATCCTCTTTTGGAGAGGCATGCATTTTACTTCCAAGGGTGTTATGTTTGCACATTTTTTGTGTATTCAATGAGTCACATTTATAATATTCTTCAAAACAATTTTGTTTACATTTTATGCACTTGCTTTCACTAAGGTCATCGTCTGCTGATGTTTATTATTATATCGATGATCTAAGTAGCAACCTATCTAAATATTGTTATGCTCTAAGAACTGTTATGGCAAATATAAGTCTTAAGGCGGCTCTTACCCTCTATCATTCGTGTGCGGTCTCCCGGATTAGGTACGGCATTGTTTTTTGGGAAAATTCGGTGGATATTGGGAGGGTGCACACTTTACAGAAGAGGTGATTATGAGTTATGTTTGGGTTGAGGTTTCGGGAAAGCTGTATACTAGCTTTTAGGGAAAATGGTTTGATGGCGGTAACGTGAATATGTCTGTAAAGTGGCAAAGTTTGTTTTTGAAAATATGTCTTTATTTGCAATAAGTGAGCAAACACATCCTACACATAATACAAAGAATAAACAGAATTTACTTTTAGATAAAACCAAGTTTAGCTTTGTACAACAAATTTTTCACAATACTATGACAAAAATTTGGAATAAATTTCCAAAGAAACCAGAATCATGTCTAAGTCTAAATTTTTAGATGCTATAAGGGATAATCTGATGTTGTGTTCACCATATTTTCTAGAGGAATTTCTCACTGAAGGTAGCTTTCCTAAGGTTGTTGTTGAAATCAAGTTTCCTTCGGAGAATTCACATGTTTAAAATCGTTTTAATTGTCTGTTCAATTTCATAGTTTTTGCTCAGAGTTTTTTCATCTCCTGATCTGCTTTTGTTCTTTTTTTAATCCCTTCTAGAGAAAGTGATATTTTAATGTGTTCTTTAATTGTATTAAGTTTTGAATTATTTTATCGTATTATTTATGAAGTACCTAATATTATATACTTGATTATTGTGTTCTTGTCTTTTGACATGTTTTATATGCCAAGTTGGCATCTTATTGAAACAAACAAATATTTATCTATCTATATATCTATCTATTGTGCTACACATAAATAATTCCTTTAATTTTGGAATATTTCCAAAAAATTTAAAAATCGCGCTTAATAAAACCTTTTATATAAAGGGGGATCCTGAAAGGCTTGATAATTAAAAGTCCGATAAGTTTACTAAGTACAAGGTTTCTCTAAAATATTTGAGATGGCAATGCGCACCAGATTAGTAAATTTCTTAACTCAATATAATTTATTTTATAAGTGGTTGGGTTGGGTTTCAAAAAGTTAGTCAGGGCGAATTGGCACTTGGAATGTTCATTGATCTATCTAAAGCATATGACTGTCTGGATAGGGCATGCTCATACAAAAACTTGAAAGATTGTTGATTAAGGGGAAAGGCCAAACTTTGGCTTACATCATATTTAAATAGATTCAAATAGTAAAAAAGGAAAAAACGCTAAATCAAAAATGCTTTCAACTGATGTAGGAATAGCTCAAGGAAGTATTTTAGGGCCGATTATTTTTCTAATATTTATCAATGACTTACACCTCTTAATGAATTAATCTGACCAATACATTCTAAAATATGGAGACGACACAAACTTAATTATAGGAAGTAAAGATTTGCAATAATTAATTACAAAAGCTAAAGAATTCTTTAATCTAGTCATCAAATGGTTTACATGAAATAAATTAGTTCTGAATAAAGATAAAACAAATGTACTCCTCTTATTCAAAATTATTCAGTCAAATAGAATAAAGCAATTGAATATTGAGTTACATAACAATTATTATTAATTATGTTAATTAAAAAATTGAACTCTAGTTGTTATGGTATCAGAATCGTTGGCACATACATGCATCAAAATTTATTTAAGATTTTAGAGTATGCACATTTCGAATCCGTCATGAAATATGGAATCATATTCTGGGGACGGGAAAGTAATTATATGTCAAAGTATCTTTACTGTTAATCAGAATCATTAAGAACATGGACTATTTCCAGAGCTGTAGATCTGTATTTAAAAGTTTGGATATAATGACCATATTTGCTGTTTATATAAGTACATGAACGTTTAATGTTTCTCTTTCGGAATAAAAATCTATTTGACCTGAAACCTAAACATGAATACAGAACTAGAACCCTGGATATTAATTATATAAAGCATAAACTTACACTCTTCCCAGTACATATGTATAAAATTTTTTAATTCTCTTCCAGATAGACTGAAATGTAAACGTCACCAAAAAAGTTTAAATTAGAATTAAGGTATGTGTCAATGTTGTTGATAAAATTAGGTTTTGATATTGTAGGTAGTGTAAACCGCCATAATTCCTATTTTAATGTCATTTATAGTACCAACAACACTACTAACAGTAGCCAGGGAATTTGATGTTAAGATAATTCCTCACTAAGATATCACAACATCATTCTTGTTATAATCAATGTGAATATAGAATAGCTGATAATGGGGAACATTGATTGATATATGTAAAGAACACAAAAATGCCAAAATTCTTCCATATGCACGATATATGTTAAGTATCCAATGGTTACATTGAATATTAAACACTATAAGTAATTTAAATAATTTTGAACTATAGAGTAAAACAATACCCTATAAAACCATTGTCAGGACCCAACATGTCCATAAATATATAACAAAATCACAAACTTTTTGCTTTAGCAATTCCAAATTGCTATTTTTTACCCTAATTATTGGTACATAGGTATGGGTACTTACTAGATAATGAATATGGTAAATTGTATGAATTAATTCTTTGTGTAGGTGGTCTTGGTGGTAACAGAGGGACTGGTGGAACAATGGCTTCATATGTACCATTTGAATTTTTCATAAGTTGGGACGAGTTCTGCAACAAGGTTGACGTTCCCCAGGACTTTGGTGAATGCATTTTTTGTGTACAAAATGTAGAATACACTCAACGGTAGTAAATTGCGCGCAACAAACTTAAAAGCATTTTTATCACCTCGATTTGATTTTGGTAGGTACCTATACAGTACTTAAATCTTTTTATCACTCTGTCCTAGTTAGTCTACACAACACACCAACACAGGGGTACAAAGTCAATTTCTGAATTTCTGATGTTAAGAGGTTAGAGCAGTGTTGCCAATCCGAATTTGTAAAATTACACAAATATCTGAAAAAATTGAACGCTTTTGCACACTTTTAGCTACAAAATTACACGATTTTGACACATCATTCATATTTTGTAAAGAAGCAAGTGTACAGAGTTTACTGGGCTCTAATTTCTAAAAAAAGATACACTATATTTGGTCAAAAAAATGGAATCTAACATGAAAGTAAAAGCTATGTGGTTGATTACTAATTACACACAAATTACACATATGTTCAGACTACACACAAAGCAATGAAATTATAATCAAGCTTAGATAATCAAGTGAGTGTTCTGTTGGTATTCTGAATTTTTTAAATTACACGACAAGCTGGACAAATTACACACTTTTGTACGCCTTTATTTACACAAATTCAGGATTTTTACACATCATTTACAATTTTGTGAAAACAAGGCGATGGATGGCATTTAAGAATTTAACTTTACTAAAAAACAAAGTTAATTTAAATGTAATTGAAAAATAAGGGGATTTGTTAAGCTTAGCTCATACCGGGTGATTCAGAAAGAACGCTCACGCAAATAAAATTTTTAAGGTTGGTATGTGATATTATTTTGCATGACATGACATTGACATGGCGGACTCCGTTTTCTCACTACCGGTTTAACCGGAAATTACTTCAACTTTTGATTTTTAAAGGGAACACCCAGTATATTTTTGCCTATATAATTTCAAAATATCATTCCAAATTCAACGGCACCATATGTCACTCTTTGACACTTCAAATTATATTTCTTTTTCATCTAGATCGCTATGAACTCCCTAAAATGGTTTGTTGTCGCACCCACCCCCAGCTTAGCGCCAAACTCCTGTTGTAGCGCTCCGCCTGATATTAGTTACAGCGGCTGGAGTCGGATATACAACCCACCTCGTGTTATCTCTATTCTGGAAATCCGAGCGGTCTAAATTTCAACACAAGAGGGTTGGCGACAAATTATACTTTTGCCGGGTTCGGAAGATTCCCGTGTTAGTGGCGGACTACTTTACTACTTAACTCTCACTTCCCTGATAGACGCGCGACCCTGTATACACTTTCCCTAAGGTCTCGCCTATAGCTGTCAAGTTTCATCTATCTCTATCAGTCGTATCAATAAACAACACAATATTCAGGTTTAACGTACACAATTTTATTTTAAATTTGTTAGTAAACTCAATTCTTTAGTTACTACAGTTACACAGTTATCATCTTAAATCTGGTTTATAAAACTTTTACAGACTTTTACACACTATTACTAGTATTAAGGAGTCACCAACAACTTATTGGGCCATATGTAACACTTACTTCCGCTTTAATAAAATACTTTTAATACAATCTTAATCCCGACCGATTTCGATCATTAATTATTTAATTCAAGAGACTTTTGGGCATTAATTCGCCTTAATGCCACTTCCCACTTATTTCACTTTAATCACGTTTAATTCACTACACTTTACTTCGGCCTATGACTTCGCGGATATGTAACACTTTGATAACACGTCGGTGAGTAACTTGCAGAATTTCAGTTCCGCCTTAAATAGCCGAAAAATCCACTCTATTTCCCTTCCAAAACCTCTCCGTGACAATTTTACTACCTTATTTGGTCATGCTTCATGGTCACATAAGGTCCAAAGTCGCGTATTCCGGAGAAATCTAGGACACGCAGGTGTTTTATTACGCAATACTTCTACGATCGCTCCCGCGTTTTTTCCTTATAAGGTCATGAATGTCTCGCGATGATGTAACCTCGCAGGTGTTCACTCGACCCCTTTTGTTTTAGGTCACACGTGTGTTCGGTCAGTGTCCTGATGTTGTAAGTGGGGGTGATGAACGCGGCATCTTCCCGGGGATTTATTCATTAGTGTTTTGTCGCGTCCCGAGGTGTAATTGTGGTGGTGAAATAAAATAAAATATTTTGTTTTCTTCGAAGTTCCCCTTATGAAGTTAGTTTGTTATTTAATTGGATTAATTCCACGTAAGTTTTTTCTATAAATGATTTTGTTTCGCGTTTTCCCTGGAATTTAATTTTAATACTTAGGTTTTATTTTAAGTAATTACTTCGACCCTCAATTAACTTTTATTCATTTAGACTAGTGTTTTACTCGGATTCTTTAAAATTTTATTTTAATAAAAATCATTCTTATGTCGTCCTTTTCCGTACCGTATTTTGAGGTCATTACACCACTTCCCCCTTAAATTTTTAAAATACCTTTCTTAATGAAAGTATTTTAAAAGAATTTCAATTCCGCACGTGTCTTACTGTCAGTCGATTAACAGGTCACAGCCTCCGGTCGTTGACTTAAACATCTGTCACTGTTTTGGGAAAGAGACTGGTTCGGTTGGAAGCAAGTGTTGACACTTATGGCCCTTATGATTTACAATATTAGGGGTGCTACTAGAGAACATTATAATGTTAATGCATTAAAATAGTTAGATACATAATTAGTCAGATATAGGTACATGGACTTTAGTCCTTTAATTCTGTGTTTAGGTTTTCAAGATTTTGATCCGTTATAAATTCCTTTCCATGTACCTATTATTCTGTGGGGGCCTTACATTTCTAGTTATTTTATACCGTATTTTAGAAAATTCACTTTTAATTACCTAATATTGAATCTTAATTTTTAAGCGACTAATTTCACCCATCGGTTGCCTAATTTTACAATATTATTCTACTTCCTTGTCATACTTAGGTACCTTAATACTAACAGTCTTTGTTATGAGACTCAAAATTTTATGATTCCACTAAAAATTTCTTAAAAAATTTTTTTTTTCCATTATTGCGCGTACCGCGACCAATCAATAGTTTATTGAACTATAAAATTTTGGTTTGTAAGTATCTTATTTTAGTTTATCAAATAAATCTAAATAGAGAATCTAAATGTGTTTCTTAAAATTTTAAAATGGAATGAGTGTATGGAAATACAATATTTTTACTTATTACTCTAGAAGTATCAATACTCTACGGAAAATTCCTGGTATGTTATATCCAAGATAAGAAATTTTGTTTTGTTTAATTATTTAGTTGTAATCCTAATTAAATTTTTGGTAGCACCCCAAAATTTTATGCTTATTAATTTCCCTAGCTTTTAAAAATTCCTAGAAACTAATTTTACTATTTCTAAATGGTTACTTAGCTTAATAAATTTTTATGTATGAGCACCTGTCTGATCGTGCTCAGTCGGAGTCCTCGTTGTCCGGTTGTTTCCGCTTGAGGGTCATCCTTAATCCCTCCAGTTTTGAGACTTCGTATGCGTCCTCGTCGGGTTGAATAGGTCTTTGGGCTGTCGTCGCTTCCTGGGCGACGGCGTGGTGGACCCATTCAGCTGTGGCGGCTAGCCGATCCAGCGCGCTTTCCACGGCACTAGGTGGTATTGTTTGGTCGGGACTTGGTGGATCGGGCCGTCTGCTGGGACCTGGTTGAGGTTCAAACGTCCTGCTGGAGCCTGGTTGGGCTTCAAACGTCCTGCTGGGGCCTGGCTGGGCTTCAAACGTCCTGCTGGGGCCTGGCTGGGCTTCAAACGTCCTGCTGGGGCCTGGTTGGGGTTCCGGCTGTCTGCTACGGCCTGCTCCTTCGGTAGCTGGAGGACGTCTCTGATCCCGGCATTGTTGGCATGGACACTCCGGCATTCCATGGCCTTGCTCTAATTGCCAGAATTCCTCCAGGTTGAACAGATCTTTGTTCAGGGGCAGGGGGCGGCAATTGGGGCAATCGCACAATTCCGACAGGTAACTTTGCCCGAATGCGATCGCCCAGTCGGTCCGGAACACCTGGTATTCCATATGGACCATACCTAACCATAGGGCTACGGTAGCCCTATATGGTAGAAAGTTGCTGTCCGATGGTCCATCTCCACCCAACTGTTCATACGAGTCCTTGAGATGGTATAGCGCCACTCGCAAAATTCTGTCGATTATCTTCCATTTTCCCTTCATCATTCGCGTATAGGTGATGAATAGCACTATCCACTCCATTATTGTCCCGTTTTAATGTGGTTAATATATATGAATGTCTTTTCCTTTTGATTCCGATCACGTCCCGATTGTCCAATTTTAATCCGCACTAATCTGTCTCTTAAAATTCAATTATCGGAAATTGTCTATTCACGGAAAATTTCGATTATTTCACTGTTTCTTTCACGCAACACTCGCGAAGCTTGGCTTTTAACTGGAATATTTTTAAACCTTCCTTCTGTTTTTAGGGGGGTTTATATAACTAGGCAGGGTGGGAAAACTTTTTTATCCCACGGGTTGATTTCTCCGTTCCCATAAACTGTAAAATTTTTTTTGTTTATTACAAGTCTCTTTCAATCTTCTCTTTTAGTAGGGGGAACCTAAAAATTGTATTTTTATCACTTTCTTCCCAAGGTTTTAAAGTGGTTTTTAATTTACTATGTTAATTAATTAGGGCTAAGTTCCTTTTAGTTAGTTTATTTTCCTAAACTTTGATTATATTTATGGACCTACTTAGCAGTCTCATTAATTCCTTATCTTAAGGTTCAAGATTTTATTCTTACATCCTACGAGAAATTTATCAGCAATCCTTATACCACTTGAGTCCCTTGTGTAAATAAAAGGGTCTTCAGTCTATGCTCTCCCACGGCAATTTCTTTTAACAGTATCCAGGTGACAGCACCTACTGGGTAATAATCTCCGTATACCGGTATCCTTTTTCTTCCTATAGTAAATAAGTTATACTTTAATTTGGCTTAACAAGCTCCATTTGATTCGGGGCGTATTCTTCATTTCTTTCCTTAAGAGGGCGTAATCTGTTTGTTTGTTCATTTCAGACGTCGCTGCCTTTTGGGTTATTTCTTTTTGTTCATTTTCTATATGAAATGTGACATGCCGGGTTGGTGCATCGGAGTTTGTTTTCACTTCTGCCGGCAGATGACACGCGGGGTCTTCTCCTTGCCAAAATGTGGTTAACTGTTGATCCTCAGTTTTTCTTTGTTTTAAAGTCTTCCACTATGAACTTACAGATTTTAAATAGAAAGTAAATTCCTATAAAGCCACTTATGAGATCACCTAATATAGTAAAATACCCATACAACTTGCGAATTGTTGTATTTGCTAAGTTTTCCAGTTCTTCTTTATTAAATAAGCTTAGGGTAGAAACGCTTGATTTTTCCACAATAAGTGATAAGTCTCTTTATCTCCACTAAACAAGAAAAAACATGTACATATTCAAATTTTCGTCTCTCCATTACTTGAATATAGGTTTCTTCGACAAAATATCCTGATTCCGGATCTGGGCAGTTACTAACGTCTTTTAACGATATAGCCGTTATATTAGTCGCCGGATTCCTGCAATCATATGCAATTAAACTTGCATCCGTTTGTTGCACTACTGTGATCCATAAAACATCCATGCGTGCTTCATTTGTGCTATCGCAAAATTTTTCTTCACTGTACCAAATAACTGTGTTACTCAAATAGTATCTTAACTATACTCCTAATCTAAGGTGACTCCTTATACTAAATTAATTCATATAATAATCTTCATATCTTCTTGGTAATCTAACTTCTCTTGTGCGCGTGCGCCTTTCGATTACCAGTAACTCTTGATCCGATTCCATCGATTCATATTCTGATTCATTTGAATCACTCGCTGAGTCAACGCTTTCCTCGTAACTAACTTCTTCTTCATTTTCTTCTACAATTAAAGGTGCCTCTTCTTTTCCATGATTTATATAAAAATCAATGTCATCTTGAACCATCTCGTTCTCCTCTGAATCTGATAATTCTTTTCCTTTTTCGGATTCTTTTTCTTTTCTTCCATGGTTATCTAAACTCACTTTTTCCTTAGAGATATCTATCTCCTTACATGGCTTCAATCTGTCTGCATGTACCATCTGTTCCTTTACTCCTCTGGGTGCCTTAATTTTAAAAGTAACTGGTCCCTTTTTCTCAATAATTCTATAAGGGCCGGTCCATTTATTGTAAAATTTTTGACGCTAATTTCTTTCCTGGAATAGCAGGAGTATATAAATATACTAGAACTCCTAACATAAATTATTTTCTAATTTTCTTTTTGTTATGTTTTTCGCATCTTGTTTTAATATTCTTCTCCAAATTTTTCTTGGCTAGCTCATGCGCACTGGACATTCTAGCAATAAATTCGCTTACATAATTCTCATCAACATCATACCTTACGTGTTGTTCTCTTATTGTCAGATGGATAGGTAGTTCCATGTCTCTTCCGAATACTAAATAGAAGGGGGTTTCACCCGTTCCTTCATGTGGCAAATTTCTATATGCCATTAAACAATAAGGTAATATTAAATCCCAACTGTCATTATAATCGCTAACAAAATGTCCGATCATTGTTTTTATCGTTTTATGAAATCTCTCGACCACAGCATTTCCACTAGGATGATAGGGTGTTGTTTTCAATTTTCGAATTCCAAGTAGAGAACATATTTGACAAAATAGTTGACTCAAAAACTGAGTTCCACAATCCGTAATTAACTCTCTCGGTGTTCCAAAACGGCATATGATATGTTCTACAAACGCTCTAGCTACTGTATCTGCTTTTATGTCAGGCAGTGGTATGCATTCGGGGTATCTGGTTAAATAGTCCACACATGTCAAAATGTACTTGTTGTTATTGACAGTTCTATTTAACGGGCCCACCAGGTCCAATGAGATCCTTCCCCAAGGTAACGATGGAATGGGGTTTTCTTGGAGAGCTGGAGGGGGTTGATAATTTGTTTTTCTAAGGTTACATGATCTACACTGCTCCACATAACTTATGACATCATTTCTTAGGGTAGGCCAATAAAAATCTTGTTTTATTAGCTGCTGTGTTTTCTTCTGACCTGGATGTGCTCCAAATATTGAACTATGATACAACTGTAAAATATCAGGGACTATCTTTTCTGGTGCCATTACCACGTCATGTCTCTGATCCTCTCTTCTTTTCCGATATAATATTCCGTCATTATTTACATAATATTGCTCGTCCTCTGGTTTTAAAGCCTGTAAAATTTTTGTTATATGGGCGTCTTGTTGTTGCATTTCCTGCAGTTCCTTTTTGCTCCATATTACACTAGTTACTGGAATAATATCGTTGATTTCTGTTTTGTCTACTGTATTTATTTTAGCTATTTTATGGTCGATTATGCCATTTTTCTTTTCCAATCTCGTCAAGGAATCCACATTGTTATTTTGCGCTCCTGGGCGATAAATTATCGTGAAACTGTACTCCATTAGGAACATCGCCCATTTCGCAAGCCTCGAGCTTGGGTCTTTAATGGTTAGCAGGTACTTCAACGGTTGATGGTCTGTTGTTATAGTAAAGTGTGTACCTGTCAGATAATTGCGGTAGGTTTTTACTGCGAAAACTACGGCGAGGCATTCTCGTTCGGTGGCGCTATAATTTCTTTCTGCTGAGTTTAATGTTCGACTGGAATAACAAATAGGTAGCTCCACTCCTTCATGAACTTGTGCTAAAATGGCTGCTACAGTTGTAGCACTTGCATCTGTGTTTACGATGAAAGGCTTTCCAAAATCGGGGTAACGTAATACAGGAGGACTGACGAGGGCTCCTTTCAAGCTGACGAAAGCTTCTTGTTGTTCTGGTCCCCAATTATATTTTGTGTTTTTCCTTGTAAGCATTGTTAATGGTTGGCTTATTTTTGCAAAGTTTTTAACGAATTTTCTATAAAAACCGCACAGGCCAAGAAATGCTCTGACTTCTCTTACGTTTCTTGGTATCGGATAACTTTCAATAAGTTCAGTTTTACTAGGACTTGTAGTAAAACCTCCATCTTTAACAAGATGTCCCAGGTATTCGATTTCTTTCTTCATAAAATGACATTTTGTTGGTTTCAATTTTAAATTACTTTCTCTTAGCTTATCAAACACATGTCTCAAACGCTCTAAATGTGAATCACCGTCTTTTGAAAATACAATAATATCATCTAGATATACTAGGCACTCAGTATATGTCAACTTTCCTAGGATGTGATTCATCATCCTAGTCCATGTTGCTGGACTATTTTTAAGTCCCATGGGCATGCGCAAAAAGTGGTAATGGTTATCTGGAGTGGAAAATGCAGTCTTCTCTTGGTCATCAACATGCATAGGAACTTGAAAGTATCCTGATGCCAAATCCATTGTGGAAAATACGCTGGCATCTGCTAATTTATTCAATGATTCATTAATATTGGGGAGAGGTATAAAATCTGTCCTCGTAATATCATTAAGCAGACGAAAATCTATCACTAGTCTCCATTGTACCCCATTTTCATGCGGGTGTCTTTTCTTTTCTACCAATATGGCGGGAAAACTCCATGGAGACTGACTCTCCACTATAACTCCATCATCAAGTAGTTTTTGAATTTCCTCCTTCAAAATTTCTTGTCGGTGATATGGCACTCTGTATGGTCGTTTTAGAATAGGAGGTACGTCCTCGGTAATAATCCTGTGAGTCACGTGTGACGTACAGCTAAGTTTCTGATCAGGTGTTTTAAAGATGTCCATGTACTCAATAATTAATTCCCTTAATTTATTTTTCTCTTCTGACATATTTTTATCTAAGTCGAGGATTCTTAAAACTTCTGCTGTCTCCTGTTCACTTATTTTCCTTATGGAAAATTTTCCATTTTCCTTCAAATTTTCACTGAGTTCCGTCTCGTACGCTCTGGCGATAACCATCCTTTTTTTTAGCTTTATTTCTTTCTCCGTAACATTCACAACTCTCATAGGAATAGTTTTACTTGTTCTACAGAGCACTCCGGCGACGAGTAGTCCTGTCGGCGTATCGTCGCTTGGTTCTAAAACCACGAATGGTGTAGAAACTTTCGCTAATCCTCTTAAGTTGGCTGGAAAAACTGCTCGAGTCATTGGAGGTATGACTAATTCTTCTAATACGGACACAATTACTCCATTCTCTTCTACTCCAGAAGATAACTCCTCCAAATTTTCCTTGTGAAACTCTTTCTCAACCCACCCTTGGGTTTGAGTACTCACATTTTTAAAAACTTTAGAAACTCTCTTTTCTAAAAAATCTTTTGAAGCTATACTCTCTTCAAAATTTCGGGACATTCTCCCCTCTGAAACATCCCTGGAAGCTATATTATTTTCGAAATATTTGGAAACTTTTTCACTTAAAACTCCTTTGGAAAATTCCTTCTCTCCAAAATCCTGGGAAACCTGTCCATCCAATTTCACCTTGGAAACTTTCCCTTCTAGAATGTCTTTGGAAGATGCAGCCTTCCGAGACGATATCACTAGCTCCTTTTCTGGCTTCTGTTGTTTACCCTTAGAATCCAAATGACTACCAATCACTTGAAAACTACATCCTGGCGTTATTGGTAGTAACGCAGGACAATCCATCGAAGTAGCTTGTGTTAACATCCTTTTTTCTTTTTCTCTATTTTTCCTTTCCAAATATCTCCCCTTTATTTCCATTATTTCGGCTTCCAAACAGGCAAGTCTTGCCTCCAATTCGTCTGTGCCCTGTTCCTCCATCATAGGAATGACACTCTCGAATAAATACATGGAGTTATTACTCCAATCCAATTTAACACTGTATTTTCTCAAAAAATCGATTCCCAGCAGGATATCAGCCTGAAAACTGTGCGATTCTATCACAAATAAATCCTGCTGCAATATGATATCTCCGGGAAATTCTATTGGTACCTGTACTACTCCTGAGGTAGGTATCTTGTTTCCTTGGATATCCACTAAACTAATATTTGACTTTTGTATGAACCCCTTGACAATATCAGGTTTTATTAGGGATATAACTGCTCCACAATCAATTAAAGCTAGGTATGGCTTACCATCAAGTCTAACTTTAATCACACTACATGGTTTTGGGTTCTGTTCTTCTGAGCACGTATATATCCCAACCTTTGACTGTTTACTTATTCCCAATTTGCCTGAGTCATGGCAGACGAACTCAGGGGCTGAAATCCGGCTGCTTTGGAGTTTAAATCTTTGTGTTGCTGAACAGCATAATTCTTTTTCCTTGAACAGGTCCGGGCTAGGTGTCCAATTTCATTGCACGTAAAACATCTCCTGTCAGGTGCTTTCTTTATAACATTGTTGTTTTGATATACCCGGTTTGTTTGATTTGTATAATTACCTGGGTTGTTGTTTTGTAAATTTTTCGTCCAGCAGTAGTTTGCTGTATGACCCGTTTTTTGACATTTTGTACATTTCCATTTATTATTTTTAGCGTTGTTATATTTTCTAGAATCTGTTGTCGTTGTACTAGTCACTAGTCTACAATGTTCACCTCTCGATGGATGTATTAAGTTCTCTATGCTTTCTTCTCGTTCAGCTATTTTTAATGCTTCCTCCAATGCTTGGGGATTTCCTGATAAAACCCTTTGCTTAATTGGCATCATCAGTCCTAACGTAAACTGCATCGTAATATCTTCTTCTAACTTTTTCTTTATGGGGTCGTCTTGCACGGGGTCTCCTGTTAAAGTTATTGTCCTGTTACCCAATAATTTTAACCTAGTCAAATATTCACGACACGTCTCTCCTGACCTTTGTCGACATTCGATAAAATTTTTCATTGCTGCTCCCTTGACATACTGTCCCTTGAATTGATCCTTTAATCCCTTTTTTAGTGTTACCCAACTTTTTGTATCTCTTAATATTGGTTCTGAATCTATGAACTGCTTTGCCTTATCTCTCAATTTTAAAAGCGTAATAGCTATTAATTGTGTGTCTGTCCAATTTGCAAGTGTACCTGTACCTTCCACTATTGTCAAAAAATCGTCGACTGGCGTTGTTCCATTATATACTGGCAATGAATCCAGTCCTATTACAATATTTCCATAGCTTGCTGGAATTCTCGGGCTTGTCGTTGTAGCGGTTCCCGTGGTTGTAGCTGTCGTTGTAGTAGTAGTCATGGCGATGAAATTTTGCACACTAACACGTTATGGGGTGGTATCCACAAGTAAAATCTTCTTTTTTGTTCCAGAAACAAAAACCCCACACACCTTACACCAGTTGTCGCACCCACCCCCAGCTTAGCGCCAAACTCCTGTTGTAGCACTCCGCCTGATATTAGTTACAGCGGCTGGAGTCGGATATACAACCCACCTCGTGTTATCTCTATTCTGGAAATCCGAGCGGTCTAAATTTCAACACAAGAGGGTTGGCGACAAATTATACTTTTGCCGGGTTCGGAAGATTCCCGTGTTAGTGGCGGACTACTTTACTACTTAACTCTCACTTCCCTGATAGACGCGCGACCCTGTATACACTTTCCCTAAGGTCTCGCCTATAGCTGTCAAGTTTCATCTATCTCTATCAGTCGTATCAATAAACAACACAATATTCAGGTTTAACGTACACAATTTTATTTTAAATTTGTTAGTAAACTCAATTCTTTAGTTACTACAGTTACACAGTTATCATCTTAAATCTGGTTTATAAAACTTTTACAGACTTTTACACACTATTACTAGTATTAAGGAGTCACCAACAACTTATTGGGCCATATGTAACACTTACTTCCGCTTTAATAAAATACTTTTAATACAATCTTAATCCCGACCGATTTCGATCATTAATTATTTAATTCAAGAGACTTTTGGGCATTAATTCGCCTTAATGCCACTTCCCACTTATTTCACTTTAATCACGTTTAATTCACTACACTTTACTTCGGCCTATGACTTCGCGGATATGTAACACTTTGATAACACGTCGGTGAGTAACTTGCAGAATTTCAGTTCCGCCTTAAATAGCCGAAAAATCCACTCTATTTCCCTTCCAAAACCTCTCCGTGACAATTTTACTACCTTATTTGGTCATGCTTCATGGTCACATAAGGTCCAAAGTCGCGTATTCCGGAGAAATCTAGGACACGCAGGTGTTTTATTACGCAATACTTCTACGATCGCTCCCGCGTTTTTTCCTTATAAGGTCATGAATGTCTCGCGATGATGTAACCTCGCAGGTGTTCACTCGACCACTTTTGTTTTAGGTCACACGTGTGTTCGGTCAGTGTCCTGATGTTGTAAGTGGGGGTGATGAACGCGGCATCTTCCCGGGGATTTATTCATTAGTGTTTTGTCGCGTCCCGAGGTGTAATTGTGGTGGTGAAATAAAATAAAATATTTTGTTTTCTTCGAAGTTCCCCTTATGAGGAATTTAGTTTGTTATTTAATTGGATTAATTCCACGTAAGTTTTTTCTATAAATGATTTTGTTTCGCGTTTTCCCTGGAATTTAATTTTAATACTTAGGTTTTATTTTAAGTAATTAGTTCGACCCTCAATTAACTTTTATTCATTTAGACTAGTGTTTTACTCGGATTCTTTAAAATTTTATTTTAATAAAAATCATTCTTATGTCGTCCTTTTCCGTACCGTATTTTGAGGTCATTACATTGTTTATAAGCTAAATTATGGTTGTTTGTTTGTTCATTTGTTTGTTAGCGACTGCATAGCCGTTTGCAGTTAATAAATTAGTTAAGTAAATTATCTCTCCTTTTTTAACTTCACATAAGCTATTAAATTGTTGGAAAAAAGTGCTTTGTCTTTTTGCCCAAATGAGCCAATATGTTTCTATTTGAAAAAATTGAGTTTTCTGGGAAGAAGCTTTCTGAAAATGTTAAAAAGTGTGTATAAAATTTAAATCACAATAAAACTTGAAAATTGCATTTTTATCGAGAATTTGGCTAAGAAACCATTTTAGGGAGTCATGGCAATCTAGATGAAAATTAAAAATTATTTAAAATATCAAAAAGTGGGGTTTGTGGTGTCTGATAGGGCAGGGCTTACTAATCCGCTGGACCGTCGTGTTTTGGTCTTACCGTCAATCCGTAGGTTGGGTCGCTGGTTCAATGCGACTATGTAAAAGCAGGAAAGAAACACAATTCGTGTATGACAAAAATATTTATTTTCTTCACTTATTCTTATAAAGAATGGGTTCTATCCGTACATGGAACCCCGTGTCATGAAGAATTCTCGCTTTAAGTTGTGGTCGAGCGATTGTTGGAAATTTACTTTAACACTACTTCACTTCAAATACTTCAACTTTAAATACTTCAACTTTAAATACTTCAACTTTAAACCCGTTACTGCCACCTTAATTAGTAAAGGTCTGGTCAGTGCCCATCGGCAGGTTGATTACAATAATTATTACACTTTATTTCAAATACGTAAGCTTAAAGAAGGGTCGCTTAAGGCGACCTCTTAGTGACAGTGGACTACCCTTTTATCGCCACCTTAAATCTGGTACGACGATGCTACTTCGCGGGGTCTAGAACATCAGTGATTTGAATAGGCGAAAAGACATCGAACGGACGAGATTGTTTTCAGGCAGGGGTAAAGGTCGGCCAATCAGAGTAAGATGACGCGTCGGTGTTACTGGCACGTGCAGCAGTGTTAGTAATTTCTTGGACTTGACAGCCGTATAAGGAGATAGAAGGGCAATTTATCGATCGGTGCGTTGTAAAACACGTTAAGATTGGAAACAGTTGTTTTGCGTCGAGGCACAATGTCGGAGAACTGTGGTACAGTTTCGCACAAAAGACACGTTGCTTTGTTTTGACATGTATAAGTTTGGAAATGTTTTGTTTTTAATGCAAATGGTCGTTACGCGAGCAATCTTTAGAGGCGATATTCGCGTGAACTTACAGTATTGAAGTATTGATTTTTCTTGAATTCTATTAATAGCTTACAGTCTGGATTGAAATTAGGCGTTGAGAACGAAAGTTAATATTGGTAGACAGCAAAAAATGCGCTTATGAACAGGTTTTGATATTAAATTGTATTATTTAGACCGTCGGTATGACGTAATTCTGAACTTGTTAGATATTGCTAGGATGTGTATTTTATCTGAATTTTATTATAAACCTGAATATTTACAGGCTTAACGGGCATCAATAGCAAGATCCAAACAGTGTCGTTGAATTTAGAATGGAATTTTGAATCGATGTAGCAAAAAATATACTCGGTGTTCCATTTAAAAATCCAAAACCGAAAGTGACGAAATAGAATCCGTCATGTCATAAAAAGCAAAATAATATCACATACAAACTCACCAAGTATTATTGCTGTAATTTAAACAAGAAAAAATTTGGGGTGAGCACACCTGGTATATAGATGCGAATCACGAAATGCGAATAATACTCTGATTGGTTAATTTATAAAAATATTTAAAATTGACCAATCGTCATCCAATATTCGAGTTCTCGTGATTCGCATCTACTTAACCATCCTTTAAATATTCAAATTAAGCCGCGTTCTCAGAGCTTCGACGTGTCGCAGCGACAGTCCCCCACTCCTATGTAGGGGGTGACGTCTGTAACTTGTCATTCGAATGAAACCTAACCTTACAATAATTTGTTATTGTTTTTTAAATGAAAACAATTT
The DNA here is from genome assembly GCA_963991005.1 of Barypeithes pellucidus. NCBI lineage: Eukaryota > Metazoa > Arthropoda > Insecta > Coleoptera > Curculionidae > Barypeithes > Barypeithes pellucidus. Next base: position 47,895,664 of record OZ022556.1, on the reverse strand, counting down.
GTTTCCTACAAATTTCGTTTTGAATAATTTATCATACTGACTGAGACTTTGATAATGAAGAAAATGAAAGCGGCGAAGCAATCTTTGAATAATGTCTGGCAGTGTATTTTAATATGATTATTCTTCAAGACTAAAGAGCTAATTTCGTTAAAAAATGTTACAAGACAAAAAAACAGACTAAATTAACTAACTAATTTGTGCATTTTAGAGCTCAAAATATAAATGTAATGAAAACAGCCCAGTTTTATTCCTGTACGTATTTATTTTATCATAAACTTGAACTAGTAGAGCAGCACACGCAGGCACTATATCGCATCGCAGACTGTATTTAGGACTACGATGCACTAGAAAAACAAATACATTTACACATCTTATTAGGTAGTTTTTATTAACCACTGTTAAGTAGGTTTGTTCGGTATAGGTAGGAGAACCATTTCATTCTAATATAATTTCCTCCAATAAGGAAGTCTAAAATTATAGAAATGGTCCTTCTGACAGTGTCTCCTCATCATTCATATTCCACACCCTAGGTCTCATTGTACTAATTGTAATAACCAGGCTTTCGATAGCTTGGCTACTATCCTCACTAGCTTGTGTCTCCTCTATTTTTTTTTTTTTTTGGGACACACGATGGGAAATCTGCTTACAGACACCTGACCCTCGCGGGGGTCAGGTAGTGTCAGGTTAGCAACATTGCGGGGAAAGACCAGACCAATGTCAACCTACAGAGTGTAGGTTTCGCCTACGAGTGTAGACGAGCCGACTGACTAAAACTCACCGTCTGAGTTAGGTATCATACCTATAACTCGATTTCGCTGATATGACTAGTTAACTGCATATTCTGATTTTGATCTAGCTATGCTATACATTTATGTTGGGTGCCAGCTCTAGAGATTTTTTCACTCGAGATTAATCGAGTGAACAAATTTCGAGAGCTCCGAACGTATACGGTGGTAGGGTAGTCGTAGTGGTCAGTTTACACCTGGTTTTTGCAGGTTGTGCAAAGCAAGGCAATCTTTATTGTTTTTGGTTTTATGATTGTTTTGGACTCAAACGCGGTTGCGGGTGAGCCAGTCTTTCGGTAATTTGTATGTGGCGTTAGGTCGAGAATGTATGTGGGAAGCAGCGATCGTGCTATTGTTGGCAATGTTAGCCTTGGAGTGATATTTTGTAATGGTTTTGTCAAGAAACTCCGAAATTGTAGCAATTTCGAGGTCTCTGTGTACGATGTCGTTTCGTGTGTATCGCGGAGTGTCTACTATTATCTTTAATACCTTGTTTTGCATCACATGTATTTTCTGAAGGCTCGACTTACATAGGGTGCACCAGGCTGGGGCACCATACATCATCGCTGATCTGATGAACGTCGTGTAGAGGTTAACCTTCGTCCTTAGATTGAGTTTGCTCCTTCTGTTGAGCAGACAGTATATGGCGCCAAGTTATTGGTTGGCCTTCTTCATGATGTTAGCTGAATTTACCCTCCAGGTCAGCCTTTTATCAAAGTGTAAACCAAGATACTTAACACTCTGTTTCCAGTCGATATCTTGGTTTCCCACCTTGAGTTTCCCCGTTGGGAGTTTTAGGCGAGCCTTGGAAAAGTAAATTGCCTGAGTCTTATTCGGGTTGATTTTTATCTTCCATTTTGACAGCCACTCTTCGAAGAGAGCGATGTTCCTGTTGAGCCGTAGTGTTAGAATTCTAGGGCTTTTTCCTGATACTGCAAACGCCGTGTCGTCTGCGTATATATAATTATCGTATGTATAATTGTCGCTCATGGGAAACTTCGGCATGTCAGCAGTGTAGATGTTGTAAAGCAGGGGGGCTATTGCTGAACCCTGAGGTACACCAGCTCGAATGTTCTTTGATGATGACAGTTCTTCGTCAATCCATGTTTGGAAAGATCTGTCTTCTAGATAAGACGCAATCTGTCTTATCAGGTAGTCAGGTGCTCCCATCCTTATCATTTTTAGTAGAAGCCCGTTGTGCCATACTTTATCAAACGCCTTGCTGACATCGAATAGCACGGCCGCTGTGCTTCTCCTGGTGTTGAAACCCCTAAGAATATTAGAGGCGAACCTTGTCGCCTGTCTAACAGTGCACAGATTTGCTCTAAAGCCGAACTGCTCCTCTGGTATACAGTGATTAATTTCGACAAAGGCTGATAGCCTACCCGAGATTAACCTTTCCGCTAATTTGCCCAAGTTAGACAGTAGACTGATTGGCCTAGCTATAGGCTATAGCTACTCAGGAGTTTCTTATCTTGTCCAGCCTTCCCTATCATAACGATCTTTGCCTTCTTCCAGGCGACAGGGAAGTGTCCGAGGGTCTGCATTGCTTCTGTTATACAGACTATGTCATTTATGATGTTATCCGGTAGATTTTTTAAGGCTTTGTTGGAGATGCCATCAATACCGGGTGCCTTCTTTATTTTGGTCTTGGCTTTCACTTCGTCTGCTGTGATGTGTTGCAGGTTGGGATCGGGGTGGGGATCCATGCGTTTATAGATCTCTACAGTTCTGTTAATCCGGTTTTCTGATTCTTTATTGTTAGCTGGAATTTCGCTGAACTGTTCGTAAAGAACTTCAGCAAATTTCTCAGCTTTCTCTCGAGCGTCTGTCAGAATGACGTTTTCTGCGGTTGTTAGTGGTGGCATCTGTTGGCGTGAGCCCTTCGTTAGAGTTCTTGTCATTCTGTAGAGACTGTTGTCTTCGATATTCAGGCTTTTGACCTTCCTATCCCACATATCAGACTCTAGATCTATCAGTTGTTTCTTGATGCGCTGTGTTGCCAGATTAGCTTGGATTTTGATCGCCGGATCACCAGTTCTGTAGGCTTGGTGTAAGAGTCTGTTCTTCTCTCTTATTTCATTCTTTATATCATGGCTTAGTTCACCGTATTTGGAGTAGTTTATTGTCACAGTGCTCGATGCTCTAGTAAGTGCTTGCTTTATGTTGTTGACTAGCACTACCGCTGCCTCGTCAATGTCTGGTTTGTTCGCAATAGGAGGAATCCCATCGCAGCCCTTTAATTCATTTTTGAATTTTTCCCAACTCGTTTTGGTTAAGGCTACGGTGTTTTTCCCCCTCCTGCGAGGGTCACCATATTCCATTATCACGGGCAAGTGATCTGACGTTAGATCGTGACATACCTTAGGCTGAGATACCCTGTCAGTGTTCTTGATCACGAATATGTCCAGAGTGTCCGGTAATCCGATAGGACTTAGATGGGTGCATGTGGTCCTCAGGTGGGAGCATATGGTAGTCAAGAACACCTGAGTTGTTGTATAACAGCTGACCTCGCTTGTTTGTGGTTCTACATCCCCAAATACGATTTTTGGCATTCAGATCTCCCCCGATTATCATGGTGTTATTGTTGTCAAAAATGTCTTCGATACACTGCCTGTTAAAATCAAAGATTGCAGCAGGACCGCAGTACACGGAACCGAGCACTATACGCTCCTTCCGCTCACCCTGATCTTAACGTATGTCCCTTCTATTTTTCTGCAACTATCCGGATTAGGCATAGAGCTCGCCAGAATGTGTTTTTTAACAAGAACCATGGTTCCACCTAATTTAGTTACTCTATCATTTCTAAAAACGTTGTAGTTTGGGAAAGAAAAACGCATTTTTTCCTTTAACCATGTTTCTTGTATCAAAATCACATCAAGGCTATGCTCTTCTGAGAATTTTATTAGTTCGAGTTTTTTGCCCTTAACCCCATTTATGTTTATAGTGCAAATCTTTAGAAAGTCCACTGGGCGTGCAACCACTATGGATTTAACTTAGACATTTTCATTACTGGTGATAGAGCCTGCATGATTTTGGTGAACTCCGCCATCATGGTCTGCATGCTCTGAAGAGTCGCTTGGAGCGCGTTGACTTCCTTTGCAGGCTGCGCTTGAGCTATAAGGTTCTGACTCTGGTTAATGTTATTGTTGTTAGACAATTTTTTGTTATTTTGGCTTCCCCAGACGAACTTGCCTGGGCCTGCTGCTGTCTTTCGAGCAGCAGAAGCCTCCTGCAGGTTCCTGGGGTGCCGAGGACACTCCCTGGAATTCGATAGGTGAGCACCGTCGCAGTTGCTGCACCTAGTCTGTGATTTGCCTGGACAATCCCTCGAAAGATGACTTTCCGCGCATTTCATGCACTTTAATTGGGCAGTACACTTTACTTGAGTGTGTCCGTAGAGTTGACACCTGTGACACTGCGTGTTTGTGTGTTTAGACCGGTGAATATCCACGCGAACCCTAAGATTGTCCAGGTAGCACAGCTTGTAGATGGTATTCTGTGTTTTAGGGACTAAAACCGTGCAAAAAGGCATGGCGGTTCCGTCACGCCTCTTCCACGATCTCACACTGGAGGGTGTGAAGCCAAGCTCCTCCAGGTCGGCCTTTATCTTGTCCTCAGACCAGGTCTCGAGGACACCACGGATAACCACATGCAGCAGCTTCTCATCTGAGAAGCGGAATGAGTGCGACGGTATGTGGTTGTCATTAAGATGTTTCAATATCTTATTATAGTCATTTGGGGTGGCTGGGTGGATCTTTACACCCTCAGACACATTTATTGCGTTCCCAAAATCGATCTTTAGGGCCTTTAGATGACGCGTTACCTCGTTATACACCGTTTTGTCCCTGATGACGATGGGTGGCACTCTTATCCTGGGGGTTGCCTCGGTCACAATTTTCCCTTTCTGTGGTAATGACGTTGATGATATTTGGCCAGCTTTTTGGCTGGGGGCTGCCATAGTCACAAAATTTGGCCGTGCCTTCGGCGAGATTTTTTCCAGGTTTTTCAACATATGGGATTTTAAAACATGATTAGTGGTCGTAGGGAGACGGGGGGCACATACAGCGGGGGGAACTCCGCATTAGATCGTTTTTTCGAGTAGCCCTCGCTGTCAGAGTGCGATTCCCTCTGTCTCGCCCTCTTTTGCTTCCGGTTCTCTACATTTTGAAAACCCTGTGAAGCAGGGCTTTCGTCTACATTATCGCTGTCAGACGAGGAGTAGGGCTCAGGTTCAATCTCCATACCCTCGTCTTCACTGAGTATGTCTACTGCTGGGGTATCAACTATCACATTAATATTATCTAAAGGCTGGGGATGCAAAGTAGCTGTGTCTACGTTAATTTTTGCTTTACTGACCTTGTTATTTACTATACCTTGTAGAGCTGCTCTTGCAGCTAGGAGTTCAGCCTTTAGATCGAAGATCTCCTGATCTTTAGCTGCGAGGATGGACTGGAAATGCTGCTCCATGTCCTTCGTTGATTTGGCTACAGCAGTAGTTGTGTACTGCTGCATGGATTGTTCAGAACCCTGCCAAAAATGCCATATACAGTATTGTAAAAAAATATAGAACTTTAATAAGTTTTAAAAGGATTCAATAAGGCAAGCTGGTTTTCTATATGTCTCGAAATTAGCCTTGCCTGGCCTTTATAGGATTCTATTATTATTCTATAAGAAAAGCTGGTTATAAGGAAAACCTTATTGACATTTAAGTAAGTCTATATGTTATTTCTTATAAAGTTACAAAAATCACATTTTGAAAGGATTAAAATGAATAGGTTTAATATGTATAAATATGTTATGATATGGCAGATTTCTTAAGCTATTTTATATGAAAAAACACATAGAGCATTTAATATGTCTCAATAAGAGTAAATATGTCATACTTTTAATATGTATTTTCATTTAAATGTTTTGTAGGGGTTTGTATACGCAATACCTGGTTGGAATCTCTATGAGTATATTCTCATAGGTGATTATGGTTCTGAATTGGTTTCATAATATTAGCAAGAAAAAACATACTGAAATGTATCATAAATCCTTATAGAAATAAACCATAGGTACATTTTTATAATAATAAATCTATTAAAATTTCTTTGGGATTTAATATGTTTTTGATAAGGCATATATTTTAGACGACTCAACAAGCAAAAAACTTTAATATTTAATAAGTTTCAATGAGACAAAATTTTGATACATTTTTATATGCAAAGACACATAGAGCATTTAGGTAATATGTTTCAATAAGAGTAAATATGTCAAACTATTAATATGTATTTTGTAGGTTTGAATACGCAACATCTTATTTGTCTCCTTATGAGTATTTTTTCATAGGTGATTTATGATTCTAAATAAGTTTGTTTTTCCTCATATACATACATGTTATATACCAAATATTCCTATAATATAAGGAAGGTATTCTAAGTCGCTTATCTATAAAGGATGCAGGTATCAAATTATGCTTTGTCATAAAAACTTATATCTTATTTCTTGCTGACCCATATGGGAAGATTCCACTGTTACATCATATTGTGCAATATTGCGTTCTAACTTTAATAATATAAATACCTGCATCTAGCAGCGCCAGATTAGTTTTAGATAATTCTGAGTTCTTGTAAACTTAACCCTTTTGTTATAAATCTTTTATTTGTAATACGTGAATAAAAAGAAAGTTTTTTAAAAAGCTTTTTAATCCGGTCACGATATCACAAATTGGCGCAGTCGGTAGGATTTCTCGAAATCGCAAACAAAAAGGTCACCCAAAAAGACCAAAAACGCGAGTGAATTCCTATTCTTAAACAGAGAAGAACCGTCGGATCCAAAAGAAAAGGACCAATTGCTCAAGAAGAGCTCAAGGGACGAACGAGCCCAAACACAAAGCAAGGGACGAACGAGCCCAAGTACGAAGAAACTCACCCTGATCGACGAACCCCTTGGTAGAACAAGTGGCTTGCGAGCAAGATCTAACTCTTAGAGGTCGTCGAATCTCCAACTGTAATTGACGCTGAGTAAACCCTTACAACGACGTGTGGATTAGGAGCACCCAGTGGAACCCCTGACACGTCGCAGCCGAGATACCACGTGTGGATTAGGAACACCCAGTGAAACCCCTGACACGTTGGACAGTTGATTCCCCATTCCCAATGTTTCTTCATTTTATGTAAGTTATTGTAATTGATTTGACATTTTAAATTGATTTATTTTGTTTATTGTTTCAGACTGTTTATTGATTTATTAATTTTGATTTATTGATATATTGATTTTACAACTGATTTGAATCATTTACGAAAATCTTTACTCCGAATTATCTAAACTCACACGCACACATAAATATCTTTTTTTAAAAAAAATGGCTAATAACGAAGTCCGTGACCCGGTCGTTGTTGAAGTTGAGCCATACAAATTGTCAGAAATATTTTGCTTAGTACCCGAATATGATGGAGATCAAATTTCTCTTAATACCTTTATTAATGCGTGTAACAGAGCAAACGATATGTGCACTCGAAATCAAGAGATACTACTTGTAATAAAAATAAAAAATCAATTGCGTGGAAAAGCTGCTCAATTAATTAATTCAAGAGATCTAAATACGTGGAATGATATCTCTCAATTATTAATAGTACATTTTGGTGATCCAAGAGATCTCACTTCCTTGATACAAGATTTACAAAGAATGCATCAATTGGCGACCGAAAGTCCTTTAACTTTCGCCGCGCGTATACAAACGCACAATGCAAAAATGCATGCAGCCGTCGCGAAACAAATTTTAACTCAACCACAGAAAAACGCACAAATTTTACTAATTGATAGTATGTGTTTAAACACCCTTTTAACCGGTGTAGAATCAAAATTAGGACAGGTAATTAGAGCAGGGAATCCTAACACAATGTTAGATGCCATAAATCGAATAAAAAGAGAATTGCAATTATCATATTTTGAAAATCAAAAATTTCAAAAAAATCTAAAACCCCAAATTTCAATTCCAAAATTTTGCTCATTTTGTAAGAAAAGTGGTCACAACATAAACGAATGCAGAACTAAACAATCTCAAAGACCCCAGTCGACACCTCAATTTAACCATACTTATCAACCCATGTATGCGCAAAATCAATATAGGACGCAGTCCGCATATCCCCAAAACAACCAGTTTAGGACACAAACCGCATTCCCCCAAAATAATCAACAAAGGACGCAGTCCACAAATTCTCAGAATAACCAACGACCAAATTTTCAAAATAACCAACGACCAAGTTTTCAAAGCAACCATCGACCAAATTTTCCACCCTCGTCGTCTAATCAAAATCAACCCAAATTTCAAAATACCAACCAACAAAAAACTTACCATTTAAATACAGATAATAACGAATATAATCCTAATTATGATATGAACCCAAATCATGACACAAACTATGACACTAATAATTACGAATCTCAAAACGAGTATGAAGAACAATGTTATGAAAATGAATACTACGAAGATTATTCGGATAATTTTCGTCCCTATTCAGAAAACCAAACCCAATACAACGAAAATCAAAATTTTTCTCAGTGTACTAACACTAATAATGTTCCTCAGTGTAGCAGCAATGAAAATTTTTCTCAAACAAACGTAAATTTTCAGAACGAAGCCTCGGAAATAACACAAATTACAGACCAATTTTATGCAATGACAGTTCAGGAAGACCAGTCATCGAACCCCAAAAACTTAGAACAAAATTTTCTTTAAACACTGTCTCATCTCAAAATCTCTATTACATTTTCGATAGAACAAAAACCTTCAAATTATTAATTGATACAGGAGCAGGAATTTCTATTTTTAAACAAAAAACATGCGAAAATTTTAAAACAAGAATTACAGAAAATCTATTAGTTAAAGGTATCACTAACGAGAACGTCTTAATTACACAATCAACGTTAATTCCGTTTGTTGACAATGACCCACACAAAGTCTTTATTTATAACCTCGACATAGAATTCGACGGATTACTCGGATCAGATTTCTTAGAGCATTATAACTGTGTCGTTGACTTAAAGAATAAACAATTAATTACAAACTTTAAGATAATACCAATGTACAAGGTGGACACAATTAAAGAAACCTCTACTGAAGAAAATATGAACACCTTTAATAATATTATAAAAATGGAACCCCGTACAGAAAAAATTTGTAAACTAAAGACAAATAAATTGAGAAATACGGAAGCCATTCTTTTAGCCCAATGTATCGATAAGGTTCGATTACCAAATGCAATAGTAAAAATAAATCAACAAGGAGAATTTTTAACATCAGTTTTGAACATTAACATGATTCCCAAAACAATAAATTTTTGTGATCTAAAGTTTGAACCTCTTATTAAGGAAAACACTTCAGTTCGGAATTTTAATAAGAGTAACACCTCAGTTCCACAAGTAATTAACAGAGATGAAGAAATAATAAATCAATTAAGAACAGAACATATGAACGTTGAGGAACAAGAAGTGATCTCTCAAGTTTGTCTAGAATTTGCCGATATATTCTACCTAGAAGGAGACACATTGACCTTTACAAGTGAAATCAAACATTCAATCAAAACGAAAGATGCCAGACCAATTCATACTAAGTCATACAGATATCCACATGTCCATAAAGATGAAGTGAAGACACAAGTAAATAAGATGCTAGAACAAGGGATCATACAGCCTTCAATTTCACCATGGTCAAGTCCGGTATGGGTTGTACCGAAAAAAATGGATGCATCTGGAAAGCAGAAATACAGACTTGTGATTGATTACAGAAAATTAAATGACGTCAGCATAGATGACAGGTATCCCTTACCAAATATATCTGACCTTCTGGACCAGCTAGGACACTGTCAATATTTTACAACATTGGATTTAGCCTCAGGGTTTCACCAAATAGAAGTTGATCCAAATGATGTAGAAAAAACAGCATTTTCTGTCGATAATGGACATTATGAGTTCCTGAGAATGCCTTTTGGACTCAAGAATGCACCCTCCACATTTCAGAGAGTGATGGATAACATTTTGATGGGTATCCAGAATGAAAAATGTGCAGTCTATATGGACGACATCATAATTTATAGTAGCACTATTCATGAACACATCTCCAGACTCAGAGAAGTATTCACTAGACTCAGAAAAGCTAACTTAAAAATACAGCCAGATAAATGCGAATTTCTAAGAAAAGAAGTTGCTTATCTTGGACACCTGATAACAAAAGATGGAGTCAAACCAAATCCAAACAAAGTCGAAGCAATCAAAGAGTTCCCAATTCCAACAAATACAAAAGAAATTAAATCATTTCTAGGACTCTCTGGATACTATAGAAGATTTATTCCAGATTACGCCAAAGTTTCAAAACCATTAACTACATTGTTAAAGAAAGATATTCCTTTTATTTTTGATCAATATTGTCAAAAAGCGTTTGACACATTGAAAGAATATCTGACAACAGAACCTATCTTAATCTACCCAAATTTTGAAGAACCTTTTGTTTTAACTACGGACGCATCTATGTTTGCAATTGGAGCAATTTTGTCTCAAGGCCAAATTGGAAAAGATTTACCAATAGCTTTTGCATCCAGAACACTATGTCCAGCCGAAACAAAGTATAGTGTTATTGAAAGAGAATTATTAGCAATTGTATGGGCCGTCAAACATTTTAGACCGTACCTATTTGGAAGAAAATTCAAACTTGTAACTGACCATAGACCATTAACATGGCTATTCTCAATAAAAGATCCAGGCTCAAGACTTGCCAGATGGAGACTCAAATTAGAAGAGTATGATTACAAAATCCTATATAAACCAGGAAGAATAAATAAGAACGCAGACGCTTTAAGTAGAATCAAAATAAACCATCTTAAACAAATTACTGCACTCAACAAAAAGGCTAACGAAGATCCAGAATCCTCTTCTACAGAAATAGACGAAAATGAAACTCAACTAATGTCGCCTCAAACCATGGAAAATGAATTTAAAAGATTTTGGGAGCTATATCAAGTTAAATCTTTAATTGATTATTCAAAAATTAGATATACAAATAATCAACTTTTAGATAAAGATCATAAGAATATAATACTTGTTTTCAGACAAGACAAACTAACGGATTTACATTATAAAATCATAGAAGACTTCCATGAAGAACACCCAACCTTTGATGATGACAAAATAAATATTTTGAATTCTAAAACCTCGACTAAAAGGAAATATTATCTAATCACAACACCTTTTATACTAGAAGACGCTATCGCTACACTATTCAAAGCATTGATTAGCTCACAAAGCGAGATAGATGAATCAAAAACTTATTATATAGAAAATAACGTAGAACTACCATTTTTGGAAATGTTATGCTTTATTTTTGCTGATAAAGACTTAAAAATTGTTATTTGTCAAAATATTGTAACAACCCCACAAGAAGATGAAATCCCAATAATTATGGATCAATACCACTCTGGAAAAAGAAATTTTCATAGAGGAGTTAACGAAACAATAAGAAGAATTAAAGAAAAATATAACTGGACAGGCCTTAGCAAGAATGTTGAGACCTTCATAAAGAAATGCGAGATATGCCAAAAAAATAAAATCATGAGAAAAAACATGGATAATCCATTAGTCATTACAGAGACACCAAAGACCGCATTTGAAAGAATAAATATAGACATTTTGGAAATTCCACAGAAAAACTATATCCTAACTATGCGAGATGAACTTACTAAATTTATTCAAGCATACCCACTCATGGATAAAACCTCGAAATCTGTAGCAAATACCTTACTACTCTATTTCCAGCACTATGGAACACCATTGAGAATACATTGCGATTTCGGAAAGGAGTTCAACAACCAACTAATGAATGACTTATGTACTCTTTATAACATAAAATTAACATTTTCTAGTGTAAATCACCCCCAATCAAATGGCTCATTGGAAAGATTCCATGGCACCCTACTAGAAATGATCAGGGTAATGACTACTGAAGATCCAAATGAACACCCTTTGCAATTATTGCCATATGCTTGTATATGTTACAATAATTCAGTGAACAAAACAACTGGATTTACACCATATGAACTAATATTTGGACACACCTCTTCAAGACCTTCAGAAACCCTCTATAATGAGAAAGAAATCGTTTCGAAATATGTTAGAGACCTCAATGCTAGAATCAAGCATTATTACGAACTCGCAAGAAAAAGAACAATCCAATCAAAAGAAAAAGCTAAGGAAAGATTTGATGAACATGTAAAAAGAGGCAACTCAGACTATAAAGTCGGTGATAAGGTCTATGTCAAAGAATCACAGATCAAAGGAAAACTTGCCAATAAATTTAATGGACCTTTCTTAATTAAGGAAATTTATTTAAACTCAGCAAAATTAGAAAATCTACAAACAAAACAAACAACTAAAGTAAACTATGACAGATTAAAACCATATTATGACGACATAATATTAAAACCAGATGACAAAACTGCTATAGAAGGAGAAGAAACTGATTAGAATTTTTCGTTTCAGGTTACTACTTATGCTATCCGATACGCTTGCACTATCAAGACAAAGAAATGATAATTATCGCTATTCACTAAAACCCATTGAAAATAATGTGGGATTATATTTTCAAAGAGAAACTAAATTGAAAGTATCAAATGATAAATGGACACTTTTAGTCTATAAAGATACACAAAGACTTAAAGATGTATATGAAAATAACAATAATATTTTACACAGCCTTGCCACCATGTTAAATATTAATCAACATTTCCACATGCAAAGTATAGATGTTGATATAAAAACACACATAAGCCTACTTGGACAAATTTCTCGAGATATAAAAAATAAATTTGAAGAACTGGAACTGGATGTATCAACAAAACCTAGAAGAAAACGTGGTTTAATCAACGGTGCAGGAAGTATTTGGAAATTTATTACCGGAAATCTAGACGCTTCAGATGGAGAATATTATAATAATTGCATAAATAAAATTGAAAAAGACGAACATCAACTCGAAGCTTTGATGAAAAAACAAATAATGGTAACAACCTCCGTAATTAAAAACTTTAATGAAACCATTAGAAAACTCCAAATAGACGAGGAAACTTTTAACAAAGATTTGAAGCAGATAGAACAAAGCCTTTGGGATATTTCAGATGAAGTTGAACTAGTAAAAAGAAAAATACAACTTATAAATGTCTGTCAACAATTAATGGAATCCTACTCTTTTATAGAACAACAATTAAATGATATTCTAAACGCTGTTACCTTCGCGAGACTAAATATAATTCATACTTCAATTATAACACCAAAAGATTTAGTATCCTCATTAGAAAATATCGCTAAAAGTCTTCAAAAAAATAATTTACCTCTATCTCCTAGAGAAGCAAAGGTCGCTACTTATTTAGACATCATTGAATTGGCAGCCTTCCAAACAATGGATAAATTAATATTCGTTTTAGACATTCCTCTGGTTGAACCGGAATTATATACAGTTTATAGATTATATCCCATTCCAACCAAAGATAATCGAACTAAACTACATTACATTTTACCAACTATCCAAAGATACATAGCGAAAGGTGATGATTCAGATCAGTTCATTACATTATCTGATATTGAACATTGTAAAGAAGTTATGATTAATATTAAGCTTTGTAAAAATTTGTACTCATATCCAATCGATTCCAATGCTATTTGCGAAGCGAAACTTTTAAAAACACCGCAATTTACTAGCCTTCCAAAAAATTGTGAAGTTATTTCTATTTATACTCAAGATTATAAGATACAACTTCTAAAACCTAATATGTGGTTATTAATAGTAACTGATCAAACTCCAATAACAATTAAGTGTGAGAATGCTGATCCAATATCAGAAATAATCAATACTAATAATATATTAACTTTACAACCTAGTTGTTCGGCATTTATTGGAACAACGAAAATTCAAGCCTCAATGACTAAGGTCTCCGAATGGCATCATAATTATTCTAATACAATTAAAATACCTTTCAATTGTTGTATTGACATGCCAGATAACGCTCATGAAAAATTAAATTTAAAACCATTAAAAATTAATGACTTAAATCTCGAAGATTTAGAAATTGCTAAGCATAAATTGGATCAATATTCTAAAGATATAGACGACCTAATTAATGAACCTTTTGATCAAAAATATACACCTTGGTTCACTTATGTCTCTATAACCTTAATAGTACTTTGAAACTGATCGACCCCGGGTGTGTTATTCACCTGATGGAATCCATCACTCTTGCTGTAATCGTCTAATTTTTGTGGTACGACCCTGTATACGTTGTGTTTACTTTGCAGGTTCTTTTAAAGTTTGGGACAACGGTAAGGTTGTCAGGTTTTACGATTTATTAGTTTTATTCTTAGTATGACGTTTTTCCCTAAGTACTGATAGGATTCCGCTGCCAGGAATTTAAATCAAAGAGAGTTTAACCATTCACTTATTTATTACAAATTAATAATTTACCAGATACAAAGGTTTTACATTATTATAATAATAATTATATAACCTGTTTCAGAATGTTTGTCTCCCATAATTTGGCCCGTTATTATTCACCAATATCTGTCTGCGACAGAACGGTGATGATTTACCCCCTTTACTACAATACTAAATATTATATGTCTGCGACAATAATAGCATTGTTACCTGTTCTCTATCTATTATGTCTGCGACAATAATAGTAGATATCCGATATTTCTATCTCGCTTCTTACATGAACCTTTGGTCTGCGACTATTTTATTTACATTGATCCCCTGATAATCTGCAATTTATTTTGTTACATATGACCCCATTTTCGTGTACGTATTTTTATTTAATTTACTTGTCGTTTTGTTTATGTACCATCCCTCAGTTTACGTACACGTTTGGTATAATGCTACTACGTAGTATAGTGAAAAGACAACTGTACAGTAGTGGTGTCCTACTGTTGAACATTTTAACATATAACTCATAAAAGTGTAATAAAAATTAGGAGCCTGCTCGCTTTCCGCATGTGTCACTTTTCTTCTCAAGCGAGCATTGTTTTTCATGTACTGGAAGTCGAAAGACACTGTCCGGTAGTGGTGTCCTACCGTCGAACATTCATTCCTAAGAAAAACCCATCACGCCTTTTTATTTACACCTGTTATAAATTAACGTTCTACTGGCAACATCATACCAAATGATTTTAACCCTTTTTTATAACAGTGATAACCTGCGGTTACCCTGTTATACATCATAGATAACCCTTTTTAGAACCCTCCCCCATTTCTTCACCGCGGATTGCAGATATTATTCGAGGAAGGCTTTATTACTGCGTAATAAACACCTACCTTTGTTTTCAAGAACCCACTGTAAAATTCACCCTGGAAAGACAAACATCTGTTTCTGAAAATGACCTACTAAATAACGACCCTTTAAACGAAAGCAAAAGTGTATCGATTTACGCCAACAGTGGTACCGTTATTCGCTTTTCACTTTAAAATAATGTTTAATTTATTTTTGTCTTGCAGACATTTTAGATTAAACAGAACCGTTAATCCCGAATTACCCTTTGTAGTTTTTTACTAGAAACCTACCATTTTTGTCCTGCAGACAATTTATTTGGCAGACTGAACATGTAGGATATTTATTTATCGAAATAGATTTGAATGAGATTTGTATTAATAAATCAAAAGAGAAGATATAGAGAAGAGAGTGGCCATTTTGTGTATAAATTAATTTGATTTTGGGACACTGAATTTACCTCCGTTGTTTAAGATCCCTAGCGCATCTACATTGGCAAGCCGACGTGAGCCACTAGAAAACTCTAACAAGTAGAAGAAAATTATTTATATGTGTCATAGAAAAAGAGTGATATACTGAGAGTAGCATACCATGTCGAATTTACTTCCGTTGTCAAAGATTCCTAGCGCATCGACATCGACAAAGCCGACGTGAGCCACCAGAAAACTCTAACAAGTAGAAGGAAATTTCTTAATACTTGTCTAAAGAAAAAGAGAGTGATATACTAAGAGTAGCATACCAGACTGAATTTAATTCCGTTGTCAAAGATTCCTAGCGCATCGACATCGACAAAGCCGACATGAGCCACTAGAAAACTCTCACAAGTAGAAGAAAATTCTTTATACGTCTATAGAAAAAGAGAGTGATATACTAAGAGTAGCATACCAGACTGAATTTAATTCCGTTGTCAAAGATTCCTAGCGCATCGACATCGACAAAGCCGACATGAGCCACTAGAAAACTCTCACAAGTAGAAGAAAATTTCTTAATACGTAGAATGATGTACTGAACACTAAATGGCCGTGGAATACTAATTACCGCGTAACTACTAATTTGTGAATTGGAAAAATTTGAATGTTGAAATTAAAGAGATTAATGATGCACTGAAAGAGTACTGGCAGCGAAATGACTTGATTTGAGAACGGGAAATTTTGACTCTGAATCGGGCAGCGTAACGACTTGTATTTTCGAAAGTCAAAAATTGAATTCCTCTTTAAGCGTCGCGTCTCTCGCTTATATAGGCGCACCCCTGCTTTAGTTCGGTTGCGTCACTTTATGCACCCCTATGTTATTTTTAACCTATGGAATGTGACCACTTGAGACCCTTGGTTGGTAAATCGCTAATATGTTCGACTTTTTGCTGTTTTAAGCTCTTTTAAAATACATGTAGGTTATGCATGTATTACTGGACCTAAATATATTGGCTATTTTATTTTCAACATCGACATTTTTTAGCGAAAAATAGACCCGGGTCCGGGCCGTTTCACTCTCCCCCAATTTTAAAATATAGCCTTGTACATCAAGAAATAGTTTAAAATTTATCTATCTAGCGATTAAAATCAATTACACTTTTGCTTTTGTCAATTACAATAAATCATAATAATATTAACCATACAATAATAAAAGTTACATAGACCTGGAAAAAAATGTATTAGAGTCCATCTTACTTCAACCGCTAATCTCATCACTCTGCTGGAATAGTGTCGGTGGACTGGGACCTTGTCACATCCTGCTTACGAGATCTTATCTCCTGGTTCATTGCTCCCCTTCCATTGTGGCTGCTCCTCGGTACGCATTAACGATCGTCATCGTCTCGGCTCGCCTCCTCCTTGGACCCATTTGATTTTCTTATTCCTGTAGTATTTATTTCACAGATTGGTGCGGGTTTCTTAAAACCATGATATAAATTAAGTCACCCTTTGTCCTGATGGATGCCGTTATTTTTTGACCATGCAGATTTTTACAGCTTCCGTCTGGTAAATCTCGCCTTATCTACTACAGGGTAGTTTCTTCTCCAGTGGCGTTTCTGTTGAACCCTTCGCTGTGGTTTGCATCATTGACGGTGTACCTGTCCTTTGCTGCTGCTTTGGAGGTATTGATGGCATACCTGTTGCGGTACTATCATATCAGGTTCAAGTGGTTGCAATTTTGAACTTGATAGGTGGTCGGTTTCCTGCGAGGTAGTTCCTATATACGCGTGAAACGCATATATGATTAGTGGATCGCCTTGTGGTTTCTGTCAGTGATATTGCGCAACCATATAGGAGGCTGTCCCTTGCTGCCTCAAAATATAGCTGCTATTGCTGTGTCAACCATCAGATACAGCAATGTTTGGAACATTGGATACTAGTAAGGTAGCGCTGCATATCTTCCCCAGTGTTGTCTCGAGCATGGAATTAGTTAGCAAGAGTTTTAGTTTTACAAACTCTGTTTGGTGACCCTCCATGTTTTTTTTCTCGCTTTCGGTACTGCCCATTGATGTTGCAACCTTCAGGCACCATTTACCTTGCCCCTGTTATGTCAACAAGCAGTTCTCCTACGTTCTACATGTAGCTGTTTAGTTTTGCGAGGTATTAACCAAAGTGTTATTTATTATCTGCTACCGGTTGTCGGCAACGTCCATTTTGTTGTCCCCTTTGAACTTTGGTTTTGGTCCGGTTTCATACTTGGTTGTCTTCTTACAGTCCGGTCGGTTGGATGGCGTCAATGCTGAAGTGGATACTTGGTAGGTCGACAGAATTTGGTATTCAGGTGATTACAGTGACGTTATTGGTGGGACAAAGCATTTTCTCTGGTTACTCCGCTGATGTTCTTGGTTCAATTGACGTTGGTCATCATGTACATCATCCGTGTCCAATGATTTGTGGTTTGTTGGCATTGCTACTGGAACTGGTACTTCGGCTGTTATTGTTTCATGTAGGTCAGTTATTGGGAGTCACAGCACATGGTAGAACGTACCAAATGGTGAATTGTTTTTGTTGTCCCAATTTAATGACTTTATATCCTGGTCACGGCACCAGTGAAACTGATCGACCCCGGGTGTGTTATTCACCTGATGGAATCCATCACTCTTGCTGTAATCGTCTAATTTTTGTGGTACGACCCTGTATACGTTGTGTTTACTTTGCAGGTTCTTTTAAAGTTTGGGACAACGGTAAGGTTGTCAGGTTTTACGATTTATTAGTTTTATTCTTAGTATGACGTTTTTCCCTAAGTACTGATAGGATTCCGCTGCCAGGAATTTAAATCAAAGAGAGTTTAACCATTCACTTATTTATTACAAATTAATAATTTACCAGATACAAAGGTTTTACATTATTATAATAATAATTATATAACCTGTTTCAGAATGTTTGTCTCCCATAATTTGGCCCGTTATTATTCACCAATATCTGTCTGCGACAGAACGGTGATGATTTACCCCCTTTACTACAATACTAAATATTATATGTCTGCGACAATAATAGCATTGTTACCTGTTCTCTATCTATTATGTCTGCGACAATAATAGTAGATATCCGATATTTCTATCTCGCTTCTTACATGAACCTTTGGTCTGCGACTATTTTATTTACATTGATCCCCTGATAATCTGCAATTTATTTTGTTACATATGACCCCATTTTCGTGTACGTATTTTTATTTAATTTACTTGTCGTTTTGTTTATGTACCATCCCTCAGTTTACGTACACGTTTGGTATAATGCTACTACGTAGTATAGTGAAAAGACAACTGTACAGTAGTGGTGTCCTACTGTTGAACATTTTAACATATAACTCATAAAAGTGTAATAAAAATTAGGAGCCTGCTCGCTTTCCGCATGTGTCACTTTTCTTCTCAAGCGAGCATTGTTTTTCATGTACTGGAAGTCGAAAGACACTGTCCGGTAGTGGTGTCCTACCGTCGAACATTCATTCCTAAGAAAAACCCATCACGCCTTTTTATTTACACCTGTTATAAATTAACGTTCTACTGGCAACATCATACCAAATGATTTTAACCCTTTTTTATAACAGTGATAACCTGCGGTTACCCTGTTATACATCATAGATAACCCTTTTTAGAACCCTCCCCCATTTCTTCACCGCGGATTGCAGATATTATTCGAGGAAGGCTTTATTACTGCGTAATAAACACCTACCTTTGTTTTCAAGAACCCACTGTAAAATTCACCCTGGAAAGACAAACATCTGTTTCTGAAAATGACCTACTAAATAACGACCCTTTAAACGAAAGCAAAAGTGTATCGATTTACGCCAACAGTGGTACCGTTATTCGCTTTTCACTTTAAAATAATGTTTAATTTATTTTTGTCTTGCAGACATTTTAGATTAAACAGAACCGTTAATCCCGAATTACCCTTTGTAGTTTTTTACTAGAAACCTACCATTTTTGTCCTGCAGACAATTTATTTGGCAGACTGAACATGTAGGATATTTATTTATCGAAATAGATTTGAATGAGATTTGTATTAATAAATCAAAAGAGAAGATATAGAGAAGAGAGTGGCCATTTTGTGTATAAATTAATTTGATTTTGGGACACTGAATTTACCTCCGTTGTTTAAGATCCCTAGCGCATCTACATTGGCAAGCCGACGTGAGCCACTAGAAAACTCTAACAAGTAGAAGAAAATTATTTATATGTGTCATAGAAAAAGAGTGATATACTGAGAGTAGCATACCATGTCGAATTTACTTCCGTTGTCAAAGATTCCTAGCGCATCGACATCGACAAAGCCGACGTGAGCCACCAGAAAACTCTAACAAGTAGAAGGAAATTTCTTAATACTTGTCTAAAGAAAAAGAGAGTGATATACTAAGAGTAGCATACCAGACTGAATTTAATTCCGTTGTCAAAGATTCCTAGCGCATCGACATCGACAAAGCCGACATGAGCCACTAGAAAACTCTCACAAGTAGAAGAAAATTCTTTATACGTCTATAGAAAAAGAGAGTGATATACTAAGAGTAGCATACCAGACTGAATTTAATTCCGTTGTCAAAGATTCCTAGCGCATCGACATCGACAAAGCCGACATGAGCCACTAGAAAACTCTCACAAGTAGAAGAAAATTTCTTAATACGTAGAATGATGTACTGAACACTAAATGGCCGTGGAATACTAATTACCGCGTAACTACTAATTTGTGAATTGGAAAAATTTGAATGTTGAAATTAAAGAGATTAATGATGCACTGAAAGAGTACTGGCAGCGAAATGACTTGATTTGAGAACGGGAAATTTTGACTCTGAATCGGGCAGCGTAACGACTTGTATTTTCGAAAGTCAAAAATTGAATTCCTCTTTAAGCGTCGCGTCTCTCGCTTATATAGGCGCACCCCTGCTTTAGTTCGGTTGCGTCACTTTATGCACCCCTATGTTATTTTTAACCTATGGAATGTGACCACTTGAGACCCTTGGTTGGTAAATCGCTAATATGTTCGACTTTTTGCTGTTTTAAGCTCTTTTAAAATACATGTAGGTTATGCATGTATTACTGGACCTAAATATATTGGCTATTTTATTTTCAACATCGACATTTTTTAGCGAAAAATAGACCCGGGTCCGGGCCGTTTCAACTTGTAATAAGTGTTTATATTTTTCGAAAATGTCAAAGACGTAGGCGAATGATTGGAATCAGTATCGAGCATTCAAATCCTCCAGATCCACCTTCTCCAAAACCCGGAATATCATTACTAGGGAAAAGATTTTCTAAAATGATACCGCGAAGACGTCCAAGCATTCGTCTTGGTGAATCAATTGATGAAGGAGAATCCTTCGAAATCATTGAAAACCAAAATACAAATTTAAATAAAAGTTTTGCATGAATTTCGAAAATTATGTTTAATCCGATTATATTGTCATTTCTTTATTGGAAACATTGCATTATGCTTTTATTATTATTTTTATCAATTATTGCTAATTGTTTATATTGTATTCTATTATTATTATTTTACACTGCTTTCAAAAGTTACTGCATTGTAAAGCATTAACTTTTTTTTATAAAGGGGAGTTGTTATATACCAAATATTCCTATAATATAAGGAAGGTATTCTAAGTCGCTTATCTATAAAGGATGCAGGTATCAAATTATGCTTTGTCATAAAAACTTATATCTTATTTCTTGCTGACCCATATGGGAAGATTCCACTGTTACATCATATTGTGCAATATTGCGTTCTAACTTTAATAATATAAATACCTGCATCTAGCAGCGCCAGATTAGTTTTAGATAATTCTGAGTTCTTGTAAACTTAACCCTTTTGTTATAAATCTTTTATTTGTAATACGTGAATAAAAAGAAAGTTTTTTAAAAAGCTTTTTAATCCGGTCACGATATCACATACATATAGTTTCATAACATGGCAAGAAAAAACATACTGAAATTTATTTAATTGACAATTTTCGAATGACGTCACAACGCGGCAGCCATTTTGCCTGAGGGGCAAACCCGGCAAACTACGTTAGGTGATGTGTTGTGTTTCTTTCCTGTATTTTTGAGATCGTTTAAGTGACTTTATTATAAGATAATAAACTGCTAATGCCGTCATTTTGTGCAGTAGTGCCGTGTGGGATAAGAGGAAATGTAAGGCGTTTTAGAATATACCTGCTGCTATGAAAAATGCTGGTAGCCGCCCAAATGCTTTATCTAAACACAAGCAAGGGATGTGAACCAATTATCTATTATCAAAGGGGACCATTAAGTGAATCCCAAATGATGCATGGACGTGTTTGCTCTAGACATTTCAAAACTGGTAATAAAATATAAAGATGACATCAGGGAATGAAATTCTAAAAAACTCCTTTTTTAGGTGCGCCTGCTGCATTACTTCAGAAGGGCCATCCTGATTGGATTCCAAATCAAAATATGGGATATATCAGTTCTCATTCTGTGGGTGATACACAGATTGATAGGTTTTAACGAGCCACAAAAAGGAAAAAGCGATTGGATGAGGTAGAGGACAAGTAGATACGGATGAAAACCATACCTACATTATGTTTACTCGCTTTACTGATAATAATATAATTATTTTAGATGAACAGACATGCGTGAAAGAGATTGGGAAAGAAGATTTGAATTTTGACGAAGAGGTCTTGAGGTATGGAAAACCTATTTATGTTTATTTTTAAAAAATATCACTGTTCTAGGTGGAATACCTTGTATGTGCTCTGAATAACACTTGTAGCTGTATAACGAAAAAAACTTTTCAGTATACAGGGTGTTATGGAAATGACGTATTATATTTAAATGGGTGACTCCTGGGGTGTCCTAGAGAAGCGCTACATATTTTCAAACGTTTAAAAAGTGGGGTAATTCACCCCTAAACCTACCGGTGACTCCACGGCACCATATGATATTATCCGGCGGAGCTGTCTGACAAACACATGTTCCTACACTGTTGCCAAACTTTATAAAACTGTAGAACTTTTAGTTTCTTATAAAATTAATTATTTAGCTTACCTTAGGATACAAGGGAAGTAAATCGAGGATACTCTATGCTCACACTTTATGCTCTATACGTGCCCTGATAATAGTGTGGGACTGCCTAATAGCTATTAAGAAGTAAACTCAAAGTCACAGTCTACTCCTTGCTTGCAAACCCACTAAAACTGCTTTGTCCTCTTCTTCTGCATATCAAAACTAACTAAATCACTTAAAGAAACAGACAGACACCCACAAAACCACTATAAACACTACCATACGCTAGAATAAACGCACATAGGACGTCCAAATTTCAGTGACAATCCGTAAACTATGCTTGCAGAAGCCACATGTCCCTTATCCGACCTAAAGGAACATTTTCTAAAAGTTCTGGTAGGTCGTCTTGCAGGATATGTGGTCGTATTAGTTGATTATCAATAATACCTGCTGATATGTTCAAGAAAAACCTTATCTGGCTATTGGTCTCGCTAATTAAATATTCCATCTCGGGTAAAGCCAATCTCATCTGTGAACTATCCTTCGGAATTAGTCAGGTACTTTGACTTGACTGTATGTACCACTGTTGTAACCTTCTTGTAAAATAAAGGAAGTCTTGTAGTCTCAACTTTTTAACTTTTGTAGTACAGTGGCTATCTCTCTCCTCTATAACTCGCTGATTAAATATTCCATCTCGGGTAAAGCCAACCTCATCTATGAACTATCCTTCGGAATTAGTCAGGTACTTCGACTTGACTGTATGTACCACTGTTGTAACCTTCTTGTAAAGTAAAGGAAGTCTTGTAGTCTCAACTTTTTAACTTTTGTAGTACAGCGGCTAACGTGTTTGGGTTTCTCTCTCCTCTATAACTCGCTGATTAAATATTCCATCTCGGGTAATGCGAAGCTCCATGTATAGGGCATTTTCCTGTGCTGCTCCATAGCATAAGACCATGTCCGTTAGTTCGATTGAAGTTCTTGGCATTTTGAGTTTGAATAGCAAATTTATAATATTAGAAAATTATTTATATCCCTCTATCGCAATTTTAGGAAAATAATATCACAACTATTGCGCTGTTGCCAGTTTTGAAACTGTAACGTCGAAATTTTTCGCGCCAAAACATTAAATTGAAAATTCGATTAAAAAATATGAATTTTGTCCTAAAGCATGAATGAAAATTATACGGAGAAGTAATATTCAAAAGCAAATGACATAATTTATGGATATAATCTTATAAAACAGCATCTTATAAAAAATACGCCAGCAGGTGGCAACATTGTAGTGTTGTTGTGTAGTGATGCCATACAGAAAAAGAAGAAGAACGAAAATGTCAAATCAATCAAAGGGCCCGCCCCCGAACGTTTTGATACGTTAAGTGGTTGAAGGGTCTGTTTATTAATTATTTAGAGAAAATTGAGTTTAAAGTTTTTTGTCTGGCGTCATCAGTACAATTACCTTCATCAACTTGTTATCTGTTATTTACCATTAGAACATTATTGAAAGTAGTTGTAAAAAATGTTATGTTATAAATCCTTCATCCATGTGAAAAACTTAAATGGGAGTGTTTTCTAAGCAGCAAAAGTGTTGTGTGTGGGTTAATTAATGTGCATTTATGTGCTGTTTTAAATAATACCGAAAAGGTAACAGAGCTTAAATAAAAAAATTTTTTCCCAGCGAACAACTCAAGGTAAAAGTTTAGAAATGTACCTTGAAAAATAAACATCTTCTGTCAACCGGTTATTGACCGTCTAAAAGTCTAAAGAGTTTAACCGACAACATTGCTCAAATTTCAGTGATGTTTTTGGCCATAACCTATCTCAATATTGTTTTGTTTAGGTATGGCCAAGGTTTGTTTACCTTTGGTCAGTAGTAACAGATATGTTTATTTGGTTTGACATAAGGTGTTATAATTCGGTTATTAATTGAAAGCGCCATTTTTGGTTATTTTTTTTTCAATTTCTTTTCATCTCAGGAATTGCCGGTTTAAATATAATACGTCATTTCCATAACACCCTGTATATTGCACGCGAAATGTGCGTCTGAGGTATTGCAAAGCATCTCTTTTGGCGGTTGATGTACTTACGAGGTATTATATAGGCCAGTGATATTAAAAACATCTAATTTTACCAGTATGTTAACCTTAAATGCAAATATTACATTTTTGCAAGTTTTAATTTAAGCATTTAATTAATATTTGATGAATTAATTAATTATTTTCAAAATATTTATTGATTTATTTTTCTTTCTTTTTAGAATGGAAGATGACACATGAAATATATTTTATTGATATGATGATTTTTGATTTTTATTAAATAAATTAGTTATGGCAAAGTTAACCAGTGCTTACTAATTTACACCACACCACCACTTTTTAAAACTATTTAGCAATATCAAAAAAATCGGTAAAGGGCAAATCTACCAAAAATATACATTTAAGGGTAAGTATTATTCTAATTATCATTGTGTTTAATACTATTAAACTGTACAGACCTATAAAATACCATACTACAATATATGTATTTTATACTATTAAGATGTGTACTGACTGTCGAGAACCAAGTACGAACCTATAAAATGCCATAATATGATACTATATTATTATGTGTTTTATACTATTAAGACGTGTACAGACTGTAGAGAACCACGTACAAACCTATAAAATGCCATACTACAATATATGTGTTTTATACTATTAAGACAGATAAAGACTTTTTAAGACCATGTATAAACCTATAAATGCCATAATATAATATATGTGTTTTATACTGTTAAGACATGTAAAGACTCTTAAGACCATGTACAATCCTATGAGGTGGTATATTACTGCTTATAAGTTTTATACTATCAAGACTGGTAAGGACTCATTAAAACTGATTGAATCCTATTAAACTACTTGAAATATTACATATTCAAAACTATTCAAGCTTGTAGGCGACGTTTTTGAAGAGTCATATACAGTCTTATATACCTATAAGAAATTGCTGTTTCACTATCCGAATAGAATCCTATAGATTTATAGGATTTTACTTGTATTAATACATATTCAATCTTATAGATCTATAAGTTTTTTTTTATAAGTTTCTATATGGCATTTTTGGCAGGGAACGGGTGATTTTCTCCTCATGCTCCCGGGATTGGAGCGCTAATTGGGCTTCCAGCTGTGACGCGTGAGTCTTGGCTTGAAGTTCTATTCTGTAGGTCATCTCTTGTTGCTTTTCAGCAATTAGTGCCCTTTGTAATCTGTATCTACAATAATTTAAAAATATTTATATTTAGGAATATAATCTGAATTTGTGTCCATATCCATTATGGTTTTCGTTTAACCTAAAATTTAACGTTTTAAACTTGAACTTGTCATATTTCTTTAAAAAAACTTATAGTATAGTCGATAATCTCCACATATATATAACCATTATATTGCTAATACCATCTGAAATTATGTCCCCGCTATGGACATCGAGCGGGTAATAGTGAGTTTGCGCAGTTCGGAAATTTCCTTGTGAAAATAAACAATTGACAGGACCGGCTTTCAACTTTTTTAATGCAAATTTCACTGGTGGGTTCGATTTAAGACAGCGTTCCATGCATACGATTTCTGACGATATGATGTCCGACGGTGCATTGATTGGTGGAAACTTTTGGTGCTAAATTCCGTCCGAATATTTCTTAACCTCACTTTTTCTAAACCAAAAATTAAGAATGAATGACTATATTGACTATTTTGGGAATTATCAGCTACTAATGCAACAAATTAAAAATACATTAATTTTAAGGTTAGGTAGTGACCACATATATATTATATTGTATACGAGTGACACTCCTTCTTTTTTTTCAAGCTTTTTAGTGAAATTCGGTCCCGAAAATCGGATCATGTGATAAGCAAAATATTTTCGTATAAGTATATTATGTACCTACATACCTGTATAGCACCCAGCCCACCGAAAGCGTGCCCTGCCTTTGTTATTGGGCACACTCTGTATTTTTAAAGGGAAACGATATCGTCAATGCACCTGTTGCCAAGTACACGTCCGGTATCGCAGGTTGAAGTTTTGAATCCGAGCGGTCTAAATTCTTAATACAGGGTGGTGGCTATAATATAAAACTTTTGCGAGATTCGGAAGATTCCTGTGCTAGCAGAACCTGACTACGTTCCTTTAATTTAACTCCAAAATAAATTAATTTGAACTTGCCTATATGTTGTTATTATCTCTAGACTACTAATCCTGGTCTCCTCGTCAATCAAAAACACATTTTTAAGCTTTGACATACACTTGATTTATTTCCTTAAATAAATTCCACAGAATTCTCAATGTAAATTACGGTTCACCGGATATGAGACAACACTCTCAACAACTTATCTCGGCAAAACCTTAAAAATTTCAGACATCACTACTCTTATGCTATTCCGGAGTCAACTTATTTTAACAACTTTGTTACAGCGGATTTTTCTAACTATTGGCCACAAACAGTTACTTCCAATTTTTAAACACCTTTAATTATACTTTTCTACCAAAATTCAGAATTTTCTGACACTTGTTTCACAATAACTTTCTGGCATTATTTCCCTTGCCAAGTTTAACACTTTCACTTAATCACTTTATTTTCCACGTACATAGATCCCGGTTCCGTCTTTTAGCTTTTCCGCAAGTTGACTGGCTATAGCTTGAAATCGGGTGCGCTTAAATAGTCAGTTTTCCGCCCACTTTTCCATCCCAAAATCCCTCTGTGACAGTTTTATTACCTATGATTCATCTTATTTCGGAGAATAAGTGTCATTTTCCGATTATTTATTGGTCTTTAAGAGCGAAAGTCGCTTAAATTTACCCTTTCTAGGTCACAGGTGTTCATTTTCCCTCTTTATTTCCAGGAATCAGCCCACGCATCCTCCCGGGGTGGCGATGAGTCATGGGGTTGCATCATCAAACCCCTATCGAACACCTGCGTTTTTAGGTCGACCGTGTCCAGATTTATCCGGTTAATTCCGCGTCTACGTATCAAAAATGGGGTGAAAACCCTTTCTGTTAAGGAGAGAGGGTAGGCGTCGTCGGTCATCGCGCATTTTTTCCGGGTCAGTTATGTTGTGTCCGCGTTCGCGTCTCTATTCCGTTCACCTGACCATGTGCGATGATAAAGTGGAATTTAAAGTGTTGTGCGATTTCTGGATTATTCTCCTTTTTTGGAAGTAAACGTGAGTTTTTACTTTAAAAATTTTCTAAAATTTTTTATAATTTATATCCGCGTTAATTAGATTTTTCCTGATTTTTCCCGATTTTTCCCGAATTTTTCTTGATATTTTTCCGATTTCTGGACTTAGAAAAATTCTGTCATTTTTTAGATAATTCCGATTTTTTTATTAAAAAAATTTTTTGTTGATAAAAATTCTTTTTAATCTAATTAATTATTTAAATAATTTTGAAATTTATTAAATAATTGTTATTTATTTTTAATTTTATTTTAAATAGTTTACTACTTCATAAATTTTTATAAAATTCTAATTTTTCCGGAATCCGATAATATTTTAATAAATTTGTATTCTAATTTTATTCCGAATTTTATTCCATATTTATTTTTAATAAAATCGCGTAAAGTCTTTTTTTTGTGGTCATCACACCTCTCCCTCCTTAACACTAAGATCATCTTCTTAATGAAGATATTTTTGACTAAAACTTATTTCGTAACCTCTATTGAACTCGGTTACTGGGTCACGGTTTATAGGTCAATGACTGTCACAGAGTTTACAGCTGCCGGGGTGGATGGCATGCAGCGGAAGCAAGTGTTTTATGGCCTGTCCGATTCTTAACCTTCCTAAAAGGGGATGCTACCTTTGTTACCTTAATTCTAGGTTATATCGTGAAAACGAATACGGTATCGTAGGCATATGGTTTTCTGTCTCATTAATTTTAAAAGATCAATATTTCAATAGTATGTGCAACCATATACCTACTGTCCCAAAAATTTTTGCAGTATAATTTCCTAATTTTTCTTTTCTACCGTATATACACTAGTGACTAGTTTCACTCGTTATACCTTAATGTACATTTACCTTCTAATAATAATTAGGTTATATTTATTTTCTCTAGAATATAAGAACTTATCTAAACATTAACTGTTTAAGCCTGGAATGTTGGGTATGGACTATCCTAAAATGGTTCTAACTAATATTTATCAATATATAATTAACTTATGTTGTTAATAAAAAAAAATTTTTTGTTCGTTTCCTTATTTTCATTTTTTTTTGTTTTTTATATATTGATCTTAATGGGTAGCATCTCCCGCTAATTAATCTAATCTTAATTAAATTATTCTACTTATATAATTATTAAATCTCCTTACATATTACTCATAATCCTTTTCTGTTTTTACGGGCTCTGTACGCTTCCGTTTTAGGGTCATTCGTAAATTTTCGAAATGTAGGACGTCATATTCGGGTTCGGTCTCCGTTTCCTGAGCAGTTGAGGTGGATGGTTGCGGCTCAGTTTCTTTGGAGGCGGGCTGAGACTGCAGAGTCTCCTGGACCCAAGCCTCTGTTGCGGTCACCCTATCGACGAAAGCCTCTTCTTCCTTCTCCGGAGGAGATTGGTTGTTGGCGGCCTGATTTTGAGGAGGTTGGGCCTGTTCTTCTCCGGACTGGTGGCTGACCGACATAGACATAGTCGATTCCCCATCTTCTTCTACTGGTGGAATTTCTGGTATTAAGCTAACGGGTGTTAGCGGAGGCTCGTTTTGACGCTGGGCACATTCGTTGCACGGGCAGGGGGCCATTCCGTGTTGTATAAGGAACTGCCAAAAGTTCCCTATATTTAGTAGATCGTTCTCCATTGCCACTGGCCGACAACTTGGGCAGTCGCATAGGAGTGGGTTGTATACCTGGCTGTAGGCTCTGGCCCATTCTGTGCGGAAGGCCTGATATTCGGCGTGTAGAAGTCCCATCCATAATGTCACTGTAGCTCTTAGGGGTATGAACTCATCGTCTACCGGCGCGTTGCTTCCAAGTTGAACGAACAAATCGTTCAGGTGGTAAATTGCGAGACGTAACAATTGGTTTACCAATGGCCTATTCCCCATAGCCATGCGGGCGTAGGAGACGAATAGAGTTAGCCACATCATTTTTGCAATTTAAAGTTCAACTTTTTTTTTTTTAAAAAAAAAAACCGTCCGATTGTCTTTAGATATATTTTTTGTAATCGCGTTAACACGTCTATTGTCTTTACATGAAATCCGTCGCGCTCCTTAACTTATCGTGACACTGGTTATTACGAAAAAAAATTTTCCTTTTTAGTCTTCACTGGCAACACGCACGCGAGTCAAATTTTTAAAACTGGATCAGTCCCTTTACCGATCTCTTTTATATCCCAATAGGGTGGGAATTTTGTCCATAAATGTTCTTTTACTCCCCTTAAAGAAATAAATTTGTTAGTTAATTTCTTGTTATCTGTTCTAAATTGTTTATTATCCCTGAAATTTAACATCTATTTTAGATCTTAAACTTCATTAATTCGAGGATATGCTTATTTATTAACATCCTTTTCTAATTTTCCTCTGATTTTATTAATTTATCGTCCACTTAGCAGGTTTATATGACCTTTCTTCCTTTCCAGTTAACCCCATTAGTAGGTTTTTGTTTATTAATATATTTTCAACATCCCTTGTATTATACATGTTCCATAATATGTATTTTTATTCATATCCCGTCCCTTAATAGCTTACATCGTTTCCGCTGGAATTCATAAAGTTCTCCTTTTAAATTTTTCTTTTCATATAGGGTAGTATCCCCTCTCTAAATTACACTAATTTACTTCTTTTTCTCTTCTGAATTTCTATCTGACTCTACATACTTTAATGTCCCTTAACCTAGATGTCGGTAGTGAGTCGTTATCGATTTTCCTTTTACACCATTTCAGCTCGTTCCTTCCCGAATAAACTCCAGTTGAGTTTTGGTATTCTTTTCATATCCTGACGTAAGGCGGCGTAGTCGGTCTGCTTATTGATCGACGGGGCTGTCGCCTGTTTCGTTTTCTCCTCTAATTCGTTTTCTATATTGAACGTAATATGCTTGTTCGATGCTTTGGCAACCCTTGCTACTTCTGGTGGTAGATGGCAGGCAGGGTCTTGTCCTGGCTTATATGTTGGGATTTGTTCGTCCTCTCTTTGTTGGCTATATTGCTTACTTTGTCTATTGTGTAGAACGAAAAGCGTCAGTGTGTCCCAACAAGAAGCCATTAAAAATGGTGTGCATCCAGATATCTTATGAATAGCTAGCATATTTAATAAAACTTCGATCAGATACTTTATTATTCTGAATATAAAGTATAGTCCAATAAAACCACCTGTAAAGTGATTATGATAGTGAAGTATCCATACAATTTCTTAATCGTGGAGTTAGCTATCTCTTCAAGTTCCTCTTTATTGAATAAACTTAGTGTAGAAAAGCCTTGCGTATGTATATTTTGTCCTGCAAATTTACGTACTAGAATATTATCCAGCGCACTGCGTTCCGAGTTGAACAGTATCGAATCTTGTGCGTGTCTTATTTCTTCATAAGTATAGAGACCTCCTGCTCCAAGGTTTTTTATTGTTTTAAAACTTGGTGGTAGTTCGAGATCTACTTTCAATTCTTGTGGAGTAATTCCATGACTTGGAAATGGGTTAAATCCGGTCCATATTCCATCTAGCTGATATAAGGCTGGTATAATAGCGTTACATTCAGTTTCTGTACCATACGTTTGCAATATTCTGGTCACTGGTGACATATATAAACTTTGGTTATTGGTGCTGACTGGCAATTCTAAATAGCAATGGTCAGTTCGTCTTATCTGCACGGGTATAGGTACACATTTAAGAATATACAATACTTCTCCACTGGCTTTTGCGACAAATCCTAATTGATTTTTAATTAAACTAGCTATCGTGTTTGGGTTAATAGAGGCCATAGCTAAACGATTTTTTAACACTTCTCTGTGTAATAAACATCTACGGTGCACAGTTTGCGTATACAATTCGTTAATGGATCTCTTAAATGATTGTTCCACATAAAGAAATTTTGTGTTTACATATGTAAGAAGGTCTGCATCTCTATTTTCTGTCATTTTAGAAAACGGTGTTTGTTCTATAGCAGTCTCCTTTCGGTACATAAAAAGTCGTGGATGTTCACTGTTCCATATTTTCATACCGCAAATATTCTCTGTGGTAAGTACTTGTATTGCAAATACTTTCGTTTTTTCCTCAACTACGACATACATGTTTGGTTTCTCTCCTTTTTCTTGTATAAAGGTAGATGGCCCTTCATAAATTAAAGTGTACTCACTACACGCATCTGGTTTGTTTTGTTCCCAAATAGTCAGTCCATTTACATAATCTGTACATTCTCCTGGGAGATAAGGACATTTGAGTCCATTTTGTAAATGTATCTCATTCGTATCCAAGGTTACTTTCGTATAGTAATCTCTTAATATTATTTTTACGTCCGCCTGTACTATTACATTACTCCATTTTTTATTCTCCTCTATATACTGTGTTCCCTCACAATTATGCTTACCATCTATCTTTCCTGCTAATGTAAGTGAAATAGATGTAGTAGCGTTAAGTTTTAATTTATTTATAATATGTCCGTTTAATCCATTAAACTGGCGAAACACATGGGTTTTTCGGCATTCTTCTGGACTAATTTCATATAAATAGCTCGAAAGTCCTTCTTCGACGGCTGATTCGTGTGAAAATGCGCCACAATACGAAATAAGTCTATTTATTTCGATTAAACATGAATATACATGCACATATGCGAACTTCTTTCGCTCTATAATTTGAATATGAGTATTCTCCTTAAAATATCCTGAGTCCGGATCTGGGCAATTACTAACATCCTTTAGTGAAATCGCCGTTATATTCGTAGACGGGTTTCTACAATCGTATGCTATCAAACTAGCATCTAACATTTGCATCATAGCAATAATTAGGATTATTCCATTAATTCTCCTTTTCTCCATTTCAAAATTTTCCTTTCTGTAACAAACACTATGTTACTCTATTTTTTAATTCTAATTAATATTTTGCTATTCTAGTTGACTCCGGTAATATTATTATCTAATCTATCTCGTAATCTAGGAACCTTCGAGGCATTCGAATTTCTCTAGTACGCGTGCGCCTAGGTTCTGGCAATACTGGTTCTGGTTCCTCTTCAGATGAATCCTCTGTTTCATTTGATTCCTCCGTTTCATTTTGCGTTTCATCGCTCTCGTTTTCGTCTTCTTCTTCTACCATAATTAAGGGTTCATTCTCCCTACCAAAATATAGAAATTCCTCAATATTGTCTTGAACTCGCTCGTTCTCCTCTAGATCATTGCGTTCCTCTTCGCCTTCTATTTGTTCATTATTTTCTATTTTCTCCAGACCTTCTTCCGTATTTTCGTCCTGTTTTAACCTCTCTCTTTCTCTGAAAACGTCGGTTTCCTTACATGGTTTTAACCGATCCGCATGTACCATTTGTTCCTTTTTCTCTCCTGGTGCCTTTATTTTGAAAGTAACGGGACCTTTCTTTTCTATAATTCTATACGGTCCGCTCCATTTATTATAAAACTTTTTAGCTAACTTTTTACCCGTGATTGCTGGCGTGAATAAATAAACTAAGTCTCCCAATTGAAATTCTTTTCTTGTTCTCTTCATATTATGCTTTTCACATCGTGTCTTAATACTTTGCTCTAAGTTTTTCTTGGCTAATTCATGCGCACTAGTCATTCTCGTTATAAACTCGCTTACATAATTTTCATCGATGTCATACTTTACACGTTGCTCTCGTATAGTTAAATGGATAGGTAATTCCATGTCTCTTCCATATGTGACATAGAAAGGTGACATGCCAGTTCCTTCATGTGGCAAATTTCTATATGCCATCAAACAATATGGTAATATTTCATCCCAACTATCATTATATTCACTAACAAAATGTCCGATCAATGTCTTTATAGTCCTATGAAATCTTTCGACAACAGCATTTCCACTAGGATGGTAAGGGGTTGTTTTTAACTTTCTAATTTTTAGTAAAGAACATATTTCACAAAACAGTTGACTTAAAAACTGCGTTCCACAATCCGTAATTAACTCTCTAGGTGTTCCGAAACGGCAAATAATATGTTCCACAAAAGCTCTAGCTACTGTGTCTGCTTTTATGTCAGGCAGTGGTATACATTCGGGATATCTTGTTAAGTAGTCCACACATGTCAAAATATATTTATTATTGTTGACAGTTCTATTTAACGGCCCTACCAGATCCAGAGATATCCTTCCCCAAGGTTTCGATGGAATAGGATTCTCCTGTAATTCTGTAGGTGGTTGATAGTTCGTTTTTCTGAGGTTACAAGATCTACACTGCTCTACATAATTTATAACATCCTTTCTTAGAGTGGGCCAATAAAAATCTTGCTTTATTAGCTGCTGTGTTTTCTTCTGTCCTGGGTGAGCTCCAAATATCGAACTATGGTATAGTTGTAAAATATCAGGAACTATCGTTCTTGGCGCCATAACTACATCATGTCTTTGATCATCTTTTCTTTTCCGATATAATATACCTTCCTCACTCACATAATATTGTTCATCCTCCGGTTGTAAAGCCTGTAAAATTTCCATTATATAATTGTCCTTTTGTTGCATTTCATGCAGTTCTCTTTTACTCCATATTACACTAATTACGGGAACAATATCGTTATTTTCGGTGTTGGTTATTTTATTTATTGCGGCGTCCTTATTATCCATGATTTCATTCTCTGTTGTTAATCGCGTCAAAGCATCCACGTTGCTATTTTGCGTTCCTGGCCGATAAACTATCGTAAAGCTGTACTCTAATAAAAACATAGCCCATTTGGCGAGCCTAGAACTTGGATCCTTAATAGTTAACAGGTATTTTAACGGTCGGTGGTCTGTCGTTATGGTAAAATGCGTTCCTGTCAGATAATTTCGGTATGTTTTTATTGCAAAGACTACGGCAAGGCATTCTCGTTCCGTAGCGCTGTAATTTCTTTCTGCTGAATTTAAGGTGCGACTAGAGTAACAAATCGGCAGCTCTACTCTGTCGTAGACTTGTGATAAGATGGCTGCTACAGTTGTAGCACTTGCATCGGTGCTTACTATGAAATTCTTCCCAAAATCTGGAGGGCGCAATAGGGGAGGAGTCACTAGCGCTCTTTTTAATTTAACAAACGCTTCCTGTTGCTCTGTTCCCCAATGATACTTTATATTTTTCCTCGTGAGCATCGTTAATGGTTGGCTTATTTTTGCGAAATTGTTAACAAATTTTCTGTAAAAACCACACAGGCCAAGAAATGCTCTAATTTCTCTTACATTTCTAGGTATCGGATAATTTTCAATAATCTTAGTTTTATTCGGACTTGTTGTAAAACCTCCATCTTTAATAAGATGTCCCAGGTATTCGATCTCTCTCTTCATAAAATGACATTTTGTTGGTTTTAACTTTAAATTACTTTCTCTTAATTTCTCGAACACGTGTCTCAATCGTTCCAAGTGTGAATCAATATCTTTTGAGAATACGATAATATCATCTAAATATACTAGGCACTCAGTATATGTCAATTTTCCTAAAATATGGTTCATCATTCTAGACCATGTTGCTGGACTATTCTTGAGTCCCATAGGCATGCGCAGAAAATGGTAATGATTATCTGGAGTGGAAAATGCAGTCTTCTCTTGGTCATCGACATGCATAGGAACTTGGAAGTATCCTGATGCTAAATCCATCGTAGAAAACAAGCTAGCATCTGCTAATTTATTCAATGATTCATTAATATTGGGGAGGGGGTAAAAATCTGCCTTGGTAATATCATTAAGCAGGCGAAAATCTACTACTAGTCTCCATTGTACTCCATCTTCATTTGTATGTCTTTTCTTCTCCACTAATATAGCCGGGAAGCTCCATGGCGATTGGCTCTCCACTATAACTCCGTCATCGAGTAAATTCTGTATTTCTTTCTTTAAAATCTCTTGTCTGTGGTATGGCACTCTGTATGGCCGTTTTAAAATAGGAGGAACGTCTTCTGTAATGATCCTATGTGTCACATGTGATGTACAACTAAGTTTCTGATCAGGCATTTTAAAAATATCCATGTATTCAATAATCAATTCTTTCAATTTAATCCTCTCTTCTGACACATTTTTATCCAATTCGAGGATTCTTAAAACTTCTTCATACTCTTGTTCACTTATTTTTCTTATGGCTAATTTCCCATTTTCTTTTCCATTTTCCTTCAGTTCAGTTTCATACGCTTTAGCAATAATCATTCTTCGTTTTAACTTTATTTCTCTCTCCGTTACATTCGCAACTCTCATCGGAATAGTCTTACTCGTTTTACATAACACTCGGGCGACGAGTAACCCTGTCGGCACTCCGTCACTTGGTTCTAAAACCATGAATGGTGTAGAAACTTTCGCTAGTCCTTTCAAGTTCGCCGGAAAAACTGCTTGAGTCATTGGAGGTATGACTAAGTCTTCAAGCACAGAAATTATTGCACTATTTTGTTCTACTTCTGGAAATAATTCTTCCATGTTTTCCTTCAACAAATTTTCTCCTTCCGTTTTCTCCCTTGAAAACTTCTTCTCAACCACTTCTTTGGTCTGAGTACTAACATTTACCAATTCCTTAGAAACTTTTCTTTCTAACAACTCCTTTGAAGCTTTCCTCTCTTCAAATCCTTGGGACACTCGCCCATCCAAAAATTCACTGGAAATTCTTTTCTTTCCAAAATCCTAGGACACATTCCCATCCAAAAATTCATTGGAAACTCTCTTTTTTCCAAAATCCTGGGATACATTCCCATCCAAAAATTCATTGGAAACTTTCTTCTTTCCAAAATCCTGGGACACATTCCCATCCAAAAATTCCTTGGAAACTCTCTTTTTTCCAAAATCCTGGGATACATTCCCATCCAAAAATTCCTTGGAAACTCTCTTTTTTCCAAAATCCTGGGTTACATTCCCATCCAAAAATTCATTGGAAGCTCGGTTCTTTTCTAGGAGATCTTTGGAATTTCTCATCTCTACAATATTCTTGGAATCTGCAGTATTCCTAGATGGTACACAAACTTCTCCAATTTTCCTTGTTTGTTGATTATCAATAGAATCCAGATGACCACTAATCATCTGAAAACTACGTCCCTGCATTATTAGTGGTAACGCGGGACCATTCATTGAAGTAGCTTGAGCTAACATCCTTTTTTCTTTATTTCCATTTTTCTTTTCCAAATATCTCTCCTTAATTTCTTTTATCTCGGCTTCCAAACAAGCAAGTCTTGCTTCCATTTCATCCGTGCCTTGTTCCTCCATCATAGGTATGACACTTTCAAATACATACATGCAATTGTTGCTCCAGTCTATCTTGACTCCATATTTTCTCAAAAAATCCATTCCTAAAAGAATATCCGCCTGGAAACTATACGTTTCTATAACAACCAATTCCTGCTGAATCTCTATATTCCCAGGAAATTCTATCGATACTTCTGCTACTCCTGCTGTAGGTATCCTATTTCCCTGAATATCTACTAAACTAATATTTGACCTATTTACGACCCCCTGAGCAATTTCAGGTTTGATTAGGGATACAACGGCTCCGCAATCGATCAAGGCGAGGTATGACTTACCATCAATTCTTACCTTGATGACGCTGCACGGTTTTGGAATTCCTTGCTTTGAGCACGTAAATATCCCTACGTTTGACGACTTATTTAATCCCAATTTGCCTGGGTTATGGCAGACGAATTCAGGGGTTGAAATTCGGCTGCGTTCCCATTTAACCCTGGTCTTTTCTGAACGGCATTCGTCCTGTTTCTAGGACATGTCCTGGCAAAATGTCCAATTTCCTTACAGTTATAACATCTCCTGTCAGGTCCTTTCTTCATAACATTGTTTCCTTGCCATTCCTTACTATTTTGACCTCCACAGTTTCCTGATGATTTATTTCTCGAATCTTTCGCCCAACAATAGTTTGCTGTGTGACCTTTTCTTTGACACTTGGTACATTTCCATTGATTATTTCTCATGTTGTTATAATTTCTAGAATCCGTAGTTGCTGTACTGGTCACCAGTCTGCATTCTTTTCCTCGAAAAGGATGTATTAAATTCTCGATGCTTTCTTCTCTCTCCGCTATTTTTAACGCTTCATCTAACGATTGGGGATTTCCTGACAAAACCCTTTGTTTTATGGGCATCATCAATCCTAAGGTAAACTGTGTGGTGATGTCTTCTTCCAATTTATTTATAATGGGATCGTCGTGTACAGTGTCTCCTGTTAAAGTTACTGTTCGGTTACCTAATAATTTTAACCTTGTCAAATATTGCCTACAAGTTTCTCCAGACCTTTGTCTGCACTCTATAAAATTTTTCATGGCGGCTCCTTTCACATACTGCCTTTTAAATTGATCCTTTAATCCTTCTTTAAGTATTACCCAACTTTTTGTATCTCTTAATTTCGGCTCGGAATCTATAAACTGTTTGGCCTTACTTCGTAATTTTAAAAACGTAATAGCTACCAATTGTGTCTGTCCAATTTGCAAGTGTTCCTGTTCCTTCTACTATTGTCAAAAAGTCATCTACTGACGTTGTTGAATGAATCCAATCCTATCATGATGTTTCCATGGCTTGCAGGAACTCTAGGGCTTGATCCTGTAGCTGTTCCTGTGGTTGTCGTGGTCGTTGTATTTGTAGTCATTTTGCTAAAATTTTTCTGCGAGCACTTTCTGCGGTGGTATCCTCAAGTAAGAATCTTCTATTTAATTTTGTTCCGGAAAATCCAAAATCCAGAAACAAATAACAACAACCCCACACAACGGACACCAGTTATAGCACCCAGCCCACCGAAAGCGTGCCCTGCCTTTGTTATTGGGCACACTCTGTATTTTTAAAGGGAAACGATATCGTCAATGCACCTGTTGCTAAGTACACGTCCGGTATCGCAGGTTGAAGTTTTGAATCCGAGCGGTCTAAATTCTTAATACAGACGGTGGTGGCTATAATATAAAACTTTTGCGAGATTCGGAAGATTCCTGTGCTAGCAGAACCTGACTACGTTCCTTTAATTTAATTCCAAAATAAATTAATTTGAACTTGCCTATATGTTGTTATTATCTCTAGACTACTAATCCTGGTCTCCTCGTCAATCAAAAACACATTTTTAAGCTTTGACATACACTTGATTTATTTCCTTAAATAAATTCCACAGAATTCTCAATGTAAATTACGGTTCACCGGATATGAGACAACACTCTCAACAACTTATCTCGGCAAAACCTTAAAAATTTCAGACATCACTACTCTTATGCTATTCCGGAGTCAACTTATTTTAACAACTTTGTTACAGCGGATTTTTCTAACTATTGGCCACAAACACTTACTTCCAATTTTTAAACACCTTTAATTATACCTTTCTACCAAAATTCAGAATTTTCTGACACTTGTTTCACAATAACTTTCTGGCATTATTTCCCTTGCCAAGTTTAACACTTTCACTTAATCACTTTATTTTCCACGTACATAGATCCCGGTTCCGTCTTTTAGCTTTTCCGCAAGTTGACTGGCTATAGCTTGAAATCGGGTGCGCTTAAATAGTCAGTTTTCCGCCCACTTTTCCATCCCAAAATCCCTCTGTGACAGTTTTATTACCTATGATTCATCTTATTTCCGAGAATAAGTGTCATTTTCCGATTATTTATTGGCCTTTAAGAGCGAACGTCGCTTAAATTTACCCTTTCTAGGTCACAGGTGTTCATTTTCCCTCTTTATTTCCAGGAATCAGCCCACGCATCCTCCCGGGGTGGCGATGAGTCATGGGGTTGCATCATCATACCCCTATCGAACACCTGCGTTTTTAGGTCGACCGTGTCCAGATTTATCCGGTTAATTCCGCGTCTACGTATCAAAAATGGGGTGAAAACCCTTTCTGTTAAGGAGAGAGGGTAGGCGTCGTCGGTCATCGCGCATTTTTTCCGGGTCAGTTATGTTGTGTCCGCGTTCGCGTCTCTATTCCGTTCACCTGACCATGTGCGATGATAAAGTGGAATTTAAAGTGTTGTGCGATTTCTGGATTATTCTCCTTTTTTGGAAGTAAACGTGAGTTTTTACTTTAAAAATTTTCTAAAATTTTTTATAATTTATATCCGCGTTAATTAGATTTTTCCTGATTTTTCCCGATTTTTCCCGAATTTTTCTTGATATTTTTCCGATTTCTGGACTTAGAAAAATTCTGTCATTTTTTAAATAATTCCGATTTTTTTATTAAAAAAATTTTTTGTTGATAAAAATTCTTTTTAATCTAATTAATTATTTAAATAATTTTGAAATTTATTAAATAATTGTTATTTATTTTTAATTTTATTTTAAATAGTTTACTACTTCATAAATTTTTATAAAATTCTAATTTTTCCGGAATCCGATAATATTTTAATAAATTTGTATTCTAATTTTATTCCGAATTTTATTCCATATTTATTTTTAATAAAATCGCGTAAAGTCTTTTTTTTTGTGGTCATCACACCTGAAATACTCTTTACCTGGTATTGATCAACAACTTTTGCAAAAAAGCACAATGCACTTGTGTCCTTTCATCTTAAACAAAACAAGTTACTAACCTAACAAACAGCGAATCGAATCACCACAAATTAAAAACTCCTTTACAAAAATTGTTGTTAGGTAATGAAAGTTTATAACCACTAATATACCGACAACAATGTGGATGAACCACCTTTTATTCTGTAGTTTGAAAAGGCATCAAGAATCAAAGATGGCGATGAATAGCAAAAACAAATAATGTCGGGCCGGCTCTGACGCGATCGATAAAATTTCCACCCTACTGCGCAAACTCAATGGTTCCAAGCGATATCCCATAGCGGGGACACTTTTTGTAATTTGGAACGTTCGTATTGGCAATATAATGGTTATATATATGTGATAATCTCTTCCGACTGCAGCAGGCCAATAGTTACATTTTTTGAGGGTGTGAGTATGTGGAATGCAGATGTTTGATTAAAATTTTCCCCTCTCGGAGGTTATATGTTTGTTTTTTTAAAAGATTTTTTCGATGACAGCGTCAAATTTGATTTTTATTTTCGTATGTTACTCCTCAAAATATGTATATTTATTCTCGTTAGTAAAAAATGAACCAATGTAATTAAAAAGACCAATGTAATTAAAAATTATTTAAATATTTTGTGGGATTTAGGTAGTTCGGTTTAGGTGGCGTGAAGTTTGCTCCTTGAGTTAACCTTTGCTCATTGAGTTGACGTTTCGTCACTGTGCCGATGTTTCCGGTTACCAGGGTGGGACCCCCCCCCCCCCAAATAGCATGATGGAAGCTCCAGGCCCAAAATACTCCGGAGGTAAACTCGCCCCCCATTCGGATCTCCGGGCGGGAGCTGGACTTGGGGCCCCCATCAAGCAAAGTTCATCAAACAACAACCATTTCCGACAATTTACTGGGATCTAACAACACTCAACGAAGAAATGGTGTGTCACCTGCAGTTGCTAACCAACCAGAACTAGCAACTTCAAAATTGATTTCTGCAATATTAGAGGGCTTAACACGAACATCAATTCAGTCCACCAGCACTTACAATCTTCCAAGCCTCACGTACTCGCACTGACCGAGACAAAGGTCAGATCGTCAAC
Organism: Barypeithes pellucidus; assembly: GCA_963991005.1. Lineage (NCBI taxonomy): Eukaryota > Metazoa > Arthropoda > Insecta > Coleoptera > Curculionidae > Barypeithes > Barypeithes pellucidus. The sequence goes on along the minus strand of OZ022556.1, from coordinate 47,854,510 downwards.
AAACACCGTCAGCTATTTATACCCTGGATACGATTTTCATTTCCGATTCCGACGTAACTTCGGCGTATGTCTTTTTATTCGAGATGATCTCTGCTGCCAACGAGAACCTACACTGGAACCGAAAGACTTTGATGCAATGTGGTTTAAAATATCAACGCCGAAAATCACCAAGTTTATCTGCTGCCTTTACCGTCCTCCAAGCGATACCCATTACAGAGACCTTTTCTCATCACTAGCCAATACAATCGACTTCTTGCAAACCAACCATCCAAATGCCGAGATTGCTATCTTTGGCGACTTTAACGTCCACAATGTCAACTGGCTTAAATATTCAAATACAGACGATGAGCAAGGCCGCGAGGCCGAATCCTTCGCGATCAGTTCTGGTCTAACTCAACTCGTAGAAGAACCAACGCGGATTCCAGACAGAGCTGGAGATTTTGCTAGTCTTCTGGATCTTTTCTTAACGTCGAAACAATAGATCAAGGATCAAGGCAAAGAAGCCCATAACGTGAGGATCAAAAACAAACTTCTTGACTGTCCAAACGGATCAAGGTCCTTTTGGGCAGTCGCTAAGGCCGTCAGCCAAAATTTTACCAAATCAACTATTCCACATCTAACACGTCCCGATGGTACAATAGCATCCACAGCCGGAGAAAAAGCAAACTTGCTTGCTGAACTATTTTCTTCGCATTCCACTGTAGATTTCCAGGGAAGAACACCATGCACCCGACAGTCCTGCAGTTGAATCCGAAATGATCGAAATCGTATTCCGTCAGCGTCCCGTCAAACGAATCCTGAAAGGACTCGACGTCAAAAAAGCTACTGGTCCAGACGAAATTCCTATTATAGTTCTCAAGAGATGCGCCGATGGAATAACACCAGTATTTTGTAGACTTTTCAACTTATCCTACAAAAAAGGAATATTGCCTAACAACTATCGCCCAGTCGCATTGCTTTCAGTTATATCAAAAGTAATGGAGGAAGCTATTAACCAACATCTTCTAAAGTACCTGGAAGGCTTCAACATTATCAGCGATCATCAATATGGTTTTCGGAAGTCCAGATCAACTGGAGATCTTCTAGCCTATGTCACCCATATTTGGAACAACGCAATCGAACATCATGGGGAGTCTCGGGTTGTTGCACTTGATATTTCTAAAGCTTTTGATCGTGTTTGGCATGAGGGGCTTCTAAGTAAACTGCGATCCTATGGTATGTCCAGTCGATTCTGTGCATGGTTGTCTAGCTTTCTTAAGGACCGCTCTCTGCAAGTGGCGATTGACGGATTTCTCTCAGACACCTTCACCATCAATGCCGGTGTTCCTCAAGGGTCCATATTGTCTCCCACTCTCTTCTTACTCTACATTCTCTTCTTACTCTACATTAACGACCTTCTAGTGAAAACTAAAAATCCAATATTTAGTTTTGCTGACGATAGCACACTTATCTCATCTTTCTCTTTGAATGCGCAAACATCGGCTGCCAACGCACATATTCGCAGACAGCATGAAGTATCACGCCTCAACAAAGACCTGGAAGAAATTTTGGCTTGGGGTGACAGTAACCAAGTCGAATTTAACGCTAAAAAACCAACGGCAGTTTTCTCTAAAAAGGTTAACATTACAGAACCGGAAATAGTCATGGCCGGACACACAATCCCACTGGCTTCATCTATTAATTTGCTGGGCGTCAATCTGGGAGGAAATATGTCTTGGCATAACCACGTTGTGGCAATCGCCAATAAGATACACACCTCAACAACTTTTGACACTATACAAAGCCCAGATTCGACCATCACTAGAATACTACTCTCATGTCTGGAGCTCTGCACCCAAACATACTCTTCGGCTACTGGATTCCATCGAAAGGAGGGCTATTCGTCTGATCGGAGACCACGAGCTGACGAAGAACCTCGACAGCCTAGAATCGAAGACAGGTTGGGGGATTTGACTCTCTTTTACAGATATTTTCATGGAAGGTGCTCGGCTGACCTTGCCCTCTTAATTCCGCCCAGAGCGACGAATAGCAGAAATACACGACGAACCACTGCAGCCCATCCATATGTGGTTAAGCTTAATACTCCTCGAACTTCATTATTTAAGAATTCTTTCATCTGGAGGACTACATCCTTGTGGAACGACCTTCCCGAGGTCGTTTTTCCCAACGAATATAACCTCAAACGATTCAAAACCAACGTGAATCGCTTTTTGCGCACACGCACCACTCCCAGAGTGCCCTAAAGGATTTTTCCTATAGTGCTTGTGTTTGATCATAAAAAAAAAAAAAAAAAAAAAGTTAATGATCAAATAAACTTTTAAAAGCAAAAGTACATACTATTCACAATTTTTTAGGACAAAATAATTTACCTTCGTTCGGAATCGGAAACAACGAATACTTATTTGGAAAAACTGAGGTTCAAATTTCAAAACAAAATAAATAATCAATACTACAGCGCAGTATTGCCAGGTATCTCATGAAATGTCACCAGATCTGTTGATTTTTGTGAATAATCTGGTGGTCCATGAAAAACCTTTTGAAAAAGTTCGGTTTCTGGTGTTACCAGCTTCGTTTTGGGGAGGTATATTTTATAAATCACAAAAAATCATCAGATCTGGTGAAATTTCACCAGATACATGGCAACACCGCTACTTTGGCACCGTTCGATGGTGGGGATAGGGGGTAATGACGTAAACGGTTCTGATTGGTTAGGTTGGTGTCGCAGCGACAGTCCCCCACTCCTTTTGTAGGGGGTGACGTCTGTCACTTGTTATTCAGGTGAAACCTAACCTTACAATAATTTGTTATTGTTTTTTAAATCGAAGCAATTTGTTTTGTACAAATTTCGTTTTGAATAATTTATCATACTGATTGAGAGTCTGATAATGAAAGCGGCGAAGCAACGAAATCTTTGAATAATGTCTGGCAGTGTATTTTAATATGACTATTCTTCCAGACTAAAGAGCTAATTTCGTTAAAAAACGTTACAAGCCAAAAAAACGGACTAAATTAACTAATTTGTGCATTTTAGAGCTCAAAATATAAATGTAATGAAAACCGCCTAGTTTTATTCCTGTATTTTTTATTATAAACTTAAAATTGTAGAGTAGCACACGCGTGCACTACATCGAGACTCTACTGTATTTAGGCTACGATGTACTAGAAAAACAAATACATTTACATATCTTATTAGGTAGTTTTTATTAACCACTGTTAAGTAGGTAGGTAGGAGAACCATTTCATTCTATTATAATTTCATCCAATAAGGAAGTCTAAAAGCATAGTCATGGTCCTTCCGACAGTGTCTCATCCTCATAATTCATATTCCACACCCTAGGTCTCGTTGTACTAATTGTAATAAGCAGGCTTTCAATAGCTTAGCTACTATCCTCACTAGCTTGTGTCTCCTCTATATCTTCACTCCAAGCAGATACAAAGCCATCTTCGTGCAGAGCATACTTGCCCTTTGTAATCTGTATCTACAATAATCTAAAAATATTTATATTATAAGATTTAGGCATCTATAGAGCTACAAAACAATTTTTAGATAACAATTACGAAATTGCCAAAAGTAGGGCTAACAAAATACCTTGTGACCTTAAAAACAGTTTACAATTTTAATTCAAAATGATGTTTTACCAGTATTATTAACTCTTGCACTTTCTTCTGTAGATAAACTTTATTCTAAATTCAGCTTCAGAACAGTGAAGAATTTCCACAGGAATATAATTTGAATTTGTGTCCACATCCATATTATGGTTTTCGCTTAACCTAAAATTTAATGTTTTAAACTTGAACTTATCACATTTCTTAATCTCTTCCGATTGCAGCAGGCCAATATTTACGTTTTTTAAGGGTGTGAGTATGTGGAATTTAAATATTTTGTGGGATTTAGGTAGGTAATGAACAAATTTTTTTTTTTTTTTTTTTTTATGATCAAACACAAGCACTATAGGAAAAATCCTTTAGGGCACTCTGGGAGTGGTGCGTGTGCGTAAAAAGCGATTCACGTTGGTTTTGAATCGTTGGAGGTTATATTCGTTGGGAAATACGACCTCGGGAAGATCGTTCCACAATGATGAAGTCCTCCAGATGAAAGAGTTCTTAAATAATGAAGTTCGAGGAGTACTAAGCTTAACCACATATGGATGGGCGGCAGTGGTTCGTCGTGTATTTCTGATATTCGCCGCTCTGGGCGGAATTAAGAGGGCAAGGTCAGCCGAGCACTTTCCATGGAAATATCTGTAAAAGAGAGTCAAATCACCAACTTGCCTTCGATGTTCTAGGCTGTCGAGGTTCTTCGTCAGCTCGTGGTCTCCAATCAGACGAATGGCCCTCCTTTCGATGGAATCCAGTAGACGAAGAGTATGTTTGGGTGCAGAGCTCCAGACATGAGAGCAGTACTCTAGTGATGGTCGAATCTGGGCTTTGTATAGTGTCAAAAGTTGTTGAGGTGTGTACAACTTTCTGGTTCGGAAGAGTACACCAAGCTTCTGAGAGGCTATCTTGGCGATTGCCACAACGTGGTTATGCCAAGACATATTTCCTCCCAGATTGACGCCCAGCAAACTAATAGATGAAGCCAGTGGGATTGCGTGTCCGTCCATGACTATATCCGGTTCTGTAATGTTAACCTTTTTAGAGAAAACTGCTGCCTGGGTTTTTTTAGCGTTAAATTCGACTTGGTTACTGTCACCCCAAGCCAAAATTTCTTCCAGGTCTTTGTTGAGGCGTGATACTTCATGCTGTCTGCGAATATGTGCGTCGGCAGCCGATGTTTGCGCATTCAAAGAGAAAGATGAGATAAGTGTGCTATCGTCAGCAAAACTAAATATTGGATTTTTAGTTTTCACTAGAAGGTCGTTAATGTAGAGTAAGAAGAGAATGTAGAGTAAGAAGAGAGTGGGAGACAATATGGACCCTTGAGGAACACCGGCATTGAGTTTTTATTAACCACTGTTAAGTAGGTAGGTAGGAGAACCATTTCATTCTATTATAATTTCATCCAATAAGGAAGTCTAAAAGCATAGTCATGGTCCTTCCGACAGTGTCTCATCCTCATAATTCATATTCCACACCCTAGGTCTCGTTGTACTAATTGTAATAAGCAGGCTTTCAATAGCTTAGCTACTATCCTCACTAGCTTGTGTCTCCTCTATATCTTCACTCCAAGCAGATGCAAAGCCATCTTCGTGCAGAGCATACTTGCCCTTTGTAATCTGTATCTACAATAATCTAAAAATATTTATATTATAAGATTTAGGCATCTATAGAGCTACAAAACAATTTTTAGATAACAATTACGAAATTGCCAAAAGTAGGGCTAACAAAATACCTTGTGACCTTAAAAACAGTTTACAATTTTAATTCAAAATGATGTTTTACCAGTATTATTAACTCTTGCACTTTCTTCTGTAGATAAACTTTATTCTAAATTCAGCTTCAGAACAGTGAAGAATTTCCACAGGAATATAATTTGAATTTGTGTCCACATCCATATTATGGTTTTCGCTTAACCTAAAATTTAATGTTTTAAACTTGAACTTATCACATTTCTTAATCTCTTCCGATTGCAGCAGGCCAATATTTACGTTTTTTAAGGGTGTGAGTATGTGGAATTTAAATATTTTGTGGGATTTAGGTAGGTAATGAACAAATTTTTTTTTTTTTTTTTTATGATCAAACACAAGCACTATAGGAAAAATCCTTTAGGGCACTCTGGGAGTGGTGCGTGTGCGTAAAAAGCGATTCACGTTGGTTTTGAATCGTTGGAGGTTATATTCGTTGGGAAATACGACCTCGGGAAGATCGTTCCACAATGATGAAGTCCTCCAGATGAAAGAGTTCTTAAATAATGAAGTTCGAGGAGTACTAAGCTTAACCACATATGGATGGGCGGCAGTGGTTCGTCGTGTATTTCTGATATTCGCCGCTCTGGGCGGAATTAAGAGGGCAAGGTCAGCCGAGCACTTTCCATGGAAATATCTGTAAAAGAGAGTCAAATCACCAACTTGCCTTCGATGTTCTAGGCTGTCGAGGTTCTTCGTCAGCTCGTGGTCTCCAATCAGACGAATGGCCCTCCTTTCGATGGAATCCAGTAGACGAAGAGTATGTTTGGGTGCAGAGCTCCAGACATGAGAGCAGTACTCTAGTGATGGTCGAATCTGGGCTTTGTATAGTGTCAAAAGTTGTTGAGGTGTGTACAACTTTCTGGTTCGGAAGAGTACACCAAGCTTCTGAGAGGCTATCTTGGCGATTGCCACAACGTGGTTATGCCAAGACATATTTCCTCCCAGATTGACGCCCAGCAAACTAATAGATGAAGCCAGTGGGATTGCGTGTCCGTCCATGACTATATCCGGTTCTGTAATGTTAACCTTTTTAGAGAAAACTGCTGCCTGGGTTTTTTTAGCGTTAAATTCGACTTGGTTACTGTCACCCCAAGCCAAAATTTCTTCCAGGTCTTTGTTGAGGCGTGATACTTCATGCTGTCTGCGAAGATGTGCGTCGGCAGCCGATGTTTGTGCATTCAAAGAGAAAGATGATAAAAGTGTGCTATCATCAGCAAAACTAACTATCGGGTTTTTCGTTTTCACTAGAAGGTCGTTAATGTAGAGTAAGAAGAGAGTGGGAGACAATATGGACCCTTGAGGAACACCGGCATTGATGGTGAAGGTGTCTGAGAGAAATCCGTCAATCGCCACTTGCAGAGAGCGGTCCTTAAGAAAGCTAGACAATCATGCACAGAATCGACTGGGCATACCATAGGATCGCAGTTTACTTAGAAGCCCCTCATGCCAAACACGATCAAAAGCTTTAGAAATATCCAGTGCAACAGCCCGAGACTCCCCATGATGTTCGATTGCGTTGTTCCAAATATGGGTGACATAGGCTAGAAGATCTCCAGTTGATCTGGACTTCCGAAAACCATATTGATGATCGCTGATAATGTTGAAGCCTTCCAGGTACTTTAGAAGATGTTGGTTAATAGCTTTCTCCATTACTTTTGATATAACTGAAAGCAATGCGACTGGTCGATAGTTGTTAGGCAGGGTTCTCTTACCTTTCTTTGGAATAGGCTGGACTCGCGCCGTCTTCCAGCATGATGGAAATATTCCTTTTTTGTAGGATAAGTTGAAAAGTCTACAAAATACTGGTGTTAGTTCGTCGGCGCATCTTTTGAGAACTATAATAGGAATTTCGTCTGGACCAGTAGCTTTTTTGACGTCGAGTCCTTTCAGGATTCGTTTGACGGGACGCTGACGGATCACGATTTCGGTCATTTCGGATTGAACTGCAGGAATGTCGGGTGGTGTTCTTCCCTGAAAATCTACAGTGGAATGCGAAGAAAATAGTTCAGCAAGTAAGTTTGCCTTGTCTCCGGCTGTGGATGCTATTGTACCATCGGGACGTGTTAGAGGTGGAATACTTGATTTTGTGAAATTTTGGCTGACGGCCTTAGCGACTGACCAAAAGGACCTTGATCCGTTTGGACTGTCAAGAAGTTTGTTTTTGATCCTCACGTTATGGGCTTCTTTGCTTTGATCTATTGTTAGCTTACATTGGTTTCGGGCGGTAACAAAGATGGTACGATTCTCAGTGGTAGGGTTTTGACGCCACTGTCGGTAAGCCAGATTTTTTGATCTGACAGCACACTCACAATCCTTGCTAAACCAGGGCTTGCCGTTGGAAGGGCGTTTGTGGGAGGAGGGGATAAATGCTTCCATGCTTGTTAGAATGACGTCGGAGACCTCCCCAGCACAGACGGATGGATCATCAGAAGAGAAGCATACGCTCATCCAAGGAAAAGTGTGAAAATGGTCTTTCAGGTCTTCCCACTTGGCCGATCTGTAATGCCATATCCTGCGAGGTTTAGGAGGTTGTGCAGAATTAATTGGTAGTCCGCTTAGAGTTGAAATAAAGATCAGGATTTGACGTTAAGAAAAGATCCAAAAGACTAGCAAAATCTCCAGCTCGGTCTGGAATCCGAATGGAATAAATTTGGAATTGAATAAATTTTAAAAGCAAAAGTACATACTATCCACAATATTTTAGGACCAAATAATTAGTAATTACCTTTGTTCGGAAACAACGAATACTTATTTCGGAAAACTGAGGTTCAAATTTCAAAACAAAATAAAAAATTAATAATACTACAGCGCAGTGTTGCCAGGTATCTCGTGAAATGTCACCAGATCTGTTGATCTTTTTGTGATTTTATGAATAATCCGGTGGTCCATGAAAATCTTTTTAAAAAAGTCTGTTTTCTGGTGTTACCAGTTTCGTGTTGGGGGCGGTATATTTTATAAATCACAAAAAATCACCAGATCTGGTGAAATTTCACCAGATACCTGGCAACACCGCTAGATCAGAGTGGGGATGAGGGGTAATGACGTGTTGGTGTCGCGGGCGACAGTACGTAGCTCTGAGAACGCGCCTTTAGACTGCCTCGGATAATTTTCACCTTAAATTATATATTCCGGGAGTCTGCGACTATCGGTTGTGGAACATGAAAAGGTTGTTCAATCTAAATATATAGCTCTTCAGAAATTAGGTAATAAATTCGGTAGACCGTTATTAGTTATGTTATGTTGAGTAAAAAATATGTGTTATTAGAGAAATATTTTTATACATTTAACTCATTAATGTTATAATATGTAGCTAACTTCATGTTGAGCGTTAATAATATCTGTCAATTGTCACTTAATAATAAATCATGTTCTGATAGAAAAATGTATTAGTCAAGAATTGTGTTCTTTGCTTTAGTTTAATAGTTTAATAATATATAATTACTTCAAGAAAGTTACGTATGTTATTTTAGCAAGAAGGCTCTCCTATCCCCTTTCATTACTATCGCAACAGGTTATGGGCCCAGGTAATGCTGGAAACAAAATAACAAAATGAATGTCTCAACAGTGCCACAGTTGAACTCTGATAATTTTAGTAATTGGAAGTTTAGAGTAAGAGCCCTACTAGCAGAAAAACAGTTAGAAGATACGTTGGAGAAAACTATAACTGATTTTACAGAGGAAAAGGAAATATCCGAATTTAAAATCAGAGATGCAAAGTCAAAGTCGATAATTGTGCAGTGTGTAAGTGACAAACATCTAGATATAATAAAAGATGCAAAAAGCGCAAAGGAAATGATAAAATCACTTGAGGATGTATTCCAAAGAAAAAGTGTATTTAGTAAGCTTACCCTAAAAAAGAAGCTACTTACCTTAAAATATAGAAGAAGTGATAAATTGGAGGATCATTTCCATGTATTTGATACTGTAATAAGGGAGTTGGAAGGAGTAGGATCAAAAGTGGATGAAGAAGATAAGGTATGTCATCTATTATTAACACTGAACGAAGAATATCAGGGAGTAATAACAGCAATTGAAACTATGAACACAGGTGTAAAAATGGACTTTGTGAAATCTCGTTTGTTGGATGAAGAACTGAAAATAAAATCCAAACAAGGTCAAAATAGTGGCCAAAATGATGCGTCGTTCAATACGTTTCCATACGTGTGTTATAAGTGTGGAAAACCCGGCCATAAAATTGCAGAATGTCGTCAACCATCTAGAGGTTACTATAGAGGTAGAAGAGGTGCACGTAGAGGTCAATTCAATAGTCAGAATAGAGGCCAAGGTCGAGGTACAGGCAGTCAAGCCAATGCAGCAAGTGACATTGCATTTATTGCATTGAATAGTGCAGTGACGTCTACTAGATGTATCAACGAGTTTATCTTGGACTCGGGGTGCACTCAACATATGGTGATGGGAGAAATGGAAAAGTACATGTCAAATGTCATGGAGTTGGCATCAGAGGTGAAGATAGGAACGGCAAAGAATAATGAAGTTTTATATGCAAAGAAAAGAGGGACAGTTAAAGGTATATGTCAAGGAAAAGAAATAACGATAGAAGCATTGATAGTACAAGGTATGACGCATAACCTCATTTCTGTGTCTAAGTTGCTGACGAATGATTTTAAAGTAATTTTTGATAATAAATCAGGTAAAAAATGTGCGGTTTTGAGTAAAAATGGATGTAATTTTAGTTGTGAGTCTTGTAATGATTTATTTGTTCTAAATGTAGATTTTAGAAATGAAAAATGTTTGTATAATGAGAATGAAGATAAAGATCTTTGGCATAGGAGGTTAGGCCATGTCAATAGGTATAGTTTAAAAAGATTAGGGTTATCTTATAGTTCAGAGATTTGTAAACATTGTGTTGAAGGTAAAGGTACTAGAAACCCTTTTCATAGATGTGAAAAGAAAACAACAAAAATAGGGGAATTGATTCATACAGATATTGCAGGTCCTGTAAGAACGCCTACACCAGAAGGTTACAAATATTTTCAGGTTTGTTCGGGTTATAGTATAGATGATTTTTCTCATTTTTTAGTTGTTAAATTGTTAAAAAACAAGAATGAAGGTGAACAAAATGTTATTGATTTTATCAAACTAATTAAGACAAAACATGAGCTTAAAACTCGAAGAATTAGATTGGACAATGGTGGAGAATTCACTTCTAATTATTTAAAAAATTTTTGTAAAACAAAAGATATAGAGCTAGAGTATACAATGCCACATACTCCGCAGGAGAATGGTACTTCAGAAAGGATGAACCGGACTCTTCTAGATAAGGTAAGGACAAAGTTCTCAGAAACTAATTTACCAAGAGAGTTATGGGGAGAAGCAATCCAATGTTCTGCCTATGAGTTGAACAGATCGCCTACCGAGGCAAATTTTGGAGAAACTCCAGCCACAAGATGGTACGGTAACAATGATTTATCAAGATTGAGAGTTTTTGGATCCCAAGCATGGGCAATTATTTTACCAAGGCAAAATAAACTAGATAAACGAGCACAATCATGTATAATGATGGGCTACAGTGGAGGAGGATATAGATTATGGAATAATGAAAAAGATGTAATTTTCTGTTCACGGGATGTCAAATTTAATGAGAAACGGACAAATTTTGAAGAAATAGTGAAGCAAGGGAGTGAAAAAGTAAATGAACAGGTAAGAATACGAATTGATGAGGAAACTGAACTAAGAGATGGAGAAAATAACATTGAAATTAGCGAAGAAAGTGACTCAGAAGAAGTGATTTTAGAAGATTCAGAAAGTTCAGGAAGTCCAAGTGATTTTAAAGAGTATTTACCAAGGACAGAATTAACAGCTAGAGGAAGAATGGTAAGTTTGCCAAAACACTTAGATGAGTATGAAATCTATACAGCTTACTGTCTAATATCATCGCCAGAGAATGATCCAGTTCAATATGAAGATGCAGTAAAGGTGAAAGAATGGAGAGATGCTATGGAAAAGGAGTTAAATTCACATGAACAGTTGAAAACATGGACTGAGATAAATCTTCCTGTAGGAAAAACTGCAATCGAGACCAAATGGGTATACAGAACAAAAGAAGATGGAACAAGAAAGGCAAGAGTAGTTGCTAGAGGTTTTCAGATGAAGGAGGAGCAACCATTTGAACCTGTCTACTCTCCAGTTGCTCGAATGTCAACCATAAGATTGATGCTCTCAATTGCATTAGAACAAGATCTGGAAATCAGACAGTTGGATATTCCAACAGCTTTTCTTAATGGAAAGTTAGAAAATGAAGTATATATCTATGCACCACCTGGAGTAAAAACAGATTCACCAATTTTGAAGTTAAACAGAGCGTTATACGGCTTGAAAGAATCTCCTAAAATATGGAATGATACATTTAACAATTTTGCAAGAAAGAATAATTTTGATAGATCAAAATTTGATTGTTGTTTTACTACAGTAAATAGAGACACAAAAATGGCATTTACTAAAAAAAAATACTTAATGGCTGAAATTTTGAGGGGGTGTTCGGGGGCATGTCCTGAGTCTAAAACTGAGTTTTCGTATTCGAGGGGGTGGGGGAAGATACAACCCCCGGTCTATATGGGGGTGAGTTCGTTTTAATTCTATATCTCCGTTGCTGTTGCCCGTACAGTCAAGTCCAAGAGATCATATTTGTAGGAAATTGAATTATCTATCCAATGATAATAAAATCGAGGTCATAGGTCAATTAGGTCAATTACAATTGCCGGTCAAAGGTCAAAAGTGAAGGGAATTTTTTCATTTTTCGCGAATACCGTGAAACTGGTAAGTTTTTTGCATACTGCTTCAATACCATTTCGAAGTACTTGAAGTTACCTACAAAATGAGCTCTCGAACACCCTTCTACGATGAAAAGTTTTCCGTCACTCCAACGATCAAGTTGACCGCGCGCGCCAATGTTGACTGCGCGAGCCGCGCCGTTCGCGCGAGCTGCGTGTCGTACTCTCATTGCTCGTACATTGCACTCTCTACGTGCAGTTAATAATTATGGTTGAGTTTTTTCCTAATTAGAATGAATAATATGGGTGAAGGTGGACTTGTTTTTACGTGCGTTTTTTTAAAACTCGCCGTAGATTATTAAAATACTTCAGGGAAGTTTTGTAAATACTCCCTAAAATTTAGGAAATATATCAGTGAGCTACGTCACGGTGTTGACAGGTCATTAATATTCAAAAACCTGTGCTGCAGGAAAGCCATTAGTCACGTGACGCATTTTCTGTGCGCAGTGACTCATCAAGTGACATTTTTGGGATCTATCCATTCGGAAAACATCTCCTTTTCCGAGTTTAGGTAGTAGTTTTCTGCACGACAAGTTTAGAATCAGTCACATTTTTTCTCGTTGAGTGAGTGGATGAGCGCGAAAAAATGGACACGTGTTTCGTATGTGAAAAACTTTTGAGTGGAGGCGATGTGTCGTCTGTTAAATCTAGAGGTGTACAGAAATTGATCAAGATCAGTGAACAAAAATGTGACAACAAAATCACTAATCTTCTGGAAAATGCGACGGAGATCCAACTTCATACATTCTGCTACAAACGCTATACCGACGAAAGGAGGAATTCGTCATCCAACCAACGTAATGTAAGTGCATCACCGTCCTCTTCTCCCACAACATCTTTGAGTTTTGATTTCGAATCTTCGTGTTTTATATGTTCAAAAAAACTTGGAAAAAAAAAAGAAAATCTCACGTGTCAGGTCATAACGGAAGAAAAAATTAAATCGATTGTGCGCGAGTTGAAAACCCGTCATGACGACGTTGCTAAAAAAATCGTCGAGCGCATAGAAAAAGTGTCCGACATCGTCAAGATTGGAGCCAAGTACCATAAACATTGTGGTACCAACTTGGGTTTGCGCTATGCCGGAGTGCCAGAAAATGAGAAGAAACTGAAAGGACGACGCCGCAGCGATACAATAGATGCATCGATGCAAGATATTTTCACATTTTTGGAAAATAATTCTGAAGAATGCCAGTTCACAATATCGAAATTAATTTCACAAATCAAAACCGATTGCCACCCCAGTTCTCAGACAGTACAAAATCGATTGATTGAAAAATATGGAGAAGATATAATGATTATACAGCATGCGTCAAAAGAAAAAATCGTATGTTTCAAAAATACTGGGCACAAACTTCTGACTCAATTTTGGTACGACAGTCGAAAATCAAACTACGCCGAGGAACGGTTGCGAGTTGTCGAAGAAGCTGCAGATATTGTTCTCGAAGATATTCGTTCCCAAGTTTACGAGCTCGATTCTTACCCATCCACTGACAATTTTTTCGCGAGTGCAACAGACTGTATTCCCCCCACTCTGCTCAGTTTCTTATCGCGGATCATTATCAAGCATAAACGTGGATCACTCGAAAAATGGAACAAAAAATGCATCGCCCTGGCTCATGCTATCATTGCAGCGTGTCGACCTTGTTCTTTTCTCTCCGTTTTGCAATTAGGAGTTGGTACCTACATTTTTAAAAAATTCGGTTCTCGTAATCTGATCGACATCTTGTCATCTCTCGGGTTTTCGGCGTCCTACAGCGAGATTTCAAGATTCGAATCGTCCTGCATCTCACGACCAGAGGACATCATTTCAGCTCAAGCTTTTTCCACATTCGTTTTTGATAATGCGGACTTCAATACGAATACACTCGACGGACGAGGCACTTTTCATGCGATGGGAGGGATACAGTGCGTTACACCCAGCGATCTTTTTCATACTGAAGGTTCAATCAGCCGTATTCGAAAAAAAACTGCTGTCGAAAAAGCCGAACTCGGCTTCGTGCATTTATCGACGTACGTGCAGGGAAAATTGTCCGGCCTTGAAAGTATCGAAATTTCCGAAGTTGAAAATATGCGTCAATTGTCGACTCGGATTGTTCCAACAGCTTGTGACTTCGTGTGGCTCTACGGAAAATGGTCCTGTTTCGAGGGTGTTCCAGGTTGGAATGGCTTTATGATTGAGGCAACATCAAAACACAAGTTTGAGAAATCAAAAATAATTTTTTTACCATTCATCGATGCCCCTCCAAGCGATTACGACACCATTCTTACCGCGCTCCAGTGTGCTATCAAGAAATGCAAAATTTCCGGACAAATGATTTGCATCGTTGGCTTCGATCAGCCCTTGTACTGGAAAGCTCACGATATTGTGAGCGCCGCGGATCCTGAATCTGATCTCGGGAAAGTCAAGCTCGTTCTAGGAGGATTTCATCTTCTGATGTCATTCATGGGGTCCATTGGTTCGATCATGGGCGGAAGTGGTTTGGAGGATGTTTTTAAACTCATCTATGCCGAAAATACTGTGCCACACATCATTACAGGACACGCATATGCCAGAGCGGTACGAGCGCACATTTTAGCACACTTATGTCTTGCCAAAATGATCATGAATGAAATGGAATTTACCTCGCAAGATCGTGAAATTTTGGACAATATTTTTTCGAACACCGACAGAACCGAAATTTTCTCTCATCAGAACACTGTTTTTTTGGACAAGATTTCTGAAAAGCTTAACGAAAAACTCAATGAGCTGGAAAACAATGGACGTACATCCAAATTGTGGATTCAATATTTTCGACTTGTGACGCTAGTGAAAAACTTCATTGAAGCTCAGCGAATGGGCAATTGGATTCTACACATAGATACAATCAAGAAAATGATTCCATTCTTCCAATCAAGCGGCCATTATCTGTACGCGAAGTCAGCCCATTTGTACGTCCAGGATATGGAAAATTTGCATAATACGATGCCGGAAAAAGAATACGAGAGCTACACGAGTGGAGGCAGGTTCGTGATCAGGCGCACTAATAAATTTTTCGCTGCAAATCATCCAGACCACGTAATCGAGTCAACCCTGATGAAAGATTTCAAATCTAGAGGAGGCGTCAAAGACATGCGTGGAGCCTCGGACAGCAGCATTTCTTCGTGGGTACTGGGCATGGTGTCTCTCCAAAACATCTGTGAGAAGATAGAAGAGTTTTGCAGCATCTCAACGGGTACCTCCGAACAACATGTGGACTTCAGGGACTCTCGAGTAATCCGGGATAACCAGGACGTCGAAAAAATGGACATGTGGTTCGCCGATCATTACCCTTTCCGAAAGGATGAAAATTTGGTTTCCCTGTCAACTGGCGTAGTTGGCACCGACAACATCAATTGCTATGAAGCTGGGAAGATTGGACTCGACATGGTCGACAATTGCGTTGGAAAAAAATTTGGCTCCGTTTCATTCCAACGAAAACAAAAAGTTATTTCACTGGCAGCGATGACTAGCAGCATTTCGATAGAAAAATCACCGGTAGCTATCAACCCCCTACTCTTGTTCCAAAGAATGTGCATCAGCAAAGAATCTCCTGAAGATATTGAAGAATACCTGCATTACGAGCTCGCTCCATTTCCGATGTCTTTATTTACCGAGGAAGGAATGAGAAAAAACAAGAAATCTGCCTTATACGATGCTTTTCAACCCCTGCAGGATACCATTGACCTTGGAACTGACAAATATTTCGTCATAGACGGCGGATTTCTTCTCCACAAAGTAGTTTGGGACCGTAATTCAACATATGCTGCAATTTGCTCGAAATATGTCAAGTACGTGCAAACCCACTTCGGAAAAGTAGCAAGCATCGTTTTTGATGGATACTCGGAAGACCCGACGCTTGTTGGAACAAAATCTTGGGAACGTGCGCGAAGGAAATCAAAAAAGTGGTCTCCAGAGATGATTTTTTCCGTCAACAGTACAGCAACTGTTGGACAGGCGCACTTCCTTGCGAACGACAAAAACAAACACCGGCTCATCGAATTTATAATGGCTCAATCCAAAGAAGCAGGTTACAGTACCCATCAAGCTCCAGGAGACGCCGATACCGATATCGTTCGTGAAGCATTGGGGAAGGCTGAATCGCACGAATCAGTTATAATTATTGCAGAAGACATCGACATTCTAGTAATATTAACAGCGCTAGGAAAGGAATATCGGAACGTCTTTCTCGAAAAACCTGGCTCGGGACGCACTCCGAAAAAAATGTACTCCTCATCAAGCTTCAAGTTCGGGGAAAAAATCGCTGATAATATTCTGTTTCTTCATGCTTTCTCTGGGTGTGACACAACGTCTTCGACTCACAATGCCGGTAAAATGAAATTCATCTCTACGCTGGAGAAGGATCCCCAACTACTGGACTCGATTTGTCTGTTTCAAAATAAAAAAGTTGTTCCATCAGCGATAGCCGCCCTAGGACAATTCTTCTTCTACAAGTTATACGGAGGAAACAAGGACGAGACTTTGAACTTCTATCGTTACAAGCGTTTTCTCCAGTCTGGAAAAAAAAACACTTTCAATTTGGCTTCCCTACCACCTACTGAAGATGCGGCTCGTCTACACACGTATAGAGTGTATCATCAAGTTCAAGAATGGTTGGGAAATTACAAAGATCCTGAAGACTGGGGTTGGAAGAAAACGAAGAGCATTTATATGCCCGTCGCCTGCGAAAAAGATCCGGCGCCGCCAAGTTTGCTGAAATTAATTTCCTGCACCTGCAAAACTGGTTGTGGAAAGGCCTGTGGATGTCGAAAAGCTGGGCTGAAATGTTCTCCGATTTGTGGGACTTGTAGCGGTACCGCGTGCGACAACATCGCCCAATATTCTACCCTGCAAGAAGATGACGATTTTCTCAACGACGACAGGAACTCGCCATCCATTCCTGAAGAAGACGTTCGTGGTGACACATTCGAAAAGGATGATGAATACGAAGATGGCGAAAAAAGTCCATCCAAAAGAGCCAAATTCACATGAAAGTCGCCAGCAGGAAAATTTCGAGGTAAATTAATGATCGAGACACTTCAAATCATTAAACAGTACACGGCAATACACACACATACATGACAGAGCACTGAACATTCAAAAGTTGGGGTTTTATAGGTCAACTTGATCGTTGGAGTGACGGAAAACTTTTCATCGTAGAAGGGTGTTCGAGAGCTCATTTTGTAGGTAACTTCAAGTACTTCGAAATGGTATTGAAGCAGTATGCAAAAAACTTACCAGTTTCACGGTATTCGCGAAAAATGAAAAAATTCCCTTCACTTTTGACCTTTGACCGGCAATTGTAATTGACCTAATTGACCTATGACCTCGATTTTATTATCATTGGATAGATAATTCAATTTCCTACAAATATGATCTCTTGGACTTGACTGTACGGGCAACAGCAACGGAGATATAGAATTAAAACGAACTCACCCCCATATAGACCCGGGGGTTGTATCTTCCCCCACCCCCTCGAATACGAAAACTCAGTTTTAGACTCAGGACATGCCCCCGAACACCCCCTTAAAATTTCAGCCATTAAGTATTTTTTTTTAGTAAAATATACCTTTTTACTGTACTATTTGTATTATACTGGAAAAGTATGGATTATAGTTTATGTTGATGACATGTTAATAATTGGAAAAGAAAATGGAATAAAAGAAGCAGTGAGTTTATTGACTCAATATTTTAAAGCAAAAGATTTAGGTGAAATCAAAAAGTTTTTGGGTATGAACATAACAAGGACAGATGATAAGATAATGATTAATCAAAAGAAATATATAGAGAAGCTACTAGACAGTTTTAACATGAAAGACTGTAAACCTAAGAAAACCCCAATGGTAAAAGGATTCCAATATGTTGAAGCAAGTGAGATAATAGAGGTACCCTACCGACATTTAATTGGAGGACTTATGTACCTATCCACAACCACCAGACCTGATGTGACTTTTGCGGTATCTTATTTAAGTAGATTCCTTGATAAACCGACAGTTGAAACTTGGAATGCAGGTAAAAGAATATTACGATATTTGCAGGGTACAAAGGAAATGGAACTAACTTCCTACAAAAATATATCTGACGAAGTTAAATTAACAGCATATTCAGATGCTGATTGGGCAACAGATACAAGTGATCGGAAGAGTGTAAGCGGATGTGTGATATTATATGGAATGAATCCGATATCATGGTTTTCGAAGAAACAAAACTGTGTTGCATTATCTACAGCTGAAGCTGAATTTGTGGCAGCGGCTACTTCGGCTCAAGACCTAGTAAATATTAAAGGTATTTTGAGTGATTTTAATATTAGTAATGAAGTTATTCTCTACTGTGACAACAAAAGTTCTATTTTAATGTCAAAGTCCAATGAGAATTCTAAGAGAGCTAAGCACATAGATATTAAGAATTATTTTTTGAAAGATTTGGTTATGAAAAAGGAAATAGTTATAGAGTATGTTTCAACAGATCAAAACCTAGCTGATATATTGACTAAGCCTTTAGTTAAGGATGTTTTCATTTATTTAAGAGGCAAAATCAGTATAGTCTAAGCTTTTTTTGTTTTGTTATGTGTTTCAGTAGTTAAGTTTTACGATTCTCATGTATCATCATGTATGAAACATTTCTAATCGAAGAGGAGTGTTATAATATGTAGCTAACTTCATGTTGAGCGTTAATAATATCTGTCAATTGTCACTTAATAATGAAGCATGTTCTGATAGAAAAATGTATTATTCAAGAATTGTGTTCTTTGCTTTTAGTTTAATAGTTTAATAATATATAATTACTTCAAGAAAGTTACGTATGTTATTTTAGCAAGAAGGCTCTCCTATCCCCTTTCATTACTATCACAACAATTAATTAGATAATTTTATTTTGTTTAGGGACGTCAATTCTTTTTGCTCATAACTTTAAAAACAATCAGGAAAGCCTGATTTATGCAAATATGGCAAGAACTAGTCGTAAGACTTCGTGGGCTCAGTATTATATTGTTCTATGAATCCAAAATGAAATTGTTGGGAAACGATGATTGAACATTATAATAGTTAACGGTTTTTAAATATGAGTGATAGAACAATTTAATACTGGTTTTATTTAAGTTTGTGTATTATATTATATAGGTTATTACGTACACATAGAACAGAAATTTTTTGTACTATTTTTCTAGCATTAAAACGGATTTCGTGCCAAAAGTGCTGTTAGAACAGTATAATACTGAGCCCACGACTTGTCTTTGTCTTTTCAGTGAATACAACTGTAACATGATACAATAATTTTCAGGTTATGTTTCCTCTGTCAACTGTTTTCAAATTTCGTCTTAATATTATCTAATGAAAGTAAAGTATAATCCTAAAAAATCTATTGAAAGTTATCAGAACTGAAAGTAAATGATTTATTTTATAAGAGTAATAAAAAAAGTATTTTCAAAATAACCAAATTTGATGCATTTTATTAATTTTAACATTTATGTTGGGGATAACCTATAAATGATGGAATGTGATGTATGTAAACAAAGAAAAAAATGCAGTTTATAAATGTGATGCTTGCGGAAATCGAAACTGCAAGGCATGTGGACCCTTACCATCATCGGAGGTTAAAGTATTGGAACTCAACTCGCGAGTTATGAAGTTTCACTGTACAAAATGTAAAGATGCAAATCCCATTGATGTATATCAAAAGTTAGTTCGAAGCAAAGATGAGGTGGTTCGTACGAAGGATAAACTAATTGCCACCAAAGATCGTCTTATTGAAGGATTGGAGCAGCAGATTGAGAATCTAAAAGAAGAAGTTGAAGATATAAAACACAGAAATCAAAATCATGAAGAACGACTAAAATACAGCGAAGTAGCCGGGAAGAAAAGCAATGATGTACTTGTGATAAGGCCAAAGAAAAAGCAGGAAAGTTATGTAACGAAAACAGTTATTCAAGAAAAGGTTATTCCAGAAAAAATAAAAGCTGGTGTCTCAAAAATGAAATATATCAAAGATGGAGGAGTGGCAATAAGCTGCGAAAAGGGAGAAGATTTAATAAATGTGTCAAATAGTATACAGAAGCAATTGGGAGAGGATTATGAAGTTAAAATACCTCAAAAAAAATGTCCAAAAATTAAAATTGTAAATGTAGAAGAAAAATTGTTATCTGATGAAGGAGATTTTATACAGAAAATCATTCTACAAAATGCCATCACAACCAAGGAAGAAGAGAGAAAAATAAGTCTCCTTAAGCACTACAAAGGGAAAAAAGGTCAAGAAGGTAAAGAAAGTGTGATTCTGGAAGTAGACTCAAATACATACAGTGAGGACGTAAAGTAAGGAATAAATTCATTATTTCGCAAACTACAATTTTTAAAAAAAATCGCTCGGACCCTTCGATTTTGTTTTTCGAACGCGCATATTCTGACATAAAATGTAGATATACAGGGTGTTGCAAATAAGAGTGACACAAAATTTTTTTTTTTCTTAAATAAAACCCACTGTATATTATTGCATGTACGGATTCTTCGGACACATTCGGCACTTTTAATACTTCTGCAGCATATTTGCAGTTAGAACATGAATCTTCCTGAGCTTTACATTCATCGATCTTATGCTCCCCTGCACATTTGGGGCATACATTGTTTCCCTTTTTACATTCTTTTGCTATGTGTCCAAACTTAGAACATTTAAAACATTGTACAACGTTAATATGATCAAAAAATTTATATGATTTCCATCCAATTGATAACTTTTCCTTGTTGTTCATTAAACTATACAGTGAGGACGTAAAGTAAGGAATAAATTCATTATCTCGCAAACTATACAATTTTTAAAAAAAATCGCTCGGACCCTTCGATTTTGTTTTTCGAACGCGCATATTCTGACATAAAATGTAGATATACAGGGTGTTGCAAATAAGAGTGACACAAAATTTTTTTTTTCTTAAATAGAAGCCACTGTATATTATTGCATGTACGGATTCTTCGGAAAATCCTAAACATTTTTCATGTAGCATGTGCTATACCTTAGCCCAAGCGTTTTGGAGTTATTCTCATTCAAAATTTGAAAAGTGGAAAAAGTCATGGAGAAAACAAAGAATAAAATTATTTTAAAAATGTCTTATTTATCGAAAAAACAGTTATGTGAACTTAAAAATAATTTTTCTAAAGTAAATGTTCGAAGTGTCTTCCGTTGGTCAACTGACAATAGCCTAACCGATCTACAAATTCTCGCTGAACATTTCGAACCATTTGGGGTGTAATTTGCCGAATTTCTTGCCGGATGCGATCTTTTAAATCATCTAAATTTGCAGGCTGGCTTTTGAATACTTTTCCCTTAACGTATCCCCATAAAAAAAAGTCGAGTGGTGTTAAATCGGGTGACCTTGGCGGCCACTCAATAAAACCACCTCTTCCAATCCACCTGTTGGAAAAGTATCGTCCAAATATGTACGAACTCCCACAGCGAAATGTGGGGGAGCACCATCTTGTTGCAACCAGATATTATGATGTGGCAAATCGGGACGTTCTAACTCAGGAAAAAGGGTGGCCAGGGCTGGAACAAGTTCTTGTTCTAAAAAACTCAAGTATCTCTCGCCTGTTAAATTTCCGTCAAAAAAGAAAGGCCCTATAACAATGTCATCGACAACGCCAGCCCACACATTGATCTTTTGATTAAATTGTGTGTGTCCTTCCCTCATCCAGTGTGGATTTACATCGGACCAATATCGATAATTTTGGGTATACGTCACCATTCAAGCAAAATGTGGACTCATCGAAAAAAATTATATTTTTTACAAAATTTCTGTTTACGAAACACATATCCTGTAAACGCTCACAAAATTCAAGGCGCCTCTCAAAGTCCCTTTCCAAAAGTTCTTGGAGAACTTGCATTTTATAAGGATGGTATTTATTTGTATGCAGTATTTTAAGAACTGTTGTTTTTCCAATATCCACGTCACTTGCTACCTGCCTAGACATCACATGCTGGTTATCTTGAACTGCCAGTAAGACTTCTAATTATTGATTTTCATCAACTTGAGGACGACCAAATCTAGGGACATCTCTTACATGACCGAATTGCCTAAACTTGTACTCAATTTTGCTTACTGTTGATTGTGATATTGGCGGACGATTGGGGTATTTTTGATTAAATAACTCACAAGTTTCTTGCTGTGTTCTAACCCTATCACCGTAGCCCATCATCATCAAAACCTCTATGCGCTGTTTCTCAGTGAGCCACATTTTAATTTAATTTAGTTATGAAAAAACGAAATGAGTCTTTTGAAAACTAGTAAAACGTTAGGAAAATACACATAAAACTGACAATAACAGTAACTATTGACATTAATTCTTTTGGTTCTTGCATCATAACTCCAAAGCCTACTTGACTTTTCTTGCGCTTCACGCATGCTGACTACAGGTTTTCCTCAGCGTGCATGAATCAATGCAAGTCTTGATTAATTGCGAAATATCTGATTTTCAAATTGTGAATGAGAATAACTCCAAAACGCTTGGGCTAAGGTATAGCACATGCTACATGAAAAATGTTTAGGATTTTCCGAAGAATCCGTGCAATAATATAATATATTCTGTTTTTATCATTCACCTGCAGCAAGTAAAACTGATCTTATGAATCATCTGGAGGATTTTTTTGAAGAGAGGACAATGATTTGTGTAGGTGATTATAATATTGATATGTCCAAAAATACTTACTACTCCAATAAAATGAAAAGAATCATATCTGAGAATGGTTTACATCAAAAGATTAACAACTCTAGAATTACCAATAATACATCAACAATTATAAACTTATTTATTACAAATGACAAAAACCTCCTTCCGCAAATTCATTTAACGCCAAAAATTACAGACCACTGTATTATAAATGTAGAACTTGTAGAATATAAGCATCAATGTGATATTGTGAAGGTGTTTAGAGACTATAAAAATTTTGATGAAAGAAGATTTCAAATAGATTTAATGGATACAGTATGGGACAGAAATTCCATAGACATTGATGTATTGGCCGATAAGTTAGTTCATACATTGACGGATTTACTGAATAAACATGCACCAGTCAAACAGGAAATTCTACCAGCCAAGTGGTCTAATAAAAAATGGTGGACACAAGACATAGAAAGAAACATTAGAGAACGAGATCAGTTATATCGCAGAGCAGTGATCACAAAAAATGTTGATGATTTTAATCAGTACAGGATACAGAGAAACAAGGTAGTGAATATGATAAGACAGCAGAAAATATATTATTGCAATAAAAAAATAGACAGAAATAAAAACGACTCAACAGAACTATGGAACACAATAAAAAAGCTAGTGGGTGGCAAGGGTACCAATAGACAAAACGATATTTACTTCAATAACATAGTTGAGAAAAATCCTAACGTGATTGCCAACAAATTTAACACATATTTTGTACAGAGTATTGAAGATATGACAAATAGTATTAGCCAAGGAGATATTGAAGAGGTAGTTAGAAAAATAGGACCCATCGACACGAAGATGGACAGTTACAAAATTTTGTCAATGATGGATTTAAGAGAAGTAGTTAAAAATCTTAAAAAGTAAAAAAAGCAGTGTTGATGGCATAACAACAAGGATATTACAAACTTCGTTTGAGGTAATTGGTGACATATTTCTGCAATTAATAAATACCAGTCTAGAACATGGTACCTTTCCGGAAAAATGGAAAAAGTCTACTATAGTTCCTATGGAAAAAAAAGCCAACGCAAATAAATGTGAAGAATATAGACCTATAAAGATAGTTCCAGTATATGAAAAACTTCTTGAGAAGGTGGTAAATGAACAAGTCATAAATTATTTTGAAAAAAACAATCTCCTAAGCAAATATCAAGCGGGATTCCGAAGAGGAAATTCTTATGAATGCGCTTTACAAACTGTATTGTTAAAATGGAAAACTGCTCTAAGACAGAAACAGATAATTGGTGTAGTGTTTTTGGACTTTCGGAGAGCTTTCGAAACTATAGACCGTAAGTTACTTTTAGAAAAGTTAAAGAAGTATGGTCTTAGTAACAATGTGATTAAAAACTATCTAAAAAATCGTACGCAGGAAACAAGATATATGAACAATACCTCAGTGCCAAAAGAAAATGCGTTTGGTGTACCACAAGGAACTATACTGGGCCCCAATTTGTTTATAGTATACATAAATGACATTATAAAAAATATAAAGAACTGCCATATTCAACTTTTCGCAGATGATACCTTATTGTATTTTATAGGCAAAGATATAAATATAATTGTAAATACTATAAATGAAGAACTAGCAGGATTATTTAGCTGGCTGACACAAAATGTCGTCGACAGCGTTGATGCGGTGCCTGATTGGTCAACTGTCCAGATAGCCGAGGGAGAAGATATAAAGTGCACATAATAATTAGGCGCTTGCCGGCACTGCACTGGGCTCAACCACCAGTGGCGGAGCAAAAATCTTTTAGTGTTATACTACTGTGTTGATATACAGAACGGTGATTCGAAATGACTTTACATACTCACGGAAAAGCGTTTCATAGTCAATCCCGAAAGGTAATTGCCAATGTTTACAGAGTTTGTGGCGAAGAAGCAACGACTAATGCTAACATTAGGACGCTAACATTTAAAAAAACAGAGATACAGAGCATGTAGTGAAAACTTAAGAAGCACAAACTCATGAGTTTTAAATTAATTTTTTTGGCATTTAATATTACAGATTACACAATCACTAAACACTAACGCATAATTACACTTTACAACACTACCACATAGAACATAGAACACAGCAGCAGGAGATTATTAATTATTTTAATATAGGATTTCGCAATAGTACCTAAAATTGAGAAATAATCAAAACGCTAATTTCTAATAGGCCTCACATCAAATTTATTATACCTATTATATGGTCAGTTGCTTCCATTATGGCGTAACTGATCCACATCGTTAGCAGCAAACGTTTAGTTATTTTGAGACAAGTTTTTAGATTCGGTAACATATCCCAATGTTGATTGTTTACATCCTTGACATCTGTCGCCAGTTTGTTTACATTTTTTGCTAGTGGGACACACGTGGTTTTTCTCGTTCGACGGCAGGTGATTTATACGTTATACCGCATATTAATTGAAAGCGCCATTTATGGTTATTTTTCTTCAATTTGTTTTCATCTCAGGAATTGCCGGTTTAAATATAATAAGTCATTTCCATAACACCCTGTATATAAAGAGTTCCATTTAAAATAACGATGTTGCCACCGGTTTTAGGTAGAAGGGGAAACGACGCATTGCTGAAAGTATTTTAGAACGATAGATCATGGCAGGTTATCTGGAAAATCAAATTTTCAAAACAAACATATTATCCGTTTTCAAGAAACGTCTAACATTCACATCCACCCTGAATCATCCTGTGTATACAAAATTACATGCATTTTACGTATGTAAAAATAAGACGATATTTCTTATGGTTTGATTCCAACCACAATCATTGTTATTCTATAGGAGAAAATATGGAGTGCTGGTTTCCGCACCGCTACGCCCTCACGTTGATTGGGCCTTCGTGGCCGCAGAGAACACAATTACCAATCAACATTTGCCGAAAACTCCGTTTACAGTAGGGAAACAGCATCCCAGCGCCCTTGGCGCCTAGCTTTCAGGGTTACTTGCAATTTGTTTCATCGAATAAGGAAAATGTGTCCAACGATCCCTGTTCAGATTTCAATAATCCTATTAATGATTCCTGAACGGGATGAGAATATATTTATATGGATATTATTTAAATTTTTATGGGATAGTGGTCCATAAAAATATATTATTGAATGAAATTATTCATATATTATATCACAAGACCTATAAATTTAATCGATTAAATATCAAAAATATTTTGAGCATGATTTTGCTTGGAAAATAGTTGAATATATACAGGGTCCGCAAACGAAGCGTGGACGGAAGATTAAATCGTTTTCGAAGAACTTATCAACAATACTAAAACAGATTGAGATATTTGATTAAAAGCGGCATGTTTTAAAAATATTTTACATTATACAGGGTGGCCCAAAAAAGTGTGACAGCATAAAATTATATTTTTTTAAATGGGACACCCAGTATTTTATTGCATATTTAGGTTCGTATTACTATCGTTTATAAGTGCCTCAAATTTTATTTAATTTGGTTGTGTAGTTTCGGAGAAATAAATTAAAAACTAAAAAAAAAAGTTTTGCAGTCCTGAATAAAAAAATCAAAAAAAACAATCCAGAACCATTTTTCTAACCTCGGCATTGAGTGAAATTTATGACAAGAGGTCTAGAGATACTATGAATGTAATTGCGTTTATTTATTTTATACAGAGTGTTCATAATAAGCTTTCAAAAACCCCACATTTTAAAACAATTTTTCTCAAGTTTTTCAAATGGAACACCCTGTATATTATTTGGCTATTTGACGTAGAATTCATAGACAATTTTTTTTTGTAATACAAGCATATAAGTTATATCCAGCCGTTTTCGAAATAATTGTAAATATTATAAATTATGTTGTTTAAATAGAGTTTTTATTGGAAAATTTTGTTATAGGCGACTAGACTAATAATTGTAAACTAAAGTAAAAGTTCAAAATAGCTTCCTTTTACTCTTAGAGTTTACCGTATTTTAGTTATTTCGATATAAATTTTAAAAGCATACATTTTTGCTACTTTTATTATTTAATTTTATTTTTTATTCTTAATCGAGTTGCCATGATTTCTTTTTGTTTAGATTGTCACTATGACAGTTAAATAAAATTATTTACATTTGTTCAGTCGTCGAAATTAAGTACTAACTTACACAAAATGTCGAATTTTAGAAATGGTAAATATGATTTTTATACTGGGTGAATGTGCACGAAATTGCCTCCTCGCGAGCCGAGTGTATGCTGAAAGATATCCAGATATTGAGAGAAAGCCGAGACCAAAAACTTACGAGAAGTTGTTGCAAAGATTTGTAGCAACAGAAAGCACTGCGTACACAAAAAGGATGATAATCAATAAACCCGTTATTAATGAAGAAAATGAATTAAGAGTTCTGTTGGCAGTAGAGGAAAATCATTAAATTAAGTAAAAGGAAGCTATTTTGAACATTAACTTTAGTTTACAATTATTAGTCTAGTCGCCTATAACAAAATTTCCCAATAAAAACTCTATTTAAACAACATAATTTATAATATTTACAATTATTTCGAAAACGGCTGGATATAACTTATATGCTTGTATTACAAAAAAAAAATGTCTATGAATTATACGTCAAATAGCCAAATAATATACAGGGTGTTCCATTTGAAAAACTTGAGAAAAATTATTTTAAAATGTGGGGTTTTTGAAAGCTTATTATGATATAAAATAAATAAACGCAATTACTTTCAAAGTATCTCTAGAAATCTTGTCATAAATTTCACTCAATGCCGAGGTTAGAAAAATTGTTCTGGATTGTTTTTTTTGATTTTTTTATTCAGGACTGCAAAACTTTTTTTTTTAGTTTTTATTTTATTTCTCCGAAACTACACAACCAAATTAAATAAAATTTGAGGCACTTATAAACGATAGTAATACGAACCTAAATATGCAATAAAATACTGGGTGTCCCATTTAAAAAAATATAACTTTATGCTGTCACACTTTTTTGGGCCACCCTGTATAATGTAAAATATTTTTAAAACATGCCGCTTTTAATCCAATATCTCAAGCTGTTTCAATATTGTTGATAAGTTCTTCGATAACGATTTAATCTTCCGTCCACGCTTCGTTTGCGGACCCTGTATAATATAATTTTAATAAAAACCCTCGACCGCTTCGTGGTTCCTGTTTTATTTTGCATAACATATTTGCCACCACAATCATGCAAAAAATATTTGAGTAGTTTAATCTATTTAAATATATAGATCGAGTGGTCTATGGCTAGATTATTAATTAAAGCCAACAACATTTTATTTACAATAAAATTTGATATTTCGAAATTTATTTGCGATTAAACAGGTTTTGGGATGTAATCAGTTATCTAAACAAAATTTAGTCAAAAAATGGTGACGTCTCATTGCTCTGTTTCACAACGAGGGAAATAATCAATTTTATAAATCATCCTTTTAGGCAAATTTTAGCCTTCAGCTGTACTAACTAAAATACATTTTTCAGATAAAACATTGAATGACAGATGTTTTTTGACTTATTGACGTATTTGCACTACAAAAGTTTTTTCGGCATGTACCAACTTATATACTTATTGACCAATGGAATATTAAATTGAAATACCCATGTCATATCGCCATCTGGTATCTGATTATTATGGTAATGATTATTATGGTAATCTTTTATTTCGAAAACAGTAAGATATACGTATGGGAAAGTATTAGAAAATATTATTAGAACTAGAAAGTGATTCTAAAAACTTAATAATATCTATTCGTCCATCCATTTAAAATTATAAAGTTGTTACAATTCTTTGGTAGAAGTGGCAATATTTTAGATCCATGCAGCAGGCGCGTTTATATGTATAAGAACGATAAAAACGATTCAATTATTGTTTTCCATATACGTCTAACTTTCCATAGACCGGGAATCATCCTATATAGGAAACTGCACTGCGAAAAGCTTTAGCCAAAAAAATCTTTGCTAGGATTATTTTAGCTGGGATAGAATATTTTCTACCTCTGTAACAGCAAAATTGATTTATTGTGACAGTAGAAACCATTTTCCTGGATATTCTTTATTATTGTTAAAAAAACGTTGCTATTGTAGAAATATTTACTTTATAGTGACAATTAAATATCTCTTTAAAAATATTATTTTCTGTCATTAATCTTTATACAGGATGATGTTGAACATAGGAAATCCCATGGAATTTTTGAGGTGGCTGAATAGTGGCTCCTCTATATATTCTATATAACAACTGCATTATAACTTCTTGAACAAGCGGGCATGCATGGTAAACCCATGTGCCGAGTTTGAATACATTTTGGTGAGCCACTCCTAAGCTATTCAATTAAACGTAATGGCGAATTACGCATAGTTTAGGTAATACAACAAATCATCAGCAAATTAATGTACCGGGTGGCCCACTATGACGGCTATATCTCCCCAAATAGCAAAAACACGCCTCTAAGACGTCGTAAAGATATTGGCGAAAGATGTTTAGGACGTCTTTAAAACATCGGCTAATATCCTAAAGGTGCCTTAAAGACGTTTATTGTTACAAAATTGTACGTCTTTAAAACATCGTTTTACGACATCTTAAATACGTTCCCTTACGTCGTGTTTTCGGCCTTAGGTATGGTATACAGGTTGTGAATTTCTCTGAAATTTAAAAAAATTGCAGTTCTTGGCGATCTCACTATATCTTTATTTTTATTCATTCCATTTTTTGTTTACATGTTACCACTTTTTTTCCTATCGTTAGCCCGTCGTAACCATGCCTGAATGGATACCTCAGTACATCTTACAAGAGATTTAGCTGATACATCACAAATGAAACCCTTAATCCTCACATCATACAAATGATTAACATGAAAACCATTATTTATTACACTAATAGCATCAGGAACAAAATCAGTAACCAATAAATTAGCATCTTTTGGGTTTTCATTTCCCTGATATATACCTATCATATCGATCACATCACTAGTAATTCACTACCAACAAGACTGCACAAAATATTTATACACTCATGTTTACTAAGTATAGCAAGTGTAGTAATTAATGAAAATTAACTTACCTGGATCTTTGTCAAACAAAATTATAAGCTCCAAAGAAAATATAATAAACTCAATTCACAATCACAAGCGTAGTTTAGAAATCTCGTCGAACGCCAATTCGCTAATGATGTTCACGCCATTTTAATGGATAAGCACCGCACCGTAATCCAGCATTGTCACATTTACTTAGTTCTTTACGGAAATAAAGATCGGTGTACCGCCAGTGGCGGCTCGTGGTCAATCTCATTGGGGGGTCATTACGCTATATGCGATACAAGAATAGTATATTAAAGTACAAGTACTTTATAGGTACTATTTTTTCTATTTTACGTTTTCTTAATAAGAAAAATCCATATTAAAAAATACATGCTATACTTATATAACTTTCGTAAATATTTATGTGAAAATTTTATGTTGGTAATATGTACTATCAAATTATGATTTTTTAGCATTTGATAAATTATCCATGTCTATCATTTTTTCGCAAAACTGAAAATTTTCTTAAATAATTAAACAATATGAACCAAGATGATTTTAATCCTCCTGAGTTAACGGAAATTGCAAAGCTTTAAATTTGTAAAATATTGTAGTGCTGTGTTCAGCTTTACAAAGAAAGTAAACTTGACAGGTGTGACGCTACTTTAGAAATTTTTTCTGCAAACAATCATAAAATAAAATTGTTTCGAGACAAGCTCAGTTCGATACTAAAAACGGCATCGAATTAGCTTGGAGTTGATACCAATATAGAAAAAATTATTTTTTTAAACTATTTTAAATTTTAGATCAACCCTTCGGTCTTTAACATTTGCAAAATGAGTTATAACACGCTCATTAAAATTAGCAATACTATTTATAAATGGTTTTTCTATTCGTATTAAGACAAATTATTACAACCAAAATTATAGTAGACTAAATGAAAATGTTGCGCGACCTACGACCTACGTCCAACCTGGAACCTGCCATCTCTTTTCCAAGCATTTAATAATTACTAATGATGAGACGACATAGGTTCATATGTACATCTTATTCAGATTTTCAATAAACCGGGCTGTTGACCCAGCGGCGGTTAACTTCGCGTATGTTTCTGCCGCTTGCCGGAATCGTCAGAGCTCGGCTAAATTCGTTTCCATTTAAGCTATCGTGGTCAATTACCGGCCCCAGCCCAATTTTGAATATCGCACTACACGCTTGCGTTTACGGGGGCGTTTCAAATATTATAGGTAAATTATTATAGTAGGTACATTTGTAGTAAATTCTAATTTAAAAAAAAGTTTTATTTCCTAAATTTTTATAGGGAGGTCATTGACCCAATGACCTAATGGAGGAGCCGCCGCTGTGTACCGCTGTTATTTGTATATTTTTTACTTTCAAATAAAAAATAAGTATTTTAATTTTTAGAGAATTGATATAAACAAAAAATGTATTGTTCCCTTATGTATAATATAACCACCTCTAGTTAGTACATCTGGCAATACCGGTTCTTGTTGCGGCCTGTATAATAAATGTTTTATGAAACCCTTTTTTTATTTATTGCAAGACAAGTCAATAATGTAGAAAAAAGTACAAAACGATGCCCTCGCAAAAACACAAATTATATTAAATTTAATGCTTCATAATTAAAGTTATATTTTTTTATGAAAAAAACAGGTTCTATCGTCGTCCACTTTTTGACGTAGTAATTTTGTTCCGTTAAAAGAAAAGTTCCTTTTTAAAAACAGTTTTATTACAATACAGAGAAGATGTTTACTTTAAGAGCTTAAAACAGAGAGTGATTTTAATATTTCATTAAATAAAGCATTACAATTCAAATATGCTGGTGTCATCACCAGATAAGGCTTCTAAGAAAGATGTCGTGAGAATCATCTAGGTCGGCAGGTTCCATGGATGTAACTCCTCCCTCCTTAAGCCGAAAAAATACTGGATGTATTTTGTGAGGAATTGGTTTCTTCGGTTTTGGCATCGATTGGGCCCTGGGATTGATTATTGGTTCTATTTGTCGTGTAGATTTTGAGTAGGGGCCTAAGTCGACTTCTGAATTTCCATACCATGTATATTGTCAGAATGATAACTATGATTCCTATTAGGTAATTCGTAATATTTGAAGTTCGGTCCTGTTCTTCTATAGGAGATATTGGTGATAGCTGGTTAGCCATGTCTTTTAATCTATAGATATCTTCAAAGTTTAGTTTCCCTAAGTCGGGTGTCTTGAACATTATCGATGAGGTAGAGTTTCCTATTTCTATATCTGGTAGGATTAATGGTTTTCCTTGTTTAATTTTTATGTCGTTAATAAATTTCTTTGGTCCAACTTGAATTTGGCAATTTTCTTGAACTTTCACCAGGGTAGGTAGATTGATTTTTATATACTGGTCAATTTTGCATTTTGAAAAAAGACTTTCTTCTTTATTTGGAATTATAAGTACTTCTTCTTGCGTGATTTGTTCTGTTATTATTTCTTGTATATTAACTTCTAGAATAGGACAGTTGTCTAGCGTGAATCCATTAAGCAGTAGAAGGGTGCACTCGTCTTGGGGGTGGAAGTTTTCATTGCAATAGTAGTCCTCTTCAATTTGGGGGCAAGTATTTTCTTCAAATTGGGTTCTTTCTTTTGCTTGTGCCAAATAAGGATATTTTGGGACAAATATTTTATGGTTTTGGATAATAGGATAAAGGTGGTAGAAGGTAAATCCTTCAGGACGAATTATAGGAACATGAATAGCAAACATCACCTTAGCTTTCGAAAAAGTAACCTGAGTTCCCAAAAATTGGTAATACGATAGTATATTTTCAAATTTTGGTATTTCCTCATTATTATAGATTGTTTTTAGATAATCTATCATTTGTTTTAATTCTAAACTTGAAACTATTGAATTATGCAGTGCATTTAATTTGGCAAACATAATAGCGTCCTCTAAGTTATCGATAAAGGTAATTAAATTTTGACAGTCTAAATTTATTTGGTGAATTAATCCCTGAAAACTTATGTAATCATTTAAATCATTAATTGATTTTTGAATGACGTCTTTAAATACTTTTAGACCATATTGCAGTTGTTTTTGGTTATCATTAAGAATCGATATTGTTTTATTGTAATTATTAATTAGGTTTTTTTGATAAGGAAACCTGTAAATTTAATTCATGGATAATATTTTTCTGATTAGTTTCAAGGTTTTTTATATGTTCATCGTATCTTTTTCCATCCTCAGCGTCTAGTGTACCGAATAACCATTTATTAACTTTTCCTACAATATTAATTAGACCTCTTTTATTTCTTACGTGTGGGTAGAGATTCTCGAGTTTATCTTGTGTTGTTTGAATTAAAAATTCCGTTCTAAGAATTGCGCTTTCTGATAGTCCCTGATAAGAAATTGGATTTGTAGCGTTTTCTAGCTTTATATGACTTTTATTATGCGAAAGTATTTTTCTACGTTTGTAAGTTGTAACAAAATAGGTTCTAAATCTACATAGTGGAGAAATGTATGTTTTGTATGTCAGGGTCGTCCTTTTCATTGCCTATCTGAAAATTCGGTGGTTGTTTAATTCTACTTTTATGATATCTACCCTTTTGTGTGATTAACTTGTTGTCGGTTTGATTTTTAACCAGAAATTTTTTAAATTCAGGCGGGTCGGCTCGATTTTCGTTTCTTTTGCTGTCTACGTCACCGGGGTTATTGTCTATAGACATTGTCTCCAAGGCGTTAAGGTTATTGTCCGCGGGATACCTTGACAGAGCATCAGCTGCTTGGTTTAATTTACCTTTTTTATACTGGATTACATAATCGAATTCTTCTAATTTAAGGCGCCATCGTACGAGTCTCGAGTGTGGTTCTTTTAGGGAAAAGAGCCATTGTAAGGGTTTATGGTCAGTGAGTATAGTAAATTTATGTCCAAATAGGTATGGGCGAAAATATTTACAACTCCATACTATCGCTAATAGTTCTTTTTCTATTGTTGAATAGTTTATTTCGGCGGGGTTCAAAGTTCTCGACGCGTAACATATAGGGTGTCCATCTTGGGATAAAATAGATCCTATAGCGTATGATGATGCATCCGTGGTTAATTCGAAAGGTTTCGCAAAATCGGGGTAAGATAACACAGGTTCCGATATAAGTAAATTTTTACACGTATTGAAACATTCAATAAATTCTTTTGTGTGTTCAATTTTTTCGTTTTTCTTTAGGCATTTTGTCATTGGTTTGGTGATTTTAGCGAAGTTTTTAATAAATTTTCGGTAGTACCCTAGCAAACCTAAAAATGACTTAATGTCGCGTGACGTTTTTGGTATCGGGAATTTTTGAATCGCTGTAATTTTCTTTTTATTAGGTTTTATTCCTTCCGGTGTTACTACATGTCCGAGGAATTCAACTTCCTTTCTTAAGAACTCACATTTGTCTATTTGTATTTTAAGGTTGGCTTCGCGTAATTTATAAAATATCAATTTTAAATTTTGAATATGTTCTTGCAGGGACGTACTGAAAATAATTATATCGTCCATATATACCATGCAAATTTTATTTTGTAAATCTTTTAATACTTCGTCCATTACACGTTGAAAGGTGGAAGGCGCGTTCTTTAGCCCGAATGGCATTCTTAGATATTCGTAATGACCGTTATTTACAGTAAAAGCAGTTTTTTCTATAGATTTTTTGTCCATTTCGATCTGATGAAAACCGCTCGCTAAATCAAGTATTGAAAAATATTGCGCTCTACCAAGCTTATCTAATATGTCAGTTATGTTGGGAATGGGGTATCTGTCATCGATTGTTTTTTCATTTATTTTGCGAAAATCGCATACTACTCTCCATTTTTGTTTAAGGGAAGCATCTACTTTTTTCGGTACCACCCATATAGGTGAGGACCAAGGACTAGACGACGGGCGAATAATTTCTTTTTCAAGCATTTCATTTATTTGCCTTTGCACTTCGTCTTTGTGTACAAATGGGTATCTATAAGATTTCGTATGAATGGGTATGTCGTCTGTGGTTCTGATTTCATGTTTAACTTTTGATGTAAATGATAATTTGTCACCTGGTTTATGAAAAATATCTGAGAATTCTTTACATAGTTTTGTTATAGCTATTTTTTCTTCGCAATTTAAATGACCTGTGCGAATTAAATCCTGGGTATTTAATTTTTCGTTTAAATTTTGAGTTTTTGGTAAATTTTGGGCTACATTTTCAAAAGTGAAAATTTCATACAAGTTTTGTTCGAATGAGTCAACAGGGATAGGTTCAGTTAATGTCACGGAAATGGTTCTATCAGAATGATTCTGTATTTCTAAGGGGGCGAATCCGTTTTTTGCATAACATAATGTTTGTGGTAGAAATAGCGTATCGATTTTACCTGGTCGTGTCAAAATTTCTCCCTCTACTATGTTCACAGGAACATTTTTTATTATTTTTTCGTGTGGGTTTACCGAAAACGAAAAAGAGGATTCATGTACTTTTCTATAAAAGAAAGGTATTTCGATTTTAGGTCCGACTAATCTCGTATTACATAAATCTATATTAAGTTGCATATTAATTAGGTCAGTTAAACCTAATATTCCGTCAAAGTAATCGTGAAAGTCAAAAAGAATAAAGTTTATATTATAGTCTATACGGAATTCTGCGAAAGCCGGTATAGATGCTTGGAATTTAGTTACTTGACTTCCCAAAGCTGTTTTTATAGTATTGTTAGAATGATAAATACAGTGGGCATAAAAAGTTTCTGCAATTGATGGTTTTAGAATAGATCGTTGACTACCAGTGTCAATTAAAAGTTTTAAATTTGGATGTTTAATTTTGACATATGGAAGGGCGTTGCAAGAAGATATATTAATTTCTGTCATGTCGGTTCGTTTATTGGGCTCGTTTCTGGAAAATTTTGGGTATGAACATTGTCTTCTTTGTCCATAATCTGTTTATTAAGTAATGGTTGTTCATGTGTCAATTCGGGTTGATTTTCATGCATTATATTATATTGATCGTAATCCGAATATTGCATATCGTAGTACTGTTCATCAGGGGTCATTTGATAGTCCGGATAGTTAGCTGCATAACTACCGTGTGTTTCATATTCATCGTAGTAAGTATTTTCGACATTTAAATCATCGTTTCCTTGGTTAAAATAAAGTTCTTGAAAAGCAAAATTTGGTTTTTGATTAGGATATTGATTTATAAAATGATTTTGTGGT
The DNA here is from genome assembly GCA_963991005.1 of Barypeithes pellucidus. Taxonomy (NCBI): domain Eukaryota; kingdom Metazoa; phylum Arthropoda; class Insecta; order Coleoptera; family Curculionidae; genus Barypeithes; species Barypeithes pellucidus. Next base: position 47,818,482 of record OZ022556.1, on the reverse strand, counting down.
GCGTTATAAAAATTTTGTCGATTTGAATTTACCGTCGGGTTTCTAGAAGTAGTTGACATAGGTACCGGGCGTGGTAACTGATTTAGTGGAATTTGGTTAGGCCTGAAAACATTTTGGGGTCTGCCAAAAACTTGTTGGTTAGTGGGGTAGTTTCGCGGGGGCAAATACCGTGGTTGTATGTTTATAGGTCCGTGTGGAAATTTTGGTCTTTGAGGGAAGTTTTGTGGTACTATGTTTTGTGGCGTGTTAAAGTTATTAAACATTTGATGTCCATTCTGAAAATTTTGAAATTGTCTTGGTTTTTGGAACCAATTATCTTGTTTTTGCATTTTTGGCGTTTCGCCGAAACTGTTATATAACTTTTCAAAATTTTCAAATTCGCTTACATATGCCATTGCGTCTTCGAGAGTCGCTGGCTTTTTTATGTGCATGTTGTTTTTTAATATACCGGTGCATCCTGCAATGAAAGTATTTAAAGCCGTTTTTTCGTAGTAACTTATGTGACATAATTTTTCTTGGGCACTTAAAGAATTATTATTACTTATTCTTTGAATAACATTACTGCGTAATAATTGTATTCGATTGCCAAAATTTAATATATGTTCACCTTTATGAGGTTTAGTTCTAGTTAATTCTTGAACTAAACAGTCTGAGTCGGTTCTATCGGAAAAACCAGAAATTAATGCTGCGCGCAATTTCGACCATTCGTCTAGCTCAATGCGGTTGCCAAGCATTATTTCAGCTTTACCAGTTAGTTTTTCAATTATGCATTCCACAATATGGGTATTTAAGTCATTATCGTTAAAATGTTGATATTTGGCGACTAAGTCGTCACATCTTTTAACAAATTTGTTCAAATAGTCACTGTTTCCGTCAAAAGGTTTGATATTTTCGATTTTTAATTTAAATAAATCCCAATTCACAACGAGAGGTGTGGATTGCGATTGGTTTGTTTGCTCCTGCGGAGTACTCATCTTTATTAATAAAATAAAGAACAAATGATAAACTAAATTAAACTGTAATTTATCAAATAATATTATAAATAATTATAATATTTTCTTAACTTTGAAATTTCAAAATATGAAAGATTCTTCTTTCTCTTTTTTAAATTTCTTTGTTAAAAATTTACTTTCCTAAAATTACGTGTCTTCAATAGACGGGTCCTAAAAATTAAAATGTCTACAATAGACTGATCTTAAAATTGAAATGTCTACAATAGACTGAGCTAAGCTAGGTGATGTGCACAATGCACGAGCCTAAAATTATCCCTAAGAAACCTTATTCGGAGGATCAAGGGGCGAAAAGGAATTTGGCACTTACCGTATCTTCCTTTCCCGACTCTGCTGGCTGAGCTTCTCAGAAGTGGCTTCTCTGGATTGGTTGATTCTTTTGATAGTGCTGAAGGGTTGATACCACAATTCGACGAGTTTTTTCGATATGCGATCGGAAAACACGCTAAACGCACTATCCTACCGACTGCGCCAATTTTGTTCCGTTAAAAGAAAAGTTCCTTTTTAAAAACAGTTTTATTACAATACAGAGAAGATGTTTACTTTAAGAGCTTAAAACAGAGAGTGATTTTAATATTTCATTAAATAAAGCATTACAATTCAAATATGCTGGTGTCATCACCAGATAAGGCTTCTAAGAAAGATGTCGTGAGAATCATCTAGGTCGGCAGGTTCCATGGATGTAACTTAGTAAAGACGTCTAACGCTGATGTAGTGACATCTTTAAAATGTGTGTTTTACGTCCAAAGTACGTCAGACTTTCAGGCTAAATATAGGCATAGTATGGACGTCTTTAAAACGCAGTGTGCTATCTGGATCGGAAATTTACTTTTAAGAAAAGTTATCAAGATTAATAGCTGGAAATAATTTTTAAGTTCGTCGATTGGCCGCTAGAGGGCGTAACACTAATTACAAATCATAAATACGAAGTTTCTCCTTAATTTCCCTAGTTAAGGTATGTGTAGAATATTTCTATTGAAATATGCGAAAAAATCTACATAGCTTTAGTCCTGAATGTTTTTCTCAGCTCACCAAATAAAGTGGTGGGGGAGAGCAAACATTTATTTTTTAAATGATAATTCTGATTTGGTTTATTAAAATTAACCGAATTTGGTGTCATTGTAAAGAGCTTTTTTGTTTTATATTTGTATTATAAGTCACGTTAAAGATTTTAGAGTGGAAGGTAGTTGAAATTAAATAGTATACTTATTTTGACGAGGTTGAAAAGAGTGTCACAAATAAAAGAATTCAGTGAAAACCACAAAGTGATATCTTATATCTAGCTGAACACATACAGGGTGTCCCAGAATATGTGGGCAATCTCCCGGGTTCAGATGGAACACTTAAAAATAATAGGAGAAGTTCATATACATTTTTCTAACCCCCCCCCCCCCCCCTACGGAGATACGGGCCCATAACGGACGTCTATGGAATTCGGTGATTTTTAAATAATTTTTTAAGTACTAGGTATAATATTTTAGTATAATGTTTACTAGATGAGTCTCCTTGAAATTCGCCGTTTTAAACACATTTGGCATATTTAGTTTGACAGGGACGGACTAGACGTAAAACAAAAATACTTTTTTTTACACCCTGTATGATGAAGGAACGACAATAATATTTTTTTTTGATACTCTAAACCTTAAGCTGAATAAAAGGTACTCTTGATCAATGTCGATAAAATGAACGGCTTTCGAAAAAAAATCTTTCTGTTCATACATTAAAAGCATGTCGGCATATTCAATGCACGTAAATTCCATTACTGTAAGTTAGTAACTAATAAGACAAAGGAGAAAACCCGCAAATTTCAAGATACTACCATAAACTGACACTGGCGTAAATCTTCTTTTTTTTTACAAGTGCCCTTCCTTTCTCATTTCTCTTCTCATGCATGTTCACTTCACCGAAAGTGACGCTTTTCAGACCTCTCTGAGAGGGCGAGCGGGAAAGTATCTCCTACAAATGAAAAATTAAACTTCAGAAATAAGCTTGTAAGTAGTTTTATTAAAAAATAGGAAGCAAATCATAATTTACATAAAATATTTTACCATCTTCAACTGGGCTCTAGGTTCTAGCAAATATTTCAGGCTCCAAGTCCGAGAATATTCTTAGGCCCCATATGATTATGAAAAGAAATTATTATTGATGCTTACTCTCAGTAAAGATGACTAAATAAAGATTTCAATTATTACAAATTGCTTACCTACAACAAAAAGGAAACGTCGTTTCTCGTGAAAAGGTTAGAAAATAAAAAATTATTTTAGAATTTAAGGACGCTTCGCTTTCGCCATTTTCATTCTCTTTACATATCATCATTCACATGTTGCTTAATTATATTCCATGCCAGACGAAGGAAATTGACTTGTAAAATTATTTAACAACTCGGCCTGTTTGCATTTCATGCCTCTCTCTGTCTACCTTCTCCGATTCGGTAAAGTGAGACAAATATGGTCAGGATCAAATCGCCTTTATTAAACACGCCCACTTTATGGCTTCCAGATATAACTACGCAAGTCTGATATTGACACATAGGGATGTTTGACACACATTGAAAACGTAAGTCTTAGCGGCGATAGGGATGGCGTGACGCCACTTGCATGGCTTTCTTACATGTTTCGATCCTCCCTATAAGCAGTCTCACCGGGCTGATAATAATAAAGATGCTGTAATATTTTGATGACCTAAACTTTGACGTTGCTCTTTTTTTCCCAAGCCTACTAGTTTAAAATTAAATTTAAATATATAATTTTTGTCAAATTTTGTTGTTGTAACTTGAATAATTCTAGTTCAGGTTAGTTTAACTTTGATGAGTGTCATCAATATTGAGTACCAACTTATTAGCATACTAAATATTTGTATAAATCTGTGTAAATAAGTCAATATGTTCGGCTAGAGACATAATATCAATTTTGTGGCACGGTAAACATTTTGATTGGAAACGACCTTCGCGGCTTGTTTGGTTATTCTCGGTCACTTTCAGAGTTACCCGTTTCAGCAAACCAATCTTGGGTTTTCCGTCCACACCACACCCAATATCATACCAGTACCTAAATTGTGGACTATCAAAACTCAAAATATTTCTTTGATTTAACGCCTGCATATTGTGAACTTGCCTTTTGTTTTTTCAAGATATGACATTTTTGTTGTATATTTAAAAAAAAAAAATGAATCAAATGAAAAAGGAATAGACCATGCGAACGAAGTGATGACGATTGCTTCAAAAGGCAACTTGATTTAATATACTGTAAAGAAGGAGAAGCCAGCGCGATTGTCACTTCGCTGCATAAAATTGTCTTGATTGTAGTATAATACTCGAGTTTGTGTATATCATTAAGAATTTAATTATTAATTTTGTAAAACAGGGAAAAAATTGTCAGGTCTTAAAAAAAGTTACAAATTTATCCACAATATGTAGCGTATCTTCAATGACGTATGAAGGGTATGTCCATACCTGAGTAAAACATCATTTGTTTAATATCAATAGAAATTATTAGCCAGTCCTGAGCACTGTATTGTTTTCGTTCTGTCGTTTTCCTCAGGTATATGGAAGCACCCTTACAATATAAGAATAGAAACTTTTTTAAAATGTTTTTTTTGCGATTTTGTTGACGATGCCGCTATTAACATACATTAGTGGTTCTGAACAAAATATATTAACAATGGTTTAAAAAATACTATTTTTTTAAAAAAGATTAAAAGATGGATTTTGGAAACTTAATTCAAACCCTATTATTAGTTTAGGTAGATAAGTTTATTAATAAAATAAAAAAAAAACATTTTGTCAGGGCCCCCAAAGGCTCTACTTTAAGAATACACTTAAAAATAAAAAATAACATTTCATGTGTAACACATGTACAAATCTTGAGTAAATACGTATTAATAATATTATAATATTAATATATACTTATAAATAATAAGGCTCCATTCCAATAATAACAATTTGTATGCACCTCCCTCCTGTCCCTCCATTTTACGTCAACTGACCAAAATTATGCAAAACACAAATTTTCACGCACAGAGAACAAATATGAAGGATCCCGCAAACGGCGCAACGACCAACAGGTTCCTATGCGCGCGATGGAAGGAACGTTTCAAATAAGTACTAATAACAATGGAATGAACCGCGCCAAACCTGCACTAGCACGAATTCGGAACTTTCCGTGACCTTACGATCGGTGATTTACCCTCGAGGGTAATATGGGGTTTGGAGCACATTTTCTGACTTATTTTAAATGAATTCTGAATTATTCCAACTCAAAATAATTTACACATGGTAATGAGTTAAAATAATGTACGTCCGGATTAAAACGACACTTTATAATAAATTAGTAAGTTTTCCCAATCCAAACACTGAGTTCAGGTAACTTATAAAATAGCTACAAGATGAGGCATTCTGGTGATCCCAAATATATTTAAAATGTTGATAAAAAAAATCTATTTCTGGGTTGAGGCGAACCAAAAGAACCTGAATTATTATATTATAGCGTTTTTAAATAATTTGTGATAATTCGTAGGCTCAGTTAGAACAACATAGAAAGGTTAAAGTAGCTCCAATTTTGTAACCCACGACATTGGTAAATGCATTTTTGTCAGTGTATATATTTAGGTCAATTCGTGGGACATTTTAAAACCTCAGTGTGTTAGCTTGTTTCCTGCTTCTAGAAATATATATTTATGGATTTTACTCGTAATAACCATAAAACGTAAAGATATGATAAACAACAGATAGAAATATTTATATTTTCAGCCTATAGGTATGCAACAAATTCAACAGTCTTTCCCACCTTCTTTTCCACCTCCGTCGGTCATTATTGAAGCATAGCCAGATTGACATATTTATCGCAAGTATCTTGCTAAATCCCAATTAAAAGTTTGTTAATTTGGCAATTACATCTGATTTAATAAAATATTGATCCGCAATTAGGTACTCTTATAATAAATTTATTTATCAATAATTTTACTATATATTGTGAAAAGGCTATGAGAAATTCTTTAAAACAATGTTATTATAAAAGTATCAAACTAATATAACATTCTGGCAACATCTATTTTTATTTTACAAATTTACTACAGTTCGGAACTCAGATATAAATGAATTATAAATTAAATCGATAAATCTTACGACGTTGGTGCTTTCTAACGGATTGATTTTATATTTTGGGCGATTTGTGTGTTTTTGTGATTTTTGGTAAAAAATTATATTAATTATAAACAATCATGATTCATTCATGTGTAGGTTGTAAAAGAGTAGATCATTTAAGTAAGGATTTATCTTTTCATCGGTAAGTATGGTGTCAATCAAGTGTGTGTGAGAAAATCTCTAATTGAGTTTTATGGCTGAGGTAAAAATACCCTACGAATCATAAACACTGTCTAGGGTGTATACAGTCTGGCCACGGGTTTATAATTTTTGACCCGCTATTTTTTTTTTTTAATTTTGTGTCTCTTAAAGGGGAAGGAAAACTACTTTTGGGATGAACGAATGACAGTACTAACTGTCAAAATGGCGGATGAACGCCATCTTGGTAAAGAAAATGAAATAGGAAGATACATGAATTTTACGGTTCGACCCAAAACAAAATGGCGCCTTTTTAAAAACAATATTTACCACCACCACATCTTTACCAAGATGGTGCCCATCCGCCATTTTGTCAGATTGTACTGTCATTCTTCCGTCAAAAAGTAGTTTACCTTCCCCTATAAGCCAGACCCAAAATTAAAAAACAAATTAACGAGTTAAGCCGTTTCCAGACTATACAGGGTGTAACTAAATAAGTGTAAAACATTTAAGGGGGTGATTCCTCATCGAAAAAAAGATAGGATCTTTCATATAAAGAAACTTCATTGGAGCATCCCTTGTTAAGATACAGCCCCTTAGAGGGGGTACATAAAATTTATAAATAAACAAAACTAATTTATTAATAACAAAACATACAACATCTAGAAATCATAGTAAATGTTCAATATGTCTACCTTCAGGCATTACGCATGCGTCTAGACGTCGGCGCATTGAGCCACGTATTCGCGCGTTTTATGGCGATATGTATCTTGTTCGTAAAATAATTTTTTGCTGCGAACTGGTTTATTTTGGGCAAAAGATTCAAGAGACATTTTTTGTTTAGAATGAAACAGGCTATCGGAAATAAATTTTTAGATGGTAAACAAATAATAAGACAAAAACTTACATTGGAAATAAATTTTAGGGGTTGCGTTCTCCACCCTTACAACCATGGGGTAAACCAAATAAATTACTGGCTAAGTGTCTTTTAGGTAGTAGAAAATGTCAGGTTAATTTCAATATTGTAACTTTTTTAGAGCTTGTGAAAAAAATTGTTAAACACATTTTATGTACCCCCTTTAAGGGGCTGTATCTTAACAAGGGATGCTCCAATGAAGTTTCTTTATATGAAAGATCCTATCTTTTTTTCGATGAGGAATCAGCCCCTTAAATGTTTTACACTTATTTAGTTACACCCTGTATAGGTACACACATTGTATGTAAGAATCTCTAATTTTATATTAAAAAATCCTGAAAAAAATAATTGTAACCTAGTAATCAATTTTGTACTTGAGTATACATGGCCATAAACTAGACAAGAAAAAAATATTTACCTACCATGAGTAAAATCTAACATGACAATGAAGTCGATTTGTTATGCGTGTAGAAAATTTTAGAATAAATTCGACTAGAATTAAAAAAATTACGAACTATGAAACAAACCGAGTTTAAAGAACTTTAGTCTGTTATAAATTAATGGTATTTCCTTTTCCCAGTTCCAATGTTATCTATGCTTTTACGTAGGGATCTGGCACTTAAGAAATATCACTTTAGAAATTATTGCTATATGAATGAGCATATTAAGGTAATTATACTTCCCGCCCCTTCCTCCTAGATCACTATGTAGTATACTCTCTTCCGCTAGGTGGTGCACGCAGTTTTTTAAAGCTAGTCAAAAAATCCCGCACCCACGGGTCGCGCCTGGAACTTCATTATTCTTTTGCGTGCGGGTGGTGCCGCTTGAGTACTACACGGGTTAAACCATACGTGTGCCGAAACACTGCGCCGTGCGCTTACGTCATGGGTAAGAGAAAGTGCCGCGATCTTTCGCCAGAATCCAGCTCGGATGATGAGCTTGAGACAATTAACAAACAATTAAAACATTTATGTGAGAAAGTGTCTCGGTTGAAGAAAAGGCGGAAACAACCGCAATCTTCGCCTGCATCGTCGGACGCTGAGGAAGGCACAAGTGGGGAGCGCGAAAAGTCCCCACCTCCACCGCAACTTGTGGATTATGAATCTTCGGATAATTCAAGTAAGTACACGTTGTATAAATTGACTGATACTTGTCTCGCCAAGAAGTTCAAGTCAACAAGTTTTGACATAGTATGAGCATTTAGTCGACAACTGTCAACAAGTTTTGACGTGTACTAGTAACTAATGTCGACGTCAACAAGTTTTGACATACATGAGTACTTAGTCGACAACTGTCAACAAGTTTTGACATACATGAGTACTTAGTCGACAATTGTCAACAAGTTTTGACGTGTACTAGTAACTAATGTCGACAACTGTCAACAAGTTTTGACATACATGAGCACTTAGTCGACAACTGTCAACAAGTTTTGACATACATCAATATTTTGTCGACAACTGTCAACAAGTTTTGACACATATACCAACCTCACAAACTGTCAACAAGTTTTGACATGCATGTACTTTTCAGGACATTCTTTACGTCAACAAGTTTTGACATAAGTGTACCCGTCGGCAACTGCCAATAAGTTTTGACATTTAAAAATTTATATTCCCTACTTGAATTTTTAAAATAAAATTTATTTTTTCCATATTTCAGTTGATGACCTAACAAAACCGGTACTAAATTCGGAAGTATTGGTCTTGTTAGGAAAAGACCTAAATTCAGGCGAAGGAAAATCTGGAAAACTAAATGCCCATATCGCTCACATATGGCAAAATATCCTTCAGGATGGCATGAATAAGGAAAAAACCAGCGAATTACTTAAAAAATATCCACCATCTGAAAATTTGGAGCTAGCTGCAGCTCCAAAACTAAATGTCGCGGTCTCGGCTGCGCTCACGGACCAGTACCGTCAGCGGGACCTTAGGATGGCGAACTTGCAAAATCAATTGGGGGCGGCTATCACAGGCACAGGCAAGGCCCTTACTCTTTTATTAGACGAAAAGGAAGGAAATATTTCACTAATCGAAATATTAAGCGATGTGGGTCGTCTGTTGGCTGATATCCACCACGAAAATTCATGCTGTCGCCGGAAAATAATTTCTACAAATGTAGACAGACCACTTAGAGCTACCCTAACTGACGTTTCTGTCGATGGATGGCTATTTGGCAGCGATTTGAGCGATCGGGTGAAAGCAGCTCGGGACCTAGAGAAATTGTCTACGGAATTGAAACCAAAGGCAAAGGCTTTAAACGTGAAAAGTCTGCCCCGAGTAGCATACAACGGGTATCGGGGCAGACAAAAGCCAACCCAGAGGGGAAATTCCTGGCAACAAAACCCCTCAGTCTGGATGACTCACCCGAAACAATCCTACAAACAGTCTCGCCCTGTTTACAGACCCAAAACAGCCAGACCACTACCCCAAAACAGACAACAATAATAGAGGTAAAATTTCATTGTGGTAGATTAGAACATTTTTACCCGGTCTGGAAAAATATAACTTCAGATAAAATTTTACTATCCTGGGTTCAGGGCTACTCTATTCCATTTTTACAAAAACCAGAACAACAGAATATTCCCTCGGAACAAAAATGGGCACCAAAAGAAACCGCTTTTTTATCTAACGAAATAGAGCGGCTTAAATCTTTGGGAGCAATAAGTAAATGTTTCCCACACAAAAATCAATTTATTTCAAACATATTTCTAACACCCAAACCCGATGGCACCCACAGATTAATTTTAAATTTGAAACACTTAAACAAATACATTCACACGGAACACTTTAAAATCGAAGACCATAAAACAGCCATGAAATTAATTACAAAATTTGCCTATTTAGCATCACTCGACCTAAAAGATGCATATCACCTAATCCCCATTCATAAACGTCACCGAAAATATCTGAGGTTCAAATTTCTAGAAAATATTTATGAGTATAATTGTTTACCATTCGGTCTCAACACTGCCCCGTTTGTTTTCACAAAGCTGTTAAAGCCTGTTTTATTCCACTTAAGAGAACAGGGTCTTTTATCAGTGGTATATATTGACGACTTTCTATTACTTGGGACAACTTATGAAAAATGTATACTTAACGTCTGTAAAACGAAATTAATTTTATCACAGCTGGGTTTTGTAATAAATGAGGATAAGAGTATTCTTGTGCCGTGTCAGAAAATAAAATACCTAGGTTACATTTACGATTCGGTTGGCATGTCAGTGTCCCTTCCACAAGATAAACAGCGTAACATTTTTAATGACATATGCAAAATGGAAAATGATACAAAACCCATATCAATTAGAGACTTTGCCAAATTTCTGGGAAAACTAGTAGCAGCGGCTCCTGCCATTAGGTATGGGTGGGTTTACACAAAATATTGCGAACGCGAAAAATTTTTAGCGCTGCAAAAATCAAATGGGTCTTACAATAAAACATTTGCAATTTCTAAAAATGTTTTGAAAGAGTTATCTTGGTGGAAGTCTAAGCTAGCCAGTAGTAATAGTATTATTCCCCTAGTATTTAAAATTGAGATATTTAGTGACAGTTCAAAATCAGGGTGGGGCTTATTTTGTAACGGTCTTGTTGCCCATGGTTTTTGGTCTGAAACTGAAAAGGAACATCACATAAATTATTTGGAGTTGTTAGCTGCCTTTTTCGGAATAAAATGTTTTGCGCGGAACCTCTCTAACTGTGACATCCTCTTGCGCATTGATAATACCACTGCCATCTCCTACATAAATAGGATGGGCGGGGTACAATTCCCACATCTCAATAACTTAACTAAACAAATATGGCAGTGGTGTGAAAAAAGAAATTTATTTATTTTTGCATCTTATATAGAATCTCAAAAGAATGTAGAGGCTGATAGAGAGTCACGACGACTAGATAACGAAACAGAGTTTGAACTAGCTTCCTACGCTTTTCAGGAAATTTGTTTAAAATTTGGTACTCCAGAAATTGATTTATTTGCGTCAAGAAATAATTTTAAATGCAATAGATTTGCTTCATGGTATAGAGATCCTGACTCTGAGTTTGTGGACGCATTCACAGTCTCCTGGTCCAACCTTAATTTTTATGCTTTTCCACCATTTTCAATGGTTACCAGGGTACTCCAAAAAATAATTGCTGACAAGGCTGAAGGTATCGTGGTGGTTCCTTTTTGGCCAAGCCAACCATGGTATCCTCTTTTCAAATCCTTACTTATAAAAAAGCCTCTCGTATTTCGCCCTAATCGCGGCTTATTGCTTTCTAGTGACAGAAACCCCCACAAGCTCCATCAAAAGCTTTCCCTGGTAGCAGGCTCTTTATCCGGCAGGCAATGATACACAGAGGGATACCCGAAGAAGCCTTAGATGTATCAATATCATCCTTAACAGACTCTTCGGTTATACAATATGGTAGTGGTTTAAAACTATGGTGGGAATTTTGCATACAAAACAGACAAAAAAATTTTGAATTAAATATACCTATCATTTTACGGTTTTTAGCATCTCTGTTTCAGCGAGGTAGGTCATATAGTTCCATAAATACAGCACGCTCAGCATTGGCCCTAATAATTTCCCCAGAAGTTGGCGTTAATCAGTCAATAAAGAGATTTTTAAGGGGAATATTTAAATTACGCCCAACTTTACCTAGATACAAAGTAACCTGGGATCCTGTCATAGTCTTAAACCACGTGGAAAAGTATTTTCCCAATGAAGAGCTTAGCATGGAACGTTTGACGCATAAATTAGCTATTTTATTGGCATTAGTAACAGCGCACAGGGTGCAAACGTTCTCTTTAATAGAGTCACAAAATATTCAAATTTTACCGACCAAAGTAGAAATTAAAATTCCTGCCAGAATTAAAACAACAGCTCCAAATAGTTTTCAACCAGTACTAACTCTACCCTTCTTTAATACCAAACCTCAACTTTGTGCGGCTAGTGTACTTTGCTGCTATTTAACGAAAACAAAGCATTTGCGAGAGTCTTATAACCTGCAAAAATTGTTTATTACCTATAAAAAGCCCTACAGATCGGCTACATCCCAGTCGATAAGCCGCTGGATCCGTCTAGTTATGCAAAATAGTGGACTTGACACATCCATATTTACCGCGCATAGCACGAGACATGCCTCGACATCATACCTATCGAAACCATCAGGAATACAGCAGGATGGACTGCCTCCTCAAATATGTTCGCAACTTTTTACAATAGACCTATCCCGCATGGCGAACTGTTCGGAAACGCTATTCCAGGTTAAATAATATTTTGGCAATTTGGCAGATCCTTAAAAGTCAATAAATAGGAGCAAGGTTCAGTATCTTTAGTTATTAAATTAGAAATTAAAAACGACAATAGTATGTAATTATACAGTGCTAAGGTTAATATTAAAGTGATGTGTGCTTATATACTGTATTTTCTATTCTTCTCGTCCTGTTGCAAATAAGTTACTTTGAACATCTACATAGTGATCTAGGAGGAAGGGGCGGGAAATATAATTATAAGATTAAACGAACTTACCTTAAGTGAAGTTTGATCATAATTATATTACCGCCCCTTCCGAATAGATCACTCCCTCCCTCCCGCAACCAGTGATCTATCCTATTTGCAACAGAGTGTTTGCTTTAAAAATAATGAAGTTCCAGGCGCGACCCGTGGGTGCGGGATTTTTTGACTAGCTTTAAAAAACTGCGTGCACCACCTAGCGGAAGAGAGTATACTACATAGTGATCTATTCGGAAGGGGCGGTAATATAATTATGATCAAACTTCACTTAAGGTAAGTTCGTTTAATCTTATAATTTTGTTGGTTTACGTAAGCAAGTCAAATTCAGAAAATTAATTTTATTATGACCTTTGGTGATAAACTGGCGGGTCTCGTGCCAAACGAGCGTTATGATCCACTACGAACATCAGTTGCCAATCAGCCGACAAACAATGAGTTCTTTCTTCCACCCATTAGTGATTTTCAATAACATGTGGCACAATAACAGATTCTCTTTCCAAGAGTTTTATGAATGTAGTCCAGTGAGTTTAAAGAATCTTGGTAAAATATACAATACTTTTCCTAGTATATTTGCAGATAGTGAGCACCTCAAGCTATATACTAAAAAAGATAAACATAATACGATTCATTTAGTATGCTTTACCCTAAATATGAACGAAGTGGGTCTTCAAATTTCTACCAGCAATTTTAATTTATAATAGGATTAATTTTGTATGTAAATTATTTGAATGATGTTTCTAACATGGATCGAAATCTCAAGGTTTTATAATACGTTTTTAGCACCCTGTATTAATAGTAATTACTCTAAATTTTTTATTTTTCCAGCCAATAGTGCTTTTTATAGTGTAACCTGTTTTCAAATAACCATGACAAACACGTATTTGTACATTCTCCTCTAAATAAATTGTTGGTATCCATATCCTTCTTGATGTAATTTGCTAAAAGGTTTTGTCTAACGTGGAGATTTCGCTTAACTTACCAACTGATTCCGTATCATGTTTATATGTATGAGGCGTTTTATAATTTAACTTAATGGGATGTTTTATTTTTATAGTGATTTGAGACAGAACACTCAGCTTTTTCTTTGCATCCTATTATTTTATCAAATAAAAATTACGCCTGTAATACTGTACTGTACCCTGTATATTCAGATATTTAAGCTTAAAGAAATATAATTACTTTTTCAGTTTTTAACAGTTTTTTAATCAATAATGAAATATAGTATTTATACTATTTGTGAAAATGGTCTGTAATCATAAAATTAAAAAAAGTTCCTGACAAACAAGTGTGTGTGCAACGAAAACAGCTTTACCCAAAAAACTTTACTCCAGGATGCGTACAAAAAGTAGGGTGGCATATAGTTATATTTTTTTAAAATGGGACACCCAGTATCTTATTGCATATTTAGGTTCATATTGGTGTCCTCTTTAAATATATGAAATCTTATTTAATTCGCTTGGATGGTTTAAGAGAAATAAATTAAAAACTAAAAGGAAGGAAAATCAAAAAAACATTCGAGATTTATCTTTTCAACCACTGGATTCAGTGAGCTTTAAAACAAGGGGTCTCTTGAGATACTATGAATCCAATGGAGTTTATCTATTTTATATAGGGTGCTCATAATCTGGGTCCAAAAACGACACATTTCAAATTCATTTTTCTCAAGATTCTGAAACGGAACACCCTGTATGTTATTGGTTAATTTTAATATAGAGTTCATAGCAATTTTTTTTTGTAACCCAAACATATAAGTTATTTCCAGCCGTTGTCGAAATAATTCCAAATATTATCAATTATGTTCTTTAAATACCATAGCCGCCTTGACTAATAATTGTAAACTACAAATATTCAAAATGTCTTCCATTTTGAATATAATTAATTCCATCTGTGCGTAAGTAAATATTTCCTTGAAAAGATCTGTTTACATCCCACATCATTTCAGGTGAAAAACTCGCAAACCCGTAGTTCGGAATAACGCAAAATGACTCCCTGTTAACAAACAATTTTTTCCGCTTCCACCAAATACAAAGATCATATCAACAAATCAATAAAATCCATTTTAATTTCTTATTATAATTTATTTGCTCTAAATAACATTTTTTTTAAAAGTTAAAGAACTATGCTAATTATAATAAACAAATGAATCCCTATTTTACTTGAAAGCCTGACATGGTTTTTAGGCTTAACCACTAATAATGAACCATGGTATTTCATTTCAGATGTTAAAGGATGAAAATAGATGTTTTCAAGAACTTGTTTACTTGTGCACAGATCAAAATGGAACATATTTTGAATATTTACTGCAGTTTACAACTATTAGTAAAGGCGCCTATCTATGGTATTTAAACATCATAATTTATAAAGTTTCGAATTATTTCAAAAATTGCTGGAAATAACTTATATGTTTGTGTTAAAAAAAAATAGATGAATTCTACATCCAATAAATAAATAATATACGGGATGTTCCATTTGAAAATCTTGAGAAAAATGATATTGAAATGTGTCGTTTTTGGAACCATATCATGAACACCTTGTATAAAATAGATAAACACTATTGGATTCATACTCTAGAAGCTCACTCAATTCAGTGGTAAAAAAATTAATTTTAGAATGTTTTTGATTTTTCTTTCCTGGACTACAAAACTTTAGTTTCTAATTTATTGCGCTTAAACTACCCAAGCAATTAAATTACATTTTATATATTTATAGAGGATACTAATACGAACCTAAATATACAATAAAATATAGGGTGTTTCATTTAAAAAAATGTAACTTTTTGCCATCCTACTTTTTGAATGTGTAATTAAGAATAGTTTTAAAATGTGCAGAATATGAATATACAACCATAGCTCAACACAAAGCGCATTATCGACAAATCTTATCTTCAACGCATAAAATTACTCCGCACAATCGTTGACTCATCCTGTATTAATCAGTCATCATTTAAATCAAAGTGCGTTTAGTAGTTGCGACTTGAACAACACAACGAGACCATATCCATCCGGTGATACAGCAGGCAGGGAATTCAAATTCATAGCTGCAGTTTGCTAAAGGATTTAAATTTTTTCTCTCTTCAATTTTGCACATCAAAAACAAACCTGTTTGACCGGTTGATATATCGTTTCAATGGTGTGTGTATTGTGAGCTATTTTAAGGAACAAGCTTAATTTATAATTAATTTTTTTGTAAAGATATAAATAACTCTAAACTAGGAAAGGTATATACAGTGAGGACGTAAAGTATGGAATAAATTCATTATCTCGCAAAGTACAATTTTTTTAAAAAATCGCTCTTACCCTTCGATTTTGTTTTTCGAACGCGCATATTCTGACATAAAATGTAGATATACAGGGTGTTGCAAATAATAGTGACACAAAAATTTTTTTTCTTAAATAGAACCCACTGTATATTATTGCATGTACGGATTCTTCGGAAAATCCTAAACATTTTTCATGTAGCATGTGCTATACCTTAGCCCAAGCGTTTTGGAGTTATTCTCATTCAAAATTTGAAAATCAGATATTTCGCAATCAATCAAGACTTGCATTGATTCATGCACGCTGAGGAAAACCTATAGTCAGCATGCGTGAAGCGCAAGAAAAGTCAAGTAGGCTTTGGAGTTATGATGCAAGAACCAAAAGAATTAATGTCTATAGTTACTGTTATTGTCAGTTTTATGTGTACTTTCCTAACGTTTTACTAGTTTTCAAAAGACTCATTTCGTTTTTTCATAACTAAATTAAATTAAAATGCGGCTCACTGAGAAACAGCGCATAGAGGTTTTGATGATGATGGGCTACGGTGATAGGGTTAGAACACAGCAAGAAACTTGTGAGTTATTTAATCAAAAATACCCCAATCGTCCGCCAATATCACAATCAACAGTAAGCAAAATTGAGTACAAGTTTAGGCAATTCGGTCATGTAAGAGATGTCCCTAGATTTGGTCGTCCTCAAGTTGATGAAAATCAACAATTAGAAGTCTTACTGGCAGTTCAAGATAACCAGCATGTGGTGTCTAGGCAGGTAGCAAGTGACGTGGATATTGGAAAAACAACAGTTCTTAAAATACTGCATACAAATAAATACCATCCTTATAAAATGCAAGTTTTCCAAGAACTTTTGGAAAGGGACTTTGAGAGGCGCCTTGAATTTTGTGAGCGTTTACAGGATATGTCTTTCGTAAACAAAAATTTTGTAAAAAATATAATTTTTTCCGATGAGTCCACATTTTGCTTGAATGGTGACGTAAATACCCAAAATTATCGATATTGGTCCGATGTAAATCCACACTGGATGAGGGAAGGACACACACAATTTAATCAAAAGATCAATGTGTGGGCTGGCGTTGTCGATGACATTGTTATAGGGCCATTATTTTTTGACGGAAATTTAACAGGCGAGAGATACTTGAGTTTTTTAGAACAAGAACTTGTTCCAGCCCGGGCAACCCTTTTTCCTGAGTTAGAACGTCCCGGTTTGCCACATCATAATATCTGGTTGCAACAAGATGGTGCTCCCCCACATTTCGCTGTGGTAGTTCGTACATATTTGGACGATACTTTTCCAAACAGGTGGATTGGAAGAGGTGGTTTTATTGAGTGGCCGCCAAAGCAGGCCCGTAGCCAGGATTAGATTTTAGAGTGGGCAGTCAAAGTTTTAGAGGGGGCAAACTTGAAAATAATTTTTGTGATCAGATCACGTAAGATCAAGAGAAAAAAAAACATCGTTGATTTCAACATTGAATTAACTACCTATATAATTACAAAAAATAAAACTTAAACCAAACCAAAAAACGCAACGTAGGTAAATACCTTTAATATAATTGAAGTTTTCTTTTCTTCCTTTCGTTAAATTTTTGTAAAAACAC
The DNA here is from genome assembly GCA_963991005.1 of Barypeithes pellucidus. NCBI lineage: Eukaryota > Metazoa > Arthropoda > Insecta > Coleoptera > Curculionidae > Barypeithes > Barypeithes pellucidus. Next base: position 47,800,918 of record OZ022556.1, on the reverse strand, counting down.
CTCAAAGTTTATGTTATTTATTTGTTTACTCTCAAACGCTAAATATATCAGATTGGCCATTCTCTGCTGAGACTGAATCCCAAGAAATTACATAAATATACAACTATCATGGTTTTGCTAGAGTGGGCAACTTTTTCTGTCAGAGTGGGCATTGCATTGCCCACTCTGCCCCCCCCCCCTGGCTACGGGCCTGCGCCAAGGTCACCCGATTTAACACCACTCGACTTTTTTTTATGGGGATACGTTAAGGGAAAAGTATTCAAAAGCCAGCCTGCAAATTTAGATGATTTAAAAGATCGCTTCCGGCAAGAAATTCGGCAAATTACACCCCAAATGGTTCGAAATGTTCAGCGAGAATTTGTAGATCGGTTAGGCTATTGTCAGTTGACCAACGGAAGACACTTCGAACATTTACTTTAGAAAAATTATTTTTAAGTTCACCTAACTGTTTTTTCGATAAATAAGACATTTTTAAAATAATTTTATTCTTTGTTTTCTCCATGACTTTTTCCACTTTTCAAATTTTGAATGAGAATAACTCCCAAACGCTTGTGCTAAGGTATAGCACATGCTACATGAAAAATGTTTAGGATTTTCCGAAGAATCCGTACATGCAATAATATACAGTGGGTTATATTTAAGAAAAAAATTTTTTTGTGTCACTCTTATTTGCAACACCCTGTATATCTACATTTTATGTCAGAATATGCGCGTTCGAAAAACAAAATCGATGGGTCCGAGCGATTTTTTTAAAAAATTGTAGTTTGCGAGATAATGAATTTATTCCTTACTTTACGTCCTCACTGTATATATATATATGTATATACATTTTGAACAAAAAGTTACGAACCTGGCTCTCTTCTGGGAGTAAGAAAATACCTTTTTTTTACAAGTCCCCCGAAAGTGCCTCTTTTCATGTATGTTCTCTTCGCCGAAAGTGGCGCTTTCCAGACCTCTCCAAGAGCGGGCGGGAAAATATCGAAGCGGGTGGAAAATTTTTTTCCCGGAGGCTTTAGGGACTCGTGCGGACTGGGATTTAATATAGAGAATTGCTAGAACCAAGATTTGACCGAAGACTTTTGTCACGTAGACAACTGGAACTTTACTTACTTATTTATATTTATGGAGTTTGGAAAAATACTATCTACTACTACTTAGATCACCAAATCATAGGTTGTTTCAAACTTTAACTAATCGTGCAGGTGTATAAAATGAACTAATTTCGATAGTCGTTAAGTTTGTGACGACATGCTCATCGATAAAGTAAAAAAAAATCGGCTAAAATTTTTATAGGTCTAGGGATGCAAAAGACACTATAGAAACAGAAGAATTTTTTTGCCATATTTGGGTTTACTGCTCCTAACGAGAGAGAAAAAATAAAATCTTCCACTCTCGGCTCACTATGGCACAGGAAATTAAATATCTAGAGCTTGCATGATTTACAGTAGATTTTTATTTCTATCGACTTCGATTACGTTTGAGGCCAATATAACTAGAAATGATAGAATATTAATTGACAAGCCTGCTGCAGTTCGATTTGTTGTTCATCGGTTCGTATATTGAATTGTTTTCAATGTATTGATATTGCTTTGTTACCAATAAATACGTCTTTGATATAAATTATTATTGAGTTCTTTTTTGTTTAAAATAACATTTTAATGAATGGCTCATAAAATACACCACGCGAATACTATTTAAGGCTCGGGTAGTTAAAGGTTAATCTTTATACGACATGTGGAAAACTGGGATATTTTCCTATTATTGTCTTCGGATAAAAAATAATTTACCAGTGTACCCACAGGACACGTCACTCTACTGCGTTTGGCTCGTAGGCAAGTTTTAAAACCCTTCAAAATATGGTAGAAGGATTAGAGAAAAATATCGCGTCGACAAACAAATAGGTCATGTTTAGCGTTATTATAAATACCTCCCGCGAGTCATTGTTAAGTCAGTTTTTAGTTACCCTTCAGTTAATTCTCTTAAGTTCTTTATAAGAGATTATTTTGTTTAACATAGTATTGAGTTCCATCTTTGGAAAATTCTTATTGGTCGATAAAGATCCTCGTACAGAATTAAAGTAAATTCGCCAGATTATCAAAAGAAATTAATTTTTTAATAAAAAAGTGAGTGTTTCGTTTTAAAATACAATCCGATTAAAATTGTATTGTTAAAAAATTGAACTCAAGTTTGAATGGCTTGCTAAAATATTTTGTAAACTAACTGTACGTTAATTACGTGTGTGTGTTACGTTAATTCTTGAGACTGTGAGTTTAAGTTTACTTCTTAATAGTTAACAGTACGAGTTAATGAAAAATTGAATATAACTTCAAAAGGATTATAGTGTGTTTTTATAGCGAAAAGCATTAACTCACCAGAATCAAACAAGGTAAAAGAAAAGTTGGGCCAACTTGATCTTCTCTAACAAACTGTGGGGGTTGAGTTTGAGCTAAATATAGTGATAGGGCAAACCACTACAGTAGATTTTGCACGAAAGTCATTCATGAGGATGGTATCTACCTATTAAAAGAATCAAAATGACTTCTACTCCATTAAGGGATGGTAATGGTTAAATATGTTAAATCTTAAATAAATTAGTGAACGATTATTTTCATTTATTGGATATATGTATATATATATATAAGATATCAGATCCGATGAGGTTTTAGATGGGACTCATTTGTATGGGAGATAACATATTACACCTATCGAAGCAATCAAAACGACTTGCACTCCCTAAGGAAGCGGTTACGGGCGTTGAATCCTCAAATTAATTTAGTAGTTCAGTAATTATTTAAGAATTTCAACAACGTTGCTGCTTCCTTAAGGGAGTGCAAGTCATTTGGGCTGGCTCGATTGCTTCCCATATAAAACCAGGGTGTTGAATTTCTCAAATTGTTTTGTAACTATTTAACCGTTAATACATTTAGGTAACCTGATAAACGTTCCTTTGTGGAACCGCAAGTCATTTTGACTGCTTCGATAGGTCATCCCTCTGAATGCTTCCCATCTAAAACCAGGATGTTGAATCCTCTCCGTGATTGTTCATTTATTTAAGATTTTACAGGTTTAACCGTTAGAATGGTGAAAACAATTAGCAGTTTCTAATGGTAGAGCCGGTAGATCAGTTAGGGTTATGAATATTTTTTATATATTCGGATTTCTCTCTTTCTTTTACATAAACACGATCCATCGTTTCTGTTAAATTTTTGATAATTTCACCAAATTTGGGTACCTATATCATATCCATCATTGCATAAAGTACAGTAATGATTTTTCATTAACCGAATAGCTTGTTTATGTATGTCTATGTCTGGTGGTAGATATTTCAAATTAAATAGATATTTAAACTCAGTGAAATATTTTGCTTCCATTAAAGGCAGCCAATTCCTCGGGAATCACTTTATTATTTTATAAGTAAAATCCTTGAACAGCAACAACTAATAACCTCATAATTTGAGATGTGGAAATTGTTTAATCATGGGTTTCTGGTCAGAATATAATACAATAATTACATACAATTTGTAGTTTAAGTTTCTTCAATGCTTTTAAAAAGTTGACTAAGTGAAATTTTAGTATTTCATTTATATGAGAATACGTTTTAGTGTCAAACTACACGGGCGTTATTTCCGCCGCGTATCTCACGTTGCGTATCTTACGCGTAATCCGTAATCTACACGAACAGTAAAAAGAATATGGACAGAAAATAATAACCTAAAAGCTAGATTTTCAGGTGGTCTTATTAAATTTATTAAAAAATTTTCATTCATATTAATTAATTAGTAAAATATGAATATAAATGAAAACTAGGATCACAATGTATATTTTATATTCATATTAAGTTTTTATTGCAAAATTATTATAGATAGGAGGATGTTTTCGCAGCACTGTGCTACCTTTTTGTGAAATAAGAGATGCCGCAATTAGAATTTTTCTAGGCCTCCTTGTTTTTGATATACGGAATGTTTTTGAGAATTTTTACATTTGTAATCTTTCCAAGTACTTGCTAAAACTAAATTCGCACTATAAACGTTCGAAAAATACCTAGAACTAAATCGTGGTTGTTATTTTCAAGACGTCGAGCTTTGAGCGTCAAAACTTCGAAATGAAAACTAAATAAAAGAATATGAATTTTACCCTACAACAGAGAAAGAAAATATTACACAAGGGAAATTACACAATTGAATGAATTTAAACTTATAAAACTGCAAAAATACGCTGATAAGTACGCATCGCTGTATTTATAGATAATAGTAGTTCGTTGTTTGTAACCCCACTCCAACCCGAAATTGAAATGTCGAAACACCCGGTCGAATTGAATGGTCAAACATTTAGGTATTTATAGTTTATAGATGCGGTAAATTTAATAGATGTGTTAAAGACAAAAGTGCATACAAATCTACGTAAGAAAAGAGGACAAGCCAAAATTAATAAAAATGACATTCTCGTGTGAATTTCTACAGTCACCATGCGAATTTCTGCGGTTTGTGAGATTATGTCGTCGATAGTCTACTTAAATATACTTTTTGTATATAATTTTTTATAGAAATTATAAAATTAGTTTTTAAATAAGACCGAAGGTAAGAGACCGATGTACTATAGGTGCTTCTTGTTTTTGATTCCTTACTCTCTTGTTTCCTGTTATATAATATGAATCAAAAAATAATTATGGGCTGTTTATATTTGATAATAATTGATTCTTATTATATGATTTATCCTTGTTACCAGTGTTCTAAAACACTGATTAGAGGATCATTAGATTATGTATAAGTTTGTAACAATGTATTGATAAATAAACTGTTTAAAAAAAAACTTTCTTGTGCTTCTGATGGATTTAAAATGTATGTCAAATTACAATTCTTTGTGTTGCAAAACATTTTTCGTCGTAATTTTTGCTAACACCGGTTAACATGCATTGATGTCTTTTGAGATTTGACCTACCCTAGCTATTTATTTGATAACCAATTTGTTTAAAAATAAATACAAATCCATTGTTACTCATTTTAAGATATTTAAAGCATTATTATTATCCTTTAATAGTGTATCCTCAACGTAAAAAAACTTTGCTTCATTTACGGGTAGATACTAGAGATTCTTGAAGAAATTACATTAGACTGGTTTGGAACTGGAACACTGGAATGTGCTATAAATAGTACCTACTTCTTCTAGCTCTGAGGAAAGTATCCTAGTGAAAAACTTGCTCCAAATTGCGAACACAGCTGGCCCTCTAATATTTCCATGTTTCCGTGAAGCATTATAGGGATTATTTCATTGGATCCTTCTGATTTGCAAGGTGAGAACGTATTGATTACGCATGCAAGTTTTAATCTATTTATTATATAGTTCGCTAAAGACCGCACGGAAAAGATACTATAGTAAAATTATTATAGTAAAGATGCAATTGTAAAATTTCCTAAAAAATACAGATTAATTACATTTTTTATTAGTAATCTGTACCAAAATAATATTGTAAACATAATTTCTAAACAAGTATAGTTAGAATTTCTAATAAATTTAGTAAAATCAAGTAAATACTAAAATCTATAGTAAATTCTAACAAACATAGTAAAATTATTATAGTCAAGATTTTATTGTGCGATTTTCCATAAACCATGGAAATAATTACAATTTTCATTATTAATTCGTACCAAAATAATATTGTTAATTTACAAAAAACTATAGTTTTTCTAATAAATTTAGTAAAATAAAGTAAAATATATTTAAAATTTTACAACGAATGTAAGTGAAAATAATTTATTTATAACTCCAGTAGTCAAATATTTTTAAATGTATTGTACATTTTACTGACGACTATTATTGTACTTTCTTATTGTAAAAATGACAAAGTTTAAATAAAGTGTTGTAAAAATGCCTTTTTACAAGAATGAAGAGCTTAAATCAAATCCATGGGTGACCGATTGGGAATACCATGCGTCGAAATTTATAATAAAGATTTTAGTAAATTTCACAAAAGATTTTAATAAATTATACAAGAGATTTTTTAAAATTTTACAAAATAAATTTTACAAAAGATTTTAGTAAATTTTACAAATATATAAATGGTTTACTAAATATTTTTGTTAATTTTTACTAAAATGTTTTGTTAAAATAAATAAAGTTTTTGTTTCCGTCCAGCAGTAACAATAGATAATGTAGGATGTATTGGATCACCTAAAAATCAATAGGGTGAATTTAAATCTATGGAGTAGAGGATACGCACAATTCATATCTAAATAAATAAATAAATAAATAAAATAAAATAGCTTTAATTATCTAACAGTACAGAAACATACCATTTATAAGACAATTTAACTTAACCTAATTATCCTATTATACATAACAACAGCATATAGCTCAATTTAATTTTGTGTTGCTTATATTAACATATACTCAACACAGCTCTTTTAATTTCATTTTTATTTGTAAAAAATAGATCTACTTTGTCATGCAAGGAGTCAAAGCTTGCACATATGCTGTATATTGGGGATTTATGAAGTATATTTGTATTTGGGGTATGCAGGTAGAACAGATTGGTTTTTGGTCTTAGATGTAGTATCGGAGCATAAAAGTTAATTTGACCAAGTAAATATGATGAGTCAACGTAGTTATTACATATTTTATATAATGTATGTATTTGGTGATATCTATGTCTGTCTTCAATGGTGTTTATTTTAAATCTTTGAAGTAGTATTTTGCTATCATAACCCCTTGCAGGATAAATGTTGTCCACTTTATATGCAAGGTATTTTAATAATTTATGCTGCACTGACTCCAACTCAACCATGTATTTATGTATTTGTCATAGTAGGGGGTCCAGACAATACAACAATACTCAAGCTTTGATCTTACATAAGCAAAATACAGAGTTCTAATGGCTTCCACATTGATGAAATGTTTGCAAACACGAAATATAAATCCTAGCATCCTTATGGCAGAGCTATATCTGAATATAGGACAGTGAATAATCATACTCATAGTTCGATGTGGCATGCGATGAAAAATGACTGCACGGAAAGAAAAACTTACTAAATTTACTATAAAAATAGTAAAATTAACCTTAATTTATAACTCTATACAGGGTGTTATGGGAATGACGTATTATATTTAAACCGGCAATTCCTGAGATGAAAACAAATTGAAGAAAAATATCCAAAAATGGCGCTTTGATTTAATATGCCCTGTACATGACCTGACGTCAAACCAAAATTAAGCATGTGGTGACACTGGGGGAAAGATAAACAAAACAACATATGGCGGAAAACGTGAATGAATTTTGAGCATTGTTGAATCATGGGTGATTTACAAAAGACGCTTGGATAACTATTTCACCGTTAATTCTATAACGGATGGTGCAAAGAAGAAAGCATTGTAGCTTAATGCCTTGGATGAAGAAGCATACAAGCTAATTTATAATTTGGCTCTTCCAAAAACACCAGAAGACAAGTCTTATGACGAGCTTACAACTTTATTTACCACTCACTTCAAAGTAGCTGAATCAGTCTTTGTGGCACGATCAAAATTTTTTGCAGCGTTCAAGGATGTCCATGAGAGCGCTACAGAATGGGCGGCAAGAGTCAGGAGTATGGCTTTAAATTGTAAGTTTGAAGAAGCAATTTTTGACATGATGTTACGTGATCGCTTTATCATTGCATTCGCTAAAGGGTCAGTTCAGTCAAAACTTTTCAAACAAGACGTCACCAGTAAATTCGCTGACGTAATTCAAACAGCTGTTACAGAATTGGCGGCTGAAGAAGATTCTTCCAATGGTGATCAGCTTGTGATCAAAACAGAACCATCAGTGCAACATATTCGCGGAAATAATCGTGATTCTACGGGTGCAGTGGCTCGAAAAATTCGGAAAAGTGTTCGTGTTGCGGGCGGAACAATCACGTTACGCAAAAGTGCCGTTTTCGAAATTATGTGTGCAATTCATGCAATGTTAAAGGCCATTTAGCGCCTATGTACACTAGGAAAAAGGTTTATAGTGACCATCATAAAAAACATAATAGAAAAACTCAGGTACAAAATTTTATAGAGTCCGATAACATTTTTTCTATACAGGAAAATCAGGTAGTTAGGAATCCAGTTATTATTAATATTCTGATTGATAATAATTCTTATTCTTTTCAGTTGGATACAGGGGCTAGCATTTCAGCTATGTCAGAAAATTTTTGGAAAGAACATTTTTCTAATTATAAATTATTTCCACCTGATAAAAATTTAAATGTTTATACGGGGGAAAAAATGTTAGCTCTGGGATTCTGCAAATTTAAAGTATGCTACTATAATTTAACCAAATTGTTAAATGTTTACATAGTTAAAAAGGGAGGTCCACCTATATTAAGTAGAGATTTTATGTCGTTGTATAATTTAAATATTTCTCAAATAAATTTGTTAGAGGAATCGAATAGAGTAGAATCTCTTGTCAAGAAATATTATACACTTTTTTCACCCGGGATCGGTACTTTTAACAAGGGTACAATATCGCTTAAATTAAGGGATGACTCGGTTGTACCAAAATTTGTCAGAGCTCGTCCACTACCTTACGGAATCCGGGAAAAAGTCGAGCGCGAATTAAATAATCTTGAAAATTTAGGTATTATAAAACCAGTCGATTTTTCTCATTGGGCAACACGCATTGTACCGGTTCTTAAAAAATCGGGTGCGGTTAGAATTTGTGGCGATTTTAAAGTTACTTTGAATCCAGTTTTAGAAATCGATCAATTTCCATTGCCATTGCAAGATCTCTTTTCTAAACTACAGGGGGGAATAGTTTTCTCAAAAATCGACATTTCTCAAGCATATGCTCAAATTTGTATTGATGAAAAATCCAAACAGCTAGTTACAATTTCTACACACAAAGGTTTATTCCAGTATCAAAGATTACCATATGGCATTGCACCTGCTCCGTCAAAATTTCAAAAAATTATGGAATCTTGGACACAGGATTTAGGTGTGTGTTTTTTTGATGATATTCTAATCTGCGGTAGAAGTGATTCAGAGCATTTATTCAGATTAAATAAATTACTCACTAGACTACAAAATGTTGGTTTAAAGATTGAACCCGAAAAATGTACTTTTTTCCAGGATAAAGTATGTTATCTTGGTTATATAATCGATAAAAATGGGTTGCATACTACTCCTGAAAAAATTAGTGCAATAAATGATGCGCCGATACCGACAAATATTAAAGAATTACAATCGGTGTTAGGTATGATTAATTATTACGGTAAATTTGTACCAAATTTGGCAACGCTGTTGAGTCCTTTGTACAATCTTTTGCAAAAAAATGTAAAATGGTCTTGGAGTAAAGATTGTCACAGGGCATTCAATAGAGTTAAACAAATTTTAACTTCGGCTGACGTTTTGGTTCATTATAACCCAAATTTCGATTTAAAATTAATTACAGATGCAAGTCCGGTGGGAGTCGGTTGTGTTTTAGCACATGTTCTTCCCGATAGTAGGGACCATCCGGCAGAACGGAATTACCCTCAAGTAGAGAGATAGGGGCTTGCGATTATTTTTGGATTATGTAAATTCAATCAGTATTTATACGGTCGCGAGTTTATTCTTGTTAGTGATAACAAACCTCTCATTACTATTTTTACTCCTAAAAAGGGCATACCTCAATATTCTGCCAATCGGTTAAGACGTTGGGCTGTAATTATGTCAAATTATAGATACAAAATTCAATATGTCAAGTCAAAAAATAATTTAGCAGATTGCTTATCAAGATTACCGGTTAAAAATGATACCAATACAATTTGGGAATGTGTAGATCTTGATTATATTAATTATTTTTCTGAAAATAGTTTAATTTCAACAAATTTTGATTTAAGTAAAGAATATACTGCGAATGATAATACACTTCAATCAGTTATCAAATATGTTAAAAATACTTGGCCTAATTATTCAAAAAATGACTCTAAATTTAAATCTTTTTATATAATTAGAAATCAACTTACAATTGAGCATGAAGTATTGACGTGGAATAACCGAATTGTTATTCCTGAAAAATTGCACAATCGTATACTTGAACAATTACACATGTCTCATTTAGGTGTCATTAAAATGAAAAATATTGCAAGGTCATATTTTTTCTGGCCAGGTATTAATAAAAGTATAGGAGATTTTGCGTTAAAATGTAAAAGTTGCTCGGTTCATAAAATATCTCCTCCAAAAACTACCCTTAATCCGTGGAAATGGCCCCTGGAAGTTTTCTCGAGAATCCATATTGATTACATGGGCCCATTTCTCAATAAATATTTTTTGATTATTTTAGATGCTCATTCTAAATGGGTAGAGGTTTTTATAACTAACAGTATAACGTCGCGTTTTACTATTTCGGTATTGCATAGTACTTTTGCACGATTTGGGTTACCAAAATCGATGGTTTCGGATAACGCGCGTAATTTTGTTAGTTCGGAATTTAAAACCTTTTTGGGTAAATATAATATTAAACACACCACAATAGCACCATATTTTGCTCAGTCAAATGGAGCTGCGGAAAACGCGGTGAAAAACATTAAAAACGGTCTAAAAAATTGTTTAGGTCGCAACAAAAAATTAGTCGCATTACATAATTTCTTTTTTGATTATAGGAATGCGCCTCACGCAACAACCGGTGTTTCCCCGGCTATGCTAATGTTCGGTCGTGACTTGAGGACTCGTTTTTCTGTTTTAAAGCCAGATATGGAAAAAATTCAGGAACGTGTTTTAAAAAACCAAAAAATTCAAATTAAAAATTTCGGAGGCAAGGAAAGTGGGAAATTTAAAACAGGCGATAAAGTATTGGTAAAAGATTATCGCGAAATAAATAAATTTTCTTGGATACCGGGCATAGTTGACAAATTAATTGGTAAATGTACCTGTATCGTCAAAAGTCCAGAAATTAATAAAACCTGGAAACGTCATTCTAACCAATTACGTAAAACTAAAATTCAAAGTGGATTACTTGACATAGAGAACTCTGCGAAAAATAGTGAAAATGAATATAGTGATATAATAGCTACAAGGAACGATAATAATAGTGACATAATAGAAATAGAGGACGATAGTGATGACGGCAACAGTGATCCTTATGATATTCCTTCTACTTCTTCGGCTCAGAGGCCAAAAAGAAAAGTTAGGCCCCCAGAAAGATTAGTTTATGATTAATTGTATCTTACGTAATCATTATATAGTTAGGTTATGAAAAAAATATAATATGTATTTTAATGTTAAAAACAAAACTATTGGATTATGTAATTAATGTTTTTCTTTGGGGATGTAATTCTTTTTGGGGAGAAGGATGTAGTATATTGGGATATATTAATGTATGGTTAAAAATAAATACATTTTATTTTTAATGCATAAAAACTTGGTTTAAGGAATGCATAGAAAAAGCGGTACGCGATCCGCCAGGTACCTGCTGCCATATAGTTGTAAAGGCGAACCAGTGTATTTTTTACTTCCGTTTAAATAAATAGTTATTAAGTAAGAATAAGGTGTCTTATAATTTAATCACCAATTTCCCGAAAATAGAACTAATTACTCTACCTGAGGATACAACAATTATTATAAACTTTTACGTTCAGTTCAGTTCGCTGGGAAACAATCTCTGATTTATAAACTTAAACTGACTCGAACCAACCGCCGCGGTGTTTATAAATGGTCAGGTATGTTCTCAGTTGTTCAATTCGAACGACACCCGTCGGAACTGAACAACTTAAATGCCACTTTACCCTTTAGAAAAAAAACTTCAATTTTATTTACCTTTTCGGCCTTATTTAAAGCCAACTTAATTTATAAAAAACACCAAGTACACAATAACCTCACAAAACACAAAAAGAAAAGCACAGATTCACATTAGTTTTCGTGTAAATTTGTATGCATCTCATGAACACATCTAAGTACTATTCAATCTGAATTAGTATTTTATAGTGCTACTGTGTAGACAAAAATACGCCCGTATTGTATGTTTCATCCGGTGTTCTGGAAAATAATATAATTTCTAAAAATACAGCGTGGCCACTTTCGATGTTTTATAAGATTATATTCATAAATTGCGGAATTTCCTTCTGTAATATTACTTTCCTGTATAATTATTGTCTCGGAAGTGACAACAAAGCACTCGACCCTTGGTTGGACTCGTCTATGTTAAGACAGAAGGAGAGGTCCTCTTGTTGTCAACATAATTATTTCATCATTATTCATTAAAGGATTAATAATTGTTTACGGCTCATTATAAATTAGCGTTTTTATTATTTCTGACTTTCTCTTGCGAAATAATTTGTATCCTATCTTCTGTGTGTGCTGTTATTCTATATGTACGATAGTGTAATTATGCGTTAGTGTTTAGTGCTTTTGTGTAATCTGATAATAGGTGCATATCTTCAAAAAAACTAATTTGAAACTCGTGGGTGTCTTTGTGTTTATTTAAGTGATTTAGTGTAATTTGTTCTGTTTCACTATGTATTTTTTTCTCTCGACGAAATGCCGGTTATGTTCCGAGATTGGAAATAAGAGGCCGAATGGGGTTTAGTGGGTATAAGCTTATTATGCAGTCCCACACTATCATCAGGGCACGTGATGAGAATAAACCTCTTCCCATAGAAAAAGAGCTGAAGGTGTCTGTGCCCTGGATTCCTTACTCTTGTCGGCGGCCTGGATTTAATTTCTAAGTAAGCTAAATATTTATTTTTATAAGAAGCTAAAGTTTTACATTTTTCAACAGTTTGGCAACATTTCGCCAGAACATGTGTTTATTACACAGCTGGGCAGTGTAATATGATTGTGCCGAGGAGTGACCTGTGGGTTTATGGGTGAATTACCCCACTTTTTAAACGTTCGATTTAAAAAAAATATGTAGCGCTTCTCTAGGACACCCGAGGAGTCACCCATTTAAATATAATACGTCATTTTCATAACACCCTGTATTTAACTGGAATAACTTTTTATTAAGAACTGCCATAAAATTGTAGCAACATTTTTAGTAAAAATTACAAAAATATTTAGTTTATATATTTGTAAAATTTACTAAAATCTTTTTTTAAATTTATTTTGTAAAATTAAAAAAAATCTTTTGTAAATTTTTATCTTTTGTGAAATTTACATACATTTAGGGCAGTTCTTAATAAAAGTTATTCCAGTCACATGAGTCATAAATTATGGTTAGTTTTACTATTTTTATAGTATTTTTCATTTTTTCATGGTATGAAACATTGAAGTACGAGTATGATTGATTATTCTCTGTCCTATATTCAGATATGAATTGTGCGTGTCCTCTACTCCGTAGATTTAAATTTACCCGGTTGACTTTTGGTGATCCAATACATCCTAAATTATCTATTGTTACTGATGGACGGAAAGAAAAACTCTATTTATTTTAACAAAAATTTTTAGCAAAAATTATAAAAATATTTAGTAAAACATTTATATTGTTGTAAAATTTATTAAAATCTTTTGTAAAATTTACTAAAATGTTTTGCAAAAATTTCGACGCATGGTATTCCAAGGGTCACCCATCCAAGTACTACACCTACGTGGCTTGACTTCGGGGATTGATTTCCTCGCTTCCTCTTAAGCTCATCACCTGTTCTCCTAACGAAGAGCGAGCCCTGTTTGATCCGTTGTTGCAAAACGCATTTTTACAATACTTCATATAAACTTGATCATTTTTACAATAAAAAAATACTGGCATAGTAAATTATTTTCACTTACTATGCTTTACAATATATTTTAGTTAATTTTAATAAATTTATTAGAAATCACAGTTACAGTTTTTTGTCAATTATGTTTACAATAATATCTTGGCACGGATTAATAATGAAAATTTATAATTATTACAAGCTTTACAAAATCGTACAATAAAATCTTTACTATAATAATTTTACTATAGTGCTTGTTACAAAATTACTATATATTTCAGTATTTATTTGATTTTAATAAATTTATTAGAAACTCTTACTTTAGGAAATTATCCTTACAATATTATTATAGATTACTAATAAACAATGTAATAAATACTATTTTTTATAGGAAATTTTACAATAAAATCTTTACTATAATACTTTACTATAGTCTTTTTTCCATGTGGCATGAGCCTTACATACATTAGTGCGCTTTTAACGTATTTTCAGTACGAGCATCTTTTCCCCTTCTAATAAGGTATACATAATCTCCTTTTCTGTCTTTCTCAGTCGCCAGTTCTTTTTACATTTTTTCTCTTTTAAAGAAGCGGCTCTTTCGTATGCAGTTAGAGTCGTTGTCACATACCCTGGCAAATGTTCAAATTTCTGCAGCACTGTTTGGTGAGTGAACCAGTCCTTGTTGTAGACAATCCACAAAGAAATTCCAATTTTTTTTTTCTTTTTTATGATCAAACACAAACACTATAGGAAAAATCCTTTAGGGCACTCTGGGAGCGGTGCGTGTGCGCAAAAAGCGATTCACGTTGGTTTTGAATCGTTGGAGGTTATATTCGTTTGGAAAAACGACCTCGGGAAGGTCGTTCCATACGGATGAAGTCCTCCAGGTGAAAGAATTCTTAAATAATGAAGTTCGAGGGGTACTAAGCTTAACCACATATGGATGGGCGGTAAAGGTTCGTCGTGTATTTCTGCTATTCGCAGCTCTGGGCGGAATACAAAATATCTGTAAAAGAGAGTAAAATCCCGAACAAACCCGAACAAACCTGTCTTCGATGTTCGAGGCTGTCGAGGTTCTTCGTCAGCTCGTGGTCTCCAATCAGACGAATGGCCCTCCTTTCGATGGAATCCAGTAGCAGAAGAGTATGTTTCGGTGGTGCAGAGCTCCAGACATGAGAGCAGTACTCTAGTGATGGTCGAATCTGGGCTTTGTATAGTGTCAAAAGTTGTTGAGGTGTGTACAACTTTCTGGTTCGGAAGCGTACACCAAGTTTCTGACAAGCTATCTATCTTGGCGATTGTCACAACGTGGCTATGCCAAAACATATTTACTCCCAGATTGACGCCCAGCAAATTAATAGATGAAGCCAGTAGGATTGCGTGTCCGTCCATGACTATATGCGGTTCTGTAATGTTGCCTGGTTTTTCTTAGCGTTAAATTCGACTTGGTTACTGTCACCTCAAGCCAAAATTTCTTCCAGGTCTTTGTTGAGGCATGATATTTCATGCTGTCTGCGAAGATGTGCGTCGGCAGCCGATGTTTGTGCATTCAAAGAGAAAGATGAGATTTATTAAATCTACGGGATACCCCATTGTATAATTTTACAATTAATTACTTATCTATTTACCAACGTAAAAAGGTTTAAAGCTAGTTAGTATTTATTTTTATTTATTTATTTATTTATTCATTTCAAAAAATGTCTACATAACAATAAAATATATAAAATAAATACATGGAAATATATCCTAAAAAACGCATAAGTGAGATAAGTGTGCTATCGTCAGCAAAACTAAATATCGGATTTTTCGTTTTCACTAGAAGGTCATTAATGTAGAGTAAGAAGAGAGTGGGAGAGAATATGAACCCTTGAGGAACACCGGCATTGATGGTGAAGGTGTATGGGAGAAATCCGTCAATCGCCACTTGCAGAGAGCGGTCATTAAGAAAGCTAGACAACCATGTTCAGAATCGACTGGGCTTACCATAGGATAGCAGTTTACTTAGAAGTCCCTCATGCCAAACACGATCAAAGGCTTTAGAAATATCCAGTGCAACAGCCTAGACAACCATGCACAGAATCGGCTGGGCAGAGTCCCCATGATGTTCGATTGCGCTGTTCCAAAGATGGGTGACATAGGCAAGATCTCCAGTTGATCTGGACTTCCGAAAACCATATTTATGATCGATGATAATGTTGAAGCCTTACAGGTACTTTAGAAGATGTTGGTTAATAGCTTTCTCCATACTTTTGATATAACTGAAAGCAATGCGACTATTCGATAGTTGTTAGGCAGGGTTCTCTTACCTTTCTTTGCAATGTTCTTCGATTTCGATATTTAGTCACGTTCATGTTGCCTAACCCGAATTCAAAGCCAATTCCATGTATTCAACGTCATGTTCATGATCTTCTATTTACAGAAGTAACTAAGATTTGTTCATTTTCGACATTTATCATATTCAATTCTTTGCTGCACAACATCCGGAAGTGATTCTCCTCCGTCAGTAATGTTAGTGCAGGTCCATAATGTGATGCGGATTTACATCACAGCTGTACTCACATAACCTTACCAGTTCTCTTACTTGCCGTCTGTAGCGGAAAGTCCTGGGTAGTCGTTTGAAAGGTATAGGAATCCATTATTACATCTGTTTCTATACCTTCTACCTATATAGATACTACCATTACGTCCTTAGAGGATATACCCACAGTGGGCATAGGTTTTATTGCTGCCACCTCTACACGCTTTCACTTGTTTATATGTGTCTTATATCCAAACCCATATAACCAAAATATTCTAACCGCTTGTAAATGTAGGACACTTTAATACGGGCAAAGTATATGCATTGTTTAATAATGCATGTATACCCAATACCCATACACAAAATACAGCTATACAAGAAAAATCTACCACTTTGTAATGGCCACAAACTGAACATTTGGTTAGTATAAAAATGTGCAATAAACTTTTATTGCAAGAAATTAATCTATTCAAAACATTCGAGCAAAATATGACAAACACTGTTGTGTTTTGTAATTGCACCTACATTGATATAAATTTTAAGAGGAAGCATTGTGCTAATTCTTAAACCAAGGATTGTTAGTATTTTATATTCCCGTCGAGTTTCATAACGTTATTTTTTATTATAATAACAGTTTTTAAAGTTTTATCTTAGATCAGTCAAGTTAAAAAGTCAATGAAACTTCTGAATTCGGATGTATTTCATTGAACTTTCTACTTCTTCTAATTATTTTATCACATTATTCAAAAACAGACGGGCAGCGACACAAATTGAGCATACAGTTATACCGATAACAATTCAAAAAGTATTGGACTCATTCAGGTAATATTTAAATATGTAGCACTCTAGCGCTTGAGTAATCTGAACAACGGTAATTCATACAGAAAATATACGCTTTACAGCTATAATACATTGCTGCATCTTCCTAAATTGTATTCATTGCCCTATGAATTATTATAAAATGCATTGGGGAGACAACTATGAAATGATTGTTAGAGAATCATTGCTTTTTAAATAACATCAATTGACAAATGTATCAATTTTACGAAGTTTCACTTGCAGAGCATTTACCTATGCAATAATTCGGGAGGAAAAAACTACTGTATGGGTATTAAGAAAATACAATGGAAAAAGAGACAATTATTTCCAGTTATGTATTTGAAACTACCGTTAACGTTCCAACGCGTAATTATATTAGAATTAAGAATTTCCGGCAGATTTCACTATTGAGAAAGTTATATACACATGGATATTCTAAAAACTCATAAAATTTATTTATAATATTTACAGCAATATTTTCTATTTTAAACTTTTATACATATAACTAACTAGCATTTAGGAACTGGAAATATTTACAATTGTTGCTACACAACTTAAAACGACTAATCTGCCGTACAAATCCTAAAAGTCATAAAATTTCCATAAAAGAAGATGCTCCGATAGAGTTACTGGCCATGTACATATGGTTATTCTTCATATATTTTATATTGAGACACCGCTTACAGCAGTGACATTTCTCTGATTCCAAAAATATATAGTTTGCCTATGTTTGGATCTAAAGTTTTAAAAACTATACCTATTGAATAAATAAATGATACAAAATGAAGCAGTCTTCTTTCTCACAAAATGTATTATTTGGTTTATCGGTTTCGAACACTAAGTGTTTTTCCTCTACAACCTCTACAAAAAAATCAATGGTCCATAAGCTAAATGAAACGGGTTACACCCATAAAGAAACAATGAAATTATAAATGGTATGTATTAGAAAAAATATGTGAAAGAAAATATATTACAAATTTTCTCTAAATAGTCGTTAAAAAAATTAATTTAATGCATTTAGTTGTGATTCTATAAGTAAACTTTACAATATGTGCAGATCTTCCAAAGATTTGTTCTGTCATTGTAAACGTGGTTAAGGAAAATAGCGAAATGATGTGTTTTTGGAAAAGGGATTAATATTGAATGATACAGAGTCGGTATTGTACATTTTTATCATGTGTGGTGTCATCTTTTGTATCTATGAAGAAATAATTTATTAGGAGTTCTATTGATTCAATGTGAAAAAATATATTGACAAATGAAATTTATTTGAAAACACTACGGCAATATCGTGAACTTATCTGGATTTTTGAAAAATAAAATTTATGAGACTCGTATTGAAAATGTTGAAGAAATGCGTGAAAAAACTTCTGCAGTACATTAATGATGCAAATGAAAATCACACTCAGATTGGGATTTAATGTTATAAATAAAATAGAAGATGATTATAGAGAGTTCATTAATAGAGATGGGTCGTATTGAGCAGTTATAATTAAGTAATTTATGAATAAGTTCGTTCCTTCTACTTTTCTATTTTTAGTCCAAAGATCTCAAATATAGTCAAAGAGAAATCTGCTCTTTCAACACGTGAATCATTATCAATTATAGGGGTGTTTTGGAAATTTTATTGGTCATTAGTACAGTGAATAAGATTATTTTTCATGGATTTTTTTTATTTCAAGTTGTTCTAATAAATCCAATCTTTTACCTTTGTTTTCAGCGTGAAGCAAATGAATGTTATTTAAATTTACAAAATGATTGTCCTCTATACAGTCAGTGGACACACTGATTTCTTTATATTGTTTAAAATAGCTGTTCTATGTTCTTTTAATATTGCCTTAATACTTCTGCCGCTTTGACATACATCTATAGCATTACAATCTGCACAATTAATTTTGTACATCATGTTTCATTAAAAAAAAAGTTTATGTAGCAGTACTACCGATGTTCAATCTAAAAATATAAAGTAAAATAGTAAATCTTTTGTCTCTATAATTTTTTACCACCTCATCAAATAACGTAAGGAAGGTGCCAATATATGAGGAATGATACTGTACATTAATACATAAATCTACAACTTAAAAATATAAGATATAGAGCACTTACACGTGCTCGTTTTACAGAAGTATTGATGTGTTCTTTATATGGAAAATTCTATTGGGAATTTCTATATACGTAGATTTTTAGGATGTGTAGGGCAGTAATGAGGTAGTATACTTAATATACCTATACAGGACTTCACTAAAGTGTTCAAACAAATTTAATAAACCAGAAAACTTAACTTAAACAAATTATAATATGGACAAGAAAGTTAAACTTATAAAATATAAAAATATACAGGGTATCCGGATAATACAACAGGTCCTTGGAGTACGGAGCACGCTTATTGCACCGTCCTTGTCAAAATAAAACTCTTCAAAAACCTATGATTGTAACCTACAGATAGCTATTGCAGAAAAGTGAATTATTCCTGTATGCAGGTAGACAACATCGACTATTGGCATAGTTGCAGTCATGCCCTAGCCACAGAAGTATATGATGTCGTTATACCAGAGGGGATACGTTGGCTTCTCCCCATGATTAGGATATGATATTTATTCAATTAGAGCTAAGTGAGCTAAAGTACAGTTTTTAATACATGTTCTGAGTTCTCTTCCACAATACTTAAAGTTAGAGTCACAGTTTTATTTATTATCAACACGAAAGCCGACAGAAAATTTGTATTTTGTCATAGTCCATGGCATATTTGATAAAAAGCCAAAAGTATCCCAACAGTGACCTGGACACTTATTATATTAATGATAATAGTTATTACTAGACCGATATAACTGTTATCACGCGGCATATGCTTGCGTAGTCAGTATTATAACATAAGGAAAATAATAATAATCAGATATGAAAACAGCCCTAAATATCGAAGTAAGAAACAAAGGATGATGGAGTGCAACTAACTAATGTAACTTTAAAATGCATATGCATAATGCATATCCACAAGTATACAGTATGTACACGGATGGGCTAAAGATACGAAAAAAAGTCACTCTTAATAAACGTTTTTGCTTGTCTAGAAAATACGATTCATCATAAGAAACTTCAATTTTTTTTATACAGGGTGGGTAAAAACTGCAAAAATGTTATTTTGCTTAAGAGTAAACATATTATATTTTGAAAGATACGAAAAAAGGTCACTCTTAATAAACGTTTTTACTTGAATAATGAATAGGTGATACTTGTTGTCAATGTGTTTATTTAATGAAGTAATTATAATAATAATAATAATAATACGAACATTTTTATTAACATGAAAAGTATACGATAACGATTTCATAATTCAAAAACTCCACCCCCATACTCGACACATTTTTCTAATTGCTTTCTCAAATTAGTGAAAGAATTTCTGATTTCTTCCCGAGATATCGATTGGAGAGCCTGGATAATTCTTCCCTTCAACACTTGCTGAAAATATATATTTGCAACGGTTCCATTTGTTGAAAATGTACTTTCATCAGAAAACATGATACATTTATAAAAATCAACATTTCCACTTAAAATTTTGTCTCCTATCCACAGGCAAAAATCAAGTCGTTTCGCGTTGTCTCCCTCTTCCAATCTTTGATTAAAGTGCGGTTTATACGGATACAATTTATTTGCTTTAAGGATCTTCTGAATTTGAAATTTTTTCACAACTTCCAACTGAGTAACACGATTTCTAAGGGTAGTCATAGGATTTTCTTCAACAGAATGAAGAACTAAGACTGTAGAGGTATGATCATGGTCGTATTTCTTCTTTTTTTTGATGTCCAATACCGAACCAGTTCACTTGAACTTTTTTATTAACTTGCAGGTTGCCATCCTAGTTATTGTTATTCCTACAAATTTCTCGGTAAATTGTTCCATGACGTAGCGGCACGAAACTTGACCATCCCCATAACATTGTATTATAAAACTCTTTGTTCAGTAGATAGCACTTCATTAAATAAAGACATTGACAACAAGTATCTATCACCTTAAGTGTCATTATTATTTTAACTAGGTTCACCAGTCATATGTGTGCCAGAGAATACTTTTTGGGAAATAATTTTTATATAGGTAAACCTTTTAATGAATTGTTCTACTTCAGTTTGTTGTGTAGGAAACACATTCATTAAGAGTGACTTTTTTTCGTATCTTTCAAAATAAAGTATGTTTACTCTTAAGCAAAATAACATTTTTACAGTTTTTACCCAGAGTTTCTTATGATGAATATTATTGTCTAGACAAGCAAAAACGTTTATTAAGAGTGACTTTTTTTCCTATCATTCAACTTTTAGTCCATTTGCCCTCTTGTAAACCCCATCCGTGGACATACTGTATATATTTCGTCTGTACGTTCGTCTAGCTGTCAGTCGCTGTCGACAAGATAACTCGAATTCTAAGTAAATATAACACCCAAACTGGCTGTAGATTTGTAAAATGAGATTCTAATTCAGATAAGAATAGTTATATTGCCCGCGGCTTAAAAAGAACAACATGTTCCCTCTTGCGTATATTTTTAAAACAAATTATGAACACTATCTTAAGGCAAAATCTGCTCGATAAATCACTTGAAATTTACTATGTTAAGACAGGTGTAATTGCTTTCTTTACTGCCTATAATCTTCAAAATAATTAAGGATACAAACTTTCTGTAAGAGAGAGGTCCCACATCGGCTCTTATAATTTCCTAACATATACAGGGTGTTATGGACTTGCATTATTATATTTAAACCTGAAGACGAAAACAAGCAAGTAGAAAAATAGCCCAAAAATATCGGTTTGAGTCAATAAGCTAGAAATATCATCTCATCATCTCTCTCAAGTTTCATAGCGCATTTCAAGAGTATCAAAAATCCGATAGGACTGGCAAGAAGCTTGCTTCTATGCCAAAGTTAACTTTTACTTACATACTTAAAAATAAAAGAAAGCCTCCTTAGTCGCGAATTCAATTTCAGCATGATAAAATAGATATATTACATAATTTTTTAATACAATTCAGATGGTTTTGCGTTAATAAAAAATATATAAGCTTTACTAAAAAATATTCATCCCCGCGATTACATTGAAACCTTTACGTTCTTCTTAAATTATTAGTTTTTATTTTAAAATAGAGTAAGAGCAAAAATTTGTCATATACTAGATTAGTTTTTCCCGATCTGCAATCGCCCAAATTCGCTTGAAAAAAGAATTATATTGTGAATCAGGCCCGACTTGAGACAGTCGATTTACCGAGAGATTCATTTCTAACAAGGAATGTTGTATCCTGGTATTAGCAGTGCCTGGGGTTTCTTAGCATTAAATTCAACTTGGTTATTGTTACCCCAAGACAAAATTTCTTCCTGGTCTTTGTTGCGGCGTGATACTTCATGCTGCCTGTAGCCTTCTCCATTACTTTTGATATAACTGAAAGCAATACGACTGGTTGATTCGTTAGGACTGTCAAGAAGTTTATTTATATTTGATCCTCCCATTATGCGCTGCTTTGCTTTGATCTATCGTTTGCTTACACTGGCTTCGAGCGGTAACAAAGATGGTACGATTCTCAGCGGTAGGGATTTTACACCACTTTCGTTAAAGCAGTTTTTTAGATCTGACAGCACATCATATTTCTTGCTAAACCAGGACCTGCGTTGGAAGGGCGCTTTTTAGAGAATTGAATAAAGGATTCCATGCTAGTTAGATGATGTTGGAGATCTTCTTAGTGCAGGCGGATGAATCATCAGAAGAAGGAATGCTTATCCTTGAAGAATTGCGAAAATGGACTTTCAGCTTTTCATATTTATCCAAATATTTATCCATATTTAGCCAAACCTTGCGAGGTTTAGAAGGTTATTCAGAATTAATTGGTAGTCTGCTTAGAGTTGAAATAAGTTTGTAAATATTTGTTTCGAGAATATATTTCTTATTGTAAGATTTACTCTATTTGAGTATTATATTTTTAAACTAGGTATTTATTTTTTTGTATGTGGGTGTCAGAATTGAGCGCAAAGAATTCGCTAATCGCAAAGATAGCAACTTCGGCAATCGAGTGGTTGGTCTGCTAAGAGTAGATTCTGTTGGCTAGAGACGACAAATGGACTCTGTAGTGGGTGTCGCTGGGAGGACGGTAAAAGCAGCAGATAAACTTGCGTTAATATTTGAACCCATTTTACATTAAAGTGTGTAGGTTCAAGTGTATGCTTTCGTTGGTAGCAGAGATTATCGCAGATGAAAAGACGTACTCAGAAGTTACGTCAAAATTGGAAATGAAAATCGTATCCAGGGTATAAATAGTTGACGGTATTCGTTGATTATCTAACTTTTGTTTCGGTCAAATGACATGAGGCTTGGAAGATTGTAAGTGCTGAATTGATGTTCCAGCCAATGCAATGGTATTCACCGGGCGGTGCGGTGGGCCAACATCTACTAAAAATTTGACTCTCTTTTACAGATTTCGATGGCAAATGTTCGATTGGCATTGCCCGCTTAATTCTACCTAGAATGACGAAGAGTAGAAATACAAGACGAATCACTGTAGCTTAGTCACATGTAGTTCAGCTTAGTAGGTACTCCCCGAACGTTGTTCAAGAATTCGTTCATCTGGTGGACATCATCCCTGTGGACCTTCCTAAGGCCTTGTTTTCCAAACGAATATAACCTTCAACGATTCAAAATCAAAGTGAATCACCTTATTCACACACGAACCTCTCCTCTCCTAGTGTGATGTTAGTGTTTAATCATCAAAAAAGGTATCAGGATTGTCCTCCTTACCCCCCCCCCCCCCCCCTATCTCTCGAGTAGCCAGTATCGCTTGAAACGAGTCAGAAAAAGATAGAGAGTTATTGAAGTAAGAACTTTATAAAATTGTAGCATACTTTCTTGTCTGGAGTTTTAACTCTAAAAAAATAATAACGGGTGAACTTAACAACACGCTGACGACAGATAACTTTGTATTAATCATATGGGGGTCTGTTTATAAAATGTCAGTAGTGCACGCGGATTTTTGGGACAATGATTTTCTTTCCCTGCAGGCGATATTAAAGAAAGTCAGTAATCAGGAGAACAACATGAACCCGTCGTAAATGAAGCGGAAAATGTTTAGAGATCAATTGCGAAATTTTTGGGTTTTGGGATTGGGTTGTTCGGGTTTGTTCGGGTTTGTTATAAAGATAGCTCTGTAAGTATTAAATTTAACTTTGTTTCTTTTATATATCATCATCAGATTATTTTTTGTAAAAATATTTACATATATCGAATTGTTCATAATATGTTCATTATACAGTGTGTCCGATAAGTAATGGACATGGAAAAAACACACTCCTTACGTAAAACTTACCTATATCCGAAAGTTGATATTAACTGAGATACTATAACGTTAAAAATTCATTTTTGTTTTTCTCTAATAACTTTGACAGAAACAAACGGTTTTTTACAAAATTTGGCAATTATGGCTTTTTTAGGATGAGGAACTGATTTTTTTGTGAGATTTTAATGTACAATGTAGGGGGGGGGGGCGCTGCCTGCGGCATTTTTGCACATTTGTTAGGTCATAACTTTTTTGTGCCCCGTGTATTTAAGTTTTTAATGAAAATACATTCTTCTCATATTTATTAAGTAAAAAACGTACACTAATTTCTCGCCCAGAGTTACCGTTTCGTTATATTGTTTAGTGCCTATTATTAATTTACAAACAATTTTTTTTTAAAGTAACCTATGAAAAAACAAATGAAATTTAGAGATACAGTTCCTATGAAACCTCCATGTTGTTATTTGCTTGTTGATTATTGTAAAATAGCTGTGTAAAAAAATGTTTCATTTTTTGAGTATATCCTAAGTTAAGTAACAATGTCGAAATACAATAATCAACAAACAAATAACAACATGGAGGTTCCATAGCAACTGTATCTCTAAATTTCATTTGTTTTCTCATAGTTTACTTTAAAAACAGATTTTGTTTGCAAATTAATAATAGGCACTAAACAATATAAATGCATATATCTCCGAAACGGTAACTATGGGCGACCTGAAATTAGTGTACCTTTTTTACGTAATAAATATGAGAAAAGTATTATTTTCATTAAAAACTTAAATACACGGAGGCACAAAAAAGTTATGACCTAAGAAATGTGCAAAAATGCCGCAGGCAGCGCCCGCACATTGTACATTAAAATTTCACCAAAAAATCAGTTAATCATCCTAAAAAACCATAATTGTCAAATTTTGTAAAAAACCGTTTAAAGTTTTAACTTTAACACCCTGTATCGTTAATATCAACTTTCGGATATAGGTAAGTATAATTAAATCCTAATATTTTTACGTAAGGAGTTTGTGGTTTTTCCATGTCCCATTACTTAGCGGACCCTGTATATACACTACGCCGATTAATTATCGAATATTCAAAAACTCACATCATAATTAATACGTTGTTATTTCGTTGATAATGAACCAATTTTAATAATTTTTGTTTTAACTAATAGAACATTACAGATTCTAGAGTTTACGTCATTATATGTATAATTGTACACTGTAGTGCATAAAATCTAGATGCATGTAAATTTCTTAAAATTTAAATTTGACATATCTTACATAAAAATTGAATTTAATTTATTTTTTAAATTAAACCAATTAGAGGGTTAGATGGGTTAGGTACTGGCTCAAAAGTACCGCCATGGCACTTATTCTTCGAAATATGTTTCATTGTCTAAAGGCTTTTCATAAACAATCAATGCGACATTTTATCACTTTTGGCTCTTACTAAGTAAAAAATAAAAATCATTTCAATAAATTGACTCTATAATATACAGTGGTATACAAGTACCTATTCATTTAATTTATTTACTTAATATAATAAATACAAAATCATTAGATACATAAGCCATATCTAGTTTTTTAGTTTGTTAAGCAAATGAATTGAATGAATAGATAATTGCATAGCGCTCTGTATTTTAGACATTATATTTATAATTTATATATATTAAACATTTTTATAGTTTATTTTTAAATTACAATAATCGAAAGTTATAAAATATAGCATTGATTGTTTACAAAACGTTTTTTCAACAATATAACGTGTTTAGAGGAAATTATAATTTATTTTTGTTATCTCGAGGGGCATAGCCATTATTTTCGGCCAGTGTCTAACCCAGATATATATTTAATTGGTTTAGTTTAAAAAATAAATAAAATTCAATTACCCTATAGAATCTATTTTCTATCAGTTAAAAAAATATATCAAAATTGGTTCATTATTAACGAAATAACAGATTATTAATTAGGATGTGCATTTTTGAAGATTATTATATTTAACTGGCGTACTGTATAATTACTAAGTAAATAATGTTAAAAGTTTTCTTAGAATCAGTTGTATTGTTAGTTCTAAATCATTTAACGTAATTTGTAATAAATTTTACTCGATACCTTTCCTAAAATTAATTTATATTCTTAAGAATGTGACATTTTTCATTCTAAACTTTATTTTAGACTTACTTTTATCCCTTTAATAAATTTCGTACATAAATTTTTGTCATCTCGTTTTTAACGTCATAAGGTGTAAAATAATTTTCGTCAAATCTTATTTAATGTTAGTTAGTTGCACATTTTATAATAAAATATTTAATTTATTTCAAAATGAAATATCACCACTTATTTTGACGTACCATAATTTTATATCTTGTAGTGCGCCAGTGGAAAGCGTTCAAATGGATTTTTATCGATATACGTCTTTGTCCGTTTTTTAATTTGTCTTCATTTTTCCAGATCTCTTCAATGATTTTCCCATTTCGAGGTTGACAATGTTTACATTGCCTATAGGGGTAAACCAAACATTACAGCTCTCCCTTATTCCTAATTCAAATTTGCAAATGGTACAAGTAATATTTATTTAGCTAATGTCTATAAAAATTATTGAAATATCGATGAAAAAGTTGGCTATTGGAACTGTATGAGTTTAAATGATAAAATGTTAACATTTACAGTTATTGTGAGATACTCTGGTGAAAGAAGATATATATTTCGCTACATCAAAAAGGAAATATAGATCCCAATCTTAGTAGAATTATTATAAAAAGTAAGAAAAGCTTATGTTAAAAGCAAGTACTGGCCCAACAACAAGGTACCGAATCTATACACTTTAAAGATGCCGTAAGGTAAAATATTCTGACTTTTGAGTAATCTAGACCCCAAGAAGTTCATATAAACATGGCCCTTACCTTGAAGCTTTTTCCGAAACCCCTTAATATAAAATTATGATAATTTGTAGGTGTTACATCATGTGGAGGACGTACCGGACAGCGTTTTTATTTATTTATCCAGCTTTTTATTGATCCCAATTTTGGTATTTCTTATTCTACGTTTTTTATTACGTACGTACTTTAAATATGAATTTTGTACTTTTCATGCATATGCAAAAACATCTGTTTTTCACTACCTACTCTTTTTATCTCTCGATAGAATTCACCGGTCTCGAGTAAAATGGATTTGAAAATAAATCACATTATTATAATTAAAATTTATAGATATAGGAACTTTGAATTACATCGTTAGTTAGAAATTGATGTTCTACCTACCAAGTATCAGAATAAGGGAAAATTTAAAACATATTCAGAGGTGATCACGACCTTCGAGAGGGGATTTGTTTGGATCGGATATAATTTAAACAATTGTCGTATCAGGAATTTGTCGGTTTGTACCAGGCCATGTATGGGAGACGTGTGAAATATCCGCATAGCTCATGAAAATAACTAAGCATAGAAATTAATAGAATTATACTTGGCTAGACAGGTATTCGCCAATCCACTGGTCAAAATAGAAATACCCTCGTGTTAGTTATAATATTTTTTGTCCGTTATATTCAATAATTATTTTTATACCCAACGGGAGAAGCAAATTTCGCTAACGCTTGTCCTGCAAAATAAAACGAGTTGAATGAAAATATTTTCCCATGAAACGAGTTTCATACATTTGACAACTTAACCAATAAAAATCAAAGAATCATACGAATAGGAAAAGTTTTACTTTTCATAACGAGTTTTAAAAAGTAAGACATTTCAAATCTTCAGTCAGTTATAAGTGTCACTATAAGTCAAAATAAAAAAGATAATAAATTAAACATCACGTAATAATATTAATTTTTAAAAATGTTCACAACAGTAACTATCCTACGTACGGTCGATACAGTACGTCATCCTCTGGAGGCAATCTCTTTAAATCACTAGGATTTTCTTTTATTGAAATAATACTATCCGAACTTTCTGGATTTGATGTCGTAGCACTAGGTTTAAAATTATTCTGTGTATTGTTTATAGATTTGTTAGTATCCGAGTCTTTGACTGTTTTTGCTTCTTGTTGTGCCTTTTTACTTCGTTTCCATTTCATTCTTCTGTTTTGAAACCAGATTTTAACCTGAAACAAAATAAAAAAATTTACGTCGCGTGCTTAAAATAACATTTATACATACATATATTGTAATATTTCATACAAATCCTTAATATTCAAAACAATATATGTTTTTGAAAAAGATCAGGTTCAGAGGGATATTAATTATTTGAGATATTCAATTAAAGCCATGAGTCAATTTTCGACCGAAATATATATTTTTTTAAATAACCCCAATTTAAGAAATTAACTCATTTGTTTATTTATTCATTTATTCACTATAGAGCACAAGTGATATCATGTTCGTCATGCTATGTCAACAATAGCAGTATGCTTACATTAACATTTATACATACATACAGGGTCCGCAAACGAAGCGTGGACGGAAGATTAAATCGTTATCGAAGAACTTATCAACAATACTGAAACAGCTTGAGATATTGGATTAAAAGCGGCATGTTTTAAAAATATTTTACATTATACAGGGTGGCCCAAAAATGTGTGACAGCATAAAATTATATTTTTTTAAATGGGACACCCAGTATTTTATTGCATATTTAGGTTCGTATTACTATCGTTTATAAGTGCCTCAAATTTTATTTAATTTGGTTTTGTAGTTTCGGAGAAATAAATTAAAAACTAAAAAAAAAAGTTTTGCAGTCCTGAATCAAAAAATCAAAAAAAACAATCCAGAACTATTTTTTTAACCTCGGCATTGAGTGAAATTTATGACAAGAGGTCTAGAGATACATGAATGTAATTGCGTTTATTTATTTTATACAGGGTGTTCATAATAAGCTTTCAAAAACACCACATTTTAAAATAATTTTTCTCAAGTTTTTCAAATGGAACACCCTGTATATTATTTGGCTATTTGACGTAGAATTCATAGACAATTTTTTTTTGTAATACAAGCATATAAGTTATATCCAGCCGTTTTCGAAATAATTATAAATATCATAAATTATGTTGTTTAAATAGAGTTTTTATTGGGAAATTTTGTTATAGGCGACTAGACTAATAATTGTAAACTAAAGTAAAAGTTCAAAATAGCTTCCTTTTACTCTAGAGTTTACCGTATTTTAGTTATTTCGATATAAATTCTAAAAGCATACATTTTTGCTACTTTTATTATTTAATTTTATTTTTTATTCTTAATCGAGTTGCCATAATTTCTTTTTGTTTAGATTGTCACTATGACAGTTAAATAAAATTATTTACATTTGTTCAGTCGTCGAAATTAAGTACTAACTTACACAAAATGTCGAATTTTAGAAATGGTAAATATGATTTTTATACTGGATGAATGTGCAAGAAATTGCCTTCTCGCGAGCCGAGTGTATGCTGAAAGATATCTAGATATTGAGAGAAAGCCGATAGCAAAAACCTTCGAGAAGTTGTTGCAAAAATTTGTAGCAACAGGAAGTACTGTGTACACAAAAAGGATAATAATCAATAAACCCGTTATTAAT
Source organism: Barypeithes pellucidus (assembly GCA_963991005.1). Taxonomy (NCBI): domain Eukaryota; kingdom Metazoa; phylum Arthropoda; class Insecta; order Coleoptera; family Curculionidae; genus Barypeithes; species Barypeithes pellucidus. The sequence goes on along the minus strand of OZ022556.1, from coordinate 47,771,117 downwards.
GAAGAAAATGAATTAAGAGTTCTGTTGGCAGTAGAGGAAAATCATTAAATTAAGTAAAAGGATGCTATTTTGAACATTTACTTTAGTTTACAATTATTAGTCTAGTCGCCTATAACAAAATTTCCCAATGAAAACTCTATTTAAACAACATAATTTATGATATTTATAATTATTTCGAAAACGGCTGGATATAACTTATATGCTTGTATTATAAAAAAAAATTGTTTACGAATTCTACGTCAAATAGCCAAATAATATACAGGGTGTTCCATTTGAAAAACTTGAGAAAAATTATTTTAAAATATGGGGTTTTTGAAAGCTTATTATGAACACCCTGTATAAAATAAATAAACGCAATTACATTCATAGTATCTCTAGACCTCTTGTCATAAATTTCACTCAATGCCAGGTTAAAAAAAAAGTTCTGGATTGTTTTTTTTGATTTTTTTATTCAGGACTGCAAAACTTTTTTTTTTAGTTTTTAATTTATTTCTCCGAAACTACAAAACCAAATTAAATAAAATTTGAGGCACTTATAAACGATAGTAATACGAACCTAAATATGCAATAAAATACTGGGTGTCCCATTAAAAAAAATATAACTTTATGCTGTCACACTTTTTTGGGCCACCCTGTATAATGTAAAATATTTTTAAAACATGCCGCTTTTAATCCAATATCTCAAGCTGTTTCAGTATTGTTGATAAGTTCTTCGATGACGATTTAATCTTCCGTCCACGCTTCGTTTGCGGACCCTGTATATTGCAATATTTCATACAAATCCTTAATGTTCAAAACAATATATGTTTTTGAAAAAGATCAGGTTCAGAGGGATATTAATTATTTGAGATATTCAATTAAAGACATGAGTCAATTTTCGACCGAAATATATATTTTTTTAAATAACCCCAATTTAAGAAATTAACTCATTTGTTTATTTATTCATTTATTCACTATAGAGCACAAGTGATATCATGTTCGTCATGCTATGTCAACAATAGGAGTATGCTAACAAAGGCCGTTTTTTGTAATTTTGAACGTGTCTTTCAAACTAAATGGGAGTGGTATGGTGGTCGTATGGTATACGAGGTATAATATATATTATTATAATAACAATCTTCTGTTGTGTTTTGTTGCCATGATGTCGATTACTTTATCTGGGTTAGCAGTAACCTCCCAGTTAATAGAAACCATGGCTAGGGCACTCAGTCGTTCATCCCCCATTAAATTACGCGGTAAACTTTTTGACTTCTTTTACCTCCTAGCTGGGTGTTCAATATAAACAAAAATAGGCACTGATCACACTGAAATTTCGATGTTGTCCAAAATTTAAAAAACGGCCTTTCGTAAGCATATTGTTCCAGAAATAACTATAAATGGTAAATACGATTGCCAAATACAGGGCCTGGTCATACCCAGTTACATGGTAAAAAGCTAAATTTTAAATTTTAACAAATAATTTCTTTTAAAACACCGACGATGTTTAAATAATGATTGATCTCTTGGTTTTCGATCATGTAATACATTTTCATTGTTTGGGAATATGAAAGTTATGAAACTAATATTGTTTTTTTTTTGTACAAATTATAATTTTGGGACTTTTGGCTTCAAACTTTGCTAGATTAAAATCTAGACCCTTTTTTGATATCTCGTCATCTAATACCAGTCTTGCATGACAAAAAATATTTTTCTCAATTTTCCAGCCAAACAAGTAGTCACGGGATAAATGTTAAAATACGTTTTTAGTTAAAACGTTTGTTTAATATTTCGAAAATAAAAACGTGTACCATATGTAGCCAACTTTTTGTCGGTATATAACAAACCACACAATATTTTCAAAATTTCCCGAAATGTTAATGATATCAATTAAAATAAAATGGCATTAACAATGAATTAAATTATTCCGAATTAAAAATTTTAAAATCAGGACTCAACGCATCGAAAATTTAGAAATGTATATACAGTATGTCCACGGATTGAGTTAACGAGAGGATTTTTTTTTAAATTTTACATTGTTCCAGAAAATGTTGTTGTTCTTCATAACATTTTTTGTTTGTAATAAAAATAGGAATGTCGTCGACTAATTTGAGTTTCAACATACAGGGTATTCCAAAAAAGGAAGAAATTGAAAAAATAAAGACACAGGAAATATAAAATATTTTTTAGTTAATACACAATTAATAATAATTAAAAAAAACAATTATTCGAAAAGATGGCCACCAACTTCTACTTCTTACCGTTTTCCTCTAAAATTATAACTTTTTCAATTTATGCATATTTTAGATGTAGAAACTCAAATTAGTCTTCGCCATTCCTATTTTTATTAAAAAAAATGCAAAATAAAAAGTCTTTCCTCGGTGTTTCCTTTTTTTGGAACATCCTGACGTTGAATCTCAAATTAGTCGACGCCATTCCTATTTTTATTACAAGCAAAAAAAGGTTCCGAAGAACAACATTTACTCGAAAAATTAATGCGAAATAAAGAAGTCTTTCCTCAGTTTTTCCTTTTTTGGGACACATGTACCGGGTGGTCAACTAAGAATTATTTTAACCCTTTTATTCATAAATGAATAACATGGTACAAAAGAAGATGATAAGCTTCAAATTACAAATTTCTTTTATATAAAAATGAACATGTTAAAATTAAAAAAAAAATTTATACCATGTCGTGGGTTCTTGTATAAGGTATTTAAATTCAAAAATATACCATTAAAATAGTCCTGCATATTCCTAACTCTCTAGCTAGGGTTCTGGTCCCTACATGTTGATCGAATGCAATACATGCTAGTATTTTGCCTTCTATGCATCGGAAGATGAATACTTCCGGTAGTCCTGAGTCTTTCCGCTAGCCTACTTGTATAATGCCTTCTTCCTGGGAACTGGTTGGCATAAATCCTAGAAGCAACTATTTCCAAGAGACCAAGTTTGTTAAAATCGGTTAAGCCAAACCGGAGTAACCGTAGATTTTCTTTTAAATTGAATCCCCCACCCTAAGAACTTTATTTTACTAGATTGGAGAATTTATGTAAGACAAAAAGTATTAGGAAATATGTAAGGATTAAAATACAGATATTTTCGATACCTCTGAATCAGTCGAAACACATAGAAAATCATAATTTTAACCTTGGTCATGATGTAACGCCCTCTTGCGGTAATTTTACAAAGTCCAAATTTCCAGCATTATCTCTTGGGCACTTTTAGTAAAAAAAAAATTTACCCGGATGCTCTATCACTACCAGCTATTGAGATAATGCCGGCGGCGATTCTTAGTTGACCACCCGGTACGTTGATACTCAAATTAGTCGACGCTATTTCTATTTTTTAACAAACAAAAAATGTCAACATTTTCTCGAAAATGCAAAATAAAAAAGTCTTTCCTCAGGCTTTCCTTTTTTTTGGGACACGCTGTATGTTGAAACTCAAATTAATCGACGACATTTCTATTTTTATTACAAACAAAAAATGTTATGAAGACCAACATTTTCTCGAAAAAAGCAAAATACAAAAGTTTTTCCTCTTGTTAGCTCAATCCGTGGACATACTGTATGAATAAATCCAAACGACGAAACTTATATTAAAAAGGAATAGTATTTATTTACGTGTTTTTAATTATTCATTATCTGCTTACTTGGTAATAGAGTAAATCTAAGAGCGTTTTGCATCGTCAACTGGGTTGAGAGACGAAAATTCAAAATACAAAGTACACAGTTAAATTGTCCAATCATACAAAAGTTTAAAAATATAGTAAGAAATTGCAACAACATAATATTCAGTGTGGACAAATAGGTTCGAATAAATTCATTTAAAATTCAACCTTCAATTTTTCGGAAAACGCTTGGACCTATCGATTTTAATTTTGATTCGTATTTTTTAAACTTATTTTCATTTATACAGGGTGACTTCAAAAAAAATTTCATGATGCACTGCAATTTTTTATAAATTAAAACTAATTTTTTATTTTATTTTCGGATTCTACGGAAAATTTTGATGATATTTCATGTATCACATCCTATATCTAAATTAACTTGTTTCTAAAAAATCAAGTTTATTTAGAAAAAAATAAATGTAATTTTAAGTAAAAAAATCAGCTTTCTCAAAATAACTCTTAATAGTTTAGAAATTGCGATAGGGTTATAGTTAAGAAAATGTTTGATTTTTAATTCCACATCGAATGACATAAAAATATACAAGGGCTCCAATTGAAAATAAGAAAAATGCTTTAATCCGAAAAGCTTGACACTAAATTTTGAACACCCTGTACAATTCGAATCAATCAAACTTTGTTAACGAAACTGTTAGACCTTATATATCTTGTTTGTAAAATGATATATGCATTTATTTCTGAACATAACATTCTTCCTGGTATGCAGTTCGGCCTTATATTATATAGGAGAGGTCATAGTACGGCGACTGCACTCAGTAAAGTAATAACTGATATTGCTCGGCATATTGATGAGTCCAGGGCTCTTTCCTGGTCCTTCTAGACTATAGTAAGGCGTTTGACCGAATTAACCAAGATATGTTGATAGCTAAACGTGGATACTACGGTAGTTCCGACCAGGTGTGTAGGTCTTTTTCCAGTTATCTTTTTGACCGATCTCAAATAGTAAAGTTTGACAGCATATGGTTACAAATGGACGTTTCATCGCTGTGTCGATGTTTCCAGTTACCAGGGTACCACCCCAAGCATGATGGAAGCTACAGGCCCGAAATACTACGGAGGTAATCTCGCCCTCCTATCGGATCTCCGGGCGGGGGCTGGTCTTGGGGCTCCATCCGAAGTTTATCAAGCAACTACCATTTCCGACAATTTACAGGGTTTCCTCCAATAATATTCAATGAAGAAACGGTGTTGCATCTGCATTTGCTAACCAATTAGCAACTTCAAAATTGATTTCTGCAATATTAGAGGGCTTAACACGAACATCAAGTAAGTTCATCAGCACTTACAATCTCCCAAGCCTCACGTGCTTGTACTGACCGAAACAAAGATCAGATCGTCAACAAACACAGTAAGCTATATATACCCTGTATACGATTTTCATTTCCGATTTCGACGCAACTTCGGGGTATGTATTTTTTTTTGAGATGATCTCTGCTGCCAACGAGAACTTACACTTGAACAAAAAGACTTTGATGTAATGTGGTTTAAAATATCAACGCGAAATCACCAAGTTTATCTGCTCCGAATGCCTAGATTGCTATCTTTGGCGACTTTAACGTCCACAATGTCAACTGGCTTAAATACTCAAATACGGACGATGAGCAAGGCCGTGAGACCGAATCCTTTGCGATCAGGTCTGGTCTAACTCAATTCGTAGAAGAACCAACGCGGTTTCCAGACCGAGATGGAGATTTTTTAAGTCTTTCCCTGCCAAAAATGCCATATACAGTCTTGTAAAAAAATATAGAACTTTAATAAGTTTTAAAAGGATTCAATAAGGCAAGCTGGTTTTCTATATGTCTCGAAATTAGCCTTGCCTGGCCTTTATAGGATTCTATTATTATTCTATAAGAAAAGCTGGTTATAAGGAAAACCTTATTGACATTTAAGTAAGTCTATATGTTATTTCTTATAAAGTTACAAAAATCACATTTTGAAAGGATTAAAATGAATAGGTTTAATATGTATAAATATGTTATGATATGGCAGATTTCTTAAGCTATTTTATATGAAAAAACACATAGAGCATTTAATATGTCTCAATAAGAGTAAATATGTCATACTTTTAATATGTATTTTCTTTAAATATTTTGTAGGGGTTTGTATACGCAATACCTGGTTGGAATCTCTATGAGTATATTCTCATAGGTGATTATGGTTCTAAATTGGTTTCATAATATTAGCAAGAAAAAACATACTGAAATGTATCATAAATCCTTATAGAAATAAACCATACATTTTTATAATAATAAATCTATTAAAATTTCTTTGGGATTTAATATGTTTTTGATAAGGCATATATTTTAGACGACTCAACAAGCAAAAAACTAATATTTAATAAGTTTCAATGAGCCATAATTTTGATACATTTTTATATGCAAAGACACATAGAACATTTAATATGTTTCAATAAGAGTAAATATGTCAAACTATTAATATGTATTTTGTAGGTTTGAATACGCAACATCTTATTTGTCTCCTTATGAGTATTTTTTCATAGGTGATTTATGATTCTAAATAAGTTTGTTTTTATTCATATACATACATATAGTTTCATAACATGGCAAGAAAAAACATACTGAAATTTATTTAATTGACAATTTTCGAATGACGTCACAACGCGGCAGCCATTTTGCCTGAGGGGCAAACCCGGCAAACTAGGTTAGGTTAGGTGATGTGTTGTGTTTCTTTATTTTTGAGATCGTTTAAGTGACTTTATTTTATTATAAGATAATAAACTGCTAATGCCGTCATTTTGTGCAGTAGTGCCGTGTGGGATAAGAGGAAATAGAGACAATGTAAGGCGTTTTAGAATATACCTGCTGCTATGAAAAATGCTGGTAACCGCCCAAATGCTTTATCTAAACACAGGCAAGGGATGTGGACCAATTATCTATTATCAAAAGGGACCATTAAGTGAATCCCAAATGATGCATGGACGTGTTTGCTCTAGACATTTCAAAACTGGTAATAAAATATAAAGATGACATCAGGGAATGAAATTCTAAAAAACTCCTTTTTTAGGTGCGCCTGCTGCATTACTTCAGAAGGGCCATCCTGATTGGATTCCAAATCAAAATATGGGATATATTAGTTCTCATTCTGTGGGTGATACACAGATTGATAGGTTTTAACGAGCCACAAAAAGGAAAAAGCGATTGGATGAGGTAGAGGACAAGTAGATACGGATGAAAACTATACCTACATTATGTTTACTCGCTTTACTGATTAATATAATTATTTTAGATGAACAGACATGCGTGAAAGAGATTGGGAAAGAAGATTTGAATTTTGACGAAGAGGTCTTGAGGTATGGACAACGTATTTATGTTTATTTTTAAAAAATATCACTGTTCTAGGTGGAATACCTTGTATGTGCTCTGAATAACACTTGTGGCTGTATAACGAAAAAAACTTTTCAGTATATATTGCACGCGAAATGTGCGTCTGAGGTATTGCAAAGCATCTCTTTTGGCGGTTGATGTACTTACGAGGTATTATATAGGCCAGTGATATTAAAAACATCTAATTTTACCAGTATGTTAACCTTAAATGCAAATATTACATTTTTGCAAGTTTTAATTTAAGCATTTAATTAATATTTGATGAATTAATTAATTATTTTCAAAATATTTATTGATTTATTTTTCTTTCTTTTTAGAATGGAAGATGGCACATGAAATATATTTTATTGATATGATGATTTTTGATTTTTATTAAATAAATTTGTTATGGAAAAGTTAACCAGTGCTTACTAATTTACACCACAGTTCCTCTTCCGTTTTTTAAAACTATTTAGCAATATCAAAAAAATCAGTAAAGGGCAAATCTACCAAAAATATACATTTAAGGGTAAGTATTATTCTAATTATCATTGTGTTTAATACTATTAAGACCTATACCAACTATACAGACCTATAAAATACCATACTACAATATATGTATTTTATACTATTAAGATGTGTACTGACTGTCGAGAACCAAGTACGAACCTATAAAATGTCATAATATGATACTTTATTATGTGTTTTATACTATTAAGACGTGTACAGACTGTAGAGAACCACGTACAAACCTATAAAATGCCATACTACAATATATGTGTTTTATACTATTAAGACAGATAAAGACTTTTTAAGACCATGTATAAACCTATAAATGCCATAATATAATATATGTGTTTTATACTGTTAAGACATGTAAAGACTCTTAAGACCATGTACAATCCTATGAGGTGGTATATTACTGCTTATAAGTTTTATACTATCAAGACTGGTAAGGACTCATTAAAACTGATTGAATCCTATTAAACTACTTGAAATATTACATATTCAAAACTATTCAAGCTTGTAGGCGACGTTTTTGAAGAGTCATATACAGTCTTATATACCTATAAGAAATTGCTGTTTCACTATCCGAATAGAATCCTATAGATTTATAGGATTTTACTTGTATTATACATATTCAATCTTATAGATCTATAAGTTTTTTTTTATAAGTTTCTATATGGCATTTTTGGCAGGGTTTAGATCTTTTGTTGACGTCAAACCCAGATCTCTATACAGCTTCATCCGATCACCAACTCATTTCAACTCTAAGCGAACTACCAATTAATTCTGAACAACCTCCTAAACCTCGCAAGATATGGTATTACACATCGGCCAAGTGGGAAGACCTGGAAGACCATTTTCGCATTTTTCCTCAGATGAGCGTATTCTTCTCTTTTGATGATCCATCCGTCTGTGCTGGGGAGGTCTCCGACGTCATTATAGCATGCAAGCATTTATTCCCTCCTATAAAAACGCCCTTCCAACGGCAAGCCCTGGTTTAGAAAGGATTGTGAGCGTGCTGTCCTATCAAAAAATCAGGCTTACCGACAGTGGCGTAAAAACCCTACCGCTGAGAATCGTACCATGTTTGTTAGAGCTCGAAACCAGTGTAAGCTAACAAGCAAAGAAGCTCAGAACTTCTTGACAGTTTAAACTGATCAAGGTCGAACAAACTTCTTGATAGTTCAAACTGATCAAGGTCCTTTTGGTCAGTCGTTAAGGCCATCAGCCCCACTGCCGGAGAAAAAGCAAACTTACTTGCTGAACTAAATTCTTTGCAATCCACTGTAGATTTCCAGCGAAGAACACCACCTGCAGTTCAATCGGAAATAATCGAAATAGTGTTCTATCAGCGAACAAACCCGAACAAACGAATCCTCAAAGGGCTCGACGTCAAAAAAGCTTCTGGTTCAGATGAAATTCCTGTTATAGTTACCAAGAGATGAGTCGATGAACTAACACTAGTATTTTGTAGAATATTCAACTTATCCTACAAAAAAGGAATATTTCCAGCGTGCTGGAAGACTGCGTGAGTCCAGCCTAGCCATTGCTTTCAGATATCAAAAGTAATGGAGAAGGCTATTAACCAACAGCTTCTAAAATACCTGTAAAGCTTCCACATTATCAGCGATCATCAATACCCTGCCAAAAATGCCATATAGAAACTTATAAAAAAAAACTTATAGATCTATAAGATTGAATATGTATAATACAAGTAAAATCCTATAAATCTATAGGATTCTATTCGGATAGTGAAACAGCAATTTCTTATAGGTATATAAGACTGTATATGACTCTTCAAAAACGTCGCCTACAAGCTTGAATAGTTTTGAATATGTAATATTTCAAGTAGTTTAATAGGATTCAATCAGTTTTAATGAGTCCTTACCAGTCTTGATAGTATAAAACTTATAAGCAGTAATATACCACCTCATAGGATTGTACATGGTCTTAAGAGTCTTTACATGTCTTAACAGTATAAAACACATATATTATATTATGGCATTTATAGGTTTATACATGGTCTTAAAAAGTCTTTATCTGTCTTAATAGTATAAAACACATATATTGTAGTATGGCATTTTATAGGTTTGTACGTGGTTCTCTACAGTCTGTACACGTCTTAATAGTATAAAACACATAATAATATAGTATCATATTATGGCATTTTATAGGTTCGTACTTGGTTCTCGACAGTCAGTACACATCTTAATAGTATAAAATACATATATTGTAGTATGGTATTTTATAGGTCTGTACAGTTGGTATAGGTCTTAATAGTATTAAACACAATGATAATTAGAATAATACTTACCCTTAAATGTATATTTTTGGTAGATTTGCCCTTTACTGATTTTTTTGATATTGCTAAATAGTTTTAAAAAACGGAAGAGGAACTGTGGTGTAAATTAGTAAGCACTGGTTAACTTTTCCATAACAAATTTATTTAAAAAAAATCAAAAATCATATCAATAAAATATATTTCATGTGTCATCTTCCATTCTAAAAAGAAAGAAAAATAAATCAATAAATATTTTGAAAATAATTAATTAATTCATCAAATATTAATTAAATGCTTAAATTAAAACTTGCAAAAATGTAATATTTGCATTTAAGGTTAACATACTGGTAAAATTAGATGTTTTTAATATCACTGGCCTATATAATACCTCGTAAGTACATCAACCGCCAAAAGAGATGCTTTGCAATACCTCAGACGCACATTTCGCGTGCAATATATACTGAAAAGTTTTTTTCGTTATACAGCTACAAGTGTTATTCAGAGCACATACAAGGTATTCCACCTAGAACAGTGATATTTTTTAAAAATAAACATAAATAAGTTTTCCATACCTCAAGACCTCTTCGTCAAAATTCAAATCTTCTTTCCCAATCTCTTTCACGCATGTCTGTTCATTTTTCATAATTATATTATTATCAGTAAAGCGAGTAAACATAACGTAGGTATAGTTTTCATCCGTATCTACTTGTCCTCTACCTCATATAATCGCTTTTTCCTTTTTGTGGCTCGTTAAAACCTATCAATCTGTGTATCACCCACAGAATGAGAACTAATATATCCCATATTTTGATTTGGAATCCAATCAGGAGTTTTTTAGAATTTCATTCCCTGATGTCATCTTTATATTTTATTACCAGTTTTGAAATGTCTAGAGCAAACACGTCCATGCATCATTTGGGATTCACTTAATGGTCCCCTTTGATAATAGATAATTGGTTCACATCCCTTGCCTGTGTTTAGATAAAGCATTTGGGCGGTTACCAGCATTTTTCATAGCAGCAGGTATATTCTAAAACGCCTTACATTGTCTCTATTTCCTCTTATCCCACACGGCACTACTGCACAAAATGACGGCATTAGCAGTTTATTATCTTATAATAAAGTCACTTAAACGATCTCAAAACTACAGGAAAGAAACACAACACATCACCTAACCTAGTTTGCCGGGTTTGCCCCTCAGGCAAAATGGCTGCCGCGTTGTGACGTCATTCGAAAATTGTCAATTAAATAAATTTCAGTATGTTTTTTCTTGCCATGTTATGAAACTATATGTATGTATATGAGGAAAAACAAACTTATTTAGAATCATAAATCACCTATGAAAAAATATAAGGAGACAAATAAGATGTTGCGTATTCAAACCTACAAAATACATATTAATAGTTTGACATATTTACTCTTATTGAAACATATTAAATGCTCTATGTGTCTTTGCATATAAAAATGTATCAAAGTTATGACTCATTGAAACTTATTAAATATTAAAGTTTTTTGCTTGTTGAGTCGTCTAAAATATATGCCTTATCAAAAACATATTAAATCCCAAAGAAATTTTAATAGATTTATTATTATAAAAATGTATATATGGTTTATTTCTATAAGGATTTATGATACATTTCAGTATGTTTTTTCTTGCTAATATTATGAAACCAATTCAGAACCATAATCACCTATGAGAATATACTCATAGAGATTCCAACCAGGTATTGCGTATACAAACCCCTACAAAATATTTAAATGAAAATACATATTAAAAGTATGACATATTTGCTCTTATTGAGACATATTAAATGCTCTATGTGTTTTTTCATATAAAATAGCTTAAGAAATCTGCCATATCATAACATATTTATACATATTAAACCTATTCATTTTAATCCTTTCAAAATGTGATTTTTGTAACTTTATAAGAAATAACATATATACTTACTTAAATGTCAATAAGGTTTTCCTTATAACCAGCTTTTCTTATAGAATAATAATAGAATCCTATAAAGGCCAGGCAAGGCTAATTTCGAGACATATAGAAAACCAGCTTGCCTTATTGAATCCTTTTAAAACTTATTAAAGTTCTATATTTTTTTACAAGACTGTATATGGCATTTTTGGCAGGGTATGGTTTTCGTAAGTCCAGATCAACGGGAGACCTTCTAGCCTATGTCATCCATCTTTGGAATAACGCAATCAAACATCATGGAGAGTCTCGGGCTGTTGCACTGGATATATCTAAAGCCTTTGATCGAGTTTGGCATGAGGGGCTTCTAAGCTAACTGCGGTCCGATGGTATGCCCAGTCGATTCTGTGCATGGTTGTCTAACTTTCTCAAGGACCGTTCTCTGCAAGTGGCGATTGACGGATTTCTCTCAGCCACCATCACCATCAATGCCCGTGTTCCTCAAGGGTCCATATTATCTCCCACCCTCTTGTTACTCTACATTAACGACCTTCTAGTGAAAACTGAAAATCTGATATTTTTCCGCCCAGAGCGGCGAATAGCAGAAATACACGACAAACCACTGCCATCGATCCATATGTAGTCCACCTTAGTACTCCTCGAACTTCATTATTTAATAATTAGTTCATCTTTCATCCTTATGGAACGATCTTCCCGAGGTCGTGTTTTCCAATGAATATAACCTCAACGATTCAAAACCAACGTGAATCGCTTTATTCGCACACGCACCACTCCCAGAGTGCCTTAAAGGATTTTGTCTATGTGCTTATGATTGATCATAAAAAATTGATGATATTAAAAGTTGGAGTTCGCAGGGACGTAACAATGATCCTAAATTGTTCATTATATACAGGGTGTCCGGGAACATGTGGGAAATCTCCCGGATATGCAGAAAACACGTGAAGAGAATACTATAGGTTCATATTAACTTCTTTCGTATCGGCCTCCTCTTCGGAGATATGGGCTCCCAAAGAGCACCAATGGAATCAAGTTTTTTACACATAATTATTGAACCACCTGGTATATTTCAATTATTTTTTAATATGATGTATACCAGGTAAGACCCGTCAAATTACTACCCAAGAAACTGTTGTGAATTACTCACAGCTGCAGGGACGGACTAGCTGTAACACTCACGGGCCCATTTTTTTACGCCCTGTATGATGAGAACTTTGGACAATGTTTTTTACATACCTTTAACTATTACATTTAACTATGGCTAAAAATTAAGTACTCTTCATTCATGTCGCTAATCCTAACCGTTTTCGAAAAAAGGGCATTTCATATACATCATGTGCTTCGGGTATTTCAATAAAAGATACATCTTTGTTCCGATCCAATGTTCAACCTTCAAGATTCCGCTTTTTCATATTTAGCCCATGAGCAGTTAGGGGGCTCAGTGTAAATAAAATAACGTTTTCTCGAAAACGGTTAGGATTAGCGACATGAATGAAGAGTACTTAATTTTTAGCCAATAGTTAAAGGTATGTAAAAAACATTGTCCAAAATTCTCATCATACAGGGCGTAAAAAAAATGGGCCCATGAGTATTACAGCTAGTCCGTCCCTGCAGCTGTGAGTAATTCACAACAGTTTCTTGGGTAGTAATTTGACGGGTCTTACCTGGTATACGTCATATTAAAAAATAATTGAAATATACCAGGTGGTTCAATAATTATGTGTAAAAAACTTGATTCCATTAGTGCTCTTTGGGAGCCCATATCTCCGAAGAGGAGGCCCATACGAAAGAAGTTTATATGAACCTATAGTATTCTTTTCAAGTGTTTTCTTCATATCCGGGAGAATTCCCACATGTTCCCGGACACCCTGTATACTGCAAACCTTTCTGATGAGTTGCGGTTTTGCTCAGCAAGTGATGATTTTCTGCTTCTGGTTGACATCGCCCCGGAGAGCGGCAGCTGGGTGTTGCAGGAGTTTAACGGAGACTGAGAGTGTTTTTATGTCTTGTAAACTATTTAAATTACAATAAATACTAATGTGGTTAGAAATAGGTTTGAAACGTATAATTTTACTACTATTCATAACAATGGACCTGTAGTGCCATTTGTCGAGCAACAACTACCTTGGTATGAGATTTGATAGGTATCTTAATTTTGAACTTCATGTAAAAGAAAAATTATCTCACGTATATTTTAAACTAAAAAAAACTTGTATTCATTTAAATACACTATGTCTGAGCGGCTGAAACTTATTCTTGTCGAATCACTTATTCTCCCCTATTTAGTATATTAACTCTTGAGTTTTAGAATAAAATTCAGTTAGTTCAGATGCATGTATTCGTTTTATATATTGTATTAATAAATGTTATAACCATGTAATCATTGTATATACCTTTAATAATTAGTAATTGTCAATATCATCAATCGGCAAGTGATAGAATAAAAGGTCATAAAATCATTGAAAACGTGGATTTAATTAGGAATAAAACAATTCCAAACTCAAGAGAGTTGCTGTGGATCCGAAGCCCAAGGTGGAATACATAGGCCTCGACAATGGTCCTTTTAGGTGATTCGAAAAAACGAGCACTAAACCGTTTATACTCGATGGAACAAAAACTTTCTAAAAATATAGAATTAAAAGAAAAATACACAGCTTTTTCATTAAATATAGGAATCTTAAATACATGACAGAAGTTAATCGCGACGTTAAAGATTCAAATACCCCGGTTTATTACTTACCACACCATAGCGTAGTAAAGCCAGACAGCTTCACGACGAAACTTAGAGTAGTTTTCGACGCGTCAGCCAAATCTTCAACAAATACATCTCTTAATGACGTATTAATTGATGGTCCAGTTATTCAAAAGGATTTATTTTCTACTTTAGTACGTTTTAGGCAACACAGGGTGGCACTTATCGGTGATTTAACAAAAATGTACCGTCAGATCTTAGCACATCCGGAACATCAAAACCTTCAAAGAATAGTTTGTCGAGAAAACCCTAATGATGAAGTTAAATATTTCGCTTTGCAAACTTTGACGTACGGCACAAAACCCGCATCATTCTTGGCAACACGTTGCCTTCAACAAATTGCGATTGAAAATAAGGAGAGTTACCCTATTGAATGTGATGTAATAAACAAGAATACAGTACGGATTTGAAATAAGAAAATTCCAATCCAACGATAGGAATTTATTAGAAAATATTATTAAATCAACCGATTCTAAATGATTCCTCCAAGAAACCCTTAGGCGTATCTTGGATACCTTCTTTAGATGTTCCGATAGAGATTTATAATCAGTTTATAGATAAACAAGGTCTACTTCGTGTAGGCGGTCGACTCGAAAATTCTAATATGTCCTATAACCAAAAGCATCCAATCATTTTACCTGGTAAGCATCATATTACGCGATTAATAATTACACACGAGCAAGATCGTTGTTACATGTTAGACAAAAATTTTGGACAATAAGTGGTAAAAACTCGATAAAGACTTGTATACGTAAGTGTATAAAATGTTTCAGGTCTAAACCTACCGATTTGATTGTCAAAATGGGACAACTCCCTAGCGCTAGAATCACGCCTGCCAGCCCATTTATATCATCGGCTGTTGATTTTGCTGGCCCGTTCGAATTAAAGGATGGTAAAACGAAAAATAGGAAAATCATTAAGGCTTATATTAGCGTTTGTATATGCTTAACGACGAAAACGGTTCATCTAGAGCTCGTATCAGATTTGACGAGCGAAGGATTCTTGAACATATTAAAACGATTTGTTTCAAGACGTGGTCTCTGTACTGATTTATGGCTCGACAATGCAACAAATTTTACTGGAGCGTGTAGCGGGCTTAAGGCTATTGAACAATTTGTAAATGATGAATTTTTTCAAAATTATTTAAATCAATCTAAAATTAACTGGCATTTTATTCCAGCTCATTCTCCTCACTTCGGTGGATTGTGGGAAGCCGCGGTAAAATCGTGTAAACATCATTTGAAACGCGTATTAAATCAAACGCCATTAACTTATGACGAATTTTATTCGATTTTGACTCAAGTGGAGGCAGTCCTTAATTCACAACCCATTATCCCTATGGCTTCTGACCCTAATGATCTTGACGCTTTGACCCCTGGTCATTTTCTAATTGGTCGTCCTCTCACGGCTGTACCACAACGAGACCTTACCACTTCCAAGATCAACCATGTCAAACGTTATCAACATATGCAGTAAATATTTCAACACTTTTGGGCCCGCTGGGTAAAAGAATACTTGCACCTGCTACAACAATGCACCAAATGGCAGTTCGATAAGAATCCTCAACTTCAGTTAGGTTCTATGGTTTTGCTGAAAGAAGACAACGTACCACCCCTACGTTGGCCTCTTGGACGAATCGTGAAACTTCATCCGGGTGCTGATAATATTGTGCGCGTTGCTAGCGTACAGACTAAAAATGGTGTACTTAAACGTGCCTTGACGAAATTGAGTTTATTACCTATCGAGGATTGAATTCATAGTAGTCAAAGACTTTAGTATTTTAACTGATTATTGTTTATTATTAATCGTTTCTCAGTTCTATTAATGTTACTGATATTAGAAGTTGTTTTTGAAAGCCTAACCTTTCAAGGTGGGCGGAATGTTATAACTATGGTAATCATTGTATATACCTTTAATAATTAGTAATTGTCAATGTCATCAATCGGCAAATGATAGAATAAAAGGTCATAAAATCATTGAAAACGTGGATTTAATTAGGAATAAAACAATTCCAAGAGTGTTCCTGTGAATCCGAAGCCGAAGATTCTGATCAAGTTAGTACTGTTTACATTCAAAACAGTCAAAACAATATAAATTTCGCGTTGCGTTATGCTCTATTTTGGTGTGTTTATTTACAGAATTTATAAATCTAGATTTCCGGGTTATCTTTGGGAGTATATGGTGGCTAGACAGAATCTGCACAATCTGAATCTAAGAAATGTTGTTAGATTTAATGTCCTACAGTACAGAACATTCTATTTTAGAGATTCGTTCCCCTTCTTGGCCATTGAATTGCTCAACTCTGATGTTTTCAATCTTATATAATAAATAATTCACTTATGACTTTTAAACATAAATATCTCCTCTGCTCGGGAATATACTTTAGTGCGCATTGCTAATGAATGCTGTATTTTTGTTTTAATTAAATAATGTAATTTATTGCTGTTTAAATTTTGTGTGGTGGTAGCAAGGAAGAAGGGACTAACCCTTTTATGTACTTGTAAATTTGTATTATTACATAATACATATTTTTCTATTTTGCTTCGCATTAGTGCGAGGAAGTCAAATATCTTAGTTGTCAACAGAAATACAAATAACTATTACATATAGAAGTTTTAAGATCCGTAGAGATGCATATTTTAAAAATATTCTCAAGTATACGAAAAAAAAACTTCTTGACAGTCCAAACGGATCAAGGTCCTTTTGGTCAGTCGTTAAGGCCGTCAGACAAAATTTTACGAAATCAACTATTCCACCTCGAACACGTTCCGATGGAACAATAGCATCCACAGCCGGAGACAAATCAAACTTACTTGCTGAACTATTTTCATCGCATTCCACTGTAGATTTCCAGGAAAGAACACCACCCAACAATCCTGCAGTTCAATCCGAAATGACCGAAATCGGGTTCCGTCAGCGTCTCGTCAAACGAATCCTGAAAGGGCTCGACTTCAAGAAAGCTTCTGGTCCAGACGAAGTTCCTGTTATGGTTCTCAAAAGATCTCATCTCATCTCGCCGATGAACTAACACCAGTATTTTGTAGACATTTTAACTTATCCTACAAACCAGGAATATTTCTATCGTGCTGGAAGACGGCGCGAATCCAGCCTATACCAAAGAAAGGTAAGATAACCTTGCCTAACAACTATCGACCAGTCACATTGCTTTCAGTTATATCAAAAGTAATGAAGAAAGCTATTAACCAACATCTTCTAAAGTACCTGGAAGGCTTCAACAGTATCAGCAATCATCAATTTGATTTTCGGAAGTCGTGATCAACTAGAGATCTTCTAGCCTATGTCACCCATCTTTGGAATAACGCAATCGAACATCATGGGGAGTCTCGGACTGTTGCACTGGATATTTCTAAAGCCTTTGATCGTGTTTGGCATGAGGGACTTCTAAGTAAACTGCGATCCTATGGTATGCCGAGTCGATTCTGTACATGGTTGTCTAGCTTTCTTAAGGACCGCTCTCTGCAAGTGGCGATTGACGGATTTCTCTCACACACCTTCACCATCAATGCCGGTGTTCCTCAAGGGTCCATATTGTCTCCCACTCTCTTCTTACTCTACATTAACGACCTTCTAGTAGAAAAGAAAAATCCGATATTTAGTTTTGCTGACGTTAGCACACTTATCTCATCTTTCTCTTTGAATGCACAAATATCGGCTGCCGACGCACATCTTTGCAGCCTGAAGTAACACGCATCAACAAAGACCTGGAAGAAATTTTGGCTTGGGGTGACAGTAACTAAGTCGAATTTAACGTTAAAAAACCCAGGCAGCAGTTTTCTCTTAAAACTTTAACATTACAGAACCGGATATAGTCATGGAAAGTGCTCGGCTGACCTTGCCCTCTTAATCCCGCCCAGAGCGTCGAATATCAGAAATACACGATGAACCACTGCCGCCCATCCATATGTGGTTAAGCTTAGTACTCCTCGAACTTCACTATTTAAGAATACTTTCATCTGGAGGACTACATCCTTATGGAACGACCTTCCTGAGGTCGTTTTTCCCAACGAATATAACCTCCAATGATTCAAAACTAACGTGAATCGGTTTTTGCGCACACGCACCACTCCCACAGTGCCCTAAAGGATTTTTCCTATAGTGCTTGTGTTTGATCATAAAAAATAAAAAAATAAAAAAACATTTTTTAGAAATTTTTGACTGCGGCTCTATTTTTCAGTTGTCACGACATAATTCGCTCATAAAAATAAACCACTTGACTTAATTCCTTAAGATTATGCCCTTCTGTGATCCGTGATCTCTGTCTTTCTTTTATTCTTCAACGTAGAGCAAAACTGCGTACACATCTACACATATCTTAGTTTTTTGTTCTCCACTTTAAAATCCCAATTGGTGCTTCAACTATAACAAACTGGTGTAAATTAAACCGACTGTAACTTACGAATTTGATTCAAATTAAATTTAATTAGACTATTTAAATGTTTAATAAATTGTTTATAAAATGTTTAGTTTCTAAAATCTGCAAGGTTAATTAAGATTTCATTAAGAAGGTTGATTCATCATGGTGACAACTGAAATTTGTTGTGATACAAACATGATGATGAAAGAAGATCCTTATTCAAAACTATTTTATTTACAACTAAAAATAAAGCCCCCATAAAGATTTTCCCAGGAACAAAAATTTTAAATGGAATCTTTAAAAGTTTGGTTCCTAATTATTTTTCAGACTATATTTTCATATTTTATGTCTATTTTTTTCTAGCTGAAACCATCGGTAGCCATTTTATCCTGCACGCTTCGATTTTAAAATAAGCGAATTTAGTTTATATAGATACAGTTTGCGTATGCTGACTATACAAATACCCATAGACTAGAAACAACATTTATAAATTGCGAACTTGTTAGAAACAAAACCAAAAGTAGCTTAAATATTGGAAAAAATTGTGTTTGCCGGTGACATGGCTTGGCAAGCTTACTAAAAACTGTGTTTTCTTGCATCTAAGAGTTATAACCAAGTTAAGACTAAAATCAAACAAACCGACAACACTCATATTTTAGGATTAGAATGAATAACTGTACAAAATACGACATCTATTTTTCACAGCTTTGCTTTTTTATATTTGTAAGTAGGTAGACTTGCAATGCAACTTAAGCAAGTTCTTGATTGTTGCAAACTGTTAATAAATAAGGCATAAACCACATTATATACAGGATTCGGCGAAATAATGCATGACATACGGAAAAAATGTGGTTAACGTTATCACATGATTTGCTCAACTATTTTTTTAAAATTTAAATGTTTATAACCAAAGTCTTATGCCATGTGTTGAATTTTATTATTTGTATTTTATGACTCTTGAAATATTAGCAGTATATCAATAAACTTTAAACCTTTATTTTACTTAAGGAAAGAAAATTTAATCTATTATGCTAATAGAAACATGACCAAAATTCAATAATTACTGTAATATGTATTTAAAACATAAATAGAAATGATGAAATTCAAGTTTACGATGATTTAAGACAAAATTTTAACATGATCTAAGCTATTCTGAAATACCCCATATCAAGAACAAGAGAAATTTCTTAGGTCTTCTTGGGTATTATAGAAAATTCATATGAGAATTTGTAAAAATTACGAAAGAGTTTCCTTTTTGCCTCAAGAAAGACTCAAAATTAAGTAAGTACACCGCAGAATTTCTGAATTGAAACCTATAAAATTCTCTTAAAAACCTCACATTTTCTGCAATATCTAAATTATTAACTTCACGATGAATGCCAGCTATTGGAGCTGTACTCTTACAAGGCCCCGTTGGCAACGACAAATCTATACATCCAGTTCACTGATAAGAAACTCAAATATTCCACAATTGAGAAGGAAATATTAGCCTTAGTCGGTTACAAAATACTTCACACCTTATATATTTGGTTGAAAGTTCCAAAACCTTTAGGATTATCTTCTACTTCAGTAATCCTTTTCCCTTAAGAGCGAGAACTCAAAATTAGTCCGATAGCGTTTGAAATAAGAAAAATTTTAATACGAAATTGTGTACAGCAAATAGGAACCTAAATACATTTTCCAGGATAAAAATCTCTGCAAAAGAATATTCGACCAAACCGACAATGAAGAAGGCGACATATACAACACTCACCATCAATATATTATGCATCAGAAGCCGACGTAATATGTGAAAATGACTATAAGGCGAGAAGGCCTTGGAATGAAAGGAATGGGATAAAAGCTGTACCTAATGTCGAAGACATGGACACAGAAATTATCCAACCCACCAGGTCAAATAAACATGATTAACGAAGTCCTAAAATCAATGACACCAGATTACACAACCCAATATATTCTATTCTATACTATAGAAATTTTTATCAGCGAGAAACTATTTTAGTAACCAAATCATATTTAAGACAGTCAACCAAAACACAGCAAAAACAGTAAGACCAGAAGCTTTTGTTAATAAAAGAGGTTATATTTCCAATTAGAATTAAATCAACAAATACGATGTACCGTATTATTTCCTGTATAATACAATTAAAAAATTTTCAAGCTTGGCATTTGACCTCGTAAAATACAATAATTGATTAGAATATATTATATGGGAAGGAAGATAAAATCAGGTCAAAACCTAAAAATATATTGAATATGAATTAATACATGATGATATTTGCCAAACCAATATAAATACGATAGAAATTCAACAACTCCCAAATTCATGCTAACGCCAGCACCAACTATATACCTACTATATATACGAGAAGTACATAATTATAGAATTCTCAATTATTTTGCAACAACATTCCGGTAATGGCAAAATATTTATTGAGAAAAAAAAATACTGCAAAAATGAATAATTATAAAGACCTTCGGTCCATAGGTATAGGGGGAATTATTAACCTTACAGTATAAAATCATTAAATTCTCCATAACAAGTAAGGAACTAGATTTAAATACAATCGTACCTGGGTTTCAGTTAACATTAGGTTAGTAGCTACCTCAAATCTCTTCGGCCTAGAAAGATATTTATTTTGCCTAAATTGTTTTTCTAATTCTAGAAGTTGCTGCGATGTAAATGCAGTTCTAGGCCTCCTAGTTTTACCCAACAGAGCATGTCCGCCTGGACCACAACCTAAAACAATAAAACCAAAACATATTAGGAGGGAAGAACAAAAATAATTAAAGAAAAATTCATATGGTGTTTCAAGAAAATAGATTACGATGGTATTCTCACAGTTTGCCCACATTTTCTGAAACACACTGTATAATCTAGACATACAGGGTTAGACCAAAACGTGATTGGACAGAACATCTAAAGATTTTTAAAATTTCCTGATTGATTGTTTACTTCTATTAAATAAATAAAATTGATATTTATTTTGAACAATTCAAAAAATTTTACAGAATATATTTAAAACGAATTAGTCAGAATTTATAAAAACACTCCCATATGTATTTCTTTTACTGATTAACAATATTCTTCCTTGAGGGATAATAGTAGATTACAAATACTTCAAAAGAAAGCGATGAGAGTTACTTTGAAATAAGAATAAATATACAAAAACAAACACAAACTTAACAAATCACTTTTTATAAAGGTTTAATATAGAATTTATAACAAATTCCCCCACTCAAAACTTAAGGAAGAAGTACCGAAATATAAAAATAGTTTAAAGGTTTAAAACTTTTTCTAAATGTATTTTAAAGTAGCTTTGTAGCGATTGCTAAATACATAATTTTATCACTACTACATGTCGAATCAAGGGCGACGCATTTTTTTAAAAATATTTTATATTATTCAGTATAGTCACCATAGTATGGCGAATCTAGTTCTTCTTACAAACTTATCTAAAAATGTTTGTAACTGTACTATGGGGAAACGCCTTGGTGGAAATTAGGGAAAATAAAAAAACAATAAAAAAACACGAACAAATGTCATATCAATGAACATTTTTCGTTTATATAATATTTGCAAAATTTTGACCTTAGGCACTATATACAATTTTTAAAAAGCCACCCCACAGAAGCTTTGTTAAGTGTAAAAGTTCTCAAAAGAAAAAAATATGTTTTAGGCAAAAGTAGATAATTATACATCTCCTCTTAAAATTAGTGTTCTTCAGGTACATGTGTCACTACGTGCGCTCCTATATCTATAACAAGTTTCACAAGAATTATTACTATTAAAACTACTCTGTTATTAAAACTCAACGTCTTGTTTAGTGGAAACTAGCATTTTTATTTCCAGTTAATTCGACAGTCCCACTGATATCACAATAAAGATAACTCATAATAGGTTTGACTGATCAACCTTTCTTAGGCTACAGAGGTACGTCAGAAATAATCAACACATTAACCATAAACACTGTCTAGAAACAAGTACCTAGTGGGAAAAGTTGGTTGTAAAGTATTCTTCATCGTCAATATTGGCTAATAGTCAAAAGACCTTATCTAAATAATAGTTGGGTTTCGGTTGGAGGGGCTACTGCTTTCTAAGTATGATCTTTAAACAGTTGCTATTGATAAAATTAGTTCTTAATTACCCACTGAAAGATTTAGCAAGTAATTTCCAATTGTCTAAAATATTGCCACTAAAATATTGTTTTAAAGGAAACATGAGTGGGGTAGGGAGAACATATAAAAAATATGATGGAGATGAAAATAAGTTGTAAGTAATATTATTTTTTTGAAAGATAAAATATAACCCTAAAAGCAATACAATAATTTCAAAAGCTTATATCGTAAAATCGCAATCAATTAGCAAATAACTTTACGGACAATTGGTATTAGGATATCTGGGGGTCCTAAAGGCAATTATAGAAATGAACTTAATGTCATTTATGGACTCCTATATCGTGATGAAACATCGAATACATGGATTAGTTTTCGGTTACTTGAAGAAACTATTCCACATGAACTTTAATAAATTATTAATTCCCAATATATTACTATTTATTATCTTAAAAGTTTTATACGTAGACTCCCCGACAAAAAACACCAAAATAAAATTTGGACTTAATTTAATAGTCTATATTTTTTTAATTCCCATCCTATTTTTATTATTTTTTTAACGACGTATATAATTTTATTTAGAGAATACGATATTTTTTAAATCTTAAATGAATTTGTTTAGTTGGTATTATACAATTTGTTTTTTACTTTAAAAACCTATTCTATAAGAATAGGAAGATTTATATTAATTTGTGGTAAAAGTGGATTCCGGAGTACTGCTTAACGAGTTTTTTCCTCAAGCGTTTATCTCTGTTTTAGGAAAAAAATGTCAAAAAAAACAAACTTTGTAATGTAATTAAAATGGGAGGAAAGTATCTATTTTTTTGTTTCAGACTATTCCATGTAGAAAGAAATTATGGACGATGGTTCGACATTTAAAAAAATGCAGCGTTTTCATAAAAAGAGAAAACTTTGTTTTTCAGTGCTAAAAATTGAAGTCTAGACCGGTCTCTTTCTTCCGATTATGGCTGTTTCTGTCGGCCGACCGATTACGGGCGGACGCTCGACATATTATAAGGGCAAGGGAAGATTCAATTCGCATCGTGCAGCGCAAAATCAACAGGGGTCAAATCAGAGATTTCGACGGACTCCGGCATCTGCTTAATGATTAAATCTTCGTGATAAAGTTCAACGTAGTACATTTTTTGGTTGAATCAAAATCAAAAAATCGAATCAAAGTCAATAAATGCTTTATCGTAAGAAGAATATAAATTTTTATCTACAAAGCTCCTAAATTAGATATAATATAATAAATTAAATACAAATATAGATACTCCTACATCTTAATGACAAAGAATAATTAAATTAATAAAAAATAAAATATCACTTAATAAAGACCTTAAAATATTATTTAAATAATTAATTATACAGCCTTTCGTATACCTATAATAGAGTTTTTTTGCAAATGTACTCCTTGAAATTGGAAGTGGCAAATTATTCCCATGACGTGTATGTACGTTGGCACAAGGTATAACAATATTTTTTGTGGACAAAATACCCGTCTATAAAAACAATGGCTCACAATGATCCCTAGTTCCAGCCCGAGACAAGTACGTTATTGCTCTTTTGTACCGCAAACAATATTTCAGAATTAAAAAATAAACAAAAAATTAAGAAACACCTTAAAACCTAAAGAGCGTCAGCGTCAAGTATCTATTCTGTAACTATTTTAATTTGAATTTGGACGTGGGTGGTGTGGTGAGGGTTTGCTCCAAGTCCTATTTTCTTAAAGGGTCAAATACTATTTTCAGAAAGAAGAAATTATCTTATCTGATCTAAATAATCAGAATGGCCGTGTCTATATAAACAAATCGAATCAGATTTAGGGATGTACAATGCCAAATATTAACAGCACCATTTATGGTTATTTTTCTTCAATTTGTTTTTATCCCATGAATTGCCGGTTTAAATATTCATCAAATACGTTATTTCCATAACAACCTGTATATCAGACGTGGAGAACAGAACTTGGAGGAAGGATATTAACATGGTTACGCAATCATTTTTTACGCTAAAGATTCATAAGTTAATAATACTCTTGATGACGATGATAACTTAATTACAATTATTAATATTGTCTTTATGAGGAAAAATATATCTTATTTTACAATATACTCCAAAAGGATCCAACAATTTGTTGGGGCACAATATTCTGTGTGTTTGTCTTTAATTCTCGAAGTTTAATTCATAACTATATCTTTAGATATATCTTAGACTTTGTGGTTTTGAAGTTTTATAGTTCTGTAATGGGATAAAATGGAAAAAAAAATCCCTTTAAAGTGAGGCTATATCCATAATCTCGACAGTAGAAACAGATAATATTGAAAAATATACACTGAGAGAAGATCTTTATTACCGTTATAAGAATTTTAACTACGATAACAAAAAAAAACTACATATTGGGCAATAAATAAAATATCTGCGACACCAAAAAAGTTTTGGCTCAATATATCATTGCTGTAGTAGTAAAGTCGTTTTATAAATATTATCCCGCAGTTACAACAAAGGAAGGTTCTTATGCTTACAAAGCCACTTACCACCTATTGAAAAGATTCATTGCAGGGACAGTAAAGATATTTTATTACGCCCCTCTCAGAAAAAAGCCAGGTTATGTTTGGTAATTTTAAAATGTTTTATTCAAAATGTGTTCTACAATATACATTTACAAAAAATTCAGCACCATATAGCCTGTTTAGGGTTCTTTATATCTTTACATTTAAAACTTTAAAAACAAATTAATTACAAATTAAGCACTAAAAATGGAAATAATATGAACGAAGCTTAAATTAATTGGTAATACAACCAATATAAATCATAGGTTGGTTATAGTTCTAATAGTTCATATACCACATATCAAATCGAGCTCAAACGTAAGTTATTATAATATAAAATTCATGTAAGTAGTGTAAGGGGCTGATTTAAAAGAGTGGGTGTGACGGAGATCTAGAGTGTTGGGATTTGTTCTGTTAATCTAGGGCCAACTCCGGGCAATAAACGGATCCATGAGAAGAAAAAACCATTCTTTAACCATTTTCTTATAAACTCCTGGACAAAATTAACGCAACATCGTAAATTTCCCATATTTTTTATGCTATTTTTTTTGCATTGTAGGTTGGTTCCTTGACAATGTCATAGTTTCTCTGTTTATGATAAAAATTTAATTTTCGATTTATACTGGGTGTACTAAAAATGCTATATTTTTTTTCAAAAATTCGTATCACCCTGTGGAGTATATTAGCAACCGAAGCATTATCAGTATGGCGAATTTTATTTGACCTCTGTAACTTTAAAACATAACATCTGCTGACACTTCGTTTGCAATGTCAGAAAAAGTCCATAGTCTACTTGAAAACATTTAACAATGAATGTGTTGAATATTAAAGTCTATAAAAACATATTACTCTATAAAACGGTGTATCTCCTTTAATAACAGAAATAATGAAGTAAACCAAAAAAGAAAATGTTGGGGAAAGATGGACCTACCGTTTAATGTCCACTGCAATATGTTTCGGTTGCTAATATACTCAACAGGGTGATGCGAATTTTCGGAAAAAAAAATAGCATTTTTAGTACACCCAGTATAAATCGGAAATTAAGTTTTTAACATAAACAGCGAAAACTGTGACATTGTCAAGGAACCAACCTGCAAAAAAAATCATTCAAATCGGATCATAAATTCAGAAAAAAAATAGCATCAAAAATATGGCAAATTTATGATGTTGAGTTAATTTTGTCCAGGAGTTTATTTTGGTATGGTTACTAAAAGAAGCGTTTGTTTTCTGCCAAAAAATCCTTGAAACTAAAAACAATTCTAATGTTAATGATTAAGAGAAAACAGATTATTTAATATAAATTATATAAATATAAAATATGTATGTACAATTGAACAAGGTAAGACAATGAATTGTATAGCGTGTTTATACAATTATTCATAGTCATCGCCTTTTCTAATTTGTCAGCATATTGCGCGTATAAAACTTGTGGCCAAAGGGGCCGTATGTTTGCAGTGTATTTATCACCAGGACCCCTGATTGTGCCATTGTCATGATAATTTAATATCGTAATACATTTAACGACACCCTAATTTAACCCTCACAGAAGAACTAACGCGCATAAAGAATGAAATAAGAGGGGTGGTATAAAGAGGATTTTACTCCAGTCGTGAAATGTTTTCGGGACTGGTGTACTTGTTCTAATAATAGATTGCACTTGCAGTTAATCATCTGTTAAATAGGGTCAATTTGGCAATGGTTAAATAGAACAAATTAAAATTATGATACATTATGATGATTGCTTTATTTCTGGGAGTTATAATATTGAGATATTGAGAACAAATCGCCTTTTTTGTTCTTTGATCAACATTTCGTTGCTTTTTAGTTTTATCTGAAAATACCTATAATTTTCTTAACGTTACTGAAACGGGGTTCGATCCACATGCCACTACTGGACAATATAACCCAACTTTACATCCTTCCTTCCTTCTTCTTCATGTCGTGTGGTGGTGTCACGTCAGTTTGTTTAGCCGTCATAAAATTATATTAAGAGCTTTTTATTTAAAAAAACAAGATAAAGAGTAAGGTAAGTACCTATTAAATCAGTATACTAATTTGGAAATCTCGATATTTTGTAAATTTTCATAGGCTCATAGTAATAGATAGATTATTACAGGTCGGTCCGTCGCGGCCATTTTGCATGCAACCATAATATTTTGAGGCCCAGATTACGAATCTTGGGAAAAATATTCCCTTTTTTTATTTAAAATTAAGATTTATTTATAGGTATGGTTAAATTAAATTAACAAAAACCAGTCAAATATGATTGTAATCTTTTAGTGAATATTATTAATAAGTATTTTAAATATTTTAGTACAACAAGTATCTTCAAGTGGCAGGAAAGAATGAGGCCGAGTTTATACGGAGGGGCTTGATTAGCGTATTCGCAAATAAGCAGTCAATTATTCGTGGACAGGCCAGAAACAAAACTGAAAGATTGCAAAATCATCTATCTCTTAAGAGGTTTGTTTTTAAATTAATACCTATACAATCAAATGTAAATGTATTGCGTTTTCTCAAACAGATGCAGCTCAAACGGTGCACAACATTATCAATAAAAGCTGGAGACATGTATAATGGAGTGGTTTAGGAACTCTAATCAGAGGCTTAAACGAAAAGAACTAAATAATTGGTAAGTTATTAAATTAGTTTAAGTTAAAAACTAGCAGGTACCCGCAGCTTTCTCTTGCGCAATCCAATTATTCAATTCGTTATACAAGCAAAGCTGCGGATAACATTCAAATATGTATTTATTTCTACAATATGGCTTATTTTGACAGAAAATTTTTAATCATAGATCAATTGTTAGAAGATGAGTGCTTCCCTTTAAAAAATAATCATCAAGCTACGTTTTGTAGTAGCTCCAAAGTAAGAAGGACAAATATTTTGAAAACAGATAAACTTACACAAAAAACATTTTCGTAATTACTGAATCCAATAACATCTTAATATAATACACAGATATTGCCAATCAACACAAACCTTCCTTTTTTAGTTGGCCCCTCAATTTTCTGGATTCTCCGAAGAATGTTCAAATTTAGAAACACCCTTGAATAGTTTTAAATTTCTTCCAAATAAAAAAATTAAGGCGCAACAAATTAGAGACGAAAACTGAAAATTCCATTTTTAAAATCTCTCGGGTACTTATTCAGAACATTTACAAAAATTCTTTTCACCAAATTAATACGCCCCAAAATATGAAACGTTTCCTCGGTATCGCTTACCTTTTCAAGATAGATACAACAGAGTAGATACCTCAAACCATTTTTTTTTCAGAATATCTACATTTTCAGTAAGCAGCAGCGTTGCTAGATACAATTTTTACAAGTCGCCATCAGAGCTGGCGAAAGTTGCCAAGGTGAAATTAAAGTCGACCAATTTTCTTAAACTTTATTGTTCAGGTTTGTTAGTGGAATAAAAAAATACGTCAAACTGATCGATTTTTATTTTGAAAAAAAAAAGCTTATTCTCAATATAATATTTTTGTTACCCCTTAAATGTCATTTTTTCTTAGTCTAAATTAGTACCAAGATAACAAAAATTATATAGATCAAGGTAGCTCTAAAATGTCAATTTTCATAGTTCCATAGAAATGATGTGATATTCTCAACTTCTTCCTTATTCTTTATAAAAAAGTCATCGTCCAAAACATAAAAAGTAACCATGCAGGTTTGTCAATAAATATGAAAAGTTGTTCGGGATAAAAACTATGTTTTAATATGCAATTACATCCTTCTACAAATTTTTAGAAATAAATTTTCTTTTGAGAGACTTTACAGGCGAAGATTATCATGAGTTTAATATGTAATTGCATATTAGAACTAAGTTTTTTATACTGAACAACTTTTTATAATTACAGTTTTCGATATTGTCACAAATAAGTATCTACTTTATATAGGTATGGGGACCTACTCTTGAGCCAAATTCATATTTTTTTAGAAACCTCGTATACGACTGAAAAAAATTAATGCCTGATGGTTGCATTTTATGTTCTAGATTCTAGACCATGGAGACCTTTTTTTTTTATGAAGAACAACTTTTCTCATAAATGTTCTAGACCATGGAGACCTTTTTTTTTTATGAAGAACAACTTTTCTCATAAAATTAATGATCAAAAAGTTTTCTGGCTCAAAATATTAATTTTCACATTCACATTTCTATGCAAAACTATCAAAACTGACATTTTAAAGCTTGATCCATATTATTTTTGTTCTCTCGGTACTAATTGTTGTGTACCTAATTTAGAATAAGAAAAAATTACATTTAAGTGTTCACAAAAATATTATATTGTCAAAGGATGAATCTAATCTGTCATCAATATAATGAAATTTAGCCTGCATTTATTCCCTTTAAAAACGAAATTGGTTCGTTATAGTTTCGAAACGAGAACGTTTTATGTACAACATAATTATAATGTTTTGACACGTCCTTAAAATAAACATCTTAAGAACGTAACCAGTTCGTTATAGTTTTCGAATCAAACACGTTATTTCATAAATGTAAATGCGATTTTGTTATGTTGGCGGACATTACGACCAGTACGTTACGTAATAGTGCCGTAACAAATCCTTTTTGTACAACGTAACATGTAACCTAAAAACATATATGTGACGAAATTGGGATGTTTTTTTGCTTAGTGGGCTGTTTTAGTGGATCAATTAAATAAATCTTAAAAGTGGACAAAACTTCGTTTATTGCATGGGGGGGGGGGGATATTATATTTACCTCAAGTGGAAAAAATTGGATAAACATTTATTTTGTAAACTCAAACTAGATTGTTTTTTAGCAATTTAAACTTGAATAAACGGTACTATTAAAATTATCATTTCGTTTGTTCTCGTTAAATTTCTAAGCAATCTACTTTCCGTAAAAATTAATAATATATATAATAATAAATAATAATAAATAGATATTCAATATAAAATAAAATTTTTACTCATTTTGCCAGTAACGATATTACTTTTGGAGATAAATTAAATTAATTCTTATTGCCCAGCAAAGATCACAAGGAGCAAAAATTGAAAATTTTGACGTGAACATGTTCTGGTCCTGGTGGGCGTATAATTGTCGCGAAAATTGCGTTTCTTGTCCCCTGCACCTTTTCCAGTCACATCTACTATACAAATGGTAAACATTTTAGAAATCTGTCAAATCGAGCGCAGAAATAAAGTACCTACAAGTTCAGTCAAAACTTTTGAAGGCCCATGTTTTAATCGAGCGTATAATTCGCTAATTGGTCGAAAAAAATGGCTCCTTTCTCCCCTACACCCTTTCCAATCCCATCATATATAAGAATGCTACATATTGTAAAAACCTTTCAAATCGAATATCACAAATAAAATAGAAACTACACACTGCACTGGTAAAAGTTTAACTGTTATAAATAAATCCTATTTTATATTTTTATGTCTCAATTAGTACATGCCATGATACTATATTTACCTCAAGTGGCAAAGAGACACAGCCCGGGTTTTCTAACTAGAAATGTACCGGGCCTATATAACTGAGAATAGCTGCTTGGCGCAGTGTTGCCAACCCGTGGGATATGTCCCATTTCGTGGGATTTTTCGGCCCTCTGTGGGACAAAGGGTTATTTAGGTAAATTCGTAGGACATTTTAAAAGCTTAGAAATACCTTTTTTTAGTTATATGTACCAGGCAGACTACCTTTTCCTATATAAATTTTTGAACTGAATTATATTTTATTTGTAGTATTTTGCCAAAAAATTCAATTTTTATGTATAACAGGCAGACCAGACCGTACCGTGTTTTATGGGACTGTTCTTTAAAAATATGGGACATTTCGTAATCGCACTTGGGATATTATTCATGGAAAAGTTGGCAACACTAGCTTGGCGTAGGTAGCGTGCAATTCTGGTATTGGCGGCATCCCTTTGTATTTTTTTACCATTTAAAGGCTGAGAATTTATATTTAAATAAATTCTATTTGGTATGGATAGAAAAGACTTGCCATCAGAATGATGGAGAACCTTTAAGCAATTTAAACAGTATTAAGTTGAAGGAATTAACCTGGCTAACATTCTATTTCAGTTTTAAATTAGGTTCCTATAGCTAGTTCCTTCGGGGTGTTCGAGCTCGTTGGAGAATTTAGCCAAAATAGTTTGATTCAATATCGTTAGTATTTATATTATTTTTTCTTATTGATTAATCTTTCGTGGAACACTTATTCGTGGAACTGTGAGGATCCGGAAAATACACATTGAGAATCACTAGGATAAAATAAACAAAACAGTATAACTACATTCTGACTTCATTTTCAGGATAAAAGCACAACAGCTGTTTCGATACATAGTACCATGAGTCAGATGATAGTGTACAATACTAATTTACAAAATTACAAAATTTGCTCTTATAGTCCTATCAAAGCTCGAAAGAATGATGACATTCTAAGGAACCTAAAGTCATAAATTTAATAACGGAGAATTATTTAGATCTATTTGGTCCTTTAACAATATATTAGAGTAGATATTTCAGTTTATTGATTTGCAAGGATTCCAAAAAATGTAGCTTAATTCTTTTATTTTGTATATAATATGTAAAATTTTTCATCAAAACTATGATTTTCGTTAATTAAGTATTTAATATAATACTACTGAATTTTTCTTGTTTTTGAGGAACCTTTTTTATGTTCATGATTTCATATCTTAAAAAACCTAAATGTCCCAAAACGACTGTGACAGTTTTATTCCAAAAATTAAGTGATCATCTGAACCATAAGTTCTTTTGTTTATTTTGTTAACATGTATTTTCATCAAGTAAATGCCCCCGTCGATAGAGTAGTTTTTGAAATTACAGCTATTGACTTTTATATCAATTTTCTGACAAATATTTATCTGTTATGTGATAATTTTGGTTCGCAGTTATCGACTCTATATACTAAATATGATCACAGGTCCAGGTATTTAACACTAAGGAATGTTCCGCAGAGAAATATTTTTAAACTTTCTGATAACTTGTTCTTTCGATAACATTTATGGAAATCTTTAAATTTGAAGATTAAAGATTTACTTATTAATTGGGGTAACGAGAGAGCTGCGCGAACATCAGTGATGGTCTACGATGTCGTACTAAAGGATAATATTTAAATATACCATACTTTTAGCAGCGGCACACTTGCTTTATTAGCGTATTCTTCTGAGCACGTTCTATGAAAATGTGGTTATAAAAGGAGGGATGACGAAGGAAAAACTGTCCCTTTCCAGGCTATATCCATATAAGTAAAGTACTGCTCGCGGTGCTACTGGTCATTAATGTACTGGGCGATCTCTAGTAAATACCGATGCTCGATAGCACTCGTTCCTTGGAAATAAAATTCATTTAAATATGCTTTTTCAAATCAATCATACCACCATAATATTTTATATTCAAACATTCCATGGAGCTAAAAATTTTCGGAAAGTAGTCAGTTCTGATCTATTTCCCTAACTATATATACCAGGGCTGTTTTTAGAATTCCGATTAATAGCTTAAATCGTTAAAGCATTAATAAATTTGTATACAAAAATTTTGTTAAGTAGATTTTTAATTTTTAATTTTTCGGTGGTGTTATAGAAAATCATTAATTTGTACAATTTTGAAACGCCATTTGAGGACAGTCAACTACTGGCAATATGCCAAAGAAACATAAAAATTGAATTTAACATTTGCGAGAATAGTTAAACCACCCGAAAGGTTTATGTCACCGAGCTTATATAGCAGCAGCGAAACCATGAACAGATATTTCGTTAGCCTAGACGTGCCGAGAATATTGGTTTTGTATGTGTATTTTATCCCATGCTCCAAGTTCTTGGCATTTTAAAGTCACTTTCACTCTTGTCTCTAAGACTACCAGACTTATACTTGAATCGGTTCACATGCTTGATGATTAGCATTCTCGAGACACTAATTTCGCGCCAAAAATTGAAAAGTTACGATAAGCTAAAATGAATAAGTAGAACAACAATCGGCTTATTAGTGCACTTATAACTGACTCATCTGAATAAAAGGTATTTCAATAAATTTTAAATTATTTATTTTGCAGACCTTCACCATCTTGTCAGTGTTGTCTTGTCTTGTCTAATTTAGACAATTTTAATTTAAAAAAAAAAGTTAAACTCCAATATGGAAACAATATGCCCTCGTAAAACATCATAATGTCGATCTTAATGTATATAAGAGAATTTTCAATATTTTGGTTCATCGTACTTGATCCAACTACTTTCATGGAACCGAAAAACAGAATAACGATCACACACTACACGATGTATAGCTAATAATTTAATATATATTTCTGATTCCTTCGGAATCGTTTCCTGAGCCCGATTGAGCGCCCCTAATGTTGGCAATTTATACGCATTGAGCCTGCTAGCATATCGCCATATATCAGAAAGCAATCGCCGGAATCTCCGGGAGAGTTTTAAAACATTCAGCTCTGTGTTTTTGCCTGATTTACAGCCAAAATTGTACGTATTCTGACTATGGTGTTTGGGGTTCTATGGCATAGTATTCGATGCTGCAGGATGCATGAAAATAGTTTTACCGTTTAAAAATAGCCCCTATGATTTTTGCAGCTAAAATCCAGATAAAATTAAATATTTACAATTTTCTAGCTAGCAACCTACTTTCATAAAAAATATATCTCGCTTACAGTCGATTATGGTTGTTATAAAAATTATAGGCTCAATTGTGAATTTAAAGTTGTGTGAAAATACTTAGTCATTATGCTTGTTGGTAACGAATACAACTAAGACGAACAAAGTAACTAACTAAAATATAACCTTAGATATTTGTTGGGAAATATTGTTGATTATTATAAAAGAATACATGACTTGAACACCTCGAAGGGGCTTGAAAATGAGCAAGGAAGATTTCGTTTATTTGAACGTTTACGTATTGATGCACAAATTAAAAAAAATATGTTTCATATAAAAAATTAGCATTTAAATATATCTCAGAACCGTACTGGTAGGTGTATTATTTATATATTAACTTAAGGATAGCTTTATAATAGAATTCCATTATGAAATATACCAAAAAAAGCATGTGACATAAAATACTAGGAAAACATAGTTGATGATAACTTCCTAAAACTCGATAAATTTTAAGATGATATGCGAAATTATTCAGTAATAGGTAAATACCGAACAACAACTTAATATTGTAATTTATATAAATGCAGATTTAAAATATTAGATATATATTTTTATGACACCCTGTAAATATATGAACGTAATTTCCCTCCAACGCATTAGAGAAGCCAATGACAGTAATTAAAGTTATTTATACGGAGCTCATTCGGCTCGAACATACGCAAATTGAAAGGGTAGTGCGGGATTTAGCCCCCGTCCACCGACGCAACCCATGCGGTTACAAGGATTTTCTACGGCTAATTTATACCCCGTTGAACGCCACATGTGTGTGTTATTTGCTTCCACGATATGTCACATGCTGGCTAAGTTTTATTGCGAGGTCACAATGTTTGTTTTATAAATTTGCAACCTCCTGTCGTTCCTATTTAACGCCTAAACGGTTTCTTTCAATTGGGGTGATAAATGCTCGGAGCTTTTGACAGATTAGCTGGTGTTGGATTGTTTTATGTTTCAGTTTTCAATAAAACGAACAAAGTTATCTGGTGAATAGTTAATTTGGTTTTTTTCCAGTGACCAAATGGATTTGCTCATGTTCTGAAAAAAAATTGAATATCAATAAAGGAATGGCATTTTAAACGCCATTAGCCAATATTGTAGATTAATCAAATAGAAGATTTTTTCTATATATGCACAGCTATTTACTTTTATATCAATTTTCTGACAAATATTAATCTATTATGTGATAATTTTGGTGCGCAGTTATCGACTCTATATATTAAATATGATCACAGGTCCAGATATTTAACACACACCGGAATGAGAAATATTTTTAAACTTTAAAACTTTAGTATATTGTAGATTAATCAAATAGAAGGTTTTCTTTCTATTCTACAGGGTATAAAATACTAGTCAAAGGTAATATACAGAGTGAAACACACTTCACCATTGGGATTTCGGAAGCGGCAAGAGATACGAAGTCGGTTAAATTGGGGCAAAGTTGCGTAATATGGGCCCAGTAATATGCCGGAAAAAATCAAAAAATAAATACAGGGTCTCTCAAAATATTTGGAAATATCTAAAATCTCTCTCTCTCCATCACCAACTAAATTTTTTAAAATACCGGCCTGGATCTTTTGTTTAAATTATGAAACAGGAACTAAGTCTACGTTCAGCGGTATGCAACACATACAAGTTCTTCGACGTTTTTTTCCATTTTTTAATTCGGGATAATTCGATAATGTAAAATTCAATACTTTATACCAGTGGCGGCTCGTGACCTATGATAGAGGGGGTTCACAAGTATGGTGAAATTATTTTTTAAATTTTATTTTTGTGTAACGAAACAATTACTTTCTAGGCATTTTAAATGTAGAAAGAAAAAAAGTTATAAGAAAATGCATTAGGTAAAACATATTTGTATTTATTTTTTAATTTTACACCAGGAAATACAACTTTTGGAAAATAAGAAAGGTTTCCTTAGTGTGTATAGCTGTCGGATCTTAACGTCGTCGCATGCAACCCTCGTAACAATATTTATACAGTCCACTAATACTCCTAAAGCCATCTACGAGCTATCAAGAAAACCGAATGATGTCCAATACTACTACCGCCATCTACGAGTTATCAAGAAACCCGAATGATGTCTAATACCACTACGTCATCTACGGCTACGTCATTAGGCGCAACCAAGACGAGAACAATAGTTAACTGTTTTATGACGAGAACGAATCGAGCCACGAGACTGACAAGTTGGCATTCTTCATATTTTCAGTGTTTTTTAGTATAAATCCTTAAATAAAATGGTTTAAAATCATTTGAAATACCCTCTATAATTTTTTTTCCATATATTTCATTTTTAAACTTTCTAATAAAGTCCCTAGTTAATTTCGAGTTTAGGTGTTCCCGCATTCTTCACTTCAATTTTTTGCTCCAAACTTAAAGAGCTAAAGTTATTTCTTAAATAGTCCACCGTCAACTATTCATTTTAACTTAATAAATATATAATATTAAAACATTCACGCTCGAATTTTTAATTAGATGCACGAACAGTTAAATCGCCATAGGCCCGCTATCCCCCGCTGCCACCCGCCACCTGTTACTACAGAGAAACTGCACTTCGGAACAACTATAATCGGAGGCGATCTGAATGCAAAAAATCGAAACTGGAACTGCAGAATGACCAACCCCAGAGGGCTGGTGCTATACAATAATTCTGATATTTTTGATTACCATATATTACCACCAGAGGGCCACACACACCTAAGCGCTAACGGTTTACCGGAACTACTAGATATATTCGTGATCAAGAACACAGATCGTATATCACAGCCGAAAGTAATCAATGATCTAACATCTGATCATTTCCCAGTGATAATCGAATATGGTGACCCACGCAGGAGGGGTATTAGCGTCATAACCAAAACCAAAACTGACTGGAAAAAATTCCAGGCAAAACCTGCAAGAAATCACAGCAGAGGACGACAAAAAAATCATACATTATGTGAAGGTCAAAAAAGCTCCCGGGCTAGACGGAATAACCAACCTGTCACTGAAAAATCTACCGGAGAAAACAATAATGGACATAGTAAACATCGCAAATGCTATGATGAAAATTGGACACTTTCCTGCCCCATGGAAACAGGCAAAAATCATCATGATAGGAAAAACAGGCCAAAGCAGACGAAAATTGAGCAGCTACAGGCCAATCAGTCTTTTGTCTAACATAAGCAAGATAGTGGAACGGTTAATTTCGGGTAGGCTTTCAGCCTTTGTCGAAACTAACAACTGTCTACCAGTGGAGCAATTCGGCTTTAGAGCTAACTTGTGCACAGTAAGGCAAACGACAAGACTGGCCTCTAACATAATCAATGGATTCAATAGACGGAGGGACACAGGAGCCGTCCTATTTGATATCAGTAAGGCTTTTGATAAAGTATGGCATAACGGCTTAATTGTCAAAATGATCAGGATGGGAGTACCAAACTATATAATAAAGCTTATAGCCTCCTATCTTGAAAACCGATCTTTTAAAACATATGTTGAAGAACATTATTCAACATCTAAAATAATCAGGGCCGGAGTCCCACAAGGTTCGGCAATAGCACCCCTACTTTTCAATATCTTTACTTCAGATATCCCAACGCATCCGTCTAGTGAAGAATACATATACGCAGACGACACAGCGATAGCAACAACGGCAAGAGACCCGAAAGAAATAATGCTGAAGCTAAAACAAAACATCATCACTCTGGAAAAATGGCTCAGCAAATGGAAAATAAAAATCAATCCAGACAAGACCCAGGCAATTTACTTTACCAAGAACTGTTCAAGGTTCAGAAGACCGGAAGGCAGAGTCACTGTTGGAAACAAACTGATCGACTGGAGCCCGAGCGTAAAATACTTGGGACTTCATTTCGATAAACGCCTCAATTGGAAAGTAAATACAGCCAAAATACTGAAGAAAGCCAATGCACAACTTGGCGCTATATACCCGATGCTTAACAAAAGAAGCAAGTTAAGCACAAGGACGAAAGTCACGATGTACAAGGTGTTCATCAGGCCGCTGCTATCATACGGGGCAGCGTCATGGTGCACACTGAGTAGACCTGACTTAAACAAGATACAAGTAATGCAGAACAAGGTACTTAAAATAATACTGAATACACCTAGATACACTAGAAATGACATTATACACCGAGATCTCCAAATTGATACAATTTCGGAGTTTCTCGACAAACTAATCATAAAATATCATACTAAGGTGAATCTGACCAATAACGAGAAGATAGCCGCATCGCACATTCCTAAACTACCACACCACAAACACAAAATGCCTAAAGACTGGATCACTCACTAAAATCCAAACTCAAAATTATTTAAGAACTTGTTCTTCATACAATCACACTATACACAAAACACTACACGACTACTGTAAAAATACACCGCCTACCACACACCTACCGCCAACATGTTAGGAGCCCTTATATCTTGCTCATTTGATTAAATTCAAATTAGAAAGATACTAGAGCTGACACCAAACATCATCAACAACGCCTAAAGGCTTAACCCAAAAATCATACTTATGATAGACAAAAATAACACGTCGAGTGAAAGGAGTTAAAGGCTTTATACCTGACTCAGACGGTGAGTTTAGTCGGTCGGCTCGCCTCTCGGAGGCGGATCTTTTCCCTCAGAAAAGATGATGTTGATGGAGG
The DNA here is from genome assembly GCA_963991005.1 of Barypeithes pellucidus. NCBI lineage: Eukaryota > Metazoa > Arthropoda > Insecta > Coleoptera > Curculionidae > Barypeithes > Barypeithes pellucidus. The sequence goes on along the minus strand of OZ022556.1, from coordinate 47,732,312 downwards.
TATAATCCCCACAAGTTGCTAAACCCGACACTACCTTGCAGCCGCGTCTGTAAGGTGTCTGTGTGCAGATTCTCATCGGTTGTCCAAAAAAAAAAAAAAAATGCACTTCGGACTTTTTTAGTTTGACCGTACGATAAAATATTAGGGAGGGTCGGACTTTATGCGATAAATAATATTCAATGAATATCAATTACTATTTTTTATTCGTTTTGTTTTGGGGGTGCACGTGCACATGTGCTCCTGTGGAAGAACCGCCGCTGCTTTATATTCTTTTAAATGTCAAATTTTATTTGTATTAATAAAATAAATTATTTGTACTTACCTACATTAAGTAGAAATTTGATACAAGTAGTTTGAAATAAAAAAAAACAGTAGTAGTAGGTACTTAATGATAATAATTAAAGACAGAACCAGCAAATAAAAATTTAAAAATCTTCACTTTTTCGAAACAAGGAACGTATTACGGGTATTTTAATGAAGATGGTGAATTTAAGGAACAAAATGTCGAAAAAAATTAATTATTGTATAATGCCGAACGTAGATTTAGGTCCTCTTTCATAATTTAAACAAAAAAATCCAGGACCGTATTTAAAAAAATTAAGTTGATGATGGTGACCTGATGACGCCAAATGTAAAGGTGAATAGCTGATGAATTTGAATATCGAAGGTTAAAGAAAAACGCATCAATGTAAAAATCTAACAACTTATATTGGGAGACAAATGCCTGGTTTACACGGATCTCAGACATACCGCCTTGAATATCCGTGGGCTACATAAATTTATTAACAAATTATTAGTATATTAAATTATACAGTTGGGTTAAAAATACTTATTTAATTTAAGTTAAAAAAGTTTGGCTTAATTCATCAACTTTTTCAGGCTGAAAATATGTAAAAAATTTTATCTAACATTTTATTTACAGTTTCCAAATTTTACGACAAGTTACCCAGTAAGTTTAAAATTTGATTGTAAAAAAGTTTTGAACATTTAGATGGTTTGTTATGGGGGAATTAATTGAATATTCTATTTTAAAACATTTTACTAAATATAAAGAATATTTAATATATTATTTCAATTCTTTAAAACTTTTTAATTTCTCAAAAGCCTTTATTTTAAATGATGACCCATGAAATAATTAAAATAATGTTCATGTAGTGAGTAACCCGGGCCTTAAACATCGTTTAGTGATTTTAGTTAGTATTTTGCACTGTTTTTAATATCACAACGCTTCAACAAATTACGAGAATATTTATACTACTTAGGGGTTTGTTCGGGTTTGTTAATCGAGCATGACCGAGAGTGCAGTCATGTGTCACTACTGGATGGCGTACCTAACCTAAGATTACATTTACTTAACAGGAGTTTCTAACCTAATATCTAAGGAAGGTTTGCTAAAACAGTCAGGATTTTGAGTTATATGGCGACTGCTTCCTTGAATTTCATTTTTCTCCAATGTTCCTCTTTAAGTATGATTTGCGACTGTTCCCATTGTTAGTGGTGGCCGTGGACCCAAGCGTGGTCTTTTGCACCGGATCTGTTTATTTCTCCTTTTCGTGTATGGTTCTCATGTTGTTTGATCCTTGCTTCAAGTGGTCGTAGAGTTTCACTAACATAGGATTGTCCGCAGAATATTCTATAAACACAATTCTTCATGTCTTTCTGGTTGGTTAGTTTTGTCTTCGTCAGGTGGCTTCTTAAGGAGTCCTTGGATCTAAATACTGTTCAGATGTTGTATTGCTGTCCTATCCTTCGAATCTTCTCAGAGATACCCTTGACTTAAGGTATGTTAATCAGTTCAGCTTTAGTATAATCTTTTGTTCCACGTTTATGATTTTCACGATTTTTTATGGCTTGGTATACTAGACGTGTGGGATAACCATTTATACCAAGGTCCTCGTGAGGTTGTTGAGCTCTTCTGTTATAGCCTCCTGTGAATTGCAAAGTGTGAATGCTCTGTCAACCAATGGTTTGAGGTATGATTAAAGTATTGCCCTGTATGAGTTTGTTTTCTGTATACCGATGTTTGGATGGCATTCCTGTTTTTCTGGACGGTAATGTCCAGAAAAGGTAGTTTGTGTTTACTTTCTTTTTCCATAGTAAACTTAATTGTCGGCATCAGATTGTTCATGTTTTCTAGAACCGTTCGGAGTTCGTCATCGCTTCCATTTCAAATGATAAATGTGTCGTCTACGTAGCGGAGCCATAGTTAGCGTTTTATTATTGCCTTTTCAATCGCTTGATTTTCAAACCATTCCGTATTAATGTTGCCAATAGTTGGTGAGAGAGATGAGCCCATTGGCAATCCATCCATTTGGCTGTAGAATATATCCTTTTCCTAAAGGAATTATTCAGGCAGCATTCTAGTAAGTAGGTATTGATGGGTAGCGGTGTTCGCTCTTCAAGTGTTTGGTGTTCCTCAAGTTTTTGTCGGAAAATCTGAAGTGTTTCTTTTACTGGGACGTTTGTGTAGAGACTCTAAACATCGAAACTGACCAATCGATCTTCTATCGTATTTCCTTTCCACTTATTATCTCTACGAAATGCTTTGAGTTTTTAACATATGATGCGCTGTGCTCTTGAATAGTTCGTATGTGGAGGAGCTTCGAGAGCTATATACAGTAGACACTCGATAGTGTGAACCAAAAAAACAACGTCCGTTCACATTATCGATTTATTCACGTTAACGGAGGTTATATTTAATATGTTAGAACTTGTTATAACCAACATAAATTAGTAATAATCATTAGAACAAATAGTAACAAATTAAAAAAAGGGATAAAGAATTATTTTTTGTTAAAAAAGTCAGAAATTTTTGTTTGTTTTCGGGGATTTTTAATTTTCTGCATAATTGCTTATCATTTTCTTTAATTTGTAAATGGATTTGCTTTGCTTTTAGCTTGATCATATCCCCACCTAAAATAAACTGTTTATTTCTTTGCTCCAGGAACCACTTATATAATTTTTTTCCATTCTGGCAAACTCCCAAACTCTTTAATGTTTGTCTTTTACTTGGGTCCATATATGTATCTTTCACAGCTTTAGAAATCACTTTCTTTTTTTGTTTTATTTTACAAATTGTGGATTTTGCAACACCATATTTTTTTGCTACATACGTAACACTTTGCCTTTCATTTAATCCTTGGATCACTAGCGATTTTTCATAAAGAGTAAGACACTTTGATTTTGTAAGCGACATTTCAACGATATTTACCCACGTACGTGACAAAAATACGCATTAACATCGAACATCAAAGCAAAGAAGCCCATAACATGAGGATCAAAAACAAACTTCTTGACAGTCCAAACGGATCAAGGTCCTTTTGGTCAGTCGCTAAGGCCGTCAGCCGGCCGTCAGCCAAAATTTCACCAAATCAACAATTCCACCTCTAACACGTCCCGATGGTACAATAGCATCAACAGCCGAACACAAAGCAAACTTACTTGCTGAACTATTTTCTTCGCATTCCACTGTAGATTTCCAGGGAAGAACACTACCTGACATTTCTGCAGTTCAATCCGAAATGACCGAAATCGTGTTCCGTCAGCGTCCCGTCAAACGAATTCTGGAAGGACGTCAAAAAAGCTACTGGTCCAGACGAAATTCCTATTATAGTTCTCAAGAGATGCGCCGATGAACTAACATCAGTATTTTGTAGACTTTTCAACTTGTCCTACAAAAAAGGAATATTTCCATCTTGCTGGAAGACGGCGCGAGTCCAGCCTATTCCAAAGAAAGGTAAGAGAACCCTGCCTAACAACTATCTACCAGTCGCATTGCTTTCAGTTATATCAAAAGTAATGGAAAAAGCTATTAACCAACATCTTCTAAAGTACCTGGAAGGCTTCAACATTATCAGCGATCATCCATATGGTTTTCGGAAGTCCGGATCCGTCGCAATCGAACATCATCATCTCGGGCTGTTGCACTGGTATGCCAAGTCGATTCTGTGCATGGTAGTCTAGCATTCTTAAGGACCGCTCTCTGCAAGTGGCGATTGACGGATTTCTCTCAGACACCTTCACCATCAATGCCGGTGTTCCTCAAGGGTCCATATTGTCTCCCACTGTCTTCTTACTCTACATTGACGACCTTCTAGTGAAAACTAAAAATCCGATAATTAGTTTTGCTGACGATAGCACACTTATCTCATCTTTCTCTTTGAATGCGCAAACATCGGCTGCCGACGCACATATTCGCAGACAGCATGAAGTATCACGCCTCAACAAAGACCTGGAAGAAATTTTGGCTTGGGGTGACAGTAACCAAGTCGAATTTAACGCTAAAAACCCCAGGCAGCAGTTTTCTCTAAAAAGGTTAACATTACAGAACCGGATATAGTCATGGCCGGACACGCAATCCCACTGGCTTTATCTATTAATTTGCTGGGCGTCAATCTGGGAGGAAACATGTTTTGGCATAACCACGTTGTGGCAATCGTCAAGATAGCTTCTCAGAAGCTTGGGGTACTCTTCCGAACCAGAAAGTTGTACACACCTCAACAACTTTTGACACTATACAAAGCCCAGATTCGACCATCACTAGAGTACTGCTCTCATGTCTGGAGCTCTGCACCCAAACATACTCTTTGGCTACTGGATTCCATCGAAAGGAGGGCTATTCGTCTGATCGGCGACCTCGAGCTGACGAAGAACCTCGACTGCCTGGAACATCGAAGACAGGTTGGGGATTTGACTCTCTTTTACAGATAATTTCATGGAAGGTGCTCGGCTGACCTTGCCCTCTTAATTCCGCTCAGAGCGACGAATAGCAGAAATACACGACGAACCACTGCCGCTAATCCATATGTGGTTAAGCTTAGTACTCCTCGAACTTCATTATTTAAGAATTCTTTTATCTGGAGGATTTCGTTTTTCCCAACTGGCACAAAAAGTATGCATTTTTAGCTAACACAGCGCCCGCGGTGGGGAAGTACCGTATATATGGGGGATTTACAGCACCGCGGAATAGATTTTTAGGGCCAATGACTTTGTTTCCATTAGCGAAGGTTTAGTTTGCTCACGATACACGGTGGTCTGGTATAATTAACATCTCGTTCATACTATGCGGGGTTTCCGTTAGGCGATGTTCACACTATCGAGTATATACTATATTTATTTATAATAATAATACATATCTCGTACTTCAATATTCACCTGATGACGACTGGAGATGTTTACCATTTGAAACGTTGTGGTATTAAATAAATAAAGACAATGCAAGTCCAAAATACGCACTCATGATTCAATATTGTCTCTAACCTTCAAACAAACACGTTTTCCTTTTTCGAAAATTTAACCCTATGATTGTAATTTTATGTTAAAGCGCTTAGTAAGTTTATCTTATGAGCATAAAAATACATGAACTGATATGTATATTAAATGCATATAAGTAAAGCAAAAATTATAAAATACGGAGTGACATTATTATTATTATTATTATACGACTTAGGTACATATAGTTTTATAATAAATCTCTGGATTAGGTTTGCCATCTGTATCAGGGCCTGATAATAATTTAGAAATAGCTATTATCTGCATTAAGCAAAACATTTTATTGACTTATCTAGTTTAATAAGAGGGTTTTAATAAAGGATTTAATTTCGATAATTTCACAATAAAATAACAGATTATATTGAGATAAGTGGTATCAATTGTCGCCATTTATTAATTTTGATTTTTATTATTATATGTTTAAGATTAGTAATATGGTATTTATATTTTATCTTTTTGATTTATACTTTGGTTTAAGCCTGAATGTTTAAAAACTGTTCTGTATTTCATACGAATGGATTAACATAGCATTACATTGGTTGAAAATTACGCTATATTTTGATTACTTAAAATAACCGTTTAATATAAATTCTTCAAACGATTCGATTCAATATCGAAAATAGAATTTATGTTTTTAACCATTCTAGGGCTGAAATTAATTAATTAGCCATTTGGAAAAGTATCTATAATTTGGTTGGACGTTTGTCTAAATCAGAAACAATACACAGTTTCAATACCCAATATATATATATCTCCCATTCCGAGTAAGGTATAAATAACATCTACGAATAGCCCAAAACACTGAAGATGCTGCAGAATTTTTAGCAGAGTTAAACCCAAAACTGAGAATAGCTATAAACAATGTTGGATCTTCAGCAACCAAATTGGATCGGAAATATTAAAGTTCTAAAGACGCTAAAGTAAAGGAAGAATGACCAAAAATATAGAACAAGAAAAGAATATCCGAAATATGCGGCTCACCAAGCGTGTGGAGAGGTTACGAATGAGCGAAATATATTCCCTTTGGAGCCAATTCAGAGATCTAAGTTTCCGTATTTTGACACCTTTGTAAGATGTATGTATATGAATAATGTCTGATTCATATTTTTTTAAATTAAGAATTCTTCGCAGGTTATAATCATTTTGATACCAGGACATAATGTCCCATATACAGACTTACTACAACGGAAAAATACTCAGGCTATTGTTTTATTAAGTTAAGTTAAGTTAAGTTAAGTTTTAAGTTAAAAATATACTTCACAAATGGTGGTTTTAAAATAATTTTAAACATGAAGCTTTACACGGAAGATAAATTCAATTCAATATGGTTTTAGTTGGTTTTAATATCTAATATAGGTATGTGATTTATATTTTTAAAGCCTCGTTTTAACATTGTTAACGTCTATTAACGATTATATTAATATCTAAGGAAAATCATTATCAGTAGGTACAGCTGATGAGAATAACAAAATAGTTCAAAAGAGGCGGTAGAAGAAATTAGAAAAACCCTTCCTTCTCTTGGTACAATATCGCTTTCAGCCCGCGACAAAACACATTCCAACATAACGATGCCGGAGATAATGTGGGAACCGATTACTATCCATTCCATGATATGTACAGAAGTGGCTAACCGACCACACCATACCATTTGTTCCGAAAAAGGAAAATTCCCCGAACCTTCCCATTCGATTAAACAGTATTGGCTTTTCGATTTTTTGTTGTATGATTTACTATCTTTATTTTAATATGCTCTTCAAATATCCTGATGGATTATCTAGTATCTAGCAATTTTATGAAATAAAAAGACTCATATCTTTCCTAAATTTTCTCAAATTTTTAAATATTTAACTGCATAGTTACAAAGTAAGGCCAAATTACGTTTGACATGTTTTTTTAAAAAAAATTCCTTTAATGAATTATATAATCTCAGAAACGATTGGAGATCGGTATATGAAATTATAAATAAAAGTTACTGAGATTTTTACATAGAATTGAAAAATTTGAAAATATACAGGGCGTTTTTAGTAATAATTCTGAAACGAAAGGAGATATTGAACTGCGATTTTGACGTTTTTCTTGCAGATTTAATCTACTTTCCGATTATGATTTCATAATTATACCTGTTACAAGTAACATAATTTCTCTTGACCATTTTATTAATGAATTTTTTTATCATGAATTTCTATGCTCAGTAGTTACCGAGATATAGCCGGTGGCCGACATAAATGAAACATCCTATATATACAGGGCGTCCCACTTATAATGAAAAAAATCTTATATAATTAAAATTTATTTATTAAATAATACAATAATATTTAAAATTATTTTATAAATATTATTATTATTATTTCTGAATTGATTGTTTTAAATTTTGACGTGGTTACGTATCCTATGGCTTAAAATTTTAGTTAACTCATTGGCGTACGGATTTATTGGGATTTAAAAAAAATAATTGTAAGACTAAAGAAATACTATACGTTAAAAGCAGTGACGTACTGTATTTCCTCCCATAACATTAAATTTTGTACATAGGACATCTAATAATTTATTATTGCAATGTGAAAAATTAACAGGAATCAAACAGGCATAAATAATGTAAACAAAAATTATGAGGTTTAATGTTTTCTTGTCACTGGAGTTTTAATGACGTTATGCGTGTTGCAAATTTAATTTTATAGCAGAAAATGCAGTACACCATTACTTTTAACGTATAGTATTTTCAAATAAACAATCAACATTTTTGATAATTAGTTGCTTAATTCTGGCGCGTAGATATTTTAGATGTAAATATTTTCAAAAAGAAATAAAAATAAAATTGGTCATACGCACACCAGTGGTTGTGTCAATTTATTGAAATTTTTGTATTTGGTCATTTTGAGGGCTGTAAAATCAACTTATGACATAAAATAATCTATAAATGTACTTTACTTTTACAATTATTATTTTATAGCCCCTATAAATCCTTATGCCAATTTAAATTATAAGCAATTTAAAATTGCGCCTTAGGACCATACGTAATCATATCAAAATTCAAAACAATTAATTCAGAAATATCGAAAATATAAGCTTATTTCCATTATAACTTGGAAACCCTGTATATATACAGGGTCCCCAAGATTAGGAGGGCATGTACGGCGATCTCGTTAATGGTAACAGATACAACTTCGATTAAATTTGGAAACAAGTATCGGAATTAAAGCACGAAAAATATGCAGCACAAAAGTTCTGATAAGATTTTTAAGTTTTATGTTAATTAAAAAAAAAACTGAAATTTTGAATCTTAAATTTAATTTTTTCCTACGTTAATATTAAAGTTAGAGTAAAACACCAACATTCTCACACCAATTTTTAGTGAACTCAAAGATTACACAACCGTTTTTTATTATAAATTAAATGATGTACCTACCACACATTATCGGTTTCATTACTTTTCGAGTCGTTTTAATCATCTTCATGAAATTTTCAGGATACCGACATATTTTCCGTAATTTTGTAGAAACAGTTCAATGCAGTAGGTACAAAAATGAATATTTTTAAAATCCTTTTATAATAATGCATCACATCATAATCATAAACAAGATATTGTATTAACAATACAAAACAGTAAGTATGAAAAATAAACAACAAATAGATACATCGACAAGAAAACATTAATTAAAGTAAAACTGTAGATTTTTAATTTTCCAAAAGGTGTACGAAATGATTTCCGCCATTCTCCAGAGACCTTAGACGACTAGTAAAGTTTTGAAGCTTTTCAAAGCGTAACTCCACAAATGCTAAAGAATGTTTTAAATTCTGGAGTTTTAAGATGCTATTTTGCTATTTATGTTTGAAGAATAACGAAAATCATTTCGAACACCTTTTGGAAAATTAATTTCGAATAATCTAATTTCTAATGTACTTATTTGTTGTTTATTTTTTCATACATTACTGTTTTGTCATTGTTAATAAATTTATCATATTTTATGATTATTATGTAGTGCATTATTATAAAAGAATTTTAAAAATATTCATTTTATTACCTACTGCAGTGAACTATTTTCACAAAATTATGGAAAATACAGGTGCGTATCCTGAAAATTTCATGAAGATGATTAAAAAGTACCAAAACGTAATGAAATGATAATGTGTGGTACATCATTGAATTTAGAATAAAAACCGTTTATTAAAATTTGATATCATAAAATCAGGGCAGTATTACAAAAAACGAAGTTGATGATTGCTTGGAGGCTTTGATGCCTCAGTGAACCAGATAGGCAGCCACAGCTTCGGGAGAGAAACTAAAGATATAGTAAGTATTATTAACTTCAATAACAAATGCAAGATCCATTTAGGACTATAATTAAGTTTAATATCTTGTAACAAAATGGACAGAAAATGTCTAAAACGCATTTTAGATTGTTGGGCTTCTTCGCCTAACTAATGAGACCCGAAAATATCGAAAACAATCAGAAATGAGATTCTCATTATAACACAAGATTAAGGTGAATCCTGCTGACCGAGACTAACTTTTTTGATCAAAGTGTGGTACCCCTTTTGGAATATGGCATACTGCGCCTTTGACCTTTTGGACACACAAAAGCAGATCTTTTGGTACTCAAAGAAATCAAAAGTAAACTTTGGTCCGAAAACTTGCTTGTTTTGCCTTGGGTTCATCTTTTTCAGTCAGAGGAAGTACCCTGAGTTCATTTGATTATGATTTTAATCTAGTAGGTTCAAAAAGTACATCTCAAACGCAAAGAACAAAGTTTGTTAATTTTGCCGAAAGTACAATGGTTATTTTAACATTTGCATTTTCCAAAATCAATTATAATATTATAGGTTACTTATCTCTGTTGCCAACATCGGCACACGATGACCTTCAAAATTTGAATACACTAAAGAAATGATGTCTTGTTAAGCAACAAGAAATGACACATTTTGAAGTTGTGTGGGACACCTAAGGCGTTTAAAGTGTTACCGAAATGCAGCATTCATCAGTCATTTTAAACAAATGTTTTGAGAGAAGAGCTACAAGGTTGAAGTAGTGCATGTAGATTTCTGTGGAATAATTCAAGAAAAGTCGTACGCGATATTTTCTTATATTCACTATTAAATTTACACATAAAACATTAGTATATTTTGACAATTAAGTGTGTTTAAAGCTTTGCTGGAATTAAGACTGCGCGTCATCTTTTAATCGAAGAGATATTGGTAAAGAATTTTTAAATAAAGATAAGAAAAGTATAATATATTTATCATCAACATTAGTTGAAGACGTACACACCTCAGCAAAATGGTATTGCTGAATTTAGTAGAAATAGAATATTCTATGATAATTGACGCTAATTTTACATCAGATTTTTTAGAGAGCCGTTGTAAACACGGCGTGTTACTTAAGAAACTCAAAGGCAAAAAATATATTTTTTAAGAAAAAACTGGTTATAGACGTTAGATCCTGAAACAAAATAAATAACCCGATCCAGAGATGTGATGGTTAATGAAAATTAAAAAAAAAGTAATTCATTAAAAATTTGCATTGCTATGAATATCGAACAAACCCAGCCATAGTGACAAAACAGAGCATATTAAGGAGTTAGAAGTACAATAAAATATAATTGGCAACTTGCAGAAGAAATGAGAGGAAACTTACTTTTACAAAGATTTAACTGAACAGAAATTATAAAATTAAACAATGTATATGCAAGTACCTAAAATGTTGAAATCAGATAAGAAAATATGGAAATAAATACCCGAAAATAACAGAGTATCGTTTTAGATTGGCCACCCTGTATATTAATTTACACCAGGTCTACGGCCGTTTTTATCACCCTGCCATAATATGAAATTGAAAAGAAGAGTAAGTATATTTTACAACTCTTTTCATTTAAAGTATACTGCGATTAAAGATTGTTAATAATTAAGGCACTGTATTTTAAAGTTATTTAAAATAATTTCCATTATCCAAATCTTAACGTTCTACTGTACGCAATGTGAACAAAAATGAATAGTTAAATTAAATTAATTAAATTAATAAGAGGGTAGTAGTATTAAGTTCAATAAGGAAAAAGCCTTAATATTAGACAAGGTAGTGAAATAGAATTAACAAAATTGTTTCGTGAACGACCCTAGAACGACGTAACGCCAAAAGAGCACCAGAAAGCTCATCCGCATTCGCCAACGCTCATTGTTAGGTGTAATCCAATTACAGTTCATCAAGTGTGCGCTGTTTTCAGTAGTGCCGCTTAGATGAACTGCAATTTGCATTTAATTATCACATATAATGCGCATTAAACAGTCAGCCAGCACAGCAATCCGCGTAACCGTGAAATTGGACCTTGGATCCCATTTAAATTTGTGATTCGGAAGCCATTCTCGCTTCCAAACTAATTTTTTCATATTTAAAATCCAGTTGTTTTGCATTTTAAAAATATTCGTTTTCTAAACCGGTTTAGCTTATTGGTATTTTATAGGTACTATTGAACTAAAATTATCACCATTATTACCATTTCAGTCACAACATATTAAAATGTTTTTTTTTTAAACCAAAAAGATTTTCATTATACAGAGTGTCAATTTGAAAACTTCCCACCCTTAATATCTCGCTCTCTGTAAATAATATTAAAAATCGGAAAGACACGTCATTTTATTGTGAGTGTCCCGCTGTTAAAGAATATTTGCAGCTTTTGTAGTTTAATACCCAGGGATTCTAAATAGGAAGGGGACAAGTTGAACATCATTTTAAAGGTCGCGTAGATCTCTTTCCAATAATACCCTATTTTACTAGTTTTTGAGTAGGCGCCTACACACAAGCTTACATGCGTTAATAAATAAATGCATAACCATGTAAGTCGTACATGTACGCTCACCTTTTCAAGAAATCGCGTTCGAAAAATGGAAGTAATTAGAACTTTTAGACGGTGACTTTGGAATTGCAAAGGTTATCTATCACCCGGAGTAGCTACCGCTAATAATTCTACTAAAATAGAATAGCACAATAACGTATTTTTTTTAATAATAACAACCCAAAGAAACCCGAAGATTTACTTTCGCCAAGATAATTTGTAGCGTTTCAGCTAATTTATTTTTTGGAAAGCGCTATGGGTATTCGTTTTATGTTGACCAATAATTATGGAAACACCGATCCAACAAGTTCGAAAATATTTACTTATACTGTTCCAATAAGATTACGTTCAGATAATGGTTAATTCAACTCTTATGAGTTTAAAACGTTAGTCACAAATTTGGAACATTCGTCATCCATCAACTTCATAACTTCATAATGAAATGAACTACTTTAGAGATAATTACCGTAAACTAAAGGGTATATTAAAGTTGCTGTTAAGGAATAAAGCCGGAAAAATTAAATAAATTCTAGTTTTTTTTTTAATTATTATTAGAATTGTTTATTTCCTGAAGATTGAGTATTATAGATATGATATATCTAGGTTTGGCCAATAGATAGTCATTTGACACAAATACATAGCAGCCAATTTGCGCGATAAAAATGTTGCAAAGTGGAATGAGTATCACGTAAATATGTAATAGAAATTAATTATTCGACTGAAAACATAGCGATATGATCAGCGGTTCGATTGCAAGATACTATTTCACAATTATAGGACCAACTAGGCGTCATCACAAACATTGAAAGAAATCGACAATATAACTTATTTGAGTTGGGTTACATGCTTGGTGAAATGACATATTTTCCATTATACGGGAAATAAAAATGATAGTTTTCTTGTTAAATTTCACAGTTTTTTATTTTCAGTTGCCTGACACGTGTTTCGACCTTCTCAGGTCATTATCGAAGGAGTACAAGATGATACTAAATTCTACGTATTGTTACAATGGCATTTATATCTTCAGATGTAAAGGTATTTCGGTTTGATTATTGACAACATTACATTTGTTTTTTATGGCTAATGTTTCTAGTAGGTTGAGTTTTTTGCTTTTATTTTGTATGTATATAGGTTTTATTTTGTTAGAGATAGAGTGGTTTTCTGTTATGCAGTGTTCTGCTCCAGTTTTATTTTTTTTTAAATAGATGTTTTATGTTCTTTAAGCCTAATGTCAAAATTTCTGCCAGTTTGGCCAATGTATATTGCATCGCAGTTGTCGCAGTGTATTTGATAGACGCCGCTTTGTGCAAGTTTGTTTTTGGTTTCTATTTTTTCATTGAATAGGTGTTTATTTAAGTTATTTTTATTACTTGTATAGGGATGGTATTTAGGTTTTTAAGTTTTTTGGAGATTTTTTTGACTTGTGTGTCCTGTGTATCTGATTGCGCTGTACTTTTGGTTTGTTGGAATAGGATGTCCCCGGTAGAGAAGTTTTTGTGTTTTTTGTCTCAGTTATTTCTTTAATATTTTGTTTATGGTTTCTATTGAGTAGCCATTATTTGTGGCTATAATGTTAATAATGTCAATGAAATATTTTGAAAACAAACTATTTAACTTAAAGAATGGATTGATCAAAAACATACATCTTTGGCGCAGATATGTAGACGATGTATTCTGTATTTGGACAGGTACCGACTGACAACTACAATAATTTCTCAATCTACTCAATAGCCTAAACCATATTATCCAATTCACAATAGAGAAAGAAACAGATCACCTAATTGATTTCCTAGACCTCACAAATCAAAAGAATCAACTAACCTACCAAATTTATAGAAAACCAACTACTACAGACACTGTTATTCCCACAGACTCTAAACATCCCCAACAAACAAAACTAGCTGCATTCAATAGTATGATACATAGACTAATTAATACCCCCCTCTCAGACATTTAATACAAAAAAGAACTTGATACTATTAACATTATAGCCAAACTGGTAGAAATTTTGACATTAGGGTTAGAGAACATAAAACATCTATTTAAAAAAACAAAATAAATCTGGAATAGCAGAACACTGCATAACAGAAATCCACTCTATCGCTAACAAAATAAAACCTATATACATACACAATAAAAGCAAAAAACTGAACCTACTAGAAACATTAGCCATCAAAAAAGCCATAAGAAACAAATGTAATGTTGTCAATAATCAAACCGAAATTTCATTCTAAACAGCATATTAATTTAAGATACTTTTACATCCAACTGTGCCTTAGGATTAAGGAAAAAATTTTATGACCTGTTAACATCTTAAGATTTAAATACCATTGTAACAATACGTAAAATTTAGTATCGTCTTGTACTCCTTCGATAATGACCTGAGAAGGTCGAAACACGTGTCAGGCAACTGAAAATCAAAAGCTGTGAAATTTAACAAGAAAACTATCATTTTTATTTCCCGTATAATGGAAATCGACAATAAACAATTTAAGCTTCCAAGTGGAAAAATATCAATAAAAAATAAAATATTTATTCGAATCCGTTCCCATCTCGAGAAAGGGAAAGGGATAAAAGAAGGACTATATTTTTTTAACTAAGACCTTAGCATTTTAAAATTATGATTTAGTCACACTGATAGGATCAATTTAAATTTAATCTATTTTACTGAAGTTCACAATTAATGTTGATTACAAAAGGGGAGCTGTAGTGTTCACAATTTAAACCAGTCGACGATCGTCTAGGAGTGTTATTTAGATATTGCCATATAGATAGTATAAAAATTCTAATATATTTTATCTACAAACACTATTAAGAGTAGACACTAGTATTAAGAGTGGATTACTTTTACCAATATTGCGAAAAAAAGATACACGGATCTTTTTATTGATAGCGAGTTTTCCAGTAACTATCAACAATACATATTGGTTGCCAAGTAACTAATAACAAAGAAATACAAAATTACTTGATGTGTGAAAATAAGCATTTCTGCTTACACTGTCAGCAAGAAGGATACCAAACAAACAATGCCAAAAAACCAATAGTAGGAAGACTGAGGTATCTGCGGAGCGCTCAGATGAAGATAAAAGTTTTACAGATATATACTATAATAGAAGTCGTCCAGTCCACGATATTGGTACTTTAAGAACTTGGGAGTAGGAACTCTGATTGTAAGAGAACTAAATCAAAATGCTATCAGGAATAGAATGGAGGCAAGTAACTCGGCAGACTCTTTTGGGAGGTTTAAATCCCTGACAAGGTCAATAACGCTCCTCCTGAGTAAAGCGCTCGGGACTTGTTAAATCTCCCTGCAAAATCGCTGTCCTCTTTTTCAAATCGGTCACTCTGCAGCTCGTCAGATGACGTTTCGACTGTATGCTGAACAGGTCTTCTTGCTGACTCCAGGTTAGGATAGTTTCACTTAAGCCCATTGTTACGATTAATGCCCTTTATGTTCACAAGACAAAAATAACAATCGTCAAAGTATGTTGTTCACTACATACCATTGGAACACCAAACTTTAAACACTTTCCTATTCCCTATTTCCTATTCCTATTGTCCATTGTCGCAGGTTATCAACACAGGTTTTTCATACAACATGCGGAGCCAAGGGTTTATCTTGGTCTCCTAAGTGAATATCAAAATAGGTCCAATAAGCTTATTTCACAAAGTCACAAATCACTCTTCTACTTTCTTCTAAAATGTACTCGCCACATATGTAGCAAAAAACGTCCGGATGGTTTACGCACCTAGGCCTACTTGTAGAAGTCATGTTTAAATTTTTTTCAACTAAATTTTGCAAATGCATGCAGGCAATATTCCGCGTATGGGGATTATATAGGTACCTACTAATATCCTAGGAGAAGACAAGTTACCGAATTAATTTATGAGGCTTACTGTATACAATTTCATTCTTTTTTATTGCCTTCTAATGTATATTTTGTGCTAATTGCAAATACGAAAATAAGAAATCTGCATGTGCAAGAAAATAGGTATAATTAAAACGGCGTTAGTCTCGGAATTAGTTAAATTTTTGATAAAATTTATTACCATTATAATTGTCAAATATATTAATACTGCAATTTATTATAAGTACGCTCTATCTCAAAAACTACAGCTGATACGAAGAAAAGCTATGTCTTTTTGAAATCATCGCATTCAAAATAACTAAAATCAGTTGTTTTTTCTTCAGCACCAAGACAAAAATTTTTGTTGTTGGGCTGTGTATGAGGAGATAGGAAGGCATCCGTCCATATTCTCTTAAAATGAATTTGACTATATTGAGAAAGTAGCAAATCACATATTCAATGATATTCAACTTTGCTGTGCTACACTAGGTTTACAAATCTTACAATAAACGAACTGTACATTGCTTACAAGACAATAAGTCCTCAGACCTCGATAGTATTCCACCCGAGATATGGTACTAACTACTACTTACTAACCAGATCGAAGTACATTCTTTCAGTATACAGGTTTGGCAAACGGCTATTACAATCAGACGCCTAACGGACAGGAAAGAGAACGGAATATACCAGCTATAAATTAAATAAATTGAAGTAAAATTCCCCATCGTCCCTTAAAGCACTTGATTTCTCCTTACACTAAAAACAAATATGACGCGATGCAGTAATGTGTTACGTGCGGAGGAAGTGAAATCTTGGAAATGGCTCATGCTTATGAACGCTATATTTTCAGGTCAAAAATTAAAACATCACTAGCACAAGATGTGCGTGTGCTTCAAGAATTCACTAAAATTTTACTAGATTTAAAACTAAAAGATTAATTAATAATAATCATATTAAATAAAATAACGCTTTATTTCCATAATAAAAAAGCACAAGAATAAAATTATGAAAATGTATAGCTGGTATATTACGTTCTCTTTTGTACCTGTTAGGGCTCTGATTATAATAGGTTTGTTCGGATTTATATAATAGGGTTTTTCTAAACCTTTATAATGAGCTGGCAAGTCGAGCGAACGTCCAAACTACTACTTAGTTACTAGCTACTTAGGAAGGGAAGCAAACCCGTGGACAATCTGTCATCCTACAGATCGATTTGCCTTCTGGACGTTGAAGGCAATTGATGTTTGTAACGACTTAACGATTAGCTTATGCCTACTGGAAGCCTCTCGGAGCAACAATTTGGGTCCAGAAAAGGTAGAGAGACGGTGGATGCTACAAACGAGCTCTAAATTGTGGAAGAATTAAGGAAAGGGACAATTCGTGAAAGTCTGATCAGTATCATAGCGTCCTACCTGTCTGGGACGGACTTACTTATTGCTTACTGAAGATAGATCCAAGACCAAAAAAATTAGCAGGGGTATCCTACAGGAATCAGTTCTGGGCCTAACCTAGTGGAACATATATTGTACGATGAAGTGCTCCAATTGGAAATGGCTTAGTTAACTATCTTGATAAGTTGCCGACGACGCTACAGAACAAGACCCTCACATAAGATATTGCTGGACTCCAACGAACTATGTCCATAAAATATGTAATGCTTATAAAACCATATCTACTTAGGGGGTTGGAGTTATTGCAGAGGCCCTGCCTATTGACCTGTTAATTAAAGGAAGCCGTGAGAGGTATCGACGTGTAACGAAGGAAGTAGCCAGAGTCAACCTGATGAGCGAGTGGCCGAAAAAGTGGGACAACTGAACATATGGACCATGGGCCCAAATAAGATTTCTCCTCGATTCAAAAAAATAGCTTGATAGATAATATATAGAATGAATAACAAATATTATACGTTATTATTATTATATTTATTATATTCCATTATATATATATTCTATACATTCCATTATACTGTTATATATATAGCAATTATTAATTTAATTGCGTTGTAATACTAAGCAAACATTACCGTTAACACATACGCTTAATTCCTTCAATTAAACAATCCTGTTAAACGTAGTATTGTACCTAGTGTGCACCATTTAATTCAATGGTTTGTTTGTTAATATGTGGGCCCCATTTACAATCATCCCGTATTTATACCAGTTAGATCTATGAGGTGGGTGACCATCTGTCACATTGGAAGTGTATCACTTAAGTAATCATTTTTGCACATATTGCACACATATTATATCGTTTACTGTACGACAGTAGTTTTTATGATTAGTTTACAGAAATGTAAAGGTGCAGTCATCAGAAAACAAAATATGTTCTAATGGGATTGTCTTAAGGCAGGGCTCGAAGATACAACCCAAGACTGATTTTCCAATTTCCATATTGAAAAGCAATTACTAACTAAACACTACTAACTAAACAGAAACTAACGGCGGAACATGAATGTATTTGCTAAAAAAACATCGCAAGATAAAAATGGTAACACTAAATACGTTAAATAAATTTGGACGTTAAATGTAGGTAATATGTATTAATGCATTATGTTAATTGATTACTGTTGTACTTTATTTCAGTTATTTTATATAACAAACAAGAAAATATATATTTTTTATTTACTACCGATACCTAATTTTGGTTATAGGGCGCCCTATGTGCGTTACTCGATTAGGGGCCTCTCACCATTGTTATTACGATTTAATAATATAAAGACTAGGGGAAAAATAATCTCTGTGTACCAGTTAGATAGGCACCAGAACAACCTCATTTTATATTCTGTCAAGTTATCTGAATTACACTTTACCGCATCGGTTTTTCTAATATTTACTTTGTTGACCAAATTTTGCAATATTTGGGAGTGATCCGATAAAAATTTTCGCCCTCGGCGAGCTTTATCCTCTCAGCGCATAGGGCCGGTAAAGCTTTAAATTTGACTACTAATACTAAAACTTGACAGTCTTTTACACGTTCCACCACTTTGATTTAAATCATACTTCGTACACGGAGATATCGGTCCCGAATTGGTAGCGTAGTTACTGGTAATCTCGTGTACAATGTTTGATTTAAATCTGCTGCTGGAACGCTCAAAAGACTGTCAGCACTACTTAAGGTACTATATTAAGTAGAGAAATAATTTAAACAATTTTGCTCATTTTAAATAATATGATAAATTACTCTATATATACGTATAGTCATAACAACTCTGAACTTTTTATTATGATAAAAATCATGTTCTTAAGATTCGCAATAAACTTGGCTACGTTGAGCACATTAGTATAAAAAATATTATGTATTTATTGTAATATTTCTTCACCTAATAATAGTTTTATTTCGTTTAATAAATAATATTACCTATTGATATACTAATTTTGATATTTGTATAAATAAGAAATATACAGAAATCACGTTAATAAGTATTATAACTATAAATCATAGTTATTTTGTTGATACTTATCGTGCGTCAATGGCAGCATCGAACATTTTTCTTATCACTGACTTGTAGATCAGCTCTATGCGGTTTCGGTAGTCAAAGATGTTCATATTGATATATTTTTATCATATAAATATGATTTTTATAAACATAACTGTTAACAGCCAGAGACACAGACCCGCCGCAACATTTCATTCTCCCGCATACGACTATGGAAGTGGACAAAAATAACTATCCAAATAACACAAATTAAAATAAAATAATATAAATATAATAAAAAATGAATCTCTTAAGTATAAAATCTATTATTTAATTACTGAATTAGCCGCCGCTTCAGTTTATAGTCCTGCAGTATCTTGTGTCCCGGGGGTAGGACGGACGAATGAGAATGCGTCA
The DNA here is from genome assembly GCA_963991005.1 of Barypeithes pellucidus. NCBI lineage: Eukaryota > Metazoa > Arthropoda > Insecta > Coleoptera > Curculionidae > Barypeithes > Barypeithes pellucidus. The sequence continues at coordinate 47,712,537 of OZ022556.1, read as the reverse complement.
TCTTATTGACAAGATAAACAAACTAGCTGACGAGCAATCGTGAGACGGCACGACGACGATTGTAAATTGAGCTTGTAAACATATTCTAATATGATCAGCACTATATTAGGTCTAGGTAGATAAAATAAACTAACATGAAATAAAAGTTTTTTTGGTCAGATTAAACAAGAAATCGTTTATTTTTAATTCCTATCAATACAGGATGATCCACGGTCTATGGTAGGTTAAAGATAAATAGAAAACGAGTTTTGCCTCTTATATAAATGCACCTGCTGCATATATCTAAAATATTTTGAGCGTTGCCTCTACCGAAAAATTATATCAACTTTGTTGTAAATTATATTTTATTCAATAAAAGCGGTGAAATTTTGTAATATTAAATAATTAAAATACGCTAACATGTTCCGATATTCGATCACCCAGTCGCAGTTTGATGAATCAGCAAGAAAATTGATTAGTTAATAATTAAAAAGTAGATTATCTCTTAGAAGGCAAAATTGTTAGTTTTGGATTAATATCTAAAATATAATACCGGTAAATATTGCGACTACGAACTCAAGGACTAGCCCTATTCATTACGGTCTACCTACAATTGACAATGACATTAAAATTAAATAAAAATTAGGGCTCCGTACTCAAATAACGGACACGCCCTAGCCAATAATTCAAAAATATAGTTTTAGAATAAGAGTAATATTAATTTAAAAAACTAATTTTAAAGGACCAGATTAAAGCATTCATCCTGTTTTGATTCTGGTGGACTGTTTGCAAGTTCCAGTTAGCGGGGTAAATGTGGAGGGATCACTAAGACCGACTGACAAGTGCGTGTCAGTTGGGCAACGGCCTTAACCCTGGCATCCATACAAATACGAGAAATGGCACTCGTAGACAACTTCCACAAAACACTAAACTTTTAAGAAATTCGATAAAAATAATATCCGGGCTATTCTCTTCGAAATTCTGCCTCTAATGGCAGTAAATAATTACCAGGTGAGTTCCGAGCCCTCTGGAAGAATTCCTTACTATGAAAATAAGTCCATTAGCGTTAAGGCTCCAAAAAACATCCTTGAATTTCAAACTACAGCATTAAACAGAGAAGATGAATTATATGAATGAGAGTTAAGGTGACCGAATGTAGAAATAGACGATTTAATTTTTAATTATAAAGAAGGAATAAATCAAGAGTTAATAATATCAAAAAACGATCAAAAAAGTCAAAAGAGAATTTCATAGTAATAAAATAGAACCTGTTACGTTATTGGTACACCAAAATCCAGTCTACTGGCAACTTAACGTATAAAAAAAATAGTTTATAGAGAAACAATGAACATGCACATTTGTTTATGTATTACTCAGTATTGAAAATCAGAGTAATGGGTATCAAAAATTGTCCAACACTGAACAAATTACCATAAATCACTTAAAGAAACACACATGTGTCAAATTAGTTTCTTGATGATAGGCACTTGTCACACTAATTCATTTCACTTATAACAAACACACGTGCATGTATTGGTTATGATATAAGAACAACCGTATCCCAATGCAGTGTGTCTGAAACTAACAAAATATCGATGTAGCCGAGTCATTTTGTCGTTTTGAACGCAAGGTTGTTCCAGGCGTACTTTTGTACCGAATTCGGTACATTTTACAAACGCTGTATTCATCAGAACCCATTGATTTATAAGCGATTTTTAATGGGTGACGTCACGATCCACATTGATTTGTAGTTCTGCTGAATGCATTTTGTTGTCAGTTCTTTCTTTGGTTAGGTTACCTTCTAAATATTTTCATCAAATTTTACATTTTATTCTGTGCGAAATGAATAATTTTATTTTTAATGCTCACTAACGGAGATCGTGTATAATGTTTTTATAATTTTAATTCACTTCTTTCGTAATTTTTGTGTCCAGTGAAGTAGCGTCCTTTTTTTAGGCTTTTTTTAGGTGCTGATACATTTCTATAAAATAATTTAAAGCTTGGAACAACGCTATTTGAAGTAGTTTGAAGGTCTCCTTCAGTTCGTTCATCGCGTGTGTCATTTTTAAATTGAAGGAATCGTATTTATTTTTAATTACTTAAACAAATAAATCTAAGCGAGAAAAAAAAAGGACTAAAATTAATTAAAACAACATTCTCGTGTAATCTTTCCATGTATCTTGTGTGAGGTTATGTGAGAGGTTTTTCCTAAAACTTACTTTTATGAAACTAATAATTGTTTTTAAATAAGTAAAGGTAAGAGAGCAGCATGTGTCTTAAACAAAATTGCATTTTTTTAAAAGAGTTTGAAAGACAACCATTTAAAAGGTCATGACGTTTGATCTATTTACGAAATTTTTGTGTGATATTACTATGTTGTTCATAAATGATGAAAAATTGTTAAAATTATAATATTTTTTCTAAAGAGTTGGCCGTGTAGATATGACAACACCGACCCAAATGCGCTAAGGTCTTTTCACACTGTAGACCTTTTATTTTATTGATTGCGACCGTCGTCAATAGCGGCCATATAAATTTTCAGATTTCATATAAGGTGTCGCTTAATAATTGACAGCGCCATTTATGGTTATTTTTCTTCAATTTATTTTCATCTCAGGATTTGCCGGTTTAAATATAATACGTCATTTCCATAACACCCTATATTTGGCTACATGTTTTTTGTTCAAAATATAAGAAGTTTTAGCACGTAATTAATATTATTTTTTTTTTAAATGAAGAACTTATTTTTGCAACGGGTCTAAAGTAATTTATTATTTTAACCTGTCCTGTATGATATTCCAATCGCATCACTTTTAAATTCATTTTATGAGAACTTATACGTTTGTAAATATATCCTGGAAACTGGGTTTAATAATGATTTTAAACAATAAAGTTATTCAAAAGATTCACTTCTTTTGGCCCACAGCGCAGATTGATGATGAACAAATTAGAAATTTTTATTTTAGAATATCGTCAAATTACTGAATTTTTTAACACCAGGTTCATGTAGGTTACATTTATGCTACAGAGATTAAGAAACGATTGTATTTTTTTTCGGAATACTAGCATGGTTACCTCAACGGAAGACGATAACCACCATTTTTCAATTTACTCGCTTGATTTTGGATTATCTCGAGGAGCGAGGGATGGCTACGGCATATTTATAACTCAACTTGAAGCAAAGATTAATCTGAAGTTCAATAAATTTGATAAAAAAAATTCTTCTCTTGTCTCCTCTCTAACGGGTCTTGAAGAGAAGACAAGCAAACATGAAAATTCTATCGGGGATTTGCAGATTCGTATGGATAATTTGGATCAGCGCTTAAAGCAGAATTTCTTACGAATATGCGGGTCTTAACCATGGTACAAATGACCCTATTTATACCATGGGTCTTAGCAATGAGCCATGTGTCAGAGAACATTTACTTATCTGTATTAAATTATATCACAACTTATCTGGTTGAGCTTCTTTTACTTCTAAACTATAATAAATTTAAAATACTTTACAAGAAATATTTGCTTAATGTCCAAAATGCTTAATTGATTTATACAATTTTATTACTTGGTATATCAGTATATCGGTAATTGTCTGTATGTATTAAAAGTATAGTGAGTCGTTTCGTTAGTCCTTCAGTGTAGAATCAAGTTTTAATTTTCTCCTTTAGTGTAAGTGTTCCGCAAAAAAGTATTCATTTATATACAGGTCCGTCGGAGTAAAAGGTTGGAGACTACTGCCTTAGACGACTAGTAAAGTTATTGAAGTCTTTCAAAACGCAGGACCACAAATGCTAATAAATGTTTTAAATTCGGCAATTTTAAGATGCTATTTGTTTGGAGCCCGACAGAAATCAATTCGAATACCTTTTAGAAAATGTCTGATAATCTACTGTTAGTTTTACTTTAGTTAATGTTTTTGGCCGATGAACGTATTTTCTTGTTTATTTTTCATACTTACTGTTTTGTTATTAATAAATTATCTTTTTTTATGATTTATGTAATGTATTATTATGAAAGAATTCTAAACATATTCATTTCAAAAAAATTAAATCAAAAATTCAACTTTTTTTTAAGTGACCCAAAACTTAAAAATCTTACCAAAACTTTTTGTGCAGAATATTGTTCGTGCTTTGATTGCGATACTTCTTCCCCATTTAATCGAAGTTTTGTGTACATTATTATCTGATACCACCTGGAAATTTGAACTGCGAGACATCCTTATTAGCGAATACATATTACTAAAGACTGATGATTAAATCGCAAATTCCAGCCTGCCGAAGTGAATCGTAAACTGTTAAACGATGGCTGACAAAAGGACCTAATAAGTACTCCGAACAAACACGAGATATCTACCCTAAGAAAAACTCTAACTAAAAAAATCTTTGCTAAGATTATTTTAGCTGGGATTTATTAATTCTACCTTTCTTGTGAGAGTAGAAGCCATTTTCCTGAATATTTTTTATTCTTGTTAGAAGAAACTTTGCTATTTTACAAATTTTACTTTCTATGACAATTAAATAACTTTTTAAAAATATTATTTCCTGACATTAATCTTTATGTATGCTGGGGAAGGAATGCAGTTTACTGTGAGTAAAAGAAAACTTTATAAAAATGTCTTTGTAAATCTTTCTTACTGCCACGGTAAATATTTTAATTGAAAAATGACTTTCGTCACTTGTTCGGGTACTCTCGGCCACTTTCGGATTTTTCCGTTATACGTTGCGTCCAGGGTCCACACAAGGGCGGATCCAGAACTTCGGTTTGGGGGGGGGGGTCATGCATGGACCCCTCCCCCCTTGGATCCGCGCTTGGGTCCACACCACTGATACCACACAACTCAAAACAAGATCCCATGGCGTCGGTGACAGAGGAGCAGTCACGGATTTCAATTGCAAATCAGCATAGGCAGTTCACTAAAGGACTCTAATGGTTGTTCTCTTTAGTTTTACATATCAAAATCAGGTCTGTTTTACCGGTTAATATATCGTTTGAATTGAGTGTTCTATTTTGAGAAACAAAAACTTTTAGAAAGTTTTATATTAGTTTTATGTTATAATTAGCTACGCTTCAGCTCGGTTTGATATGTGGTATATTAACTGTTAGAATTATAACCAACCTATAATTTATATTGGTTGTATTACTACTTAATTTAAACTTCGTTAATAGAATTCTCGTTTTTAGTGCTTAACTTGTAATACATTTATTTTTAAAGATTAAACGTAATGATATAAATAATCCTAACAGGGAAACTGTATAATATTGTGCTGAATTCTGTATAATATATTGTAGAACACATTTTGAATAAAACACTTAAAAAAAAGTTACCAAACATAACCAGTCTTTTTTTTTGGGTGTAAGAAAATATCTTTGTTGTCCCAGCAAAGTATCTTTTCAATTGGTGATAAGTGGCTTTGTAAGCATAATAATTTTCCGCTGCAGGATTATCAACTATTTTTTTTATTGTCCCCTATGTAGGTATTTTTTTCTTGCTATCGTGGTTTCAATTTTTTTTTATAACGGTAGCTCTTAGTGTATCTACTTGTTTAAGCAAACAAATTTACTTAGCTGAATATCAGGTTCTCTTAAACTATTTTACATATTTTAGTTTACCTATAATGATTGAACACTTTATAAATTAGATATTATAATTTATTATTAAACAATTATAAATTAGATATTAGGTACTGCATACGTAATGATCATTTATTTACTCAAAACTAATTTTATTGGAAAACGCCCATTTATACCTTGAATCCTTAAAATATTTATTATTTAATTAGAACGGTTTTACTTGCTAATTTTAGTTCACACATAAATGTCCTTATTGATTGCTGAGTGACTCGCATCTATTTTTTGTTCTAATTCTTGTTGTGATCAAATTAATTGTTTCGAGAGCGCCAATATTTTTATGAATTACTTACTATTTAGGTGTCTTATTTATTTGTGTTGAGATATATTTTAATGTGGTTAGTTGTCGAAAATTAATTAACATGCTTGCTAGTTTAGATATTTATCTTTTTATTTGTCATATCCATGTATTCTCTAATTGTGCTATTTCTAATTCAAATCTCGTGAAGCTCGTTTTAAAACAAAGAACGAAATTTATTCGAAGTAATCTAGTTAGATGCGAGCTGAAGGAATGGAGGAAGGGGAACAAAACATTGACAACACATTGTGAACAGATCCTCGAAAAGGGATCTCCCAAATCAAGTTAGCTAATTGCAAAGTCGGGGACGGGTGGGAAGGGCGAAATCGGAAAATGTTGCCCGGATACCTTTAATTCTGTGAGGGAGAAGTGTAATGCTTTAAAAATGGCGGAAAACAATGCAGAGACTAGGCACCGTAAAGTTTTAATAATTATCACAGTATTTACTGCGGATTATAGTTTCTGTTTGACTCTACGTAATATTATAAATTTTTTCTATAACATTTGATAAAATTAAAAATTATACGAAAACAATATTACAATATTGGAAACTGTCTCTAGCCGACCTTGTAAACCATGTGGATCAGAGTCGTGTTCAGGCCACATATATATATATATATATATATACTTATAAACAATACGCTGTCGCCTCCCGGTCACAGATATGACGACCTGACCTCTACCCACCAGTCGCCAAATTTAAAATATTTTTTTATATATATAATAAGGGGAACGCCCTGAATCAGATTTTCAAGAGAGGGGAAACTATTTCGCATTTTGAAATTATATATAAATTCGCAGGAACAGAGAATACTAAGTTGCCTCGTGGTGATATATCGAATTGGTTATCTACCGTACTTATTGACCTCCCGACAGTGTTGCCATATTCGAGAGGTATATAAGTATTGGAAATACCTACAGTACCTACTCAAATATTGCCCTACATTTATAAATTTAATATTAATATGTAGGTTTTTAATGCACGGATAATAATTCTCATATTTTTATGACTTAATCGATGACAAAATTTCCTAATACTAAATACATATTATGTATGTACCTACAAGGTAGATAAAAAAAAATTGACAATTTAAAATTAAATAAAAATCAGCTAAATTTTTTTTTGGTATTGTAGTAATTATTTAAGTGATTACTGCAGTAATCACTTTAAATTTTAAATTAAAAACGCGTCCCTAACTAGTACAAGATTTGATCTTCAACGTATGTCTTACTAATCGACATCCACCATTCAGTAACTTTAAAAATATTCTGTGTTCAATAAATATCCTAATTAAAATTTTTAATCGCCCAAGTTTTTATTAACATTTACTTATAAACTCACATTTGTTTTCGACCTACTGTTAAACAAAGTCCTAGTGGACTCGTTTTTCTTAATAAATTCCCTAATTATGTTAGAGGGAAGGATACATTCTTGATTTAATAAAGGAACTAAAAATTTTACCATTCATGGGGTATTGCACTGGACATTTCTAAAACCTTTGATCGTGTTTGACATGAAGGGCTCCTAACTAAAGTGCGATTCTATGGTATGCCCAGTCGATTATGTGTATGGTTGTCTAGCTTCCTTAAGGACCGTTATCTGAAACGGGCGATTGACGGGTTTCTCTCAGACACCTTCACTTTCAATGCCGATGTTCCTCAAGGGTCCATATTATCTACTACCCTCCTCTTACTGTAGTTTAACGACCTTTTAGTAAGAACCAAAATCCGATATATAGCACACTTGTCTCATCTTTCACTTTGAATGCTCAAACATCGGCTGTCGACTCAAATCTTCGCAGATAGCATGAAGTATCACGCCTCAACAAAAACCTGGAAGAAATCTTATCTTGAGGTGACAGTAACCATTTTCAATTTAATGCTAAGAAAACCTAAGCAGCAGTTTCCTCTAGAAAGGTTAACATTGCAGAGACGAATATAGTCATGAATGGAATGGACACGCAATTTCACTGGCTTCGTCTATTAATTTACTGGTGGTCAATCTGGGATGTCCAGCACGTTGTGACAATCGCCAAGACAACTTCTCAGAAACTTGTAAATATACATTTCGACACTATGCAAAACCCAGATTCGACCATAACTAGAATACTGCTCTCATGTCTGGAACTCTGCACCCAAGCATACTCTTCGGTTACTGGATTCCATCGAAAGGAGTAGCATTCGTCTGATTGGAGACCACGAGCTCACCAAGAACCTTAAATCTTCGACTCACATTGCCCGCTTAATTCTACCTAGAGCGACGAATAGCAGAAATACATGACAAACCACTGCCGCCCATCCGTATGTGGTTCAACTTAGTACTCCTCAAACTTCATTGTTTAATAATTCTTTCATTTGGAGGACGTCTTCCTTGTAGAACGACCCTCCTGAAGTCGTGTTTCCCAAAACGAATATAACTTCGAACGATTGAAAACCAACGTGAATCGCTTTATTCGCACACGCGCAACTCCTAGAATGCCTTAAAGGTATTTCCCTATAGTAGTTGTGTTTCGTCATAAAAGAAAAATATCCTCATTTGATCACATAAAATGTATGTAATTATATACAGGGTGTTATGGAAATGACGTATTATATTTAAAAGGGTGACTCCTGGGGTGTCCTAGAGAAGCGTTCTTTTTTTTTTTAAATTGAACGTTTAAAAAGTGGGGTAGTTCACCCCTAAACCTACAGGTGACTCCGCGGCACCATATGATATTATCCGGCGGAGCTGTCTGACAAACACATGTTCCTGCAATGTTGCCAAACTTTGTAAAACTGTAGAACTTTTAGTTTCTTATAAAATTAATTATTTAGCTTACCTTAGGATACAAGGGAAGTAAATCGAGGATACTCTATGCTCACACTTTATGCTCTGTACGTGCCCTGATAATAGTGTGGGACTGCCTAATAGCTATTAAGAAGTAAACTCAAAGTCACAGTCTACTCCTTGCTTTCTTATACCCACTAAAACTGCTTTGTCCTCTTCTATCCAATCTCGGGACATGACCGGCATATCTAAACTAACTAAATCACTTAAAGAAACAGACAGACACCCACAAAACCACTATAAACACTACTGTACGCTAGAATAAACGCACATAGGACGTCCAAATTTCAGTGACAATCCGTAAACTATGCAGTAAGCCAACCTCATCTGTGAACTATCCTTCGGAATTAGTCAGGTGCTTCGACTTGAGTGTATGTACCACTGTTGTAACCTTCTTGTAAAGTAAAGGAAGTCTTGTAGTTTCAACTTTTTAACTTTTGTAGTACAGCGGCTAACGTGTTTGGGTTTCTCTCTCCTCTATAACTCACTGATTAAATATTCCATCTTGGGTAAAGCCAAGCTCCATGTATAGGGCATTTTCCTGTGCTGCTCCATAGCACAAGACCATGTCCGTTAGTTCGATTGAAGTTCTTGGCATTTTGAGTTTGAATAGCCAATTTATAAAATTCGAAAATAATTTATATCTCTCTATCGCACGCACATTTCGGCAAATACCAGAACTATTGCGCTGTTGCCAGTTTTGAAACTGGAACGTCGACATTTTTCGCGCCAATACATTAAATTGAAAATTCGATTAAAAAATATGAATTTTGTGCTAAAGCATGAATGGAAATTATACGGAGAAGTAATATTCAAAAGCAAATGACATAATTTATGAATATAATCTTATAAAGCATCATCTTATAAAAAAGACGCCAGCAGGTGGCAACATTGTCGTGTTGTTGTGTAGTGATACCATACAGAAAAAAAGAAGAAGAACGAAAATGTCAAATCAAACTGCCCGAACGTTGTTTGTTTATTAATTATTTAGAGAAAATTGAGTTTAAAGTTTTTTTGTAACGGTCATCGGTACATATTACCTTCATCAACTTGTATATCTGTTATTTACCATTAGAACAATATGTAGTTGTAAAGAAATTTATGTTCATGTAAAAAACTTAGACGGGAGCAAAAATGTTGTGTGTGCGTTAATTAATGTGTATTTGTGTGTTGTTTTAAATAATACCGAAAAGGTAACAGAGCTTAAATAAAAAAAAGTTTTCCCAGTGAACAACTTCTGTCAACCGGTTATTGACCTTCTAAAGAAATTTAACGACAACATTGCTAAAATTTCAGTGACGTTTTTGGCCATAACCTATCTCAATATTGCTTTGTTTACATATGGCTACAGTTTGTTCGATAGAAAAAAATGATCGAATTCTAATGTATTTTAGATTACAACGATTCTTCCATAAGTATAAAAAATTTACACTGTATAGGCCAAAAATTTATTCTTATTCTTTTCTGATTAGCCTTATTGTTGGAAACAATATTTTCACAAAATTTCCAGGAAATATTTACAAAACTATAAGTTCTCACAAAATGAATTTAAAGTAATGTTCGAATTAGAATATAATCTCTTTTTCTTCAAATAACTTACATCTTAAAGCTTCTTATTTATTCTCAACAAAAACCATTTTTTGATATTTCTTTCTTTTCCGACCAAATGTTTGTTAGCAGTTAATAACTAAATATCACTGTTTTTAGTCAGTTGATCATGGAACCTGGAAACAATTTTATAAAATTAAACAGAATAATTGATATTTGGACAAAAGAAATATATTTCATCTTTAATTTGTTAAAAAATATGTGAGAAACATTATTAACAACAAAAGAATAGCTGACTAGTAATAATTTCTATCGAAAAAGATTATTTGAAAAATTGTCCAAGCGTCTACGGAAATGTATTGAACAATTTTTGAAATATTTATTTCTTGGTTGGTTGATTATACTAAAGTATTCTCTTGATGTTAATCTTATTTTTTACATTTTTTTTAAACAAATTAAAGATTAAATATATTTTTTTCATCCAAATATCAATTCTGTTTCATTCTATAAAATTGTTTCGACGATCAACTAACTAAAAACAGTAATATTCAGTTATTAACAGCTTAGGGACACTTTGTCTGAAAACGAGTCATAAATGCTGAACCGAATGGAACTTAAAAAATCTCAAAAAATATTTTTTGTTGAGAATATAAGAGGCTTTAACATGTATGTCCCAATTATTGCAAAAAAGAATGAACTTATTTTTGTGACGTGTTTAAAGTAACTTCTTATTTTAACCTGCCCTGTATGATATTTTATTTTGATCTTATTACTTTAAATTTATTTTAAGAGAACTTATACTTTTTTAAATATGTTCTGCGAATTTGGTTTAAAAATGATTTTAAACAATCAAGTTATTCCGGAAAGAACAATGTGGTCACTTTTTTGACCCGTGTTTGTTCGGTCAACCATATAATAACAAGAGGCATATATTTGTGTAAGTATGAATAGTAAAAAGTAAAAAAGCATACCACCACCACTGACATAGCTATTTATGGACAGGCCTTCAATATTGTCTCCCCAATATATATAATATTTGATTAATCGGGAACTTTAGCTTCTAAAACATGAAAGAGTTATAGAAATCAATTTAGAAGCAGCTTGATTGATAATATCAAAAATACCACTAAAATACATTTTCAGTTAAATGATTAAGCTTATTTATATTTAACAACACATTAGAAAACCGAAACATTTAAAGGTTAACTTTAAAATTTAGGGTAAGGATTACGAATAGACCGATCCCTTTAAAATTCTTATGAAACTTACAAAGCCAAACGTTAGAATCGTTTACTCTTGAAATTGGTTAAAAATTAGTAAGTTTACTTTTCAAGATAGAGACAATATTTCTCTTATTTTTTTCGAGCCAAATTTAACAGAAATTATTATGATCTTAAAATTAGTTCGCTTAAATACTAAAAGTTATAACAAAGAGCTTAATTATATGCATATGTGTGTATTTACTACATATAGCCATATTTACTAATAATGAACTTTTCGAAATTATTTTTTTCACAATTTACACAAATACCACACACCAGTGCCTTGCAACCGGTAAACCCCTAACAGTTTAAGTTGCTGTGAGACGTTGCCAAATTTCGAGGCGACTACGTGCGACCTATCCCTAATAAACTTATATATGCAGTCGAGGCGAGTGCGTTCTGGCTTTCTCACGATAAAAAAGCGACGCAGCGCCAATGATCTATAGCCGAACTTAAAGGACAAATTGTAGTTAAAAATATGTCAAACCGACCTCTCCAACATTTTTCGTCACATGAACTGTAACGACCTCTAGAATGACCTTGTCGGGAAACTAAGGCAAAATGTTGTCACCTCAGTTTTCGGAGGTCACAACGGTATATATGAGGTCATAGCGTACGGTTTATACCTATTATAAGTATATTATATTGTATACGAGTGACACTCTCTTCTTTTTTTACAAGCTTTGAGCAAAATATTTTTGTATATATACACATACCTGAAATACTTTATAAATGGTATTGATTCATGACTTTTGCAAAAAAGCACCATGCACTTGTGTCCTTTCATCTTAACCTACCAAACAGCGAATCGAATCACGAACAAACTTGTTCCTTTACAAAAATTTTTGTTAGGTAATGAAAGTTAAATAATATACCGGAAACAATGCAGATGAACCACTTTTTATTCTGTAATTTGAAAAAGCATCAAGAACAAAAGATGGGGACGAATAACAACAAACAAATAATGTCGGCTCTGACGCGATTTATAAAATTTCCACCCGACTGCGCAATTCAATAGGCCTGCGCAAACTCAATAGGCCTGCGCCATCTCCCATAGCGGGGAAACTTTTTGTATTTTACATAAAAAGTTTATCAGAGTTAGAGGTATTTGCTATTTGAAGCCATTACATTCTTGTAAACTCTAAAAACTAGAATATGCATCTTGAAATAAGAAAAATAAAAACTTTTTTCATGGCTTTCTTATGGTGCATATAAATATGGCGAGACGAGCCCGAGACGCGTCTTAGCCGCGCTTTGATCTAGTTTTTTTTCAAAGAACCTGCCACGAACCTATTTTATTTTTAGTTGCACATGGTGGTGAAAGGAGGTCTCACGACGAAGAACAGACGTTGTTCGTTATAATAATAATAATAACAATAATAATATACGTTTATTTAGCCCTCTCTCCACTAGTTAATACAGAACTTTACCCCTGTATAACCACAAGCTTCGCTAAAATCCAGAAATAAACTAAACGTCAAGTCAAATCATTGGTGAATCAATGAATGTTGATATTTATCTCGATGGAAAGTGACATTCACCCGGGTAGCAAGTGATCGCTTTCCATCCGGGAAAATGTCATTTTCCACCTAGATAAATGTTAAAGTTAAAAATATGTTACTTTCAAACTTTTAAGAAGTCTGAAATCTCAACGTTACATACATGGTTGTAAATAAGTAATATATATTTTCACTAAATAACTAGATTGAAAAATAGAATATAGTTAAATTTTACTAAACCAGGCAACACTGTATCGACAGCTGGTCTTGTAAAGTCTGCGAGAGGAGAGTACGGAAATCCCCTTACCGTTGTAGAAGGAGAAAGCAAGCGAATAGTGGAAATATGTTTCCTCTTTATTTATTTTATAGCTGGTACAATACGCTGACTTTTCTGCTGTTAGTCGTCTGTTTGAAATAGTTGTTGTTAAATATTGTACAAACCCAAACCTGTATATTCGTTTTGTAAGGGGGTTCCATTTTGATGTTTCCGTAGGGACCCAAGGTACTCTTGCTACGCAAATGATAAACATGAAAATTTTACACACCATGTACGATTAGGGCATTGCACTTTTGCATTGCCACTATTTCCGCTCTATCTAACAGCGTTAATTGTTTTGTAATCCGGCGAGTCGTCTTCGAAGGGCCATTATCAACTTTCTTTTTTAAATATGGTCCTGTCTTCCTGATATTGGAATTTGAGAGCTTTTTTTCCGAATGCAACGATGTATGACACATTGTGGTTTAATGACGTTTCGAGGGTTTATTGAACAACATCAGGAAATTTTGGGATACGGTCCTGTATTTCTCTTAATTTTGTAAATAATATCTCATAAGTAAGCTCTAAATTTTTTACTTATGTTGGACTAGTTCAATAAATAACAAATAATTTAATAATAAACCACAAATAAGTGAACAAAAATCATTCCAAAACAGTAATAAAACGAACAACGAAAAAAGTAAGGAACTACATAATGAGGTGTTCAAAATGATTTCCGTTGTTCTCTATACACAAATAACATCTTTTAACTGCCACATAACAGTTTTTTTGAGATAAAATAAAACATGCGATAGAATATCAAACATTTCAGCATTTGTAAATTTATGGTCCATATTTTCTGGAAAATAAAAAAACCTCTTAAAACAAATCACGCGTCACCATCTTAATTTTTTTGTTTCATGTGCCTACTTTTCTTTTAAATCCCGAATCAAATGTATTTTGTTCACTTATTTGTGGTTTATTATTAAATTATTTGTTATTTATTGAACTAGTCCAACATAAGTAAAAATTTAGAGCTTACTTATGAGATATTATTTATAAAATTAGTAGAAATACAGGACTGTATCCCAAAATTTCCTGATGTTGTTCAAAAAACCCTCGAAACGTCATACATCGTTGCATTCGGAAGAAAAAAAGCTGCCAAATTCCAATATCAGAAAAACAGGACCGTATTTAAAAAAATGAAAGTTGATAATGGCAATTACAAAACAATTAACGCTGTTAGATAGAGCGGAAAAAGAGACAATGCAAAAGTGCAATTTACTTTAGAATTTGATCTGAAAAAAACCCAGAAAAACAATAAAACGATTTTTCAGAATATCGTGTTTTCCGGATATCTCCGGAACTACTCGGAATCTTAAAACTTTCTAAACGGCATATTATTAGGCACGTAAATGTGCAACTTTACCTCTATTTAACCGACTTCGTATCTCTTACGGTTTCCGAGATCCCTGTACTGGCTCTCCTTATCTTGAACACGTTGTATAGGTATCATGTTACAAAAATGAAAATATTCAAATTTGCACAAAAGTGCTTTGATAATTTGAAATAAAATATTTGGTGAAATTTGGGTTACTAAAAAAATGACATACCTATACAATTAATATAGAATTTTATATTCTTTGTTGTAAACGCATAAATATATGTAAATCAGTGTCGGCTTACGGGCCCGTCGGATCCTGTGACTTGTCTATTTTGGGGGCGTAATTTTAAGACTTTAATTTTTCAGTTCATAATTCATGAAAGCTGATGCACACGTGGAAACAATGAAATTTAATAGTGAAAATTATTCAGGTATGCTTTAAAACATAATAGGAAATAATAAAAAAAATAGTTATAAACTCGATGTCACCCTACTTTTTAATGCTGACACTTGACATGTCATTTCTAGTAATATTTTGTTTACACAACTATCACATCTTAAACTTTGGCAAAGGCTTTACTTTTAATAGTAATAAATAATAGTAATAAAACATTTTCCTGAAATTAACATGCTGATATAACTAAGTATAAACAAATCCGAACGCAGAACTTCCGGAATGAGATGCTAGTGCAAACGCGTAAGACAAGGATGTAATCCACACGTCTTTCGATGTGATACCTATTTCATTCCATGTGCCATTCACACGACATTTGGTAAGTATTACACCATTACAAGTATTGGCTAAGTATACGAGTCGTCTGAGCCCGGCTTTACATTTTGCCTATGTTTTATTTCAGTTTTATATTGATACCAACAATGAAGTGTTTTTTTTAATTTCATTTTATATTTCTTTATTTGATGTTGAAATCTTTTATTATTTTTGTAAGTATTGCGGTTTGTTTTGTAGATAATAAAGTGGTTAAATTTAACTACCTACTAGTACCTAGTTAGTAACCTAACTATATTTTAGACGAAATAGTTTAATTATCAAGCCATACAATTTTCTCAAAAAAATTGTACCATAATCATATATACTAGTTTAATAACAGCTTATTAGGCTTCCGATTCCGGTAAAATAATTTTAGAAATCCAGATCGGTTTTGAAGAACTTTTGTAGAGAATTTGTGGATTTTTATGTGATATTATTTTGCATTTTATAACCTGACGGACTCCATTTTGTCACTTTCGGTTTAATCGGAAATTACCTCAACTTTAGATTTTTAAATAGAACAATAAAACAACCAGATATTTCTGGCTCTATCAATTCAGACACCATTCCAAATTCAACGACACCCCATCACTTTTTGACACTTTAAATCATTTTTATATTTAATTTTCGTCTACATTGATATAAGCTTCTTTAATCTCTCCTTTTGACATAAGGGTGTGTGCTATCAAAGTTCTCGGCCGAGGGAGCCAATAGTTTCTGTTTGAAAAAATTGAATTTTCTGGGAAAGCCTTTATAAAAGTTAAAAGGTTTGTAAAAAATTTAATACACAATAAAACTTGCAAATTGCATTTTTATCAAGAATTTGGCTTAGATGTCACATTTTATGGAGTCCGGAGGGGGGGGGGGGGTTGTTCGGGGGGTCATGACCCCGAACAAACTCAAAAAATACCATATATACCGGGTTGTTCGGGTTTGGTCAACAAGCCCACCAAATTGTATTTCTGTAATTTAAACAATAAAAAAGTTATAGGGGTTCCTCCTGCAACATCCGGTATGTTAAAAACAAATTATTTATCTATAAAACACCTAGCTTGGAAGATTCTTTGAGTCAATTGCGAGACAATTTTAATAAAGTCAAAAACAAAGATGGACTTACTTCAGTGGCGGCTCGTGGGACAGAGAGGCTGAGCCAACGAAAAATAATCTTAAACACATCATCGTTACGCGTCAATATAACTCATGCCAAAGGCGAGGAAGTTGCACTTCCCTACTTCCTCTGATTGACCATCACTCTCTTACATTAACTAAATAAAACGTGTAGGTAATGGTCACTTAACATAGTGCCACAGGTAAGAGTTTTGCTTCTTTTAGGAGAAATAAATTAAATAAATTTTTGAAGAAAACTGGGCCAACAAGTTTTAAACCTTAACATATTTTAGAGCAAATTGTTTGATTTGTATGACTTCAGTTTTTAAGCTTATTTGATATTGTTGATTCTTTGATTCTTGCTCAACTAGATAGTTTAATAAAATCTAATATTAGAAACCATTCTTTCAATATGGTTCTTGCATTATATTATATTATGTAGTATTATTGGTATAGAAGTAGAATAGATATACACATATTTGGTTAAAATTATTTTCTGAAACTGACATACATACAACTGAGTATTTGTCCCATAAATCGAGCTTTTGTAACTTGCATGGTAGTAACTAACTTACTTCTTTTAAAAGTAGAAACTGTAAAAATTGTAGATTAAGATATTAGAATTAAGGATAATACCTAGCAGTAAGTAAGTTTTCTGGGAAGGAATAGATAATGGATTAGAATATTCTGGTTTCAACTTCATGCATGACAGCCTATATATATTCTACAGCTCTGGTATGTAATTTATTGTTGCATGTAATATTTTAATTTTACAAATTAAATTCTATCATTAACTTGGATGAACCAAAAGATTCCATGGGAATAGGACATTTCAGCATGGACCGTGACGGTAATAGAAGTAGATGGGTGGATTAAGTAGCTACTGGAGACCTCTTCTCCAACAGATGTTTCGGGAGAAAATTGTTTATAAAAAATAAAATATTAATTCTCTAGGTATTTATGATGAATTGGTGCCGCCTCATGAAACCATGTAACATGAAATTAATAAATATCTAGAAGTCTCTATCCCAGTTTCTATAAAATACTTATAAATAAATAATAAATGTATACTTAGTCTTTCTTCTGACTCCTTATTTTATACATTATATTATAGATATTATAAAATAAAAGTCTTAGACAACTTGATTTAAATAAAATTCAGGAATTTTTTGTAAACGCTCTGACATGTCAGTTAATATTTTTAGTTGCGTATTTTTCAAAATTTAACGTTTATATTATAATGTACCTCTTAGGTGGGAGGTATAACATAATAATAATTAATAATTGTTGTTATAGTACGTTCAAATTCAATTTTCAAACGTCAATATTTCGAAAACTGCTATTTCCAGAGGTTTTTTATAAAAAATTTTTTTTAGTTTTTATCATAGGAAGACAAAATATGCTGGGGTGTCAATTTAAAAAAAAAACGTCTCCCACCTAGGACACCCTATATACCTATATCTATACCAAAGACCTTAAGAAATTAAAAAGTCATATATCCGAGCGTTTAACAACTGCATCGGTATAAATATCCCTTTGTAACATTTTGTTGCTAATATTTATTTCTTACCTGTTAAGTCTTGCAGTCTAGGGTAAAACATTCCTGTTCTTGCTAACCATTCCATTTGAATTTGATGAAACTGGTTATGTGGATTAACAGGAATATGAACCTTCTGCATCATGTTTCCTTCCAAAGAATGAAAAGCTGATCCTTGTGTTGGTCCTTGATATGCGTATAGTGCATTTCCATTTAAATAACCAGTGTGATTCAGCAATCCAGGTCTTGGCACAAAAGTTGTTGAAAAATCTTCACTTCCAGGTGAAATTGGAGGGCTTCGACTTCTAGTAGATGTCGGAGAAGTACTTCGAGACATCTCCGGGCTTGTAGGACGTTCATCATTTCGAGATAAAAGTGCATCTATGCAAAATGATCCCTTTGCCTCCTGAATTTTAGTATCCATATTTAAGGGTTTTGTTTGGTAATCTGTATGATGCATAGAGAAATGTGTTGCTCCTTCGATGTATTGTGCCATTTTAGCTCACAAAAAAATAACCACACCGTAACTACGCCTATTTCGAAAAAGTATAGAGTAAGGTAATTTAATTTCAAGATCACAACAAATAATTAATTAAATTTCGTTAAGGTCAAAATATTTGTCACTTTATCTAAGATTGCCGAGCTAACAGCAGCTCAGTTGTAGATATACTAAACGATTTGAAATGTATTATCCTAATAATATGAGACATTACAGGAACATTAGACGATACATTACACACTCTCGAGCATTGCGCGCCAACACTTATGTTTGATTGGGCTGAAAGTTTAAAGCTCCGCCCCTCACCCTAATGTTAGAAGCTGGTTGCTTGGCAACCGCAGTATCCCGACAAGGGAATTTCGACTTTTTGATAAAGGCATTTTGTGATTATAATTTGGTAAAATGTTTTTAACGCCGCGCTGATATCTAAACCTCATTTATTCTTGTGGTTTTTGCACTTTATTCTGTTCCAGTAGATATCTCGTTTTTTAATAGCTTATAACTCTAGCTAATTGGGTAGGTACCTATGACGTTTTTTAGTCATAGAGTGTATAGGTAGGTACTTACAAAGTTCTTTTTTTGCAAATGTCCGTGCATCAATTTAAAATGCATAGATGTCATCCCCATCAAGTTACAAAGATAGATACAAATATTTAGGTAGGTACCAGATCACGAACTCTTTGTGAAATATCTAGGTACACTGAGAAAAGTGGTAAAAACGGTATTAGCAAGAAAGTGGTGAAAACGGTAGATATTAGCAGGAAACGTAGTGGAACATGGGAACACACACTTCAGGCCTTGTAGGGGGCCCGTACCCGTGCCGTTGACGACTTTTTTTAAACTTGGAAACCAACTAGTATGGAAACAAAAACAAGAAGCACATAATTGACTACTTACTTCTTTCGATTAGTCTGAATCTATGTCCAATTTTAGTTGTTTTAAAAATGGTCTATACTTCGTGATATTTTTAATATTATCTGGAAGTTTAATAAATGCCTTAGAGGCCCGAAAAATAGAGTTATATAGTCCTTTATTGCCCCTTATTTTGATATGAAATATGTGACCTTGCGACCTGGTATAGTAAGAATGAATATCCCGAACATACGCAACTTCAATATTTGTCTTGTGAGCTTTATTCAACACTTTATATATAAATTTACATTGTTCCAGGCGCAGTATCTTATCCAACTTCCACACCCTCAAATCCCCATATACAGGGTATTATGGAAATGACGTATTATATTTAAATGGGTGACTCCTGGGCATTGGCGTAACTAGAATGATTTTCTAGGGGAGTCCTGGCCCCTAGTCTAGTAGGATTTTAATGGCAAGTGTCACTATGACGTATGTATGGCTTCGAACTTCGGAAACACTGGGGTGGGCACCAGAGCAATCTGGGGTGGGCCGTCGGCCCACCTGGCCCCCCCTCTAGTTACGCCTATGCTCCTGGGGTGTAATAGAGCAGCGCTACATATATATTTTTTTAAATCTAATGTTTAAAAAGTGGGGTAATTCACCACTAAACCAACACACAACTCCTCGGCACATTCATATATGAACATATTACATTGCCCAGCTGGGTAATCAACAGATGTTCAGGCACAATGTTGCCAAAGTGTTTAAAAGTGTAAAACTTTAGTTTTTTTATGAAAATAAATATATATCTTACTTAGAAAGTAAATCGAGAATGAGATTAAGGAATCCAGAGTTCCTTTTTCTATGGGAAAAGCTTTATGCTCATCACGTGTCCTGATGATAGTGTGGGAGTGCATAATAAGCTTATCACTAAACCTCATTCGGCCTCTTATTTCCAATCTCGGAATATAACCGGCATAAAGTCGAAAGAAGAAAACACAGTGGAACAGAACAAATTGCACTAAATCACTTAAAGAAACACACAGACACCCACGAGTTTCAAATTAATTTTTTTGAAGATATGCACCTATTATCAGATTACACGAAAGCACTAAACATTAACGCATAATTACACTTTCAAATAACACTATCGCACACATAGAACAAGAGCACTTAATCATTTCGCAATAGAAATAATAAAAACGCTAATTTCTATGGGCCATTAACCCTTTACTAAAGATAAAATGAAACAATTATGTTAATTAACAATTGACAGGAATTACTCTTTGAAATAAATGGTCAAGTCCACCTTGGACTTTCTTTCCGAGAACTCTCCGCTACTAGAGCCAGCGCGGTTGCCATTTCCGAGACTATAATTATACAGGAAAGTAATAGTATAGAAGGGTTGTTCGGGTTTGTTCGAAAGTGGCAATGTTGTATTTTTAGATAGACAACAGACACGTCAAGATAGAAACAGGTTCAAAGGTTAGTTTAACATTTTTAGATTTCGAATACCATTGTATGAAAGAATTATATTATTTCCCAGACTACCAGCTGATAAAATCTTATACAATAAGGGCGTATTTTTGTCTACACGATAGCACTTTAAAATACTAATTCAGATTGAATGGTACTTAGTATTATATTATAGATGTGTTCACGAGATGCGCGATGTGAATTTATGTGACTTTGTTTTGGTGTTTTGTGACGGTTTTTGTTCGGTTACCTGGTGTTTTTTTATAAATTAAGTTGGTTTTAAATAAGGCCGAAAAGATAAATAAAATTGCATTTTTTTCTTCTAAAGGGTAAAGTGGCATTTTAGTTGTTCAGGTCCGACGGGTGTCGTTCGAATTGAACAAGTGAGAACATACCTGACCATTATAAACTCCGCGGTGGTTTGTTCGAGTCAGTTCAAGTTTATAAATCAGTTAAATTGTTTCCCAGTGAACTGAATTGAACGTAAAAGTTTATAATAATGTACCCTGAAAAATAAACAACTTGAAATCTGTCAAACGTTTGTTGATTTTCTAAAGAGTTTACCCTGAAGATATGACAACACTGTTCAAGATTCACTCACGTTTTTGCCACATGTTCTTTTGTTTACCTTCCTGGCAGGGGCACCACGTGGTAATTTTTGGTTTGACATAAGGTCATTAAATTAAAGCGCCATTTTTGGATATTTTTCTTCAATTTGTTTTCATCTCAGGAATTGCCGGTTTAAATATAATACGTCATTTCCATAACACCCTGTATAGATCCTCAGTGTGTGTCAATTGACAGTAATTGAACAAAACCTTAAAGACTTTATTTTGCAATATCTGCTTCGAGCTTAGATTTATCACTTCACACGTGCCCCATATAAGAATTAGATATCTGAAGTGTATTAAGAAAAAAAAATTATATAAGGTGTTGAAAAGGGAAAAAGTTGTTTGGTTTTGAAGGAGGAATAGTTTGCAATTTAAACCACCCCCCACCCCGTGAACACCCGGGCGCGGGTGGGGTAAGTTAAGATTTTCAAATGGAACCCCATATTTTTTATTCTCGTATCATGTTCTCCGACCAAAATTAAACATCTTTTGTCCGAAATTTTTTTTCATTTGGCCCATCGTTCACCAATAATCACGAGCATTTTTTAGTACAAGACAGAGAAAAAAAAAAGAGTATTTCCGGGATAAAACTTGATTTTCGCACTGTTTTGATTTTGTCTTTCCCATGGTGACTATTGGTGAAGGATGGGCCGAAATAAAAAAAAATTTCGGACAAAAGATGCTTATTTTTGTTCGGAGAACACGATACGCCAATAAAAAAATATGGGGTATAATAATTAAATAATAATATTTTGAAGGTATAAGAACACAAGAAGAATCTTTTTCAGTTATTTATGTTCAAAAAGATGAAGTTATAAGTTTTAAATTTAAGGTTACTTCTTTCAGATCAGATTATTATTTTTTAAATACCTACAAACATTGAATTTTTAATCTATGATATAATAAATTTATAATATTTTAGAATTTATATTCGCGGAGCTGTCACATTCACTCTATAGGTTAATTTAAGCACCGTGTGATTTCCTTTTGTCTAACTCTAACAGTTGCATTGGAGTAGGTTTTCTAGATGTTAAAGCTGTGAGTTCAAATATTTTATTGGCCCTGGGGCCTGCAGTTGTCTTCTTCTTACAAGTCTTAACAATCTGATCGATACTAAAAAATAATCACCACAAAAAGTTGGGTACTTGAAGCAGTGGCAAAATCACAGATGAAGCAAGTGATGCCTGACCTAAACTCTTTTTTTTTAAACCTAAAAAAATCCATTATCATATTTTTCATCTTAAAACTGAATAAAATGAAATAAATAATGTTTCAAAAAAGAATTAATTTAAAGCATAACAAACACACTCTAAAACAAGTACATCACCACTTACATTACCTTAATTTTATTTCTATTCAATATAATAAGAAATGTAATATAAAGTAAGTAGTGTTACAGTGCATGTTTACCCGCGCGTCATCACTTGCATGTCATAAAAATCGTACGAATATTCCACTGTTTCCATAATGCAATTTAAAATTGTGAATACATCCATTTAACGGACTTTAGCCAGCCCTTAACACGACACTTGACACGTCTACAAAACAAGTTATATTCATGTTGTATTAGTACCAAATGTCCATAAATACTTACAGAAAACTCAAAAATACAAATGAAATAGTTCAGAAAGAACTTTTTAGGATTAAATTCAAACTTCAAGGCACAAAAACTTATAAAAACTAATAAAGATTGACACCGGCTTGACATATCAAAATATAATCAAAATAGCAACCGTAAGTTATTAGCTCACACATTTTTAATGGATACAAACAATGTTCAGGTACGATTGTAACTTTTGTCATTGTCTATAACATTATTGAATTCAAAAAATATTGCAAACGCTCTATTACGTTTGTATTCACTTTGAAGTCTTAGGGTGTATCTACCAACTGGAGGATTTAGATGCGTTTTGATTTTACTTTATTTAAATTACTTCATTCAAAGTATAAGGTAGATAATGGAATATGACCGTGAATGTGATTTAAATGTTTTGATATCAAATGAAGTGCAATTTCTTTACACATATTTGGCACTGCCACCACCACGAAAGGTCATGTCCACCAAAAATAGATGACAAATGCTAAAGTAGAATATGTTCGTGATATTTGAATTAATGGTAGTAAGAGCGGTGACCATGAAAGTGTATTTACTATTTGATAGTCTCTTATTTTATCGATGTCAATCTCTAA
The DNA here is from genome assembly GCA_963991005.1 of Barypeithes pellucidus. NCBI lineage: Eukaryota > Metazoa > Arthropoda > Insecta > Coleoptera > Curculionidae > Barypeithes > Barypeithes pellucidus. Next base: position 47,688,815 of record OZ022556.1, on the reverse strand, counting down.
CGTCATTTGAAAACTTATTTTCTTAAATAATAATTATTTCTGCTATACATAATTGTTACCGTTTACCAAAGACATTTTAAGACTTTATTGTTGTTTTGGTGAAATTTTTATACTAATCCTCAATATGATGTTATACTTTCCCTGAAAAAGGAATATTCCCTCTTTCGGCGAAGCGATGCCGACCGAAGAAAAATTATTTCTGTCGGTAGCCCAGAGCCGGCTTTAAAATAATTAATTGAGAATCGGAGATTTGGATATCAGTGAATGGTAAATTTTAAAGAGTAAATAGTGAGGTAATAATGACTAATAGACAACACTGCACACAGGGTGGCCAAACGAAAACTAAACAGCGTTGTTTTAGGACATATAAGCCAAGACAAAAATGCTCGGACAATAAACCTCAATTATTGATGGATACACAGTTATTAGCTATTATCAACCGGCTTTCTTTAACCTCGTGAGCAGAGTGGGATAACCCCTAAGGTTTTAATTGGCAAGGGGCTAAAGTCGCATCTCATTTTAATTTAATTTACATCAATCGCTATTCTGTTTAATGCAACAGTCACCAAAAAATTATAGTATAATGCTAAATAAACAATAACAATAAAGTTATTTTATTATTATTGTTATAAAAAATCCAGTTCATTATTTGGTCAGAGCTATTACATGTAATGATTTGTTTTATTTTTTTTCGATATTAGTTCTTTTAAAAGTAATAGTGGTTTTCTAAATTGCTGAAAGGGTAGAAATGACCTTCTTTCCAATATTTTAAGAATAAATTATGGTTCTCGAAAATACTTCGAAAATGCCGACCAGGAAACATGTTAAAGATAAGATAATGTCAAAAATCATATGTCATCAGATTTGCTTTCTATTTTCTAGTTATAGCTTAATTACAAATAAAGCTTCAAACATTAACACTTTTTTTAAGCATGGCATTCTTTTACTAAATATTTAAAAATATTTCCATTGCCACTAAACACTTTCTGATTCGTTCACGAAGGGCACCTGTTGCTCTCCTGATTGCTTCATGTATTTCTTTACTGCATTATTTGTAGTACGCCGTATTAGTAAATCATATCGACATTTACTTTGTAAGCTTCAGCCCATAAACAAATGTCTAGTGGTGTGAGGACGTGAGGTTCTGGAGATCTCGGATGCAAACAAATAGAACTACCGCGACGAATCAAAAATACTGAAAACCGTTCGTCGTCCGTTCGTCCAAATATCGCTTGACCTGACGAGCGATATGTGCAAGAGCTCCATCTTGCTGATAATACAATAGTAGTAGCATTCTGATATTTACAGGAAAATCCTCTAGCTGTCCTCGTAATTCATGTTCACCGAATAATTACGTTATAACTTTAACATAAATGAAAATTGGATAAGGACAGATTATGAGTTTTTTTACAATATTTTTATGTATACAATACGCTCCTGGTGTTTGGTCCGTTCTTCCCGACTCACCCGATATATCAAATAAAATCAAAAGTTTGGCGGCCCTGGTCTTAGCTACAAAGAATAAGATCGAAATAAATAACAATCACTGATCTTTCAAACTTTTTAATTCTTATATACCTAAGTCCTCTTAACTATGTGTTATTCTTTATAAACAAGTTGATAAAGGTGAGCAGTCACCTCTTTAGTGATTTTTTGTGAATCTTTCGAATTTTGAAAAATATTCCTCCATCCTCTTTCAGACTCCTGGTCACTTTTACCTCTAACGATAATAATTAATTATTTAACTAATTAATTATAGTTTTTTGATAGGAACAAACCCAAGCGAATAAAAACCCGAGACACAAAAGTATTGTGACGAGGTAGAGAACTATTGGTCTATCTCATTTTAAGCCAATATTACCAATATTGCTATTATAGTTGTTGCAGAATTATACCGTTGACTCTTACTAGCATAAATAAACTACCTGATTAAACCCTATTGTATACGCCTGAACCTCTTCAAAGCTCAATAAATGGGATCAGGGCGGACATGATTTATTTTTATAATTTAAAATAAATAGATAGGTATTTTTAGTTTTAGGTACATATAATAAATGTAAAATAATGATAACAATTAATGATAATTGAAAATAATATAATATATTATATTATACTTTTAGTATAACTATTAGGATATCAAGTACAATAAAAATTAATTAAATTCTAAGAAACTATTGATAATTTATTCAAAATTTAACTCTGTATCACTATCACTATCTTCATCTAAGCCTAAACTTATAATTAAGGGTTGAACATTTGTAATCATACAATTGTAAGAATTTTCCACCTTAAGTACATGCTGTATACAGTTTTTCCAGCTGTCTGCAGAAATTTTTCTTACTTCGTTTTTAATTAATTCTACTACAGATGCATTTAATGTAGGAGAAATATTATTTCTCCTAATATTGGATTTTAATTGGTGACATATTAGCTCAATAGGATTGAATATACAATAGTACGGAGGAAGACGCAACACTGTATGTCCATTTTCTGCTGCAAGTTTGTTACACTCGTATTCCTTATTTATTTTAAAATCTTTTAATACTTCTAACAGTTCTCGTTTTTTGCAAGTTTCTTCAAAATATAAATCATTTTCAATCATAAAATTTTGAATTTCTGCTTTTGTATTATTAGAATTGGGAATGATTTTTGCTTGCCGACTATGATAACTAGCATTGTCCATTATAATGACGCTATTTTCAGGTATATTTTTAAGGAGTTTATGTTTAAATCAATCTTCAAAAAGTTGTGCGTCGGTATCTTGATGGTAATCTAAAGAAGAATCTGCTATGTTTTTATCTGAAAGCAACAGACAATTTCGAACAAACCCGTTCTCTGAACCAGCATGTAATATTGTGATTCTTTTGCCTTTATTTGATGGTGCCTTGGTTTGACATTTTTTGGAAGAATCATCCCAACCTTTTCTTGGAGTGTCATGGGTATCGAACCATGTTTCGTCAAGGTAAATAATTGGATGATTTTCTTCTCTAAATTGTTTAACAGCTGTTAAATATTTAAGTCTCCATTCCCGTAAACGTTGAGATTCCATTAATGTTTGTCTTTTATCAATGCTTCGGTATTTAAACCCCATTTTACACAATATTTTCCTAAGGCTTGAAAGGCTACAAGAGATATTTGTTTCGTCTTTAATCAGCCGCTCTTTGAGGGAAATCAAAGTGGGTTTGTGTCTCATACATTTGGTAAATCTTTCTTCTTAATAAATCCATGTCATTTTCGTCAATGCTTCTAAATGTGCCAGAATCACTCAGATTTTTTCTAGGATTAACAGGTTTAAGTACTATGTCTCTTACCGAAGATAAAGAAGTTTTTGTCAAAGTAGACGTCTCTGTTAAAGCATCCATCGAACTAAAATTTCTTCTCAACAACGATTGATACACATTTTTAATTATTAGTTTGGCATCGGTAGATAAATGCTTTCTTTTAAAAATGACACTTGAAGATGCCCCCCTATCAGCACAATTCCAAGAACGTCACATTCTACCATCAATAAGCCTAACTAAAAATTACTCGCCGGAAAACCACTAAAGATTAAAATTATTAAAAATCACTTTGTATTTATACAGGGTGTAACTAAATAAATGTAAAACATTTAAGGGGGTGATTCCCCATCGAAAAAAAGATAGGATCTTTCATATAAAGAAACTTCATTGGAGCATCCCATGTTAAGATACAGCCCCTTAAAGGGGGTACATAAAATGTGTTTAACAATTTTTTTCACAAGCACTAAAAAAGTTACAATATTGAAATTAACCTGACATTTTCTACTACCAAAAAGACACTTAGCCAGTAATTTATTTGGTTGTAAGGGTGGAAAAAGCAACCCCTAACCATCTAAAAATTTATTTCCGATAGCCTGTTTCATTCTAAACAAAAAATGTCTCTTGAATTTTTTGCCCAAAATAAACCAGTTCGCAGCAAAAAATTATTTTACGAACAAAATACATATCGCCATAAAACGCGCGAATACGTTGCTCAATGCGCCGACGGCTAGACGCATGCGTAATGTCTGAAGGTAGACATATTGAACATTTACTATGATTTCTAGATGTTGTATGTTTTGTTATTAATAAATTAGTTTTGTTTATTTATAAATTTTATGTACCCCCTCTAAGGGGCTGTATCTTAACAAGGGATGCTCCAATGAAGTTTCTATATATGAAAGATCCTATCTTTTTTTCGATGAGGAATCACCTCCTTAAATGTTTTACACTTATTTAGTTACACCCTGTATATGCATCAGGCATAGGTATAAATTGAATTTGTATAGCTGGTCCGGCTCTGCTCGAAAAGGTTTTAAAATTTGGGATTTCCTTATTTATTTTATGGTCCAAGGGATAATGAGGTTTTATTGCAGTCAAAAGATCAACGATATAATTCTGCAAATACTATACAGTTGGATGTAAAAGTATCTTAAATTAATGTGCTGTTTAGAATGAAATTGGCACCTGAAAGTATTTCGGTTTGATTATTGACAACATTACATTTGTTTTTTATGGCTTTTTTGATGGCTAATGTTTCTAGTAGGTTGAGTTTTTTGCTTTTATTTTGTATGTATATAGCTTTTATTTTGTTAGCGATAGAGTGGTTTTCTGTTATGCAGTGTTCTGATATTCAAGATTTATTTTGTTTTTTTAAAATAGATGTTTTATGTTCTTCAAGCCTAATGTCTGTATACATGGATGAAAGGTTCCTGTAGGTAACATTTTAAGATTCTTAATATCCTAACCCTGTCGGCATTATTATGCAGGTTAACTCACCGGGAACCGCCTTAATCTATATTTATGAAAACATATAGGTAAATAGGATAACTTTGAATATTGGAAAGTATGCTAATGTTGATGAGGGCAACTCGGCTAAAATATTTTCAAAATGGTAGCACTTCCTGATATATAAAAAGAAAGTCGGTGTCAACTTGCTTATTTTAAATGGAACAGCCTATACAGGGTCCGCAAACGAAGCGTGGACGGAAGATTAAATCCTTATCGAAGAACTTATCAACAATACTAAAACAGCTTGAGATATTGGATTAAAAGCGGCATGTTTTAAAAATATTTTAAATTATACAGGGTGGCCCAAAAAGGTGTGACAGCATAAAATTATATTTTTTTAAATGGGATACCCAGTATTTTATTGCAATTTTTGAAAGTTTATTATGAACACCCTGTATAAAATAAATAAACGAAATTACATTCATAGTATCTCTAGACCTCTTGTCATAAATTTCACTCAATGCCGAGGTTAAAAAAATAGTTCTGGATTGTTTTTTTTCATTTTTTTATTCAGGACTGCAAAACTTTTTTTTTTAGTTTTTGATTTATATCTCCGAAACTACAGAACCAAATTAAATAAAATTTGAGGCACTTATAAACGATAGTAATACGAACCTAAATATGCAATAAAATACTGGGTGTCCTATTTAAAAAAATATAACTTTATGCTGTCACACTTTTTTGGGCCACCCTGTATAATGTAAACTATTTTTAAAACATGCCGCTTTTAATTCAATATCTCAAGCTGCTTTAGTATTGTTGATAAGTTCTTCGATAACGATTTAATCTTCCGTCCACGCTTCGTTTGAGGACCCTGTATATTATTACATTTTTGTATTTTACGTAAGATTCTAGGTAGATTTGCATATCTTAAAATAATTATTAGTTTTTCCTATAAGCTTTTATTGTTCAATTTGGGGTGGATTTCTTATTGAAAAGGACTTATTTTAATGGATTTTTATAATATTTTTAAACTTAAAAATGAAATTGTGCAAAAATTTACATTTTCAAATGGACACTCCTAAATTATTTTCCATTTAGCATTAGAAATAAGGGCAAGTTTGTCTATTCCTAAAATTTTTACCTTTCGAAATATTGCAAATTTAATTTTTTATATGGCGATGTTGCGATGAGTTCAGTTCTCCTAATTGGCTATGATGACGTTGAAAAATAGTCAAAAGCCGACTAGGATTAACTGAACTTAAAATCCGCAGAAAACTCGCCATATAAAAATATTAACTTGATAATATTTCAAAAACTACAAATTTTTGAAACATATTTTATACAAACGTACCCTTATTTTCAATGTTAAATAGAAAATAATAAAATTTTGGGATTGTTATTTAAAAATGTAACATTTTGCAGTATCTCAATTTCATTTTTAATCTTATTGTTTGAACACCCTATATTAATAGTTACCGCAGGTACGGTGTCTGAATCCTCGTAAATAATCTTCAGACGTGCTTCCTACTGTTCACATCTCAAAACACTGTTGTCGAACCAATGGTTGTGGTTACAGGTCAAGTTTTATTAAAGGCTTAATGAATGTCCATAGAACCAGAAGACTGTTTCTTTGCTTTAATTAGCGTTATCGTTATAGGTTTAAATATTAAACCTATTGCTAAATACTTTTGTTAATGGCTAAAGACAATGTTGTATAATTAGTGATAGACGTATTTTGGACTTCCATTATCTTTATTTATTTATAACATAACGTTTCAACTGGTAAACATCTCCAGTCGTCTTCAGGTGAATACAGTATACACCTGAAGATGACTGGAGATGGTTATAAATAAATAAAGACAATGGAAGTCCAAAATATGTCTATCACTGTTATTAATATTTTATTAAAGAATCTCTGACATCCATAAATCTAAAGACGGGTTCGGTGTGTTTAGCTGCCAAAATTATTTTATTATACCTGGATACCTGTATATTTTAATAAAAATGGTAGTTCTTAATGTTCATATACGTTCAAACAGTAAAAAAATCTTATCTTTGTCTGTTCATAAATACACAGAATTACATGCAAGGCAGCAAACAATGAACAAATCTGGCCTCTTGGACACGTACGTAAATACGTGAACTGCGCTGAGACAACTTTTTAACTTCTTATTTAAAAGTCAATAGATGAGTTAATTGATTGGATTTTAAACGTATTTAAATAACAAAATTCTCCGGTGCTTGGGCTATGAAGTCGTATTGACATATAATTAAACCAGTATTTTTTCCATTCTGTGCAAATACTGTTCATTTTTATACTTTCCGATATTGACAAAACCTATATGATGAACTTATATTAGGTACAAAGAGCCAATTAATTGAGGAGAAAGAGCTTATCTTATTTCTTCTTAAGGCAATACCAATAATAAAATAATGGTTTTTGTTCTTCAAACAACATACCATATGTTGACTCAGTCGGTACATTTGTGAACTAAGTATATGATTAATTGCTCATTATCCCAACTAAATAAATTAATTTAAGAAATAATTACCATGCGAAAATATTACCTACATTATATTTTAAATTGCTATTAAAAAGGCTTGAGAGTGAATTACATTTTTTTTTAAATTTTACTCCAACTATAAAGATACTACAGCGTAAATATACGATCGTGCACACTTCGTCCACGAATCTCAATTGTTGCTTTTCCATCAGTTTTTTTGTTCAATGAATTGAAGAAAGGGATTGGAACGTATACTGAATTAACTTTGGGATTTGCAACTATATATGAATCTGCAGAAACAGTGATGTATGAAGTTGCAATCATTTTAGTTTCCCAAGCAATATGTTCTGGTTTGTGTGTTTACCATAACGTCGCGTAGCGGTACGCCGCGCAGGTTCGAAGTAGTGGATATTTTCTTTGACGGTAAACACGATGGTGTAGTGGATCAAGAAGTCATACTGGCATATATGCTCTGTGCCGTTTTAATGATCCAGTGGGTACCGAGCTTTATCGCTGTACTATAATTATTTATTATTTATTACTGACTATGTACATATATAATGTACATTACATATTTTTAATGAATTCGCTACTAGTGTGCCTAGATAGTTCGAAAATTATCGTTGCTAAATATGCAAAATACACGTCGTAAAACGCATGGGTTAAAGTGTAGGCTGGGTGCCTGCGTGGCATATGGAGTCTGAAAAGATAATATATTTTCAATACATTACAAAAAAAATTGACATAAAATATAATTTCATTATTTAACCTTGCCGAATATACAACAGTGCAAATTAAGGGGCGAAATTATCGTCGCCTCTGCGAGGAAATAAAATGCTTGCATGAGATGGAAATGTACCGTCGCGCCCGGAGGCGAAATGGCTGTCGCCGACGTGTGTCATTGCACTGGTTAATTTCACAAATAACGTTTTAATAACCATAACTAAGTATACTAAATATGTATATGAATGTGCAATAATTTTCTGATTGAGCTAATGTTAATGCTTTTTTCTTGGTAAAATTTGTTAGTTAATTATTTTATAGAGAAAGTAAACAGAGAGTAAACTTTTTGTTATTTAAATATTTTATTTTATAAAATACGTAGTGAGGCGCCGCCTCACTTGCCTTACCTGACGAGCTGATTACTGCTGCTAGATACTGATTACTGGAGCTACTGCTGAAGTGCCAAATAACTTGCTGGATGATTTAACGTTCTTGAAAATCCCCGAGAAATTCTACAAGGGAACCGGCAAGCAGTCGTCTTAGGTACCTGCAACATAGTCAGAAAAGTTCTAAATTTAATAGGTGTGGAACATAGAATATGTCTCGCCCTAAGTCGACGACCAGCAGGTACCTTTACTTGAACGTGATCTAAAGGAAAGTAATCATAATAATAATAATTGAATATAATAAATAATAAATAATATCACACTGCCTTTAAAGAAAATATAAAGTTTTAATATTATCAGTGCTCTGGAATCCTGACTTAAGATGGGGCCACCCCATATACACAAATAACTTAAAGAATTCCACTTAAATCTTATATTACCATATTTCTTATAAATAATAAATAAATTAGTAAAATGCACTGCCAACGTTGCATATTCCAAAGTACACTGGGACGCTGGATTAGCTATTAGATATAAATGTAAAAAATACAAACATAACAATAATGCAAATTGTCATTCCTAACAAATCGTTTTTATTATAATCTTTTCCCAAATCAATAGTTTTATTTAAATACAGTATGTTAGTTATGCGCTTACCAGACAACTGATCTAAATTTGCAAAATGCATTGTAAAGCGTTAACAGTGCTACATATGTTACGATGCGCATAAGCTTTAGTCTGCTGGCATAGGTATAACGCAAAATTTCAAAAACATTCCGAATACGCCCCATGTATCAACGATCCCTTCTCACATCTATACATATGTCTTCAATAACTTTCAGCTTAAATAACAGATTTGTCATCAAGTTTTTTATATCGCCAATCAATCTAGATAATGTTTGTTTAATATTTAATTTGCCTTGAATTAGACGTCTTCAATTCAAATAAGATTAAGTGGAAATTTATAATTCTTATTTCGTTTCTTAAATCAAAATATATTGATAATAACAATATTATTAAAAGATTAGCACATGGTAAATTAGATATACTTTCGAAATTATTTTATACTTTTTTCTTATGCTCCTAAAATATGTTAAATATCTTGGTTACATCTTTACGAATTTTAAATTGTCATATTGCCGTCCCAGCAATACAATGACACAACTGACGTATGACGTATTTTAAATTGTCATATACCAAATATGAACATTATTTTAAATGCAATTTCTTATCTTGAGAGTTGTTGAAACATATTCTAAAATAATTATTTTAAGGCGGCTTGATTCATAGGTTTGGAATTTTGCAAATGTGGTCACTTTAAGCCTATTTTTTCTCGTACCAACAACTGCTGCTGAAGTTAATAGGGTTATTGGTCTGTTGCCATTAAAGTACTATGTTGGTGTGGATGAGATACCCATCGTGTTGTTAAGGCTGTGTCTAATACTATATGTGGATCGATGGCAAATATCATAAATGAATGTTTTGAGTCTGGCGTTTTTCTTAGCAAGCTAAAGTTTGCTAAGGTTGTGCCAGTATTTAAGAAAGGGGATCATGGTGATATTTCAAATTATCGACCAGTGTCCATAATATCAGTTTTCTCAAAGATTTTTGCAAAAGTATTTTACGTTAGATTAATGGACTATTTTTAAAAAACAATTTATTCTATGTTGGTCAATATGGCTTCTTGCCAAAGCGATCAACGGTAACTGCCATCTTTCAGTCACTTAATTATATAATTGACCAGGTAGATAGGGGAATGATGGTGTCGGGTCTGTACTTTGATTTGAGTAAAGCGTTAGATTTGATTGATCATGATATTGCTGATGATATATCGTAAATTAGAGTGCTATGGTGTTCGCGGTTCAACTATTGATTTTATTAGGTCATACCTGTCAAATCGAAAGATGACGGTTTGTCTGAGTTCTAATCATTAAAACTTTTTCTCACAGGTAATTACAATTAATAAGGGTGTACCGCAGGGTTCTATATTGTGTCCGATATTATTTCTGATATTCGCGAATGATCTCAATGGTAAAACCGACATTTCATCTCTGAATCAGTTCGCAGATGATACGTCATGCATAGTGTCCTGTGCTGATAAAATTTTATTGTCAAGAAAATCTGTTGGAATTGCAGCGAGCGTGTTAGAGTGGTGTACGGCCAATAAGCTTATTTTAAATACCAGTAAGACATGTTTAACTATTTTCCGAGGAATAAGAAATGAATCTTTGTATGCTCCTATTGATGGAAAGAGTGTGGAGCAGGCTCAATCTGTCAAGTTTCTAGGTGTAACATTAGAGAACAGTCTGCAGTGGTCACAACAGGTAAATGCAGTTGTGATAAGAATCAGTAGGGCAGCATATGCCATTCGTTTCTTGCGTCACCAGGTGAGTTTAAATGCTGTGAGAACTTTTTATATGGCCAGTGTTCAGTTTGTAATTGCATACAGATTATGTTTTGGTATCGTGCTTCAGTTGCAAACGGACATAGAGTTTTTATAATTCAAAAAGAATAGTCAGGATTATGTTGGGGATGAATTACCTGGATTCTTGTAGAGGTAAGTTTAAGCAGCTAAATATCATAACTGTCCCGTCTATATTCATATATAGCTGTGCTGTATTTGTAAAATCTAATTTTCAATTGTTTGTAAGGAACAGCGATGTTTTCCTATGTATACAGGGTGTTCCATATTCCGCCTTCACCATTGGGATTTCGGAAACGGTATGAGATATGAAGTCGGTTAAATTGGGGCAATTATGGGTCCAATAATATGCTGCAAAAAAATCAAAAATAAATACAGGAAAAAAAAAATTTGCGATTAGGTTTTTATTTTCTCCTGACTTTGTTCAAAGAGAGGTCCAAAAAAAAATTTCACTTTCTCATTGATACTTTTTATTTTCCATAATATGGTATCAGATCTTTCATGCGACGTTTCGTCTTTGTTTCACCAACACAAGTTATTTTTTTTTTATACGGGCCTGGATATTTTTGTTTAAATTATGACAGAGGATCAAAATCTACGTTCAGTAGTATACAACACTTACTAGTTTTCCGACGTTTCGTTCCTTAAATTGACTATCTTCATTAAAATATCCCCTAGTACGTTCGTGTAATTTACTCTTTTTTTATTCATTATAATTCGAAAATGCCTCTTTTAAAATTCTTAAGAAAGAATTTTATTTGTATTAATAAAATAAATGACTTGTACTTACGCTAAGTAGAAATTTGATACTATTAGTTTGAAATAAAAAAAAACAAAGACAAATACAATTTAATAATCTTCATTTTTTTCGAAACAAAAGTATAGGCTTTCCTTCCGATGGAACCCAGTAGCCGAAGAGTATGCTTGGGTGCAGAGCTCCAGACATAAGACAGTATTCTAGTGACGGTTGAATCTGGGCATTGTAGAGTGCCAAAAGTTATTGAGGTGTATACAACTTTTTAGTTCGGAAAAGTGAGGTTTATACAACTTTTTAGTTCGGAAAAGTACACCAAGTTTCTGTGAAGCTGCTCTGGTGATTGCCACAACGCGGTTAAGCCAAGACATATTTCCTACCAGAGTAACGCCCAACAAGTTTATAGATGAAGCCAATAGAATTGCGTGTCGTGCCATGACTATATCCAGTTCTGTAATGTTAACTTTCTAAAAGAAAACTGCTTCCTGAGTTTTCTTAGTATTAAATTCGACTTAGTTACTGCCACCCGAAGGCAAAAATTTCTTCCCGGTCTTTGTTGAGGAGTAATACTTCATGCTGCCTGTGAAGATGTGCCTTGGCAGCAGATGCTTGACAATTCAAAGTGAAAGATGAGACAAATGTGCTGTCGTCAGCAAAGCTTGGGTTTTTTTTCACAAGAAGGCTGATAATGTACAGGGCGGCAAACTAAGCGAGGTACTAAGTAGATTGTGGTTTTTACTGTTAGCTCTGGCATTTATTCTTCTTTGTACCGGTCTAATAATATATCTTTACCATCGCATTTAAGTTTTTCGAGAAAAAATATAAAATATGTTAAATATGTAGAAATCGCTATCTAGCGAATACAATAAAAATTATATATATATATACATTGCTTACAGTATAACTGATAGAGCAAGAAAAGCTCTTTTAAGTGAGAGTAATTTTAATATTTTCTGATAAGCCATTCCTGAGATACTACTTTTTTTCTAAATCAATGTTTGTGTTACCTCCACCACTTTATCTGAATGGCTTGAGAAAAAATGTGTTAGGAAAGTTGTTCATGAGACATGTGATATTTATTGGTACGTATTTTCAATACACCTTAGCTAAGCAAATTATAGAGAAAAATAATGTTAACAAAATATTAGTGTTAAACTATTAGTGTTATGCCGCCTAGCGGCCGTTCTACTAACTTGCATACAATTTCCAGCCATTTTTCTTGGTAATATTTCCCATAAACACTTTTTTCCAAAAGATATACGGTGAGCCGTTTCCGAAATACAGCCACGTACTGCACTAAGAAGAGGGTAGGAGACAATATGGACTCGATGACCACCGTCATTAATGGTGCAGAAAATGTCCGAGAGTAATCCCTCGTTTGCCATTTAAAGAAAACGTTTACGTATACGATCGTCGTTTGATTTATTCACTTACAAAAAAATAAACCTTGGTGGTAGTGGAATTAATATACCATAGAGAATTGGACGTGGCTAGTATATATGTAGAACCCATAAGGATTATAATGGATACCACAAAAAAATCTAGAGCCTTAATCCCTTAGCACTCGTAAGAATTCAACCAATCTTTGGAAGGAAAAATGTATAATACCATGACTATATGATGTATTATATATTTCTTCAAACAACAATGTCAGTTTTACTTTTTGTCAGCCTTTCTGAGGAGATGTTCAGAATTTTTTGTAAAATGATCTCAACTATATGTTTTGTCAAACAAGTAAATAAAAGCACTTCATATTGAATAAAATATTAACCCTAACCTAAACTAAATTTAGAGATAAAATTACTTGATATCTAGTTAAATAAGATAAATATTAACATAGTAACTTGCTGATATGAAGACACTAATTAGTTCAGTAACGCAATAAACTCGTTATGATCGGAAAACAACTGAAATCCACTTAACATAAGATATACTTATGGAGGAGTGGAAGTGCACAGATGTCAAACTGTAAGAATAAATAATCAACGAGGAAGCAAATAGGTAGGTGCGGTCGCCATGCGGGTATAGAGGAGTTTACAACTCCTTAGTGAAGTGAAGCCCATATTTATTATACTATATTGTATAAGTAAAAATAATGTAAAAAAATGTCTTAATCCGATTTTTATTTGTTTTCAGGTTATAGCGTAATTATAAATATACAAAGTTTCCTACATTAACATTCTTTAAATCATAACGTTCTTTTAATAAATGTTCAAAAATCTTGCCATTGATATCTGAACATTTTCTGCTTCGTCTACGAAGGACGCCTGTTGCTCTCCTGATTGCTTCATATCGTTCTTCAAATACGTCGAATTAGTGCTCCCGAGTATCGACTTTTACTTTGTAAACTTAATTTTTGAACCAGCCCCATAAACAAAAGTATAGTAGTGTGAGGTCTGAAGAACTTGGAGGCCAATTTTTAAGAAATATTTCTTCCAAATGTTGGATCGTCGAGATTCATTTAGATAGCCGGTAGATACGTCATAACATGTGATAAGAAGCGAAAATCTTCTTTTTACGAAGGCTTTTGACATGGTCTCTCACTCCATGCTGCTTGAGGTTCTGGAGGCCTATGGGGTGAAGGGTATTATGCTGGAGGTTTTTGCCAGCTATCTAAGGTACCGAACCCAGCACGTCAAGATGGGAGGCGTAATTCGTTACAAAAAAATAGTCAAGCATGGAGTACCTCAAGGTAGTCCTTCGTCCACTTTTATTTAAAATATATATAAATAGACTTTGCTCACTTGACGTGGGGGGTAAAGTTATAGCCTACGCTGATGACACAGTCATAATTTGTTGTTACAAAACATGGAATGGTGTAAAAGAACAATTAAGATCTGGATTTTCAAGAGTAAAAAACATTTATAAAACTCATCTAGAGCAACTCAAAGTATTACCGAATTATATAGTCAAGATTATATTAAAGAAACCAAAATTGTATCCAACAAACTTGTATTCTGAGAAAGTAATAAATCTGAAGGGTTTGTATATTCTTGCAGTTTGCAACTTTGTTCAATCCACCCATCATTTTCAGAAATTGTATATATCTCATAATTATGAAACTAAAGGGAACATAAATCAATTATTTAACATAAGCTATTGACAATAGTAATGCGCAGCATTTTATATCGTATTTGGGCCCCAAGCTATATAATCTTATAGCGACTAATATAAAAGATAAGAAGCGTTTTAGGATAATGGTTCGGGAACATTACCGTAATTGTGAAGAATTGTTTCTGGAATTGCTTTGATTGTACCGGGTGTCCCACTAAGAATGGCTCTCGGCCGTATCTCTGAAAGTGTTAGTCGTATGGCTTGCGGAAAAATTTTTTAATAGGAAAAGTGATCATACGAAATTACTGGAAATTATTTTCAAGTTTCTCAGTCGAGCGCTAGAGGGCACAACCGTAACGGTAAATCCGCAAAGCTCAGTTTTTTTAAAATTGCCGCGTTAAGGTATATTGAAAATAGCATTTTCGTATACTTTAAGGTTTTATGAAGAAAATTTACTTATGACATATTTTTGTCGCTTTTAAAATAAAGTGGTGGGGGGAGGTTGAACATTATTTTAAATAAATGCCTATAACTCCGGGTTGGCTCAACAGAATTTAGTGAACTTTGTTTTGTTAAAAAGAGATTCCCTTACTCTATACTTTACTCTGTAAATAGGCATTTTCAAAAATAGGAATTTTCAAAAATTAATGCAACGGCACAACAATAAATACAACGGCACAATACTTTGGACACGATGAAAATTTTGACGTAATAAAAACTTTGACGTGAAAGCACCTAATTTTAAATTATATTTTGTTTTTCCAAGGCCTATTTGACTTTTGAAAAAACCTGTACCGTTGAAACTTAAATATAATCATATTTTTCCGTGTTTATTTTTGTTCTTGTTAATATCTCCGGTTTGAAAAAAGATATCAAGTTGTGGTTTTCGCCAGTTTTTCAGGCTTTTATTAATCTTTGTGATGAAGTAAAATTAAATATACTGTTGTATTTAAAATTTTTGAAAAATGCGCAATGTTTGTTAAGTTATAAAATAGCTCCCTCTAGCGCCTACTTTAAAAGTCATATTGTCATAGTTTATAGAGTAAAGTATAGAGTAAGGGAACCCCTTTTTTACAAAACAAAGTTCACTAAATTCTGTTAAGCCAACCCGGAGTTGTAGGAATTTATTTAAAATAATGTTCAACCTTCCCCCACCACTTTATTTTAAAAGTAACAAAAATATGTCATAAGTAAATTTTTTTCATAAAACCTTAAAGTATACCTAATATACCTTAACGCGGCAACTTTTGAAAAAACTAAGCTTTATGGATTTACCGTTACGGTTGCGCCCTCTAGCGCTTGACTGAGAGACTTGAAAATAATTTCCAGCAATTTCTTATGATCACTTTTCCTATTAAAATTTTTTTCCGCAAGCCAACACTTTCAGAGCCTAACACTTTCAGAGATACGGCCGAGAGCCATTCTTAGTGGGACACCCGGTACATAATATCTATGGTAGCTCTAAGTGATTACTCTGTTTTAAAGCGATTTCTCTATTTTAAATATATTTACGTGATTGTTATAAAACTTAGATTTAGAAAATGTGCACATACAGGTATTCCATATCTGGGTGCAGTAAATGTATGATCTTATTTACCAAAGTATTTTGGTTGAGAATTTAATTTTTATAATGTTGTTATAATTATTTTTTGAATAAAATTAATAAATCATAAAAGAATATGTTACAAGAACGCTAGATAACATGTTTATAAGCAGCATATAATATACAGGGTGGGAACCACCCGGATATGATGAAAACGAGTGAAATGGGTACTACCATTTTATATAAACTTCTTTCGTATAGGCTTCCTCTTCAGAGATATGGGCTCCAAAAGAGCTCCAATGGAATCAAGTTTTTTACACATAATTATTGAACCACCAGGTATATTTAAATTTTATTTTAATATGATGTATACCAGGTAAGACCCTTCAAATTACTATCCAAGAAAGTGTTGTGTATTACTAACAGCTGAAGGGACGGACTAGCTGTGACACTCATGACCCCTTTTTTAACGTCCTGTATGATAAGAACTTTGGACAACGATTTTTAAATATCTTTAACTATTGACTAAAAATTAAATATTCTTCATTCAAGTCGCTAATCCTAACCATTTTTGAAAAATAATTACATCATGTATTTGGCATATCTAAGGGATACATCTTTGTTCCTATCAAATGTTGAACATCAAAATTCCGCTTTTTCATATTTAAGTTAGGGGACTCATTGTAAATAAAATGACTTTTTCTCGAAAAATTTTTAGTCAATTGTATGTAAAAACCGTTGCCCAAAGTTCTTATCAAACAGGGCCATGAGTGTCTCAGCTAGTCCGTCCCTGCAGCTGTGAGTAATTCGGGTCGCACCTTTTATTACAAAAAAAATTAAATATATCTGGTGGTTCAATAATTGCAAAACTTGATTCCATTGGATCTCGTTGGGAGCCCATATTTCGGAAGAGGAGGCCTATACACAAAAAGTTTATATGAACTTATATAGTACTCTTTTCACTTGTTTTCGTCATATCCGTGAGATTTACCACACCCTGTAGATCCTGGATGTAATCGTAAACAAATCCACCATCTATATCTATTATATCTTCCACCAAAAAATTAAATTTTAATAAATATTTCGAGTAATTTAAAAATGTTAATTTTTATGTCTGTAATATTAATTAAAAATATCTATCGCGTGCAAAAAGTTCTTTTGTGATTGAAAAAGTTTCGTATAGTACCCGAGAATCGAAGTCGAATTTTTAGCTTGCAGGATAAACGCGCTTCACAATTTGTGGGGATAGGATAGATATAAGTTGGATTTGTTCGTGTGAATATTTTTTCTTAACCACTTCAAGATACCTTATATAATAAAGAATAAACAAATAATGATAAACAGCTATGGGCCTCGTTGAGTGCTAAATTATAAAGTATCTTGCCTAACACAGAAATTTCTGAAAGTCTAATTTTAAGCTTTAAACATATTATATTTATCATTACAGAAACTTAACCATTAATGGCGTCTACTAATCTATAAATTAGTTTCTGTTTAATCTCATGTCAACGAATAATTATACACAACCTTTTCAAACTATTTTCACATGTGGTCAATATTATTGATTTCTAATGATGGCTTTTAAAAAATATATCTTTTTGGTAGGGATCATATTTACTATATTGTAGCGTTCAGGTGTATCTTAGAAAAGTTTTTTTCATTCTTTTTTATTTTGTTTATAAGGTATCCAAAAATGTGAATTCTCGTTTTGCCTATTAAATTCGTAAAACTGGTTTCACACGTTTTTTGCAAAACTCTATTTTTTTTTATTTAAATGTGTTTTTGATGCATACATGACCGATCTGATGACACTGATAAATATGATATAATACCATGAATTTTAAATTAATTTGAACACTAGGATATATAAAAAAAATCGCAACATTTAAAAAATATATCGTGTGACGTCAGTACCTACCTGACTATATGATTACATGACATACCAAATTGTAAACATAGTATTGGTACTTAATCCTCTCAAAATTGACAATTATTGTTACAAGATTACTGGTAATGTCTAAATATTTTATTTGTTGTAATTAAACCCAATTACAAGATTAAGCGATAAAAGGTATAAATTTTATTCTTATCAGTATTAAGTCGTTAATAATGATTTAAGGATTATATATATTTGATTGATAGACGATAGTTTATTTTAAAATTCAATTTAATCATTTATTACAAATACCCTGCATATACGTATTAGTTACATATGTAATAAGATAGTGGCATCAGGGGATTTCCGTCGTATTAATTCGATTTTATTTGTTTCTCACAAGTATATACAAATATTCCTAATATAGTATACCTACGTCTTACATACTCCAGAGCATCCGTTCAGATTCAATTTGTATCAGTGAATTCATATAATATTCCTAAAGTCTTCCCTTTGCGATATCGCCCTAGATGTAAACAGAAATACCGGATTTATCGTCGCATGCCGCATGCAGATTGTTTGTTAGTCTTTTGACGAATTATATATTATTTCCCACTTGCGTCAGGATGTAAAAAGGAGGAAATAACTATTATTTATGTTTTTTTTTTATGGAACTATGGTAAAACAAACTTTGTGCTGACAATTTAAAACAGCAAATATATTGTGTTATTTACGTTGCGTTTTTGCGTTATTTATGTTAAAAGTCTATTAAAAGATCTCGGGACCTAAAAGAGACATTCATAGTGGACGTTAGGCTTAACCAAAAAGTGTAGATAGGGGAAAGGGGCAGGCCCGTAGACAGGGGGGGGGGGGGGGCGGGGTGTTTCCCCCCGGGCCCGGACTTTTGAGAGGGGCCCGGATTTTTGGATTGTTAACGACAAAAATTAATAAGTGGTGTGCAATGAGTTACTGCAATTGTATTTTAGTAATCCTCTATTAGTATGTCAACTTTGTGATGCTGTATTTTTGTTATTGGAGAATAATGAATAAACATTTTTTATTATGATGCAAATTGTATGTAGATGTTCATTATTTAAGTAGTGGTTTACAAAAATTATCGTATAATAGTCCTCGGAATCTTTGACATTATATATATATATAT
The DNA here is from genome assembly GCA_963991005.1 of Barypeithes pellucidus. NCBI lineage: Eukaryota > Metazoa > Arthropoda > Insecta > Coleoptera > Curculionidae > Barypeithes > Barypeithes pellucidus. The sequence goes on along the minus strand of OZ022556.1, from coordinate 47,669,658 downwards.
ATACATTTTTTGTTATGCTGAAAAAAAAATTTTTGAAGGTAAGGGGCCCGTAATGTGTACCCCCCGGGCCCGGTATTTTCTCTCTACGGGCCTGGAAAGGGGGGTCACAGTGTTACACAAAAAACATTTAGACTTTTTTTCATATATTAAGTTTAAATATATTTTTTATTTTGCGTAGGTTTATTGATGCCTAAGCAACAGATTTCCTGAGTCCTTGTTGCATTAAATTTATATATTATTGTTTTATATGAAATTATTATCTCTACGCATGTCCAATGCAACACTGTACCCCTCTAGCGGGGTACTCTGTTACAACAATGTTACGTTTCAAATAAATTAATATTAGCTCTATTAGCAGTGCTCTATTTATTCAACCTATTGGTAAATACAATAAACACAAGTTAACAACGTAAACATAACTCTAAAAACAATCAAACTCAAAATTTAAAAAAACTCAAATATATAATTCAGAATATTTAGGTGAATATAAAATAAACCAAAAAGAATACACATTCAGTGGATCACCCAGAGTTTTTTTCGGGGGATTTTATATAAATTTAGTATATATGTAAATCAATGTCATTTTGAATGAGGGGTATAGTTTACACGCAATATATACTGTACTCCCAGTAAAGTGTAACACTCTGTCCCAATCGCGTTTTTACTAAAAGTGCGCTAGTTTTTAAGGAAACAAAATTTGTATATGTTATGTTTCACATGGCATGCTAATCTATAAATATGGCATTCAAGCCTTCAAACATAAAGTTTACGATATATTATTGTCAAAAAATAGAAGACAACTTTAAATCTGTATAAATAATCTACTTTTTTCCCAGCTCTTAACGAGTCATTGTTATTAATATAGGTTCAAATAAATAATTCGAGTAATTCAAAATCAACTCCAACATTTCAATTAAAAAGGTGCTGAATTGGTTACATTATTCCTATTCGCAGTAAGCAGCTATCCGTCCTAATGCAAAAAAATTTAAAGCTTTTTATGTAGAAGCTCTCAGGCGCAATAGCTTCCGTTAGTACGGAAGTGTAGCCGGCCGACATCGCTTTGTAGCATGCTTACGTCAAGCATGCTACATGAACGGGTCGTTCATCTGTAGTTTGCCTTCGCTATAAATTAGTGTTGTGACCGCTCGAGCGAAAACCCCTTGAGTACTCGATTATTGAAATAACCGATATCTCTCGATTATTAAACAAACCGCTCGAGTTATAAATTCAAGCGAAAATCGTCGCTTGTGACTTATCATCTTTCACTCGATACCCCAGATTCGCTTGACGCAGACGTATATTCCGACAGTTTTTCGCTCGATAGGAAATACTCTAGTTATACTTCAGGCGAAAAATCGAATCATTGTCTTTCATTTGATACCCGATCATCGCGCGTCACCCGAAAGTTGCCGATTGGCAACGTTCGAGTTTGACGCACAAAAGGCTGACACGACATACGTCTTTCTTAAAAGCACATAAACGAGAAGGTGCATATAAAAAAGTATGCTAAATCCCTTAGTGGAGTCATCGCGACATCGGGTTTTGTTTTGACTAACTAGCCAGCGGCGATTGTAAATTTTTAAAAAATTAAAGGATGCAATTTTAAAAATCAGAATCAACTGTTCTTCCTTAATAAAAACTCTAAGACTAAATTTCTAAAACTTACGAAAACAACCATTGGTGTTTTATCAACACATTTTTCTTAGTTATAAAAATGTCAAGTAATTAATTGGTCGAGCGATTCACTCGATTATTAAAATCATCGGGTTTTCCCAAACTACTATAAATTTAATAAGCTATGGTATTCGTGTTGTTTCGCGAGAGATGTCACTATCCGCGATGTTCGATTGGTGCGAAAACATTAATAAGTGGAATATATAAAATATAGTTTAGCTCTAACTAACATTAAAAGATAAATTACGTTACGTCCCTTCAATATATGAATTCAAAATTTGGACCTACTGAAAAATGATTTATTAGGCTCTATAAAATTTGTTTAGTAAATTGGAGAAATTTGAAATAAAATATGTATTCCCGTGAGAGAAATGGTCCGTAGATAAAACAAAAGACTGTAACAGCAAATCAGATTTATTATATTATGCAAAAACAAAGCAGCAAGTACAAAGTAATTTTTGTCAAGAATGTAACTACCCCCCATCGACAGCGCTAAAAAATAACATTATTTTGTACATTTGTCTATTTGTATTAGGGGCTATCGAAACATGTTAATATAGGTTCAAATAACAACAATAGTTGCCAATACATTTTGATTTTTCATCGATATCTTTATTTTTGGACCAGTCCCATAAATAAAGTCTAGTGGTGTGAGGTCTGGAAATCTTGAAGGCCAACGTGATCAACCAAAGCCTTGGAAATCTTGCGTCCAATTATTGGTGGACTTGATGAGTGAAATGGGCAGGATCTCCATCATGCTGATAATAATTGATAATATGTATGCTGATGTTCACAGGAATATCCTCCGGTAGTCCTTCGTTTTGTAAGAAATTTAAGTTGAGTTCTCCCATGAGACGATATTCGAAATTGAAAGGCCAATGAAATAACTACCACACCACACTTTACATTGAAAACAAGTTGAAATCATGTAAGAACATGGTGAGTTTTTTTAATTATTTTCACGTATACAATATGCCCCGATCAGTTTGTTCCATAAACATATAATATAAAAGGGGAGACAAAACATTACATTCATAAAATACCATTCATTTACAATCATGCATAGCTCTACAGTTTACTGGTTCAATATAATGTCAAATTACTTCAAAATTAATTTTTTAACATAAATTAATAATACTATTTAAAGAACGCGAGGAAACCTAAAGTTATCACCGTTATTAAATATGTACTATTAGTAGATTCAATCACATATTATTTAAATTATTTTCATTAATTATATCGTCCACATTGGGGAACTTCTTTGGTTGAACTTGTAAGTAGGTATGTGAATTAGGACGAGAGTTAATACAAGCAAAAAACCCCCATTCTAAGTATGGTTCTTAAAAGGTCAACTTACGCCGAAATATTCCTGAAATGGTCTCCATAAGCGATTTTCTTCAATCTTTTGACCATTGTGCACCATAAAAATAATTATCAGGAAGAAATAGAACTAAAACACAATGTAAGATGCTTGTGCTACGATAGGCTTCTAAGAACTAACAATTAAAAATATTTTTTTAGTTTCCCAAAAATCTTGCTAATTTCTTCAAAAGGAATCCTACCTTTCCGGGTTCTTTCAGTCGACGTCTTTGATCAGTTTATTCACTTATATTGTTATATTATTTCGTATAAATTTTCCCTGTAGTGGAATATTTTTCTCCTTACGTTTCTTCAGCATTGATTGACTAATGTTAAAATATTATTAATATTACGTTTATTTGAAATCTGTACTTTGCAGTTGGCCTGATTTGGGCGATATCAGACCGCTGTACATATCCGCCCTTCCTGCGTCCCTTGCACTGACTTGACAATAGAAAAAAAAATTAATTTTTTCATTTAAAATCAAGAAAGTTGAATTAATTTACTTAAATATTTGAAAATTATTTATTTAATTGGCTACAATAGATTTGGTTGGGGGAGGGGGTTATTGATTAAAAATATCGATATCTCGATAGCCAAATGACTCCCACTACTTTTTCATTAGCTTCAACAGGTAATGTGCCGCAATAGTACATAGAAAAAAAATGTCCCATTACAATATTTCTTAAATCTATTATATGTGGTTAGAGGTCCTTATGTGTTGCTTGTCCAGTGATTTCTGAACATTTTCAGAAGGAATTTGAGAAAAAATTAGGCTATGCTGCCGTTAGTTGTGTTGTAAAAATCGTACAGTAAAGAAACATGTAATTTTCAACGAACAACTAAACTTGCCAGTAATAAAATAAATTTTAATAATATATATACCTAGTGTAACCAAATCAACCTAGAACTAAGCAAATTAAATAGGGTAATTTGGTCACAATAATAATTATTGTTTGCTGCATATCTTTAGCATTATTGTTAAAAATATTAAGCAAGTAAAAGATTTTAAAAATATACTTTGAAGCCAACTCTATATTCGTTCCCAACCCTAGGTTAATAATTTTATGCCTTTTTACCATAACGTTGTCCTAATGCCCTGACAATTATTTGATTTTTTCCTTTGCATCAGTTCTAACTGATTTTTCAATTAGCATGAAGCCAAATTCTACATGTAAAGAAACAATCCATTACCGGTTCCTCAAACAAATTTACTTTATTGTATAGCTTTTTGCTAATCAGTAATGTTATCGATAAATAACAAATTCGAGAAAATCATGTTTTGAAGTGTGTATAAATTGGTCTATTAAAATAATTTTAATGTGACAGATGGATCGAAACAATTGTCAACATTACATCATATGCTACTGTACACACAGAGGGACCTATCCTAAAATAAAAGGGTTATAATATCCTAAAACTGACTGGATACATGTTTGAATTAGTGATTTATCAATCACTGATAAAATGCAGTTAAATACCACTTATGTTTTAATATACTCGTTCAATTATAAACCTGTCAATGTTTTTGAAAGATACAACCGTTTCTGTTGACATTTTTTTTAACAAGGTAAACTTATTATTTTGGACAAATTATTTTCTTTTCCATTTCATTTCAATTCATTAACTCTTTATTAGCTATTATTTTTTAATTAACATTTGTATCCTCTCATGGCCTAATAAAGGATAATTTTTTTTATTATGTATCTACATGCATTTTTGATCTTATAATTACAATTATACTACAGAACAAAAACTTTTAAACTTCGAGGACTATTCCTTCTTGCTTTTAAACCGTATAACCGTAAAAAATAAATTATATTTAATTATTTTTCAAAATATATACACAATATATTATACAGCCATATTCACTAATGGGTTTTTAATTTAAAACCCATTCGAAATTGATCATAATATATTAAGTTCATACCTTCAATTTGCAGTAGATTAAGAAATAAGAAATACCTATACTGAGCGAAATATCGAGTTGATATAACTCAAATATGAGTTGTCCTAGACCGAAGCGTGTTGCTAATAGGGGACAGCATAGACCTCTGAATTACGGCAACCAAATCGAAGAAATTGCATCAACTCACTGTTCATAAGTTCTGATAGCACAGAAGATGGGTATTTTATCGTTGGAATAGCTCACGCCCCACCATCTTAAATTATTGATAGGCTACCGTAGCTAAGCGTAATTGGGTTGGACGAACATATTGACGTGGGCTGAAGCAATTCATTGTTTAAGGTGCCAGATACCAGTATCTGAATGTTGATGCGTTACTACACGGGCTAGATTAATTCATGATTCGAGCTATTAAAACTTGACATTTAAGTTGTTCTAGGTTACGATGGTGGCTGGAATAACTCACTCTTTGGGCTGTCAGAAGATATGATGAGAATTCTGATATTTCGTTTACGGGGCTAGGCTGACTCAGAGCTAGGACTGCCAACTCAAATTTGAGACTACTAGACCCAAAATTTTGGACTACCATACCCAAAATTTTATACTACCAGACTCCAAATTTTGGACTACCAGTACCTAAATTGTGAACTATCGGAACTCAAAATATGTCTTTGATTTAACGCCTGCATATTGTGGACTGTGGCCTTTTGTTTTTTCAAGATATGACATTTTTTTGTACCTATATTTTAAAAAAAATTAATCAAATGAATTACTGACAGGAGAACATACTACGGCTAAGAAAGCGGACAAAGTGATGACGATTGATTCAAAAGGCAACTTGATTTAATATACTGTAAAGAAGCGCGCGATTGTCACTTCGCTGAATAAAATTGTCTTGGTCGTAGTATAATACTCATATTTGTGTATATCATTGGGAATTTACTTATTAATTTTGTAAAACAGGGAAAAAATTGTCAGGTCTTAAAAAAAAAGTTATCAAGTTTATCCACAATATGTAAGCGTACCTTCAAAGAAGTATGAAGGTTTCGTCCATACCTGAGAAAAACATCATTTGTTTAATATCAATAGAAATTATTAGCCAGTCCTGAGCACTGTATTTTTTTCGTTCTGTCGTTTTCCTCAGGTATATGGACGCACCCTTACATTATAAGTATAGAAACTTTTTTAATTTTTTTTTGCGATTTTGTCGACGATTATTGTTGTTCTCTTTTCTTAACATACACTAGTGGTTCTGAACAAAATATAAGAACAATGGTTTAAAAAATACTATTTTTTTAATAGATTAAAAGATGGATTTTGGAAACTTAATTCACGCCCTATTATTAGTTTAGGTAGATAATAATAATAATAATAAAAATAATAATAATAATAATAAATAAATAAACATTATTTCAAATCATAAACACATGGAACACAAAAGAAATGACGTCACATATCAATGAGAACAAAAAAAACATCATAATTTGTACTAAATACTAGCTACAAAAATCTTTCAAGTTGTAAGGTTCAATAGCTATTAACAATTTTCTCATCTCTAATTTAAATATTTTTTGTGAGTGTATTTGTTTGATGTTATTTGGCAAAGCATTAAATAATTTTATGCATATATAGTGTGGACATTTTTCGGTTAGTGTTAATCTATGTACTGGGTATGATACATTTAATGTTCTTGTACTATATTCATTGTTTGCATTTAAATTGAACAACTCCCTATGTTTAAAGAAAAACATTAAACACTCATATATACAGGGTGTTTATTTGAAAACTTCTCACCATGGATTTATCGAAAACCACTGATTAAAAGAAAAAACGCCGAGACACGTAAAAAGATTTGCCAAAGGGGACAACTTTTTAACCAAAAACTACTTCACCCCCTTTTACCCTCTGGCTTCCGGGGTTGTCCCCTTAAAAATTTTAAATGACAAGGGGTAGCAAGTAATAGCTTGTTTGAAAGGTCTTTCAAAGTGCTTTATTTTGACGTTTGATTTTTTAAAATCGGTCGATTCGTTTTTCAGAAAATTAGAAAAAATTTTACCGCCTTCTTTTTATGAACACAGATAACATGGGCGAACTGTTTTTATTCTTATACCTGTTTAGTTTTTTATACCTGTTTAGTTTCCTATAGTTGCTAAGGGAAAGAAACAATTTAATTTGCTGTCAGTTACCTTTGTGACTGGCATGACTTGGCATCATGAAAATTAATTTATTGATTCAGATTTTACTTCCAAAATGGTTTATACACTAGCGGTAAGAGTGGAAATGATTCTAATTTATGGTGCCCAAAATCAATGTGTTCGGCAAACTGCCGTTACATTTAACGCCAGACATCCGGAAAAGATAACTTCGCATAGGTATGTTTTGGACCTTTTTAATAAATTTACTCAAACTGGATCTATTGCAAATAAAAAACGTAATCATAGTAGAGTTGTGGATGAAGCCGCTCAAGTTGAAGTTTTGGGTTATTTTGCAATAAATTCTAATACTTCATTACGCAAAATTGTTGATGCGACTGGTATTTCATTATTCTCTGTACATACAGTTACTAAATTACATAAATTTCATCCATTCAAAATGAAAATATTGCAAGAGTTAACCGAAGATGATTTCGATAGGCGAGTTGAGTTTTGTGAACAAATGACTGCAGCGATTAATGATAATACCATTTATGTAAAGAATATCTGCTTCAGTGATGAGTGCACATTTTATCTAAATGGATTTGTTAATAAGCATAACTGCAGGTATTGGAGCAATGAAAATCCTCATGCTTTTGTAGAAGGGCATACTCAGTGCCCCCAAAAAATTAATGTATGGGCAGGCATTTTAGGAAACAAAGTGATTGAGCCATTGTTTATTAATGGGAATTTAAATGGAGGCATTTATTTAGGTATGTTGGAAAATACCATCAATCCGCTTATCACTGAAACCATTGAAAACCAAATCGAAGACGATGGAAACCCTATACTTGATGAGGCTGAAATATATTTCCAGGAAGACGGCGCTGCTCCTCACTATGTTCTTCCGGTTCGGCAATGGCTAGACGACGAGTTTCCAGATAAATGGATAGGGAGAAGAGGGCCTATAGAATGGCCTGCTAGATCTCCTCACTTGACGACATTAGAGTTTTTTCTATGGGGCCATTTGAAAACTATTGTGTTCACTCCCCAACCTAACAGTTTGGATGAACTTCGTCAACGCATCACCGAAAGCTGCCATGATCTCCCACAACATGTTTTTGAAAATGTCCGTCAGGAATTTGAAAATCGCCTATATCATTGTTTGGCCAATAACGGGCAATATTTTGAACACTTATTAAAGTGATATTTTCGTGTCCTTTTTTTTCTATCTGAACAAATTAAGATAAATAAAGATTTTTCTAATTTTCTCGAAAACGAATCGACCGATTTAAAAAAATCAAACGTCAAAATAAAGCACTTTGAAAGACCTTACAAACAAGCTATTACTTGCTACCCCTTGTCATTTAAAATTTTTAAGGGGATGACCCCGGGGCCAGAGGGTTAAAGGGGGTGAAGTAGTTTTTGGTTAAAAAGTTGTCCCCTTTGACTTCCCCAAAATATAATACCGTACCTTACGACAGATTCAAAGTTTGCATAATCTAGCACCCTAAGTACTCTTTCCACCATATATCCATTAATGACCCGCATCCATAACAGACAGAATTTAGTTTTTTAGCCAAGTTATTTATATGACCTGACCAGTCCAAATGTTCATTTATATATATTCCTAAAAATTTCTGAGAGATTTAGTTCTTTCTCATCCATTTCTAAAGCTAAGGGTTTCCCCTAAACAATATAATATTCGTTTTATTCTTATTTAAAACGAGTTTATTTTTTGTAAACCAGTTTGTAACCAAGCCATAAAAATACTTCGCCTCCATAGAAAGATTTTCCGAGTCTTTGGTACCAATGAGGTTAATATCATCTGCGTATTTAACAATGTGTTGATATAATTTGTCAGTCACGAAATCTAGGTTTTTTTTTATGATTAAACACGAGCACTATAGAAAAAATCCTTTAAGGCACTCTGGGAGTGGTGCGTGTGCGCAAAAAGCGATTCACGTTGGTTTTGAATCGTTGGAGGTTATATTCGTTGGGAAAAACGACCTCGGGAAGGTCGTTCTATAAAGATGAAGTCCTCCATATGAAAGAATTCTTAAATATAGAAGTTCGAGGAGTACTAAGCTTTAACACACATGAATGGGCGGCAGTGGTTCGTCGTGTATTTCTGCTATTCGCCGCTCTGGGCGGAATTAAGAGGACAAAGTCAGCCGAGCACTTCCCATGAAAATATCTGTAAAAGAGAGTCAAATCCCCAACCTGTCTTCGATGTTCTAGGCTGTCGAGGTTCTTCGTCAGCTCGTAGACTCCAATGAGAAAAATGGCCCTCCTTTCGATGGAATCCAGTAGCCGAAGAGTATGTTTGGGTGCAGAGCTCCAGACATGAGAGCAGTACTCTAGTGATGGTCGAATTTGGGCTTTGTATAGTGTGAAAAGTTGTTGAGGTGTGTACAACTTTCTGGTTCGGAAGAGTACACCAAGTTTCTGAGAAGCTATCTTGGCGATTGCCACAACGTGGTTATGCCAAGATATATTTCCTCCCAGATTGACGCCCAGCAAATTAATAGATGAAGCCAGTGGGATGGCGTGTCCGTCCATGACTATATCCGGTTCTGTATTGTTAACCTTTTTAGAGAAAACTACTGCTTGGGTTTTTTTAGCGTTAAATTCGACTTGGTTACTGCCACCCCAAGTCAAAATTTCTTACAGATCTTTGTTGAGGCGTGATCTACGTCGGCAGCCGATGTTTGTGCATTCAAAGAGAAAGATGAGATAAGTGTGCTATCGTCAGCAAAACTAAATATCGGATATTTCGTTTTCACTAGAAGGTCGTTAATGTAGAGTAAGAAGAGAGTGGGAGACAATATGGATCCTTGAGGAACACCGGCATTGATGGTGAAGGTGTCTGAGAGAAATCCGTCAATCGCCACTTGCATAGAGCGGCCCTTAAGAAAGCTAGACAACCATGCACAGAATCGACTGGGCATACCATAGGATCGCAGTTTACTTAGAAGTCCCAATGCAACAGCGCGAGACACCCAATGATGTTCAATTGCATTGTTCCAAATATGGGTGACATAGGCCAGCAGATCTCCAATTGATCTGGACTTCCGAAAACCATATTGATGATCGCTGATAATGTTGAAGTCTTCCAGGTATTTTAGATGTTGGTTAATAGCTTTCTCCATTACTTTTGATATAACTGAAAGCAATGCGACTGGTCGATAGTTGCTAGGCAGGGTTCGACACCTTTCTTTGGTATAGGCTGGACTCGCGCCGTCTTCCAGCACGATGGAAATATTCCTTGTTTGTAGGATAAGTTAAAAAGTCTACAAGATACTGGTGTTAGTTCATCCGCGCATCCCTTGAGAACTATAACAGGAAGTTCGTCTGGACCAGAAGCTTTCTTGACGTCGAGCCCTTTCAGGATTCATTTGACGGGACGCTGACGGAACACGATTTCGGTCATTTCGGATTGAACTGCAGGAATGTTGGGTGGTGTTCTTCCCTGGACATCTACAGTGGAATTCGAAGAAAATAGTTCAGCAAGTAAATTTGCTTTGTCTCAGGTTGTGGATGCTATTGTACCATCGGAACGTGTTAGAGGTGGAATAGTTGATTTGGTCAAATTTTGGCTGACGGACTTAGCGACTGATCAAAAGGACCTTGATCCGTTTGGACTGTCAAGTAGTTTGTTTTTGATCTTCACGTTATGGGGTTCTTTACTTTGATCTATTGTTAGCTTACATTGGTTTCGAGCGTTAATAAAGATTGTACGGCTCTCAGTGGTATGGTTTTTACGCCACTGTCGGTAAGCCAGATTTTTTAATCTGACAGCACGCTCACAATCCTTGCTAAACCAGGGCTTGCCATTGGAATGACGTTTTTTTGGAGGAGGGGATAAATGCTTCCATGCTAGTTAGAGTGACGTCGGAGACCTTCCCAGCACAGATGGATGGATCATCAGAAGAGAAGCATATGCTCATCCAAGAAAAAGTGCAAAAATGGTCTTTCAGGTCGTCCCACTTGGCCGATGTGTAATGCCATATCTTGCGAGGTTTAGGAGGTTGTTCAGAATTGATAAACAGTATAAAGAGAAAAGGTCCCAAAATACTTCCCTGTGCTATTCCTATATTATTAAAAAATAGTTCTGATTTACATGTTTTCCCACCTTTTGTAACTGATGCAGTTTGTTTTCTATTATTTAAATACGATACTAGCCATTTTTTGGCATTTCCCCGGATTCCATATATTTCAACTTTTTCAATCAACAATTCCCTGTCTAGACAATCATAAGCCTTTGAAAGGTCTAATAACATCCCAAGTTCATCCTTTTCTCAAGATGCTCTATAATGTACTGTATAAACTGGAAAACGGCAGTATGGGTGGATTTTCCTTTAATAAAACCATGTTGATGTTAGGGTTTGTTCGGGTTTGTTCGGGTTTGTTCGGGTTTGTTCTTATTGTTGTTTGAAATATTTTAGAAAATCCAGGTAACAGACTTATAGGCCTATAATTCTCCATTCCCCAGGGTGTCCCTTTTTGTATAAAGGTTTAATCAATGTAATCTTTAAATTTTCCGGGAAAATGCCAAATTCAAAAGAATTGTTTATGAGGTAACACAGAACATCCCTTAGCTCAACAGCGGCCAGCTTTACAATACTTGTTGTAACATTATCTATACCACTACTATGTTTTTTTTTAAGATTTTTTGCTATTGTAGAGATTTTCTCTAGGGTTGCCGGCATTAAAAACATAGACCTATCATTCTTACTCATGTTTGAACTAAAAGGTACGTTAATTAACTTATCTAAGAGATCGGAATTGCAGAGAGTAAATGTTGGTTATATTTATTGGCAATAACCCCAGGGTCTGCCTCCAATTCAATCTCCGCAAGATTTCCTTCCTTACCACTTATCTCTTTACAAATCGCCCACATACGTTTTATTTTCGGAATTTTTAACCGTGTCCTCATAGCTTTTGCGCGCGACTTGATCAGAATTTGGTCATACGTTTTTTTTCCATTATTATACAGTTCGTTATATGTTTGATCGTGCCTTGATAATGTCAAAAGAATATCCAGTCTACGTTTACATTCCACGAGGTCAAGGTTTTCCGGTGCAATATCCGTTTGTTTTTTACTTAATAATTTTAAAGGAAAATTTTGATTAAATATTAACATAAAATTTTTCATAAAAACATCCCACTGTTCATTTACACATTTTTTCCCTACACTATATATTCTAACCAATCTTGATCGCGCATAGAACTTAGAAAGTTATTTTTATTCTCGATTGAAAATATTCGTCCTTACTTTAATTTCTGGCTGTTATTACGTTCACTTCTAAAAATAATTTTCTGTGATCCGACACAAAATGTTCAAATGCAAACGCTTCTACAAAATCAAAGTTAGTAAAAATATTATTAAATCAACTAGCATTGTTATTGCATATGCGTGTATTTTCAGAAATGGTCGAAATTAAATTAAAAAAGTTCATTATAGAAAAAAATGCAGTACTTATTTGATTTTAACATTTCAATATTAAAATATTCTAAAATGAAAATTTGTTTATTTTCATTAAATATATTTACAAGAAGTTCTTCAATTTTGTCCATAAAAATCTTTACATCGCCGGAAGGTGGCCTATATATTGAAATAATTATATTTTGTATCTTATTAAAGCCATATTATATTGCTGCACATTCAAACGCACCACTTATTGACAGTCTATTTAGGTTTGTTCGAACCTTGTATCTTATATTTATTTTAACATACACTGCCGAACCACCATGCTTCCCCTGTTCGCTTCAGAACATAACTAATTTAAAATCTTTAATAGCTAGGTTCTTGAGTTGTGCATCTGATTTCCAATGTTCCGTGATGCACAATATCTCACAATCGGTATGATTTTGTAACATGTTATTTATTCTGTCAACAGCGTTTCCTATGGATTGTACATTTTGATGAATGATGCTCTCCTTGGTCTTGTCGATATTTTTTATATATATTTTTACAATACAAATTCTTTGATGAGATCAAAATTTATCTTTTCTTTTTTAAGAAACCATTTTGCTACTTCAGGTGTAACCTGAAGAATTCAGTTTTCTTTATATTCGTTTCTACATTGTTTTTTGGTAATTACTGTGATTTTATTTAAAACACTATACCCTAGATCATCTTCAATTTCACTGTTTAATAAAATTATTTCTCTTAAAAATTCTTCATTTGGTATGCCCTTTTCTATTCCTGTAATCATAAACATGGGGTTGGTATTTTTAGATTCTTTAAGTTTAATATGATTCTTGTTATTTAATGCTATTTTGAGTTTATCCTGTTGTTCTTGATTATGACTTTCAAGTACAATAGCTCCACTTTTTAAATATCGAATGCTTTTAAAACCACCATCTGTCATATTGGACGGTATCTCTTTTTTTAACTGCTGACTTGCTTATTTGGCGTCCGTTACATTTTCTATAGTTATTATAGTTTCAAGTTTCTTTGCTGTTTTTGGAGTCACCCATGTTTCAGGTTCGGTTGATGGTGATTCTGTTTGCTTATTTCTGTCCTTGGATATCATGTTAGTTGCATTAGCATAAGTCTTAGGCAATGTTTTTATAATAGTTAATTTATTTCCTTGGAAACTATTGTCTTTATAGCTCAAAACAAGATTATCCATTTCTAGCACTCCAATTTTATGAATTACTAAAGTTAGGCATTCATGAATTTTATTAGTGGCGTTTCTTAAGCTAACTCGATTTTTTGCTATGGAAGTTTGTTCTTCTAGCTCAACTTTTCCCTCAATTTCATCCAGGGCTGAAAATACTTCAAAAATTATTTTGTCTGCTGAAAACAATTCGGATTTTTCTGGTGTGGTTCTTATCTCCAGATTGTCTTGGTTAATATCGTTTTCCGATTGTATTTCATTTCTTTCACATTGCCACTTTGTTCTTTTTTCCGACTCTGGTGTCGTCTCTGACCTATTTCTTTTGTTTTTATTTTCATTATCCTGTGATGCTAGATTTGTTTTCTCGAAGTTAATATTCCTATTATTTTCCGACGGTGGGGTTCGCTGTACTGTAGGTGTTTTTGATTTAAAGGGGTCGTTGCTTATTTCATTTGATTCCTTATTGAATGATCCTGGTATATCACATTTACAACTTGCACCTTTTTTACTATTTTTATCGGCATACATTTTACACCAACTGACCAAAATTATGCAAAATACAGAGAACAAAGATGAAATCCGGCAAACGGCGAAGATCGAAGGAGAATTGATGAATAACAATGGAATGAACGCGCCAAACCTGCACGAGCGCGAATTCGGAACTTTCCGTGACCTTACGATCGGTGATTTACCCCCGATATGGGGTTTTGGAGCACGTTTACTGACTTATTTTAAATGAATCCTGAATTATTCCAACTCAAAATAATTGACACATGGTAATGAGTTAAAATAATGCACGTCCGGGTTAAAACGACACTAATCAATTAGTATTTTCTAAAACCCAAAAACTGAGTTCACGTAGGTAACTCATAAAATAGTTACAAGATGAGGAATTGTGGTGATCTCAAATATGTTTAAAACTGTAAAATATGATAAAAAAATGTCTTTCTGGGTTGAGGCGAACCAAAAGAACCTGAATTATTGTAGCGTTTTAAAATAATTTGTGATAATTCGTAGGCTCAGTTAGAACAACATAGAGAGGTGCGTTGAAGTATCTCCAATTTTGTAACCCACGCTATTGTTAAATGCATTTTTGTCAGTGTCGTAAGCTAGGTTGTAGGTGTTACTTTTGAAATCTTAAATGGGAAGTGGGGTCTGTTCGGGTTGTTGTACTAAACATAAACCCTTTTAGTGAATAAAGGGGTTAATATTTATAATACTAGTGTATAATTCTTCGATATTTCCTTATATCGTGGGCAGAGGAAAACTTTAAATATAAATATTAGTGGACTGTTGAAGACGTATATTTAAAAAATATTTTTCAATATACAGTGTATTTTATAAAAGCGGAACCATTAAAATTTTTTTTTTAAATGTGATGTCCTATATTTTTTACTTGTGCCTCGCCTTATTGTTTATGTAATAATTTTTTCCCCAATCTGTTGCACTGTTGTGAAGATATTAATTATTTTACTATTTTTATTGCTTTTGTACAGTCGCAATAAATATGCTACAGGTTTTTTACTGATTTTAATCTGATCAAAAAATCTTACAGACAATTACATCTGGGTGCTTTAATTTTAGTTTCAACTTTCGGAAAATGTGAATTAAATTTACTCAAAATTTAAATTTTCAAAATACTAAATTTTATAACGTCCAAATAAGTAAAAAAAAATAATAAATTAAAATTAAAACTTAATTTATTTATGTATCATGGTATTTATGTGGTGTTCCAGTCAGAATAATTATTAATATATAAAAAATAATTTACTTAGTTAAGTGGATTCCGGAGTACCTCTAAGCTTGTTGTCTCCCCAAATATTTAGTTCTGTTTTAGGAAAAAATGTTAAAGAAAAAAAAAACTTTGTGTAATGCAACTAAAATTGGAGGAAAGTATTTATTTTTTTATTCCGGAAAAATTTTAGATTTAATTTTATTTACTATTCAATATATATGGTGTAATATTATGGTGTGTGATGTATGGTTTTACCAACCACAAGAGATTTTATCTTGTTGCTGCTTCAGTGCTTCCTAACTTTACTGTGTTACTTTTAGTAATTATCTACAATTATATGAACAACCTCAACAAAGTTGTAAGTAACTATAGTTGTCTTGTTGGATTAAGAGCTTAACTCTGATTTCAATCCATTTTTTCTTATATTGTAGTATCCCTGCTGATGGAAATAAAGATTTCCGAAAGCTTGGACCAACTTTAAAGAGTACACTTTAATTTGCTGCAAAGCCCAATATTTCCCAAATCGTTTTCCCTAACTAGTCAGCAACGACTACCCTTCCTATATATATATAAGAATCTATAGACTCCTCCAATAATTAATAAAATTTAAACATCTTTTGTTCGACATTAAAAAATATGCAGCGTTCTCATAAAAAGAGAAACTCCGTTATTCAGTGCTAAAAATTGAAGTCTTTGTGAATTTTTAAATTTTTTATGGGTGGTATTTAACAGTTTACCAAATTTATCCAATCTTGTTTTACAATAAAATACTTTTGTTTCTCAAAAATACTAAATGCTCATCAAAAATACATAATCTTAGGACGACAACCAAATATTTACATCATGCTAGTCTCTTATATTATTTTTTCCTAAAAAATACTTTTGTTGGCTAAAAATGCCAAATGTTCACCAAATTTTATTCGGCATTTAATTCTAACATTATACCCAGACATTGAATTTTCGTCAGTGTCTTATATTATTTAAAAGTAAAAAATTCTATTAGTTTAGCAAAAATACATAATGTTTACTATATTCTATACCACATTCAATTTTAAAAGTATACACAGATTTATAATTCTTGTTATGTTTTTTTAGATCTCATTTATAAATGGGACATAGAAATAAGTCTGAAGAATTCTTGGAAATAAAACAATAACATAAACTCAAACACAACATTCACAAAACAAAAATGAAAATGAAACAAGCACTTATTGCGCTATTAAGGCTTTCTTAGCTTTACTTGACCGCCCTCTTCTTCGTTTTTCTCCAATTGGTACATTCCTTGCTTCAATAGGTGGTTCAGGCGAATTGCTAACCCTACTAAATGTTTGCAAACGTAATCTCAAAGGTAATCTGGACAATTGCATGTGCCATTCAGCCAGTCAGACTCATCCTGTGGTAGCTGTACTTCTCACTCGCTGAAATGTTGTTTTTTATAGTCGTCAAACGTCTCCCACATATCTTCATAAGTTTTACATTCCAGTGCACCTCCACCTAGAATTCTGTAACACTTTTTCATTTTACTAGTATGCTTTTACGATGATTTTTTAGATAGAACAGCTTTTGTCCACATCTTCAAAGACATCGTTGGCACGTGGCTAACTAAACTCTCTCTCGCTATTTATAGTGTACTCATTAGACCAATCCTTCACCATTTCTGAAGCAATGATTAAGAATCCAGCAAGTGGATGGCGCTCACGAAGTGTACCTACAAATAATAACATAACAATATTAACAATGCCAAATCACGCCATTCATTGAAAGTGTTGTATCTTTGTCTTTTATTATTCTATTAAAAGACTCCAATACATTATTTGTGGCAGATGTCCCCGGTATGGGCGGCGCCCAAATACCAACAACGATTTTGAGTGAGCCATTCGTCTTTGAAATAAAGTACAGAATTGTTTCGAATTTCCATTTATCTAGAAATTTTTCGCAGGCCCTGTCAAAAACTTCCGTTGTTGAAGCACACTGCAAAGAATCAATATCCTTTAGTATGTCCTTCTGGCACTTCTTTCGTACAGATTGCTGAACTCGTACTTGAATCTTCTTTTTGCATGCGCTCAGCACATTCGTATACCTGACCGAATACATACAAAAACGCATTTTGGATACTTTTGGCTGCGTCGCATACTAAAACTTTACAAGTTAAATCGTAGGAATACAGTAAAAGGACTGTATTTTTTAACGTTTGAAATAAAAACACAAAATCATTTGTTTGTTCTGTCGTTGTAACAGCAAGACCAAAGGAGTGAAAATGTTTATCTCTATCCGTGGTTCCAACTATGAGTACTAGAAACCCCTGCCAAACGAGTTTGTTCAAGAGGTAGGTCACGTCAGCATGAATAATGTTGTATTGGCGCGATAGACGAATTAAACATTTGGTCGATAACAAAAATCTGAAGCTTGGGAGTCGTCTTTAGAAACTTCGTATGCAGCAACAAAAACTTGATAATCATCGAAAGGTATTTCTGAGTTGGTCATTAACCAGGATTCTAGTTGTCCTAAGCTGATTACTGCAGATCCATACTTATTTTTACGTAAAATTGTAGGTAAGATATATATTGTATAGAAATATATTGGTTATACTCACTGTTCAAAGTTAAAGCACCGTCTTCGGCTGCAAGTTGAAGCAAGCTGTAAAAAGTTTGTCTGGAAGAGAGAAGGATACATGCGCGAACATATTTCATTTTTGAAGAAACAGCAACAACATTTTTTTCAAAGCGGCAAATATCATTTAAATTGAAAAAATATGGTTATACAGTCATTTTTTAAAGTATTGCATGCACTATCAATAATTTCAATTAATTTCGTAGTTTAGTTTTGCATGTAAAAAATGTCACACCGAGATTTTCAGGAAAAATATCTAAAATCGCAACTATCTGAAGTGATTTGGCAACGCGTCGGGTGCTCAATAAGGAAAACGTCTCCTATTCCCTCGATCCATCCGGCCAGTGCACTGGCTCATCGTGTCTTGGAATGGCGCTGTTCTCTCATTTTTCAATAACAATGACTTATGCTGTTCCGCGGCGAAATCTCAAATCAGACTACGCCGTCCACTGATAAATACTATTAAGTGTAATTACATACAAAATAGATTAACAACAAAATGTGAAAAATTAAGCAAATTGCAATTGTTAATTTCCATGGCTAACTTACACTTAAAGTTCTCAAATAATTTTTAAAAGATGGAAATCATCGAAACTTGATGGCTAATGAGATTATTGGATGTATAAGATTAGATACTCTGTTATAAAGCGTAGAAGATATAGTAAAAAATACAGGATATCAAAATAATTTCGACCATTTACACCTATAATAAAAATAACGGATAAAAAATAAATAACGACAATTTGAGAAAATCATTACGATTTGGCAACGGAATAATAAAAATATTTTAGAGTTATAAGAAGACTTAGTAGAAATTTTAATGTTTGATAAAATATACAGGGTGATCCATTTGAAAATATTGAGTACTTTAATCAAACTTCCGGAACTCTGGAAAAAAGTTAAAAGACTCTATATGAAAAATCTCGTAAAACTTTATAAATAGTACTCATATAACCTAGATGCAACTATCTGTAAAAAAATTATCAAATTAAAATCAATAAAGAAACTGTAATATATTTATTGGGACCGTACGAAAGCAAGAAAAAATGGCAAAATTAATATCTTGGCAACACTGCAACAGATAAAAAAATAATTGGGATTATATAAGCAATAAGGAGGGACACTAATATCGAGTAAAAAATATAGGGTGTTCCATTTAAAGATATTTAAATTTTAGTGGTCTCGCTTTTATGAAACACACTATATATTTAAAATTATTTTTAAAATAAACATCTTCAATGGTCCCCTAATTTTTATAATTAAAGTTTTCCTCTATCGGTTATATTATATTATATCAAAGAATTACGCACTAAATGTATAACCCATATTATAGTTTTATTAGCAAATCCAGCAATTAGTGTTGACCAGGACTATGGATAAATTCAGACCTTTTTGGTAAGGCGATTAAGCATTTTGTTCAATACAGCTCATCTTCCCAAGACAATCAAATATTTACAAATCATTAAACTTTGTCTTTTATTGATAATTGCAAATACGTATATCCCTAAGCTCAACCCTATAAAACTATTGTATTTATAACCTATCAGCCGAATCAGGTCGAAAATATCGGATAAATTATATATTTTTTTTAGTATCTAAAAGATTTTACATAATAACGCATCCACGGGACTGTGTGCGAAAATTTTGTGTTGCCCCAAATCAAATAGAATATTAAGAGGAAAATAAACTCATAGTTGCTACACAAGTTTAAGGAAATTTCATTGTCTAATTTCCATACGTTTCAAAGGCACATGCCCTCATCTTCAGTGGAAACATTATACATAAGCAGAAACTTTTGACATTGTTAAGGCAAACCGTAAAAGAGGAAAGACATATTTAAGCTTTTTTTATATAATGAAGAACATTATTATTTACTGAAAGTTTAGAAAATTAAGGTAGAAGAAAAAAGTGCATCAGAAAAAGAAGAATAAACTTTATATATGAAAGTTACATTAATAAATTAAATAAATTACTGAAAAAGACTTGAAAAAAGAATATACAAGGGAAACATCATAGTTTCTAATATAATTTTTGAAAAACAGCCAAAAAAATAATTTTCGAAAAGGGCAAAATTAAACGGATTACGAATCGAGCCCAAAATGAAGACTCGTCGCTTTTTTGAAAATAATTTTGGGCTCTTTTCCAAAAATCAGATTAGAAACTTTGATGTTTTTCTCTTAGATTCTTATTTAAAGTATTTTTCAGTGATTTATTAATATAACTTTCATATATAAGCATTTTTCTTCTTTTTCTGCTACAGAAAATATTTTACACTTTTTCCTTCTGCCTTAATTTTCTGAACTTTCAATAAAACTTTTTAATGTTTCCAAAATCATAATTTTCTTCCTTACATAAAAAATGCTTAACATATGTTTTCCGAACCAGTAAGTGAATAGTAACAGCGATTGGTTTATGTATTTGTATCTCTCATTATTGAAGATTTTCTTAGCTAAGCTAAAAAGTAGTATAAATAAAGAAGTGCGTATAGCAACGACTTCCTTTTGTCTAGGCGCGTTAGGAACTTATTATATATAGAGAAACGTTTATAGTATCAGTCAAGGGTATAACAGTATTATACAGATTTTCGTAGTATAAACGCGATAAACCATTGATCATTATGAATCGAACAGAGACGCACACGTGGTGGTGTTGAAAATTATAATTCCAAGTTTAGAAAAGTGATCTTTTTAGATGAAACTGGGGTATTTTCAAATAGGTCATGACAAGACGACTCGGTTATTATATTAAATGCTGGCTCATCTACTGATTTTATACAGGGAGTACGATTTTAATTTTTCCCTCTAAATCAGAAAGCGCGTACTACCACCGCAATAAGGATTGTGAGATTTTTGAAAAGTGGACCAAAGAAAAAGTTATACCAAATTTGGATAACCCATCCCTAATTGTGCTAGACAATGCGTCATATCATTCTCGTGTAATAAAGAAATAGTCCATCATTGAAATTGAATTGAATTGATTTAAAAAAAAATAATTGCATTTTTTCCAGGTGATAATGATTTCTCGAAACGATGGGTTTAAAATCCATTTGATCAATATATTGTTGCAGCTACCAAAACTCTAAAACTTTAATTCTTGCTTAAGATTTAGATACGTTCTGGCTTACATGACGATGTGAATATGGAAGTTTAATTAATAACGGATTGTTTTAAAATATTGTTCATATTTACCATTTCTTACTGGTGCGAAAAGGCTTCTCGTCTATCATGAACTTTAAAATTAATTACAGTCTATTATAAATCAATTTAAAATAATTTACTTACGTGTTTCCAACGTCGCTTCGCTCATAAATTAATTAATTAACTAACACATTTTTAGATATTAGTTTAATAGAGTTTGTTCGTTGCCAAACGAAGATCAATAATCACAAAATGTAACACTGAGTTATAACTTAAAATTCATTATTTAATACAATAATTTTTATAATTTAATATAATTTAAAGAGACTACATCTTTTTGAGATTCTCTGTATTTTTAAATACCGATATAGCCATTTTGTTTAAATTTTCCCATAGAGTAAGAAATTGCCTATTAAAAGAATATTGAAGAATGATTTCCAATGATCACACTTTTCTATAAACATTAAGAAAGTTCACCGAAAACTCTGTGGATATATTAACAAACATATTCACAGAATTTTCCGTTTAAAAAATACATAAAAACTCAAAAAGAGACTACATTTAGAAAAATTATTATAGTAAATAATAAATTTTAAGTTATAATTAAGTGTAACATTTTGTGATTATTGATGTTTGTTTGGTAACATTATACTACCTATCAAACTAAAAACAAATATATCCAAATAGTTTTCCGTGAACTTTCTTAACGTTTATAGGAAAGTGTGATCATTGAAAATCATTCTTCGGGGGAATATTCTTTTAGAAAACTCTAGATTTTACATTTTAATATTTACACGGTTTTGTTTTCCCAGGCATTCTAGATTCTAAATATATTAAACTAGAATGAATACAGCTTTTAAGAAATTTAATCGCTCATATAGTAAAAACGGTTTAAGTTAATAGACAAACTAAAAATATATGTTTGGAATCAGGAAATAAATGCCTCTCATAGAATACATGAAATATTATTAAGACATCCTTCGACTTAATACGAAAAAATGTGTATAAAATAGTAACGCCATTAACAAAATAACTAAAACTAACAATATAAATTTAAAAGTTATTATAACAGAACTTCCATTCTCTAAGTCTTTGACTTCCTCTGTTAGTTCCTCATGAATATGTTTCAGAGCTTGGTTCGAAAGCTTGGGACAATTTTCAAGGTCCATTTTAAAAATAATGTTTTCATTTTTAAAGTATTCTTCTTCCTTTCTTCTGTCGGCGCACGGCAATAAGTTGTTTCTTAAATCAATTTTACTGATTCTTGGTGCTCGTTGAACAAATCTCAGGAAATTAAAACGAGAAATTGTATTATTCGAAAAATCAATAACATGTAACTGACGTAGTGATAATTTCCCAGTTATTTCTGCTGTTTTAATATTATTATGAGAAATATTTAAAACTCTTAAAGATGGTAATCCAGAGAATGCTCCCGATTCGAATTTATTAATAATGTTATTAGATAGTAATAACTCCCTCAAATTATAAAGTCCTTGAAATAACTTTGGTGGAATGACTTTAAACCAATTAAGAGCCAAATTTAGAATTTCTAAATTATGCATATTTTTAAATGTACCAACTTTTACGACAAGATTACCTAAATGATTATTTGACAGATCCAACTTTCTTAATTGACTTGATTCTGACAAATTAAACGAAACGCTTCCTATTAGATTTGTGGCCAAATTTATCTCCAACAAATAATTAATGCCTTGAAAGTCTGAAGACCCAATTTTTACTATTTCATTATTATTTAAAAGTACTAGCTTTAGGTTCTGTAAATACATTAAAGTATTATTTATTTCCTTCAACTTGTTAAAACTTAAATCTAGTATTTCTAGATTATCCAGGCCAAAAAATGTATGAGATTCCAATTTTGAAAGAGAATTATTTCTGAGATATAACTCTCTAAGTTGTCGCAATTCCTGAAACGCAAAATTGGGCGGTGTTGCAGTGAGTGCATTTTCTAAGTAAATCTGTTTTATTCTTCTAGTTCCGTAAAAGGCTCCCGGAGTTATTAAAGATATACGGTTTTCTGACATGATGAGCTTTGTTAAAAATACTAAACCAGTAAAAGATTTTGCCCTTATAAACTGAATGTTGCTATTTCTCAGATCGAGAAGTTGAATTTGGTTTCCACTAATGTCAAATGTACCCGTCTCTAAATTTGTCAGATTGCAATTTACACATTGTAAGGTTTCATCTAAGTGATCAAAACGATAAGGCGTATCCCTGAAATAGTTTGGCGTTGCATTGGTACAAACTGCCATGAGCGCTCCTCGTTCTCCATACTTGCATGACATTATATTATAGGGTGACATAACTGAAGATGTTAACAGGATCAAACAGTAGACGAGGAACAATACAGCTTTCATCTTCATCTGAAAAAAGAATAAATTATATAAAGCTATATATAAGCTATTTATGCAGAAACGGAATCAAAGGAAAATCGAAAGTAAACTTTAGTGACATATGCTTGCAAAAGTTTTCTTGTTTAAGGTGTTGCTGAAATAATTTATTTTCAAAGCGACTTTTGCAAATTTAGCCCGAGACTAAGGATTTTTTTCAGTCAAAAATTATAATAATTTAATTTTTTTAAGCCATTTGTTGACATCGACCCGACCGAACGTATGGTTTCAAGCAGTGTTAATGCCTAATTCACATAAAACAATTTCGTCCAATCCCGGCAAGTAGCTCTTGAGCTTTTGTATAGACGGACATCGATATATCGATGGAATTGAGAAACAGTTTTCACATCTAAGGAAAATATTTTGAGAACAGTACATTTTAGAGTAATAATAAACTCCTTGTCATCTTAGATCACCTTCTAATACATAATATATTAATTTCAAAATAAATAAAAAGAACCGAAAAAAAATTAAAAGATTAACACCCTCTATCTTGGAAACAACCCCTTTCCGTACCTCTATTAATAGGAAGTTTCTCTTTATTTTTAGTCAAGAAATATCCAAATAAATAAAAAATAAAATTAAAAAAAATAACCAATGTTAATTGTGTGTAATATATTGAAATCCCAGTATACTGTATAGTTTAACGTTTACAACAGTTTTACATTACTATATTACTAAAAAGTTCTATCCGCGTAAAGCTTTGAAAATGACTCGGGCATCTGGAAATAAAACATCCGTAATGATACCACAATACCAGACAATTACGGAAAATCTTATTCTGCCCACTATCATTGTATAGTCAATGGTCAATGTGATGACAACAGGGACGAGCAGTGATCTGATGATAGTAATATTAACAGACATTATGTCACAGCTGGAATGGACATACTGCTTTCTACCAGATAATTTGAGAAATATTCTGTCCAACGCTAAAAATAACTAATTTTATTAAAAGTTTACCTGCGCAAGACTACATGCTTTCCTCAACATGTGTATAAATAGGGTGGAGAGAAAGACTTTTTGGATCGAAAATCTTCCTTACGGACAAAAATAACTCATGTTCAAAGTCTTTGCATGAGAAGAAGAATTTCTGTTCGCGTACTTGAGTAATATATTTTCACATTTGAGTGACTTAAAAATGAATTGACAAAACCCTAAGAAAAACATATCGCACAACCAAAAATTGTGCTCAATTTCAAACTTGATTTTCTCACGAACCGATAAATCGATTTCGCAAATTTTTTGTTTGAACTGCAGCTTTTTTCTTCCATAATTGCACTGTGATAGAATTTTTTAATTCATATTTCAGTTTTAGGCTTATATAGGGTGCAAAAATGAGAATAGTTTCTTACGTTAAATTTGACATCCTGTAGGATGCATTAGCAGCAACAACGAATGTATGATGAAATCATACTGTAGCCTCCTATTTTCTAAACATTTTGTTTCTTTAATTTCTTTGATATCTGTAATATCAAAGAAAATACACAGTTTACATAGGAAAGGAATTATAGGAAATTTTAACTTAAGGAAAGGAGAAAAACTAGAGATCATTAAGGAAGTTGAATGTACACTCGCCGATAAAAATTATAAACATATTCACATCATAAGAGATGAATGAAGCTGCTGAAAGAAAAATGATGCCAGACAATGCAAAATGATATAAAGAGTAACTCTACAAGTAGTAATCAGCATAATCCGAATAGATCCTCTTAAGATGAGCGTTCAAAATTAGCAAATAGAGTAATTTATGTTACGATCACTTTAAGTATGCAGCTGTTTGGCAGGTTATAAAGAGACTAAGGCTGATTAATATTTTTTATCCCTGTTTACGAGTTCAGTGAAATAGATTTTGAATTATTTTTAAAAAAACTGGGAATTATGGAATTAATGCCCATTTCCACCAATGTTTCTCTAGGATAGAATAGTTAGGGAGATCCTAAGTTGTAGAGATTTCCTAGATCAAATTTAGTAAAGGAGCTTCTACTTAATATTGTACAAAAATATAATATCATTGAAAAACCGAGGCTGTGTCTGCAAAGGAAAAAAATCAAGTCTGTCTTGTACCAACATAATTTTATTTCAAAAAAAAAGGGGGGGGGGGGTAAATCTTTACATCAAGTGAAAAGACATGTTTCGACCATTTATGTTTATCTTTCTGCAATTTGTTTTCATTCTCAGGATTTACGGGTTTAAATGCAGCACGGTTCTTTAATGGCCCCCCCCCCCTCAACAAACCCGTTTTACAAAATTTGGGTGTGATCGATAGGGGAAGGTAAAGTACCTTTTGATGCAATCTTGGTAAAGAAAATTTAATAGGAAGAGGGGTGTTGTGATTTTGAAGGTCCTATCGAGTACTTTACAATTTCAGAATATTCTTCTCCATTCACACCCAAAACATGAGAGCGGCATTTTAAATACTGCATAGATATTTTTTATATTATTTTTTATTTCATTTACTGTCTTAGAAAAATAAATACAACTAGATAGTGTAGTAGGAATGAGAGAGCTACACTTTCTTGCATATTTCATGGTGCTGAAATTCAAAATGGCGAATGAGCGTCATCTTGTTAGTACTTTACGATCCCAGAATATTCGTACAACAAACAAAATGGCGGCTTTTAAACAATAATATTTACCATTTTATTATTTTGTTATTTAACTTACAACTTAGCATTAAGCAGACAAAATAGCTGGCTGATACTCATTTAATATTGTAGTGGCTTGCCCTATCTCTATATTTATCTCAAACACAACCCCCAAAGTTTGATTAGGCAAATCACTACAGATCAAGTTGGCCTAACTTTTCTATTACCTTGTTTGATGTTGCTGAGTTAATCCTTGTCTGCTATGAAAACACGCTTCAATCCTTTTGAAATTTTATTCCACTTTTTGTTAACTCGTACAGTTAATTTACAAAATTATATAGAAAGCCATCCAAATTCATAGTCAATTGTTAACAAATACCATTTTAAAATTCATTGTCTTTCGAAACGAAATACTCACTTTTATAAAAAAATAATTCCTTTTAATAAACTGGTGAATTGACTTTAATTTCATCCAAGGCGCGGCGCGCGGTACTAACTATAATTTGTATCTCATGACTTCAGACTGATATCTGAAAACTAAAACTTTTAACTGGAAACTGAAAACTAACTGAAGAC
Organism: Barypeithes pellucidus; assembly: GCA_963991005.1. Taxonomy (NCBI): domain Eukaryota; kingdom Metazoa; phylum Arthropoda; class Insecta; order Coleoptera; family Curculionidae; genus Barypeithes; species Barypeithes pellucidus. The sequence continues at coordinate 47,642,904 of OZ022556.1, read as the reverse complement.
TAACTGAGTCCACAATGGTCCGCGGAAGGTACTTATAATAACGCTAAACATGATGTATTTTGTGTGTCAACGCGAATTGTCTAGAATTCTTCTACGATATTTTCCAGGGTTTTAAAACTTTCCTATAAACAAAACGCATTAGAGTGACGTGTCCTATGGGTACACGGGTACTTATTTTTATCCGGGTCAATAATGGCAGTTCTTAAATGATAGTATTTTTCCAGATTCTGTAAATAGAAATAAGTAAATAAAATCCCAATTGCCTGTGAGAAAAATCTTGGCTCAACTTGGTTCTAGAACTTTTTATGGAATTAAATACTCAGAAAATTATTATTAGAAAGGTTTCGTGATATCACATGCACCCATCAAAACATCCAAAGGAAAAATTTAAGATTTAGTTTTAAGTTATCGGTGTATGTGAGCACTTGTGGTTTGAAAATGATTTTGAAAAATTTTGACCTTCATTCCAAAATAAAGTACAAATTTTTTATTATCATTGAAAGATATGAGTTTAAATTAATTTATTTCCTGCTTTTATTTTCTAATAAATAATTCTTACAATTAATTTTTAAAATATCTTTTTAAATATATTCTTAAACCTTTTTAAAAAATCTTAGTTATTTTATTTTGATACTTTGAATAAAATATTTTATTTTTGCTTATGATACAACAAATTTAATTTGTTTAGAAACTATTCAAAATATTTTTGGAAACTAAAGTTTTTATGTTGTAACTTCAAAATATTTTTGAAAAATAAAATTTATGTTGAGACTTCAAGATATTTAAAAAAAAATAAAATTTATTTTGAGACATATTTTTGAAAAATAAATCATGTTGAGACTTTTGAGAAATAAAATTTATTTTGAGACTTCAAAATATTTTAGAAAATTAAAATTTATGTTAGGACATCCAAATACTTTTGCTATCTTATCTTTAAATGCATTGTCCATTTATGAGAAATACAGGTGTATAATAAATTTTGATTGTTAATAATTCATTCACGCAGAGTTTCGCAAAACCTTCAGCGCCGCTCACTATCACCTAGCTATTGATTCAAAGCTCTATCCACATTGATTCTGCCAATACCTGAATCCGTTTCAAATACTTTGTTCCATTGAAACATGTCCCAAAATATCAATTTCTCATCATTTCTCATCATTTCGTTTGAATATTAAAATATTTTTGTAAGCTGCAGATCCAATTCCTATAAATTTTGAAACCAAGTTTATTGAATATTTATGATGAGCCGACTTACCTATCAGGATAAAGGGTATTAAATTCTCGAGCAGCAGCTCGAACACATTTGTTATATTCAAAAATAAAGTTACAATTTTTACTTTTTACTCACGATAAACCATTTTAAAAGTGAGTTATTTTTGAGTTTGAGTTTATTTTTAAATTAATTCATTTAATTTACTCCTATAGCCGATTTATTCCATTAAGCTATTACAAATTGGAAAATAAATTTAATTTAAAATTTTCCATTTAAGCACGGCACTGGCTTATAGACTAAATTACCTATCCAATAACACGTCATATTGTCTCATTTAGAGCCATATTCACAGTCGTCACTTGGGGAGTCGGGTGATGTTGTCAATTAGGCAAAGTTGACTAAGGAATGCTTTAGGCCTGAGGACGACTCCAGTGTCAACTATGAATATGGCCTTTAGATGTTAAAGTTCGGTAATATGGGAATAATGACTTTAAAAATGTCACTTATAGGTAAAATGTCCCCCACCTAATTATTTTTGACGTGTATTATTGGAGAATTTTTATAGAATAAATATTTCAAGTCATTAAGGTTGGCTCGTTGCTGGGAAACCCTGTATATCAAAACACATTATTGTATATTTAATATATTGAATAAATATATCACATAAGAGAAACAAATTTAATATTTTTATAATTTTTATCAACCATTAACAAAATCATCTTCTCTTGCATCATTTTCTGATGTTATGAGTTGAACAGTGGATGTAACTCTCCTTGGAAAAGTTAACTGTACTCCATTATAAAATAAAAATTGTAAATAAAATAGGATTCCTATTAAAGTAATTACCAACGCAAGTAAAACAAAAATACATATATCTACTGGACTAACTGATTTATGTTCCTTCCTAACATAAGCATCTTGTAGGGCTCTGAATGTTTTTTTGGTCAAAGGTTTATCTACGCATTTACGAGCTCCAATAACATTATCAAATAAAACAAATTTAAAACTATCTTCATTAAAATCATTTTCCATCTCAGCTTCCAAATCGCATGATAATTCATTATCCTCAATTCTTAGGTACGCTAACCCTGGCATTCTATTTATTAGAGCGGTATAATCGAGATCGGAAATTTTATTATGTGATAGATCCAGAGTATTCAGATTCTGAAATGAGAATATTCCCGTTACCAAAACATCATCTATTGAATTATATGAACAATTAAGTGTTCTTAGCTGAGGAAGACCAGAAAATTGTCCAGTTCCAATGCGTTTCAGTTTATTATAAGCTAGCTCTAGAGTGTGCAAATTATGCATCGGCTCAAATCGAGCAGATTGTACAGCGCTAATATTATTATATCTTAAATCCAATATTTCCAAGGAATTTAAGTTCATGGTCTTGAACCATAAAGTATTAATTTTGTTCCGTGAAAGGATTATTTTTCTTAACCGATTTCCTGGTGCCATGTAAATTGCGAACCCATCGGCTAATAAGTTGTCAGAAAAATTCAGATCTGTAAGATTAGCCAAATTAATAAATTCGTTGCCTAAAAGGTATTTAACCATATTGTTACTTAAATTGACAAATTCCAAGGAAGTAGCATTTTCCAAGGAGCTGTTAATTGCCTCGATAAAGTTAAAACTTAAATCCAATTGTTTTAAGTTTACAAGTCCCCTAAATGCTCTAGGATCGATGACTTTGATTTGATTTTCTTTCAAAATAAGCTGCTGTAAACTTCCCAACTCTGCAAAGCCATCTTCAGAAAGAATGGATATTTCATTTTTTGACAAATTTACTTTAGTTATCTTTTTGGCTCCATTAAAAGTACCTAGAAAAATATAAAATATTATTAAGGCGTCATAATCGACCGAAATTTAGGAAATTGCATTTTACTACACTAACAAATCCTTAAAAAAAGTTTTAAGATTGTATATAAAGTATTATAAAAATATCTTAACGTCTAGACCCGTTTTAGCTTACCCATATTTTGAAAACTACAGATGTATGGATGTACGTAATAAGCGATATATTGTCTCAAGATAATCACCCGATATGTTACGCATTCAAAAATCTTAAAACGGCAGAAATTAATTACTGAACTATTTGATAAGGAATTACTTGGAATAATTTTCTAATATTTTAGTCCTTATCTATACTCTTCCATCTTTATTACTTATACCGATCATAAACCGTTATAGTGGCTGTAAAGGCGGGTCCTCATTGGCGAGCTGTAACTGTAACCGCAACTGTTACTGCAGCATAACTTGTGTTGTGTGTGCGTGGTCATTTTGACATTGCGCGTTGCGCTCGATCTACAGTTTTTATAGAAGTTCGGTCTGAACATCATGAAGATTTCAAATGAAGTGATTGCCAGTGCCACATTTATTTTAATAGACCCTCTAAATAACCAAAAACGTCCTCGACATTGGTGGTGTCATAAAATATATGAGGAAAGGAGTGGACATTTTATCGAAATGAGCCCAGCAGATTCAAAGATTCAATATAGTTACCATTTTTTCTCTTGCACTCATTCCCCGTTTCATACGCCAAACCTATTTCAGTCCAAGCATGTAATTTAAAATGTCTTTTGTAGTAGTTATTGTTTTTTTGGGTGTCATATTACTGGTTTCTCCCTATAAAGCTATATTAAGATGATGATCCAAAATTAGCAATAAGAGCCATCTAAGTTGCAAAAATTCAATTAAAAAATATCCGGCTTCTTTGCAGATCAGTTTTGATAACTACGAGTTTTTTAGTTTTAGTTAATTGATTGATATTTAGATTGTCTGACATGTTGATTGGGGTATCAAACAAATTTCGGTAAGTCCGATGACAAAAATTTGAAAATTGTTTATATTTTAAATTGTTAATATTATTCTTTTTACCTTATATTCTTTAACATCATACCGTTTTTCAATCCTTTTACTTTACGAATTTAGTATTAGATTAGAAAAAAATTAAATGTATTTGGCTAAACCTTCACATAAAATAGTGTCTGCTCGGCAACCTGTGATGTAACGCATCTCAAATTAAGAATTATTTTCTTCGTCCCACTTCATTTCGTTCGAAGCTCGCAGCTACTGAGACTTTTACACATAGACGATCTTCTAATAACTACGTTCACGAATCAACTGAAAACTCTTTTGTGTTCGCTGGAAAACCGCTGCGATCAGATTGAAGCACGTTCGCAAACTTAATCTACAACGCGTCTACATATATGAATTTAGGTTGCTATAACAGTTACCGTTACAGTTCTCCAGTGAGTACTCTCCTTAAGGTGACGCTTAAAACTTGAGTGAGCTTGATTACATCGTCTGGTACAAAGAAAGAATCAAACCGTGGACGCATTAGATATCCGGTTAATACTGATCTAATTTCAATATATTATAATATAATAATTCTGCAAATATAGATATTTCAGTTCAAGACATTAATATCAGTTCCGATATTGAAATTGAACCTCTCGCATCTCACAAACCAAAATATTATTTAATACTCCCAAACAGTCCATACTTATTAAGAGGAACCGATTCCAATATTGGAAAAATCACTGAGTACGTTTAAAAATCAGTTAGTAATAACCGAAGGTGACATAGAAAAAATTCAATGGAAATTTGGATTAAATATTTTTAAAAAAATAGCGTAAATAGCAGATATCCACAATACATTTTAGAAACCCATTACTAGCATTTTGCAATTACACATTATAAATATCTTCAAAAATTCTTTTTCAATTTAGTGTCATGTACAAGATTATTGAAAGGTATTGTCATCCTGGAATAACTGAAGTGAAAGTTTTAAGATTTCTTTAAAAATTTATAAATCTCTTTATCGACAATTAATTACAATACAACTCTTAATACGAATCAGAAAGAACAGGAAAAAACGATTGACATCCCGAATAAATTATATACCGATATATAATATTTTACTTCTTCCATCCAGTAGGATTGTGTTAGAGAATGATATCATTCATATTTTATCACCAGTAACAAGATATAAGGTAAATGGCAAATAACATTCTATTATGCTTCTGTCTTCTTGTGTCTGTTTTCTTTAATTCGAGATATGAGTTATTTTATTTATGACCTAAATCTTGAATAAATAGAATAGAACAGTATATTCAAATACATTGATTTTTGAATTAAGCTTTGTTTCTCTTAAAACAATTGAAATACATTTTAAAAAAGTTAGGACAAAGCTATCAAGTTTCAAGTTTCTTTGTCTACTCTTTAAAGAAGTAATGTAATGTAATCAATATAGTACAAGAAGGTTATTAAATCAAATATTCTCAATTTACATAAATCAATGAACAATTAATATATATGATCCTGATTTAGACATTATTTTATAATAATTAGAAATAGAACATTATGATATTGCTAGGTTATTCTAGAAGTTGTTAAAATAATATAGTTGTTTTGCTTGTTAACTGCTCTCTAGGTAGTATGATCAATTTAAGAAGCTGTTTGTTCGGGTTTGATCTAATATAAAATTTACGTTTGACAGTTTATTTGCTTGATGTTCTCCATACTAGCTTCCCGTTTCAGCCTCTAAATAATTTTCACATACTACAGACTACACGTTTGGAAAATGGCACTGTTACTTAGTGGGTTATGATGCCATCAGGTCTCAGTTGATGATAGCAGGCTTATCAAAAGTAGACCAGAGGCTGTTGTTAAGAGATTCTTATTTATTTAATACTAACTCATAGAGATAAAAAAATTCGATTGGAAAGCTCAGTAACAAAATTACATTTTCTTCTTCTGTACCAACACAATCTTTATATATTAAGCAATCTATGACAGTCATTAATGTTGCGAATATATCTTTTAAAATAAAGTAAACGTTAAGCTAAACGTCCAACTAAAAATTCGGCAGGAAAGCTTAGTTATTACGAAATTGCATAAAATATGAATTCTACGAAGCCAAAATAAAATTGACCGAAATAAGTTCGGCTGTGCTTTAGCCTAAGTAATTTGCCGAGACCAGCAGTCTACAACAGGGAGTAATTACTTTTAACGATGTCTAATGAAACAATCCAGGAAAGTAATTAGGAGACAATGCACACTGAGCAGTCTCTTCCCGGGTGTCTATATGTCAGAAAGAATGAACCCTTAGGCATCGTTTAACTTTCTATGTTATTTTTAATCATGCTGTAGAGTTTTCTGGATATTTCATAAAATCAAGGGGACCGACATGCCAAATATTACACATGGAAAGATATTTTTTATAAACGAATATACCCTATAAATTATATAATTATTGTTAGGACTTAGGTATTTATAGTACTGCTGTAGGTACCTATAAGTATTATATTTTTGTCAGAAAACATTAATGCCAATATTATTTTATTGAAGTATAACTCTTAACAAATTGTTAGATATAATAATATTTATTTATAGAGAAAATGTCCAGTGGACATTTAGTTCTAATGGTCATATATTCATTAGGAATTTGATTATAGAGTTTATTACCCAAGAAGTATGAATTCCGTTGCACAAGTTTTGTTAACCTGTTGAATTTTCGAGAAGGTATGTCTTGTGATTAATTTTATTATTTAAAAATTCTCTTACTAATACATGAGGTGTAAAAAACTTTTATTAGATACAATTTCAACTATCCATATTTGGATATTTTCCAACTTCCGTTCTTTTTCCGGTTCGTGAAATAATAGTTCGGTATCCTTCATATCATTCTAGTTCGTTATGAGGATGCCGGAGTCTGTCGAAATCTCCGATTTGATCACTGTTCGTTTCAAGCTTTGAAGGCACGAGGCGAATTGGATATTCCCTTGCAGTTAGAAGAATACGTCGAGCATCCGCCCGTAATCGACACGCCGACAGAAACAACGATAATCGGAAGATGACTGCACGTGATCGGGGTCTATACTTCAACTTTTTACGCTAAAAAACGGAGTTTTCGCTTCCTATGAAACCGGTACACTCGAGGAAAGTCCATAATTTTTTTTTATATGGAGCAGTAAAAAAAATTAAATCTAAAAATCCTCCGTAACAAAAATATAGACTTTCTGCGAGTTCTAGTTCTATTACAAAGTTTTTTTTCCTTTGACATTTTTTTCCTAAAACAGGAATAAATGCTTGGAAAGAAAACTCGTTGACAGGTACTCCGGAATCCTGTTAATGTTATTTCCTATTGTTTTGAAGGGAAACGCGTTCCGGTTGGTGAACAATTCGAGCACTGCTCTTAGTACCATAAACGAAGGTTTACGAACAAAGTTACACAATTAAAATCATTATAAGTTTCCTAATTTGTTCAAAAAATCATAATTTTTATTTGGGATTTATTTATTTTACAACAGGCGATAGCTATATACAGGGTGGGGATTTTTAATTGAACGGTGCTTATAGTGACTCTGGGAATATGGAAAATATAAAATTTCTCTAAAATCCAAAAATACGTCCTCAAAGATTTTTTTGTCCCTTATTTTTATCATGTGCCCAAAGGGAGTCGGAGCCCTAACTAACTTTCTATTTTCAAATTGGATGACACTACTTGTGGAAAGCTTATTGAAAAAGGAATTTGTCTATATTTAGTTTTTTACATCTGTCAAACCTTGTTCCAGAAATATAATAAAAACTAATTTTTAAGGAACAATTACATTAACAATAACTTTAAAACTGTAATGCCTCCTTTCAGCTTAACAATTGTTGAAAATGTGCCCCATGTGAATTGTTTCCTTGTCAATACAACCAGCATTGTTACCGTTTCACAATTAGTTTAAAATTTTTAAGGATTTGATTTAAAACTATATTTAACTGAAACGCTAAAAATTGAAATATTGATGAGGTCGGGTTTGGAGAAAGAAAACGAAGTCAAGGAGAAATTGCTAGGTTGTTTCATGAAAGTCATCCCGATTTGCCACCTCTGTCGCGAAGTTCAGTCAGCAAAATTGGCATGCAATTTAGAGAATTGGGTCATGTAAGACATGTTGTTTGAAGTTGACCCCAAAAGTATCAGAGGAACTAAATTGGATATCCTATTGACATATCAAGAAAACCCAACTCCGTCTGGTTCAGTTCAGTAATAATGTAGGTCACAAGAGTAAACTACAGTGATGCCAGATCACACCCCGTATCTCGCCCTTGCTTGGATAACCGCCGCGCGCGTATTGATATGTTCAACCTTCAGTATCGTTGCTTTTAATATTGCTTCAGTATGCTTCGATACTCGGTGTTGTAACCACGTTGCCGAGGGTTCTACGTGCTTGATGTATACGGATTTTAACGTTTTGTTAGTTGTTGCATTAACCGATTTTTTTTCTGTTGTGAAATAATTCATAATAATAAATGTTGTGATGTGATTTCAAATTTGTGTAATCTCTCTACTGTTGGTTCTGTTGCAAAACAGACTTTCTGTGTTTTATTTTTTTATGGAATTGAATAATAAAACGCATTATTTTAAAATAAGATCGATGGTAAGAGATTATGTACCTTATAATTGTAGGTTTTTTTTCTAAAAATTTTGAAAAAGAAGTGATAACGCGGGTCAAAGATGTCTTGTTGTCAAAAACTGAACACGTGCGTTTACAATTCTGTATTGCAATATGACAATACCGCCTACTGCGCTGACCTCTTTTGAGACTTGAGACTGCATCAATAAATTATTGATTGGGAACGTCGTTAGTAGCGGCCACGTAAATTTTCAGATTTCATATAAAGTGTATAGTTCGCTTAATAATTCAAGTGCCATTTATGGTTATTTTTCTTCAATTTATTTTCATCTCCAAATTTGCCTGTTTTAATATAATAAGTCATTTCCATAAGACCCTGTATAAATTATATTGTTAATATTTTGCATTAAAATGAAATAAAGTTGCTTCTTTTAGATAAAATGGGGTTTCATATAAATAAGTATAGAAAATCATTTCCTAACCATCTGAAGATGCATTATATAATAAGGATACGGAATAAACAAATAATGCTAAAAATCTGCTCTCCAGATTATAGCTCCGTAGAAAGAAATATTTTATTTTCATCACCTAATTCTTAATAAATTAAATGGTTGGTTCTACAATTGAACGTGTATTACATTGTTGTAAAATAGGCTCAAGACAACTTGCCAGCTAGCAGAAAATGACGTCATCTAATGGCAAGTGATAACCAAAAGTATAACGTAAATATCACGTGAAAATGACTTCCGAATGTCTCGTCGAATGACGTAACCTAATTTGACGTCATTATATTGCGTTTAATTAACGTCAGTATAATACCTAAATTAACGTCTATTCATCACATGCCCTCAGGATATATGTCCCTTTGTCCCTTATTAAAAAATAAATAGCTTTTGTAGACAGGTGTGATAGAAAATGAAGAGTAGTCTATACAGGGTACTAATTTAGTGTCTAATTCTAGATATCTCATATAATATAATCGATAAGGAAATCTTTAAATATAAAAGTTAGTGGACTATTGAAGATGTATATTTTAAAAACATTTTTAAGTGTGTTTCACAAAAGCGAGACCACTAAAATTTAAATATTTTGGAACACCCTATATTTTTTATTCGGTATTAGTATCCCTCCTTATTGGCTATATAATCTCAATTATTTTTTTCCGGTCTGTTGCAGTCTTGCTAAGATATTAATTATTTTCTTATTTTTATTGCTTTCGTACTGTCCCAACAAATATATTTCAGTTCTTTTAATTTGATATATAAGGGTTTTTAATTTTACATCAAGAATTCCGGAAGTTTGGATTAAATTTAATCAATATTTCCCAATGGAACACCCTATATATTTCTTCAAGAATTAAAATTGCTTCTACGGGGACTTATATCTCCAAATTTTCATTATTATCTGCGGCGTTGCCAAATCGTAATGATTTTCTCAAAATTTTCTTTATTTATTTTGTTATTTTTTTTTTGTTCATTTTATAATTAATTGGATAGTTTAACAATTTGACTATCGATAATTACATCGTCTTCCGTAACAAATCTATTACGAACGTAATGAAGTTGGCAACGCTGTGGACAACTCTGGCCCAGAAGGCTATGACAGCTATTTCTCTCTTGTAGGAGTTCATCAGGTCAATTCGTGAAATTTGATTAGTAATCATCTGCTGAATGCACTAAAAAAACCGATATCACAATTGATGGGATATCGATATTTTTTCCATCCAATTTAAAAAGCGATTTGTGATTTGACAGCGATTTACGTCAGTTTTGGTCAGGTTGAGGAGTAAAATTTATAAAAAATTACGAAACAATTGAATTATAATTATAAAACCATATTATATCAGTGAGGACGTAAAGTAAGGAATAAATTCATTATCTCGCAAACTACAATTTTTAAAAAAAATCGCTCGGACCCTTCGATTTTGTTTTTCGAACGCGCATATTCTGCATTTCTTAAATGGAACCCACTGTATATTATTGCATGTACGGATTCTTCGGAAAATCCTAAACATTTTTCATGTAGCATGTGCTATACCTTAGCCCAAGCGTTTTTGAGTTATTCTCATTCAAAATTTGAAAAGTGAAAAAAGTCATGGAGAAAACAAAGAATAAAATTATTTTAAAAATGTCTTATTTATCGAAAAAACAGTTAGGTGAACTTAAAAATAATTTTTCTAAAGTAAATGTTCGAAGTGTCTTCCGTTGGTCAACTGACAATAGCCTAACCGATCTACAAATTCTCGCTGAACATTTCCAACCATTTGGGGTGTAATTTGCCGAATTTCTTGCCGGATGCGATCTTTTAAATCATCTAAATTTGCAGGCTGGCTTTTGAATACTTTTCCCTTAAGGTATCCCCATAAAAAAATCGGGTGGTGTTAAATCGGGTGACCTTGGCGGCCACTCAATAAAACCACCTCTTCCAATCAACCTGTTTGGAAAAGTATCGTCCAAATATGTACGAACTCCCACAGCGAAATGTGGGGGAGCACCATCTTGTTGCAATCAGATATTATGATGTGGCAAATCGGGACGTTCTAACTCAGGAAAAAGGGTGGCCAGGGCTGGAACAAGTTCTTGTTCTAAAAAACTCAAGTATCTCTCGCCTGTTAAATTTCCGTCAAAAAAGAAAGGCCCTATAACAATGTCATCGACAACGCCAGCCCACACATTGATCTTTTGATTAAATTGTGTGTGTCCTGCCCTCATCCAGTGTGGATTTACATCGGACCAATATCGATAATTTTGGGTATTTACGTCACCATTCAAGCAAAATGGGAATCGGAAAAAATTATATTTTTTACAAAATTTCTGTTTACGAAACACATATCCTGTAAACGCTCACAAAATTCAAGGCGCCTCTCAAAGTCCCTTTCCAAAAGTTCTTGGAGAACTTGCATTTTATAAGGATGGTATTTATTTTTATGCAGTATTTTAAGAACTGTTGTTTTTCCAATATCCACGTCACTTGCTACCTACCTAGACACCACATGCTGGTTATCTTGAACTGCCAGTAAGACTTCTAATTGTTGATTTTCATCAACTTGAGGACGACCAAATCTAGGGACATCTCTTACATGACCGAATTGCCTAAACTTGTACTCAATTTTGCTTACTGTTGATTGTGCTATTGGCGGACGATTGGGGTATTTTTGATTAAATAACTCACAAGTTTCTTGCTGTGTTCTAACCCTATCACCGTAGCCCATCATCAAAACCTCTATGCGCTGTTTCTCAGTGAGCCGCATTTTAATTTAATTTAGTTATGAAAAAACGAAATGAGTCTTTTGAAAACTAGTAAAACGTTAGGAAAATACACATAAAACTGACAATAACAGTAACTATTGACATTAATTCTTTTGGTTCTTGCATCATAACTCCAAAGCCTACTTGACTTTTCTTGCGCTTCACGCATGCTGACTACAGGTTTTGCTCAGCGTGCATGAATCAATGCAAGTCTTGATTGATTGCGAAATATCTGATTTTCAAATTTTGAATGAGAATAACTCCAAAACGCTTGGGCTAAGGTATAGCACATGCTACATGAAAAATGTTTAGGATTTTCCGAAGAATCCGTACATGCAATAATATACAGTGGGTTATATTTAAGAAAAAAAATATTTTGTGTCACATCTACATTTTATGTCAGAATATGCGCGTTCGAAGGGTCCGAGCGATTTTTTTAAAAAACTGTAGTTTGCGAGATAATGAATTTATTCCTTAATTTACGTCCTCACTGTATGCTCCATTTCCGCTAGTGAAGAGGAACATTAAAAAAAAATATAATATTTGATGAAAATATTTACAAGGGATCCTAACCAAACCAAAAAATGACCACAAAATGCATTCATCAGAGAAAAAGTTAATATGACCTAATAAAAACTCGTTATTTTGCTATAATTTATGAGACGTTATTATGTCGTTGATATTTAGTCCACTGTCGTCTACTATAACCAATCACCATATATTCCTAAATCTAATTTTAAAACCTCAATCTTCTTTCTAGCTCAAGAATTAACCTAACACAGGTCGAAAGTTAATAATATAGATTTTGCAATTTTTGTCCCTCTATTGAAAACGAGGGAATTAGTATTTTTTTCGAATTACAGAAGCTATTTTACGCACGTACACTAAAACTGATCCAGATCTGTTAAGCTGTTTTCGAATGATCCCAAATAAAACCAATTAGCTAGAAAGACAGGCCAACTACAAAATGTTTAAAATTGGATTCCATAAAATATTTTAGTAATTTTAATAAGATTTGTTAGTTTGTCACAATGATATGGGAGACCCAGAATTAATAAATAATAATAATAGATAAGACCTACCTGGAAAAATCGATCTGATTTTATTGTTAGATAGATTTAAATCATCCAAAAAAATTAAACCCATGAAAGCTTTTGGTTTAAGAGTCTCGATCAAACTATCCTGCAGTTCCAACACTTTGATTTGATTGCCAGATAAATCGAAGGTATTTGATTCAATAGTGGTGAGAGTACAGTTAATACAGCGTAACGTTTCATCCAGATGATCAAATTTGTATAAAGTACTTTTAAAAAAATTTGGAGTTGCATTGACACATGTTGCGGTTAAAGAGCCTCTTTCTCCATAAGAACATTTCATCAAATCATATGATGTAACTCTTGAGTAATCGCAGTGAACAATCGAGGGAAATAAAAGTGCAGAAAAAGCTCCAAGGATCTAAAACAAATATAAGCAATTGTACAATATTTACCTAACCTGTACGTATATATAACTTACCGCCTTTTGTAACAACTAGCCTTAGTTTGAGTCTTAGCGAATTGTAGAAATCATATAAAACATTTTTTATTTTCACAAAATCACAAAACATTTTGAATTTTTGATAACTAAATACTTTTTATTAATTCATTTTAGAATACTTCATTTATTTAAAAAATTCTAGTTAATATTTATGTCATATTAGTTCGCAGTTTCGCATTAATAATAATGTAAGAATATATATTTTCAGATTTTAATTAAATACATTAAATTAAAGAAAACCCGAACAAAATTTTATTACAGATTAATAAATAATATTTATGAAACAAGTCCTGAATATTATCTATTTTGTCCAGGAAGATAGTTACTATAACATTTTAATTTTGTATTTATAGAATTTTAAAAGAAATAGTGGGACGAACAAATCCGAACAAGCCCGAACAAATAAAAAACCAATTTTGGTTATGTGAAGAAAAGAAGTGCTTAACCAGGACAAATCAGTCAGCCATGTTTATCACGTCATCGTTATCTTTTATTTTAGCTTGTATTTATATTTTTCTAGGATTTAAAAAAAAACTTAATATAAAAATGTAGCATAATTTTTTTAAGAGAATTCATCAGATCTCTGTATCAGTGCATAAGGAAACGCGATGACGTCACATTTTAATGCTCAGGTTATTCAAATGAGTTTAAATATTCCTTATTCGGTTAGGTTAAGGACAAGGGTAACTAGAATATTTTTTATCACTAACAATGACATGACATACTTGATGTTTTGATATCTTTACATAATCTCCTTTAACTTAAATGCACTTCCCTTACGTGTGCTGTAATATATTTATTACTACAAAGTCGTCCCTATTCAAAGTAAATACGAGTATCCTTTTAAAATTAGTTAACCTCGGCAAAATGACTCAATTATACTTCCAGATCAAGACGGTCATAGCCAATCAAGTGGGGTGTCAAATAAAAGAGGTCGTTAAATATTATATGTAATTAATTGCTCATAAGTTGCAATTAGAAAATAAAACGTATTTCTCAATTTAATATACTTTTTAACTATTGCTGTTTGTTCGTTATTTAGAAGATAGCAGGTCTTTAAATATTGACATTTCATGATAGGTAGCAGTAATGGTAGTGGTACCTAAAATGGACCTGCACAATCCTACCTATTTAAATTTTATATTTTCTAAGTGTAAAATCCTGCTGACAGCGCTGCTTACCTTCTATAGCCATTTAACAAAATGCTAAAATGCTTTAATAATTTCTTGAAATCAATACTTTCATACATTTCAATCTTGACTCAAACTAAGGTTACTTTTATAAGTATACAAAAGACGATAAAAATAAATATTGTTAACAAAACTTTTCTAATTAAATTTATTAAAATAACTTTGTTTAAAAGATTAGATTTATACAGAAACGTATCCTAAAGCTGCTACAAGTTTTGTAAAATTATGTTAACTTATAAATTAGAAATTTTAATTTCTTTATACAGGGTGTTATGGAAATGACTTATTATATTTTCGTGACAAAACAAATTGAAGAAAAATATCCCTAAATGGCGCTTTCAATTCATTCAGCGGTAAAAATCACCTGACCTCAAACCAGAAAAACACCTGTGGGGCACTGCGACACATGTAAACAATCAACGAATTCTGACCAGTGTTGTCATATTTACACCTAGTTTGAAATACGCACGTACGCAACTAGGTCAAATGCCAATGACCTTTTGAGTGATTCCGCATTGTTTATTTTTTAATGCAAATTTTATTTAAGCCACACACATACCCTTACCTTGTCGGTTTTATTTAAAAATTAGTGTCTTCTATAAAAAATTACACACCAAAACGTTTTAGTAAGAAAACCGGCCCATAATCATACATAATCGCAAAAATTCACATTAACACTGACCGCACTGCAAAAACTCGCATGGCGACGTCGTTTTTATTAATATTGGCTGGTCTTTTTTTTTTTCTCGCGTAGTTTTGTATGCACTTTTGTTTTTAACTGACTCAAAAAGACATTTAAATAGGATATCTTCGAATTAAAAATGACATGACATCTGATCAAACGAACTAACGTTCAAAAAAACGAGTTGTCATAACGTGGAACTAGATAAGCAATATTTCACAGTCGGCAAAGGTCACTTAAATGCGTATTTTTCTTAGCATACATTAATATACATTCCAGAAGCTTAAAATTAAATCATCACATCGTGAATCACAGTAACCCAGCTCTACTCAAAATGACAAGGCTACACGGCCATCTCCCCACCTTTGTCACACACAACGACTGAGCCGACGTAGTTCGTATAGCGCCGTACGCTTGCGGGCCGTTAGTTGAAGACCGACAGCGTCGGGATATGGTGTATTTTGTCGATAACCATTACACTCGCAGCACTCCGTTCTGTTTTGCATTGTGGTACTCGTTATGTTGTAATAAGTTATCGGTTTACGCGTGTATGTTGCCAGTCCATAAATAAACTTTGAATATTGTTTTATTGACGAAACCAAATTGCTCCGTTTAAGACTTTTTGGATATTTGACAGAATAGATGGAATGTCGCTGACGAACAAGTCAAATTTCGTCGCGTGTAAAATAAACTCTAATAATCTGGATTATATTCTGTATTATTGTATTTTCAAAAGCTAACATCGGTTCTGTTTCACTACTACTGTGTGTTCCGTGTTGCTGTCAAGATCTAAGATGTTTCGAACATAAAGTGTTTCCAGGAGTATTCCCATGAAAAAAAAACTGATTGTGTTTGTGCCTGGATTTCCTCGCTATTTAGGTATAAATACAAGTAGGTAGATATATATAATTATAATATATAATATAATTTATTTTTATAATTTTATATGGAATTTCAGTTTTACATTAAGTTTGGCAACATTGCCATTGGACCTTGGTGATATGTTTACAATAGCGCAGACTGACCTGGGAGTAAGAGGGTTTGTTACCCCACTTTTAAAACGGTCGATTTAAAAAAAAAATATGTAGCGCTTCTCTAGGACACTCAAGGAGTCACCCATTTAAATATAATAAGTCATTTTCATAACACCCTGTATAACTTCCACAAATATGACTATTGTTCATAAATTTGAAATATTTACAATCGAATTTGTCAATTCTTCAAATAGATAATTCCATCTGAGTTAGTAAGTGAAATATTATTTATAACATTATGGGATGTACAGTAAAACAAAGTTTTTTATTTTATTTTGCTAGGTTCTCCGAAGAATTGGTAATTTTCTAAATAAACTTAACATTAATGGGGCTTACGAAACTAATAACTATTTATGCAAATTTATAAAATACAATAAAACAAAAAATTATGAAAACCAAAAATCTGGCGTTACAAATTAAAATGCAAAGATTGTCCGAAAACATACATAGGCCGAACAGTAGACATTTTAACAAAAGAATACCAGAACATTCCAATAATACCATTTACTTGATAACCAACATAATTTTGATCCATGTTTTAAAATTTTACATACCGAAATATGGACATGTTACTTAATGAGAAATCAAAGATTTAAATAGCTTTCCTTTATTAAATTTATTCTGTTGACCATTTCATATCTACAAACATTGTAAAATCTCATTATGCACTTAATTTAGTTATCTCGACCATTTTTGTATTTTCCCGAAATTATAACCCACCCTCTCTCCTTCTTTATATTTTTCAAGAATATGAATTTTATAGTACCTTCCATTGGATCGTTATTATATCAGTGTCATCTGACGAAGCTACAGTGTTAGCGAAACATGTTATGTTCTAATATAGTGCAAATTGCAAGTTCAACTTTGTTTTACTGTATCCTATAATGATATGGTATTAATTAATTAGAAATTATGTTTTACGTAAGCACATAACTTATTTTTATTTATTTAAATATAAAAATCCTTCAAGCTCTTCAATATTTTTAAAAAATAGGATTTTTAAAAGTGCTGGGAGATTTCCCTGGAGATTTTTTTGAAATTTTCGCTCGTTATCAGTTACCTATTTCCTTAAAAGATTAATAGAAGAGATCTTGATAAACGGAGCCAAACAACTAGTTGTATCTACCCTATGATATCATTAAAACGTTCAATGTAGTCGATTATTATAATATAATTTTAGGCATCCTAATTAGTTCTGACGATGTTAAATGAAGAAATTTCAGTAAGTATAATGTTAATAATAAAGTAAATTTAGCAGATATTCCTGCATCTATAGTAATTACATAGAGTTTATCGTTAACTAAATTGGGTTTGTTCGGGTGCGATAGGATAAAGGGGATGTACTATTGTATTGTGTTTCTATTTCATCTTTTTTTGGTCTGACGATAACTATATTTTCATTAATACGTTACTAAGCAAGTATACATAGGACATCAAAAATTAAAGATATTTACTAATAAGTAGTGATGTCGCCGGAGCCGGATCTGAATGCGGACATCTTTTTTAATATCTGATTCGGTCGGATTTGGTACCGGATCCGACCAGAACTGAATTTTAAAAAAAATGCTGTACAAATTATGAACAGAACCACAGCGGCACAGATTTCTTGTTTTTTCGTAGCATCCGAAAATACTCTTTCACAATAAACACTTAATGCTGGCACAGATAAGTATTTTTTGCGTCTTTTGGTAAAAATGGAAAAAATTTTTCGTATTTTTTCCAACACTAAAATGGATTTCGATTTGTTGTAAGTACAGGATCTTGCCAAAAATATTTGCGTTGGTTCCTGTATTTTTAAAAGGTGAATCCGGTAGCATCACTACTATAATAACTAAAAACCATTACACTAGATACAGATTTTTGAAAATTAAACTTAAATAATATGTACCTATGTCCTTGTTCTCTCTCAAAACTTCTTCAAATTCCCTTATTATTTAATAAGGGGTAAGTGCAATTAGAGGTTTTTTTGCATTTTTTGAATAGAAAGAAGGTATAACCTCGTTATTTTGTCATGGTGTATATAATAGTGCGTATCATGTTGGTGTATGATTATTATGTAGCAAATATTTTCGAACACAATCTAGCCCAAGTCGAATGTTCAGCAAGATGGGATTTTAATGTAACCAATTATTCTAATTGCATAATTTTGTGTTTAAAATACCGTTTGAAGATTTTTATCTGCAACACATCTCCACTTCAAGCTTTTCAGCCTCTTCAAGAAATCCCAGAAAGGCATTTACTTTTATTGCATCTATACAAGAAGCTACAGTATTCTTTAATATTAATTAATTGAAATAGAGCTTGGACAGCTCCATTTTCTTTTTATATTATGGTCTATTACACTTCCCTCATTAATAACCCTATAAATTGTTGACACTTACAATTTGGTAAGTTAATTATAATGTTTCATAAAATATTTTCTTCCCAAAGGAATATTTTAAAGTTAATCCAAGAGAATTTATTTTTTGTGTGACCACCCACTCCGGGCTCAAAATAATGGTTTCATTAAAGGCAATAATCTTTGCAAAATATTCTCCAGCTATACTGAATATGTAGTTGTAAAGTTAAAGCAAAACTTATCATAATTTTTTTTAAAGTACTCATCCTGCATAAATATCGCACCCATCAAGCAATTTTTGATGAGCTTTCGAGCAGCCAACAGATAGACTAGTCATTTGTAACTCCCTAAATTTTCAGGTATTGATACAATGATACTGACACCGCTTATTGTTTCAACACACTGTATCAGTAGCGTAATATCTTGAAGCAAAGAAAATATATTGGGTTTATTTTGTGCATTTTCGGTTTCACGGTCCTAACACCCTAAAATGACACTGAGACTGTTTTATACAATTGCGTCATGGTGACAGTCAACGTTTTGGTTCCACGTTTTCTGAAATAGAAACATGACAGATGATATGAAGCACTTCGCATGGTATTTTTTCAGCGGAGGATCCAGTCAGATAAATAGAAACCCGCTGGAAGCACTTGGTCCATCAATAGAAAAAGATCGCGACCACCCTCAAAGTTCTTTCATAAAAATAATAAAATCTTTGATCAACCGTAGGCAACACACAATACGTATGTATTTGTGTATTATGAGTTGTTTAAATTTGAAATGTGAAAAAGGCAAGACAGCGTTTAATTGGTTTATTACAATGAGGATTTTGGCGGGCCGAACAATCCCAGAACTCGCGGAGACCTACGAATACTACAAAAACCATTGATTTACAGTTTGTCTAAACGAAAAATTGTTTAGTAATGTAGTGCGCTTGTATACTTGCCCAAGATCAATTTCACATTTTTTTGGCCACTCTGTACAATATTTCGGATATTCGACTATGGCTTAGGAGGTTCTCAACTAAGCAAAACTTTTTAGCAAAGGTACTTTTTTAGAAAAATTGAAGGAAATTTGAATCCCACTTGTTACACTTTTTACCACACACGCTGTATATTAAAATATCATCAAAGGTTAATCGGTTATGAATACCGCCATGATACCGACATACAAATTGTGTCATGAAACAGTATCAACACCCTCCGGGCGCTTATGAATACCGACATGATACTGACACAATAATTGTATCATGAACCCGTATCAACACCCACCGGGCGCTTATGAATACTGCCATGATACTGACACAATAATTGTATCATGAAACGTATTAACACCCACCGGGAGCCGGAACGTCGTGAGTATCAGTGTATTTATTTTTAGGGTATCATAGGAGTGTCATTGTATCATAGGAGTCATCGACGTTGTTTCAACACGTGTGACACACACCAAGGTATCACCCTAATAGTGTCATTCAACACAGTGTTACCCACTCCTTAAATAAACTATCTTATAATTTCACCTTATACTTTCAAGGTATCTCGTGCCAGTCAAGTTCATTTTGATTATTATCTGCTTTATCAAATTTAATGTAGGCAGACATAGGGGAATTCATAATTTGAGAAAATATTATAAATTTTAAAAAATCGGAAACGAATTACAGTCAAATCTTGCTATATTTATTTTATTTGTTTCTATTAATCTATAAATTAAATCTCAATTTATTTTGATTTATTATTTATTTTTAACCTTATAATTGTGTAAATTAATTCTCATTCCAGATAAAAGATTAAAATTGTTCGGGGTCAATTCTTATTAACTGTAAGCTTGTAACTGGTACTGAGCTTCCTATCGTATTTACGTACCTAGTTTGAAAATAAACCTTACTTATTTTCTTTAAGTGGAAAAACATATTTTTATGATTGACAAGCAAAGATATCTTCTGATATGATTTAAGTATTATCAATAGGTTGAGTACAGGGTGTTTCAAAAACATGTGGCATCACTCGTGTGGTGATTCCTTACCCAAAAATAAGGCAAATAGTTCTTATCAACATGGGTTTGCAGATGCTTGATTTGAATGATATAGGGTATTAAAATATTTAAATATTTCAGTGTTTTCAAGATATTTCCCCAATGGCTATAGTAATTTTAGTGAAATTATGTGGTTATGAAGAGTACCTAAAATGGTACATGTTTTAGCAATAAGAATGTGTGAACATGTTTACCAGCGATCGAGCGCTCTAATAATTTTTAACAAAGACTAGATGTCGCTGTTTTCCCCCATTTTGATAGAACAATTTGTTACAAATTTAAATAACTTAAAAAACAATATTTATTTGAAATCGGCTTCGTCTAAAAGATAAATGAAATTTTATTAGGTAGGTAGCGTATGTAAGCAACGTAACACGATTTTAGCAAATTAGATATTTATTGCTGCTATATCTACCTAAATAAAATTACAATAAATGTTGAAGCATGTAACTAAAGAAATAAATTACGAATAAAAAAATAGAAATTTGAAGTACGTCATCCGATACACCTACCTAATTATACGTTGAAAGGTAACTTTTCGAATATTTGAATGTAGACCAATAATTCCACATTTAGTACCTATAAATATATTTTTCTCTGAATATGCGGTAAAATAATCTAATGATTATTATCATTATACACTGGTAATTCCTGAGTGATAAAAACCTTTGCAAATGAAATGTGCCAAATAATAATAATAATTTCTAAAATTTTGATTAACTATACCTTTTGATGAAATCGAATAGTGTTCTACTAGCGGTAATGATTGCTCTTCACTACTAGAGTGTACAAATTTCATCGTTCATAAAATGTCATTACCGCTCGGAAAGAATAACAACATTTACCAGAAAACCTACGTAGTAGATAGATACCTATGCAATCCAACATAGAGACATACAGGGTGTTATGGAAATGATTTATTATATTTAAACTGGTAATTCTTGAGATAAAAACAAATTGAAGAAAAATAACCATTAATGATGCGGTATAAATCACATGATGTCAAACCAGTAGAACCACGTATGTCGCACTAGCAGAAAATGTAAACAAACTAGCGACAGATGTCAAAGATGTAAACAATCAATATCGTGACAGGTTATGTCAAAAAAGTCAGTGAATTCTAACTGGTGTTATCATATTCAGACGTTAAATTCTTTAGAAGGTCTATTGGCGCATTCAGTACAACCCATCGATTTGTAAGCGATTGGTAATAATCTGCTGAATGCACTAAAAAAGTTCCCACTTTTAAAACGGTCGATTTGAAAAAAAATATATATGTAACGCGTGTCTAGGGCACCCAAGGAGTCACCCATTTAAATATAATAAATCATTTCCATAATACCCTGGATATTTAAACTTTTTGTGCATGACATCCGAAAAGAAATTGCTTGTTTTCAACACTGATAATGTTTACAATTATGTTGTTTGTTTTATGTGCGAAATATGTTCATTCAATTTATCGTTAATGTCGAACTAAATGACGTGTACTGCATTACATCAATATTAATTAAATATCAAAAATATCGCCGTGCGCGAAAACTTTTACTGTAATGGGTGACAACTAAAATTAGAGGTTCAGATTGTCATAAAGTTTGAATGTAATTTAGTTTCTCGTCCTCGATATCTATATGTACTGGCCAGACTAATACCATTAAATTTGGCATTATTATACTTATTCCAAGTAGATTGATATATTGAAAGGAAAACTAAATTGTGAGATTATGCAAGGTAAAATGAGTAGGTAATGGATCGCTGGATATATCGCTGGATATCTTTTAAAAAATTTGAAAAAGGATCCGAGTGATTTACATATTTCAAGTAAGGTTTCGAATGCAACAAACCAAAGGTTATTACAACAAATGATGCCTTTTTAAAACTCAATTTAATAAATTTAAGGGTACGAAAAAACTTTATTTTTAACGGCTCTCGACGTCCATGTTTATGACCAGTATCTCGATTACAATAAGCAAATAGGACATTATACATACTTCCTACATTCAATTGATAATTAATGACATGCACGTTAACCTTAACCTATAAATGGACCATTATTTTATTATTTAACCAAAGCAACTTTTCTATTTTATAACAATATTTTTAAAGGCTCTTTAGAGTGTGGGGAAGTTTTTGCAAGTATTGATAGAAAAACTATAATTATTAAAAATATGGATTTACTATCGTGTTAAAAAATAATATCTCAGAGGTTCGATTGGGAACCTCAACTTGTGCAAATAATTTTTTTATAATTAAAGTTACAAGTAGCATTTTTGGACAAATTAACATCAATGCATAGGAAGCAAATAACATTCTAATCCATTTGTCTGCATAAGTTCAGAGATAAATAAGGATGAACTTTTGTACGTGGATTAGGATTTATCCCCAAAATCGGTTATACATTCGGCTTGTTATTATACAAGGTAAATTCAAATTATTATAATTTTTGTTGTCGCTAAAACTAAAACATGATATTTTGTTAAACATTAATTTACTTCTAACAAATCCGAGCCTACATACAGGATGAACAAACAAAAATAAAACAGTGAGGAACGTGCCAGGCAAAGGTACTTCCCGATTTTTAAAATTATTATATTATTATTATTTTATGAAGTTCGTAACTATTCCTACAGAAACACTTTTTTCATGCAGTGTTAACAGTTGAATTGTACCACATAATAAATAATTTATTAAAAATTCACAACCTTTAAAGATAAATATTTTAAAATTAAATCCAGATTAATTTAGAATAATGAAATTATCGAGTAGGTATTTAACATAAAATATGAAAAAGTATAAAAAGTGTACGGCACTATCCATTAAAACATACAAAACATATTATCTTATAAATGACAATTTTTTAAATATAGCTATTCAATATAATTAAATAAAATAGATTTTCAATAAGAATAAGAATTTTTTTTTTTGAATATCACTTTCTTTTTAGTGACTGCAGTTTCGTGGTACTACTACATTTTCAAACTGAATAACTTAATAACTAAGGGGTATAGTTTTATATAATTTTTAACAAACCTATGAACTATATTCTAATTGTCTGGGAAAAAAACATTTTATTATTTTTTGCAAACGACCGTAAAGACAGAGGTACTACACAGATCTGTTTGTTCGTAAAAAAGGTTTGTATTCTACTTGTAACTTTCTATTGGCTCTAAAATTAAGCTTATGATTAAGCTTTTTGTTTTCGGTGTCGTATATAATACATTTAAATTATCAATTTTAAGGGAACGAATAACGATATTTTGCAAAATTAGAATTTTCTTTGTTAAACAAATAAGATGTTTTGTATCCATTAAATATAATATCAAAGTTTCTGCCTGTTTGGCCTATGTATAAGTTATTGCATTCATTACAATTTAGCTTATAAACTCCTGATTTTTATGGGGTGGTGTTCTTTGTTAGCCATTAAAAAATATCGGGGGAAATTTTTATGATGGTGTGAATGTTACTTTTATGTTGTTTTTTTTAGATTATGTTTGATATTTTATCAGAGATTGGGCCGAAATATGTTGTTGTTAGCTATTTTCATTATTGTATTTAATTTCTTTTTACGGTTATCCTCATTTAATGGGAGTGTAAAGGCTCTACAGGGTGTTATGGAAATGACGCATTATATTTAAACCGGCAATTCCTGAGATGAAAACAAATTGAAGAAAAATATCCAAAAATGGTGCTTTAATTTAATAGGCCCTGTACATGACCTTATGTCAAACCAAAAATGACCACGTGGTGCCCGTGTTCGGAAGGTAAACACAGCAACATATGGCACTTATCTTGGGCAGTGTTGTCATATCTTCAGGGTAAACTCTTTAGAAAGTCAATAACCGTTTGACAGATTTCAAGTTGTTTATTTTTCAGGGTACATTATTATAAACTTTTACGTTCAGTTCGCTGGGAAACAATCTCGAACTTATAAACTGGAACTGACTCGAACGAACCGCCGCGGAGGTATGTTCTCATTTGTTCAATTTGAACGACACCCGTCAGATCTGGACAACTTAAAAAAAAATGCAATTTTATTTACCTTTTCGGACTTATTTAAAACCAACTTAATAAAAAAAAACCATCAAGTAGGTACTCACATCACAAAATCACATTAGTTTTCGCGTCACAACACATCTAAGTACCGTTCAATCTGAATTAGTATTTTAAAGTGCTACTGTATAGACACAAATACGCCCTTATTGTCTGGGAAATAATGTATTTAACATCTAAAAATGTTAAAAATAAATAACACGTTGGTTCTCTCGATCGATATCGGCCGGCTTCTTTAAACTGCTGATTTTGGACAATCGGGCTAATATTTAAAAATACAGCGTTGCCACTTTCAATGTTTTATAAGCGACTATCATAAATTGCCGAATTTCCTTCTATAATATTACTTTCCTGTATAATTATAGTCTCGGAAATGGCAACCGCGCTGGCTCTACTAGCGGACAGTGTTTCATTTTATCTTTAGTAAAGGGTTAATAATTGCCCATAGAAATTAGCGTTTTTATTATTTCTATTGGGAAATGATTAAGTGCTCTTGTTCTATGTGTGTTATTGTAAAGTATAATTATGCGTTAGTGTTGGAGTTTAGTGATAAGCTTATTATGCACTCCCACACTATCATCAGGACACGTGATGAGCATAAAGTTTTTCCCATAGAAAAATGAACTGTGTCTGTGCCTTGGATTCCTTAATCGCGTCCTGGATTTACTTTCTAAGTAAGCTAAATATTTATTTTTATAAGAAACTAAAGTTTTACACTCTTAAACATTTTGGCAACATTGTGCCTGAACATCTGTTGATTACCCATCTGGGCAATGTAATATGTTCATATGTGAATGTGCCGAGGAGTTGTGTGTGGGTTTAGGGGTGAATTACCCCACTTTTTAAACGTTCGATGTAAAAAAAAAATATGTAGCGCTTCTCTCGGACACCCCAGGAGTCACCCATTTAAATACAGGGTGTTATGGAAATGACGTATTATATTTAAACCGGCAATTCCTGAGATGAATACAAATTGAAGAAAAATATCCTTAAATGGCGCTTTCAATTCATTTAGCGGTAAAAATGACCTGACGTCAAACCAGGAATATCACTGTACCGCACTGCGACACATCCGAATTCTCACCGGTGTTGTCAGAATTACACCTTACACTCGCACAAGTTTGAAATACCCAACTACGTAACTAGGTCAAATGTCAATGACCTTTTGACTTTTGATTGGCCGATTGATTTTTTAATGTAATTTTATTTAGGCCACACACATACACTTACCTTGTCGGTCTTATTTAAAAATTAATGTCAACTTCTATAAAAACTTATACAGCGTTTTAGTAAAGAAACCGGCACATAACCATAATCATAATCGGAAATCTTCACATGAACTGGCCAAAACACACACAAAATTCACAACACTGGCCAAAGCACACACAAAATTCACTTGGAGACATCGTTTTTATTAACATTGGGTTGTCTCGCCTAGATTTGTATGAACATTTGTTTTTAATTATAAAACACATTGTGAAATGTATCATTTCGCTGTCTGAAACGAACTGTCAAAAACTAGGAATGTATTAATATGCAATGCATGTTTTCCGGTAGATTCCTGCGCATTCACCAAAAAAGGTTGAAATAAATAATTATAATATTCTACAGCACTTATTTATGGTGTAGATACCAATAAAGATTAAAAAACTTGTTAATCGCTGCTCTGGTGCTTTATTTCATTCGAAAGGCTTAAAAAAATTAAATCGATCGTTTCACAGCGGGATTTTAAAACCAAAAATTTGCCACATCTCTAGTATAAAATCGACAGGTTAAATGTTATATTTTCTTTGAGGTTAAACGTTGACATTTGCTTGACAACATGACAACAAGCGTCTTCGCGCGAGAAAGTTTTTTCGGGATATTTAATCAACTGTACAGTGAGAATAAGTGGAAAAATGTTTAGTACATACAGAAAAATCAAGTCGAAGGCATATTAGAAAATGTTCCTTTAGTAAGAGACTGGAAATCGCAAGGTCACCGGATCTTACATCATGCAATTTTTTCTATGGGGTACCATGAATAAAGAATTAGTTGATAAAGTCGAAGATGGATCAGTTGCGATATAAGATATTGGATGCAGCAGATAAAATAATTGCTGAACGTTTTAGTTTATAAAGTGCCAAGTGTGTCTTATCTCCTATTTGTGTGTTTGTTAAATAATGCATTAGTGTATAGCGATTTTGTGTGGCAAGGGCCTATCTTAAAAAACTAATTTGAAACATGTGTTTCTTTAAGTGATTTATGGTAATTTGTTCAGTGTTTCATTATTTGTTCTGTGTCTCTGACGATATGTTCTGAGATTGGAAGAAAAACGCCGAAGGGGTTTTAGTGGGGTATAAGCTTTATCCACTAAAACCAAAAAAACTGAATATTTATGTGCCTTGGATTACTTGCTAGTATACTGGCACCTGGATTCACTTCTATTTGGATACTAGGTAACTAAATATTTATTTTTATAAGAATCTAAAGTTTTACACGAACAATTTGGCAACATTGCGCCAGAACATCTGTTTATTACACAGCTGCTCAGTGTAATGTGACTGTGCCGAGGAGTTGTGTGTGGGTTTATGGGTGAATTACCCCACTTTTTAAACGTTCGATTTGAAAAAAAAAATATGTAGCGCTTCTCTAGGACACCCCAGGAGTCACCCATTTAAATATAATACGTCATTTCCATAACACCCTGTATAATACGTCTCTATGTATCATAGATTTGTATGTTGTTAATTTGTGATAATTAAGGTGTGTTGGATGATTAGGTATTGTTGTGTCTGTAAATGTGTTTTTTTTTTGTAAACATGAAAGTAAATTTTACTATTCAGAGTAATTTTACCATTCAGAGTAAGACTGCCGGTGTAATATTTAAAAAAATTCTCGAAATCTGACAACAAAGACATACCAACACCAAATTAGGCCTAAGTGGATTAGTACTTATCTAACGGACAGAATAAATTTGCCAACCAACATTTCACATCCAGTATCCAAAATAAAACCTTTTGTTGTTGATCTCCTATAAGAAAAAATATTTTCTTTTGTCCATTGGTATTTATTGATGTTATTAATATCATAAAATACATTTTATATGCCAGTGTTATGATATGATAACAGGCGGCGACAAAATACTGGTCTTCGAAATTTTATTTTGGTTTTAGATCGACGAAAAATACGGTTATGATTTTGGGAATTTTTATAAAAAGTAAATATATAAAGTCTTGCGGTATGCAACAAAAAGAACGAAAAATGTACAATTTTAGATCACGAAGTACGTACAAGAGACTAATTAATTTATTTCCGAAAGTACAACTCTGTTTAATTTTACACCGGTAAGATACAGTGAATCTACCAGACAAAATTTAACAAACATTGGAAAATATAGATACGGCTTCAATATGATCAATAGAGCATTATCGCATGGTTTGGTCGACATAATGGCCAAAATTTAAAGGAAATAGGTTTCCCTTAGTGTAATATTATACATATCAGGATTTTTAAATTAAAAAGAAAGTAATTTTCTGCATAAATAATGTAGGCTTACGGTTTCATAATAAAATTCATTATAATACAAACTTCTATAAATATTATTAGTTGATTACTGAATTCATGAATTTCCAACAAACTATAGAACATATTGCATGTCGCAATCCTGAAACTAAAAATCAACAGAACAGTGATCTGAATTGAGAAGAGTCTGTGTGGCTAGCTTGGGCTGCATAGGGCCCCTGAAGAGATGATGTGGTGATATGTAGGTAATAGTAGAAAACGTAAGAAAAACATTGCAGTTATTATGTTCATAATTGTACAAAATAGTTAATTCGCTCTTTTCGTCCATGACTATATTTATGACATTGCATTGGCCTAATATATCGTCTGAAAGAGGAAATATGTTATCTCTTCATGTGTAAATGCGAGCCTGATATAACAAGTTTATCACTGCACGAGTAGCAGCTATAAAAAGAAAATAGTAAAAAATAATAAAAAAACTTTAATTAAATAAATCAGCTATTAACATAATAATTTTATATGTATTATATATATCCGCATTTCAATGGGAAATACGAAAATTATTCAACATATCCAATCTTTTGAATTATAACGTATATGTGCCTGGAATTATAGTATATTGAAATATCGGTTGTTATAAGGTCAATTAGGATTAGGATTTTTTCGTTGGAATTTACAGTTTATTCTTAATATATTTTCGAAATATGTTTGAGCATTTCAGTTTGAAATGTAGCAAAATAATATCAAATTTACTAAAATAAGGACGTGGTAATCTTCCACTTAACGCATCAATTGACACTCAAATAATTTAGAAGATAGCTTTTTAAGGTTTACCATATTGCTAAGGCTACTTTCGCTGAGGTCTAACTTAAGGTAACATTCAAATATCGGCCCTAACAATGAACTATGTACCCTTTTAGTGGTCACTGAGCCACTATAAGCTACATCTGTGTGCTCTGGTGAATGATAAGCTTTATTACGCCAAAAAGAAAATAGAGATTGAAACGTCAGCATCATATCACTTATAGAAGCGTCAATTAGTACAAGTATACAAAAATGCTAGCACACCTCATTACTACACCTCTTTATCATTCCTCTGAAAGGTGGGAATTTTACTTGCTAGTCAAATACAATTCAAGCGGGATTAGCAGAACAAAGATGAACTATTGAGTTTCATAAACGTTCATTATCAATGAATCAATCTACTTAGCAAGCAATGATCTACCAATATAGTAGAAGCGCCGTCAAGTTTGCACTTTCCTCGCCTACTATTTTCCCTTCCAGTTAAAAGATAACAGTAAAGGGCATGTTACAAGAAATGGGCAATATATTTTATTTCGGCCGAATATCTTAAATTTAAATACTAAACCTTCAATTGACATAACAACTTTTTTGTACAGTAAGAGAGGCAACTTTAAACTTGACAATATCGACGTGACTTATGCTAACTTTAACACTACACTACTGTAGCCGTTAAGAATTAAGAATTTAATTCATATACTAAATTATACTCTATCATAGGGTGTATTTCAGAAGAATATTTTTCAATATGCAGGGTGGTTCAAAAAAATGTGATAACATAAATTAATATTTTTTAAATAGTATCATATTAGTATCGTCTATAATTAGAAGTTCTGGTGTGTCCTGTGTGCACTTCTCAAGATAGATAATTGAAATTAATTTAGATTTAAGTGCAAACTCAATTTGGCACTTAAATATAAATTAATTCTGCACTTAAATATAAATTAATTTCACTTATCATCTATAATTGCCTAAAATGTAAATTAATTTGCTTTGGTAGTTTAAGAGTAATAAATTAAAAACTAAAAAAGGTTTCCGTAGAAAGAA
Source organism: Barypeithes pellucidus (assembly GCA_963991005.1). Taxonomy (NCBI): domain Eukaryota; kingdom Metazoa; phylum Arthropoda; class Insecta; order Coleoptera; family Curculionidae; genus Barypeithes; species Barypeithes pellucidus. Next base: position 47,612,821 of record OZ022556.1, on the reverse strand, counting down.
AAATCAGAAAGACATTCTAAAATTATTTTTGTAGCCATGGCATTGGGTGAGAGTTATGAAAATATATTATAATTTTAAGCAATTATAGAGTACACTAATGCAATAAAATAACTTGGTGTCCCATTTTAAAAAATATAGCTTTGTTATTATACTTTTTTGGGCCAACCTGTACAGTATATGGAAAAATGTTTTCCTGAAATACACCCCATCATACAGTATAAGTCAGCATATAAATGAAATTTCTAACTTAATTCTTATAGGAGCATTTGGAAGCTTGACTAACTATTACATGACCCTGTATACATAATCATAATAGTATGGCCCGTCTAAAGAAATACACACAATTTTAAATATCAAGCCAACTCCCCCGTAGATAAAGGGAAAAATTGTGCTAAACGTTATAGATAACCCGAAATATTTTTAGTTTTTTTTTTATCATCAAGCACTATAGGAAAAATCCGTTAGGGCACTCTGGGAGTGGTGCGTGTGCGCAAAAAGGGATTCACGTTGGTTTTGAATCGTTGCAGGTTATATTCGTTGGGAAAAACGATCTCGGGAAGGTCGTTCCATAAGGATGAAGTCCTCCAGATGACAGAATTCTTAAATAATGAAGTTCGAAGAGTACTAAGCTTAACCACATATAGTTTCGATGGAACCCAGCAGCCGAAGAGTATGTTTGGGTGCAGAGCTCCAGACATGAGAGCAGTACTTTAGTGATGGTCGAATCTGGGCTTTGTATAGTGTCAAAAGTTGTTTAGGTATGTACAACTTTCTGGTTCGGAAGAGTAGACCAAGTTTCTGAGAAGCTATCTTGGCGATTGCCACAACGTGGTTATGCCAAGACATATTGGGATTGCGTGTCCGTCCATGACTATATCCGGTTCTATAATGTTAACCTTTTTAGAGAAAAGTTTTAGTGAAAAGAGTCGCCCTTAACCTTGGCCAGCTAGGGTGCAACTTTTATGTTATGTTTTTAGTGAACGTGTTATACGAAATTAAATTTGTCTTGCATCGTTAATCACCTGTTTTTCTAGTTTGAAAAATTTTTCATATTAAACATGCTCATCTTTCCAGCCCGCCCTCGGAACTTCGGGAAATTGGTCCGACAAGTTACAAGTTAGTATACATACAGTGTGTACATAAAGTAAGGAACAAATTCATTATCTAGGAATCTAAAAATATTTCGGAAAAATCCTCGGACACGTGTATAATAATTTTTAATGGCGCATTTTTCCCATACAAACTTAATATACAAGGTGGCTCATGTAGTAGATATGACATTATCGACGATTTTTTTAAATGGGAACCCCTATATTTTAGTTCAAATCTGTAATCTCCAAGAACAGCTGATTTCAAAAACATAACACACTTAGGGCCTAAAATTCATAGTTTCGTTACTACAGGGTAAAACAAATAATTTTATTTAAGATATTTTTAATTTAAAAAAATGTAAAAAAATTAAATAAGCTATTTAATTAAGTGTTGAAATTGTCCTCCTTGTGCTGCCTGACAGTACCCCAAGCGATCAATAAATGTTGGACTTTTCTTATGGTTTCTTCTGAAATGTTCCTGCATTCTGTTGTTATTCGATTTTTTAAATCTTCAATATTGGCAGGTCTGACTTTATAAACAACATTTTTCAGGTGACCCCACAAGAAAAAGTCCAGTGGTGTAAGATCTGGAGATCTAGGCGGCCATTCAACAGGCCCACGGCTTCCAATCCACTTGTTCGGAAAAACTTGGTTTATGTAATGGCTGCATAATGTGGAGGTGCGCCGTCTTGTTGGTACCACAAATTTTCATCTAGAATTCCTGGATTATTTCTACTAGGGTATAAGTTAACTAGCGTAGGGATAAGGAAGTTCTGAAGAAAATGAAGATAATTTAGCCCGTTTACATTGTTGTCAAAAAAATATGGCCCAATAATTTTGTTTTTCACAATACCAGCCCAAACATTAATTTTTTGAGGATATTGAGTATGGTGCTCACGCATCCACCTGGGATTTTCTTTTGCCCAGTATCTACAGTTTTGCCGGTTCACTTCTCCATTTAATTTAAAGGTAGATTCATCTGAAAATAGGATATTTTCAACAAACAAAGGATCTAAGTTACATCTTTCCATTAATATTTGACAAAACTCCATCCTACGATCTGGATCATCTTCATTCAACTCATGAACCAATCGGATTTTAAACGGGTGCCATTCTTCTACCGTCAATAGGTTATGAACGGTCATAGCAGCCGCCCCATGATCAATGCTAATCTGGCGGACGCTGTTGTGGGGATCTTCTTCGGCTTCTTCCATAGCCAATAAAATATCTAATTTCTTATCATCCGGAATAGTTGGACGGCCTTTTCTGGGAATATCTTCCACTGAACCCGTTTCCCGAAATTTTATTTCAAGTTTACTCACAGTTGATCTAGTAATTGGTCTTGCTGGATACTTAGTGTTAAACAAAATGCAAACTTCTTGTTGAGTACGGATCCTATCACCATATCCAATCATCATAAGAATTTATATTCTTTGTGTTAAAGATAAACGCATAGTAACTCAATATGTTTTAAAATAAAATTTATTACTTCTAATAAACTTACTAGAAAAATACAATGTAATGACAATGACATTATCTAAATATCATAGTTACATAACAGCAAATAAGCCTACTTGAGACAAAACATAAGTAACAGCAAATGATGGTGCGTCCATTAATTACGTAAGGCTTTCAGATAAAATTGGGTGATGGCGGAAGGGATTGAGCCAAATGTCACGAAATCTTTTATTGGGGGAAGGGGGGTTGAAAAATCGCTAAAAACGCCTCACGTAATTAATTGATGCCTCCCAAGCCAAAAAAAAATATCTTAAATAAAATTATTTGTTTTACCCTGTAGTAACGAAACTATGAATTTTAGGCCCTAAGTATGTTATGTTTTTGAAATCAGCTGTGAGCCACCTTGTATATTAAGTTTGTATGGGAAAAAATGCGCCATTAAAAATTATTATACACGTGTCCGAGGATTTTTCCGAAATATTTTTAGATTCCTAGATAATGAATTTGTTCCTTACTTTATGTACACATTGTATAATATAACAAATAAGGACATAGAATTGACTCATATCGGCGATTGAAATGATGGCCGGTGGAAGCCCTGAATGATGGACGCACTGCACTCATTGTTAACGGGAGAAAAGCAGCTTAAATGACAGGGGATGAAATTAATCATTTAGTAAGTACTTTAGAACCATCGCTGCAAGTTGCATAGTTGAAAATACCACGAAACTGGGGGTATTCATTGGGATCACATACATATTAGCTTATGCTAGAAGGAACAGAAATTTAAAAGTTTTTATTTAACAAAATTGAAAATATCGTAACAGTTTAATGAGTTGAATGCGTCGAGATGTCGTTTAAAAAAAGGCACCTATTCCCTTATTTATTCATTAGATCTGGGGAAAGTTTCTAGATTTTCAAACAGGAAAAATAATATAAAGTGCATGTATGAGTCTTTGAGACGTTTCGAACATGATAAGATATAATTCTTATATTTGCTAGGATAAACAAATTTCTAATTCATTTTAAACTGGAATTGATACTTCGGCTATAATTTGTAATATTTATAAAATATGAATTTAGTTACCAGTAAAATGAGATAGGGGCCTTTACAAGTGCGGATAGAAAGAGTTATAATTACTTACGAGTCTAAGTGATATTACCGCAAGAAATTCATTTGAAAGACTGTGAATTAGATTATTAGTACGTCGTTGCCGCAGAGATTCATGTAATTTTTATACTGACGTACAGGAAACGTGTTTATACAAAGGTTACAAAATTATACATTTGACCACTACAAGTGCATAAAGTAAATCGTTTTAACATGTTCAAACAACTATTTAGGGAACAAAGGTTCCGGTTATTCAAAACCATATGTGTTTTGAAATTATGAGTTATTCCTTCCTTTGAAAATTTACTTAACCTTGCAAATCCATTAAATATGCTCTTATTGCATGCGAACAATATAGGAAACATTTTTGTGGGTTAACCCATCATTGTATAACGCCTTCCAATTTATCCTTATCTAACGAAACTAAATTGCACAAATTCGACTTTCAAAAATATTTGATATCTTCAAAATTACCAAACATGGAAACAATTTTCTAAAAAAAAAACTTGTCAGGTGTGTTTCCGATATCTTATCATAGAAATTCTGATAGAAATGGTCTCAAAATCCAAACAATTAAGGAATAAAACACATTTCTATTCTCGGTACAATTACGTCTACTATGCAATAGTTACAAGAAGTTCAACTTTATTCAATTGAAATTAATTTTTTTTATGTTTGCAACAAATATCGTCTTAAATTTAGTTTACCTACTTTATTTGAAAACCTTATAAAACAGTATTGATGTTAAAAGGAATAAACTGAAGCGATTTTTAAAGTTTCTAAGACAAAAATATTAATATTTTATAAGACGTTGATAAGACTTGCCCTTGTTAGGAAACTATTAGCCACGAAGATGTATTATCTTACAAAACTTGTATTTTAATATGGTATTATAAAACGACAATGCGAGAGTAAATAAGAATAAACGATATAGAAATATAGTGAAATTTATTAGAATATAGCATTAACAATTACTATTGTGAAAAAAAATATGAAATTCTCTCCTTTTCTCCAATGCTATTAGCACACTTATCTCTGGCTCGTGCTGTCACACTTTCCATTAAAAAAATTTTTTAAATAAATATTTCATCATTGTGTTACATAAATAGCTAATATCCACAGCTCTTATAATAATACCTAAGCAAATAAAGTTTAAAAAAACTCACCAAATATTTTGTCATAATAAACGTCTAAAGCTGACTCTTCGAAATTACTTCAATAAATATTAAGTATAAATTATTTATAAATTAAATTTAAACTTAAAACCGACTAGAACCAATGTTATAACATTACTGATTTGAGATATTCCATCAAAGATATTAAACGAGTTGTTTATCACTGACTACTAATTAAGTTAATGCAATACATACAAATATATTTACAATTTTATCAAAATTGTCTGAAAGCTCTAATCAAAATAAAGACTAAATATTTTTTAAGGTTACTGTTATCTCAGTGGCCGTATGAATATTTGGATGGGAAAAATATAATAGTACCTTATATCAACTAAATTATTCTATATCTTTGACGGAATTATTTTTGACAACTTTATTAGTTCTCAAAAATAACAAATTTGGTCAATATTTTTACGAACTTCGTTCATTCAAAAAATTGAGGGCATATACTACGAATTTATAGTTTTTACAATGTCAATTAAGCTTGTTTATTATTTGTTAAAGAATTAACTTAACAAGAACTATGGATATTTGTCCTGAAATGAAATACTAAAATATACTTAACTTAATGTTCAAAGCATACTATCAATTCGTTGTATACAGTTTTTAGTATACTATGCATAGCACATGCAAAAAAATATCCGAGGAAGCTTGTGGCGGGAATATACTATAAAGATTATTTTCTAAACGAATACGCTTATAATATTCGTGCCGCATAATAATCTCAGAATGATCGAAAAAGTTTATAACTGAAACATACTTTAAAGAATATTATTGACAGGTATGTAAATGCTTAGCATGTTCCTATGTATTATAATCTTAGGTGTAACATTCGAAAAGTTTGTGGTTGTAACATTCTTCAGAAGTATTTCGATTAAAGTCGATTATCACACATCCGTAACGGTGACTTGAAGGACGTGATTTCACGGGTCAGATAAATTCAAATTGAAAATATGTTTATTGCTATAAGAGTTGTTGCTCATTAACAAAACTATTAAAAAATAATAACTAATATAATAGGTAATAAAAATACAATACAGACAAGTTAAATCAATACAAACACGACGGTAAGTATACTATGCAAAAACAAGAAGCATCCTGAGTGCACCCAAACACTGTGCACAAGCAACAACTCGCCCAAAATATAATAAGCCTTACTCAATAACAATTTCTTGACTGAATTTTAAATTTTTTCTCACCTTGAATTTGTCTTAATGTTTGAGGCAAGTGATTAAACAATTTCATGCTGTTAAACACTACAGTATAGTAGTCATAGTTCCGACCAGACCGCATGTGTGTTCGCGCTGTGCCGATAATTTTATAGTAAATTCAAAGTCAGTTATTTGCCAAATTTGTCAGCAAGGTTATCATCTGCATTGCGTTAACATTTAAGATCAATTGCATAAAGCAATAATAAATGATTGTGATAATTTATTTTGGTACTGTGATGGGTATTTGCTTTTGGTGAGGGATAATTTGAATGTGACTGGAAAATTGGAGAAGTTGGAGCATATGGCTGAAGAATGTAAACTAAATACAGAGGAGATATTAAAAAGTATCCACAGTGGAAATGATCAACCGAAAATTGGCGGAATATAGTTAAAAAGAATAAATTTCCGCCTTTTTTTTATGATCAAACACAAGCACTATAGGGCACTCTGTGAGTGGTGCGTGTGCGCAAAAAGCGATTCACGTTGGCTTTGAATCGATGGAGGTTATATTCGTTGGGAAAAACGACCTAGGGAAGGTCGTTCCATAAGGATGAAGTCTTCCAGATGAAAGAATTTCAAATAATGAAGTTCGACGAGTACTAAGCTTATCCACATATGGATGGGCCGCAGTGGTTCGTCGTGTATTTCTGCTATTCGCCACTCTGGGCGGAATTAAGAGGGCAAGGTTAGCCGAGCACATGAAAATATCTGTAAAAGAGAGTCAAATCCCCAACCTATCTTCGACGCTCCAGGCTGTAGAGGCTCTTCGTCAGCTCGCGGTCTCCAATCAGACGAATGGCCCTCCTTTCCAGCAGCCGAAGAGTTTGTTTGGGTGCAGAGCTCCAGACATGAGAGCAGTACTCTAGTAATGGACGAATCTGGGCTTTGTATAGTGTCAAAAGTTGTTGAGGTGTGTACAACTTTCTGGTTCGGAAGAGTACACCAAGTTTTTAAGAAGCTATCTTTTGCTACAACGTGGTTATGCCAAGACATATTTCCTCCCAGATTGACGCCCAGCAAATTAATAGATGAAGCCAGTGGGATTGCGTGTCCGTCCATGACTATATCCGGTTCTGTAATGTTAGCGTTAAATTCGACTAGGTTACTGTCAACCCAAGCCAAAATTTCTACCAGGTCATTGTTGAGGCGTAATACTTCATGCTGTCTGAGAAAATGTGCGTCTGCAGAGTAAGAAGGAGAGTGGGAGACAATATGGACCCTTGAGGAACACCGGTATTGATGGTGAAGGTATCTGAGAGAAATCCGTCAATCGCCACTTGCAGAGAGCGGTTCTTAAGAAAGTTAGACAACCATGCAGAGAGTCGACTGGACATACCATAGGATCGCAGTTTACTTAGAAGTCTATCATGCCAAACACGATCAAAGGCTTTAGAAATATCCAGTGCAACAGCCCGAGACTCCCCATGAAGTTCGATTGCGTTGCTCCAAAGATGGGTGACATAGGCTAGAAGATTCCCGTTGATCTGGACTTCCGAAAACCATATTGATGATCGCTGATAATATTGAAGCCTTCCAGGTACTTTAGAAGATGTTGGTTTGGTCCAATACATTTGATATAACTGAAAGCAATGCGTCTGGTCGATAGTTGTTAGGCAGGGTTCTCTTACCTTTATTTGGTATAGGCTGAACTCGCGCCATCTTCCAGCACGATGGAAATATTCCTTGTTTGTAGGATAAGGATAAGTTAAAAAGTCTACAAAATACTGGTGTTAGTTAGTTCATGGCGCATCTCTTGAGAACTATAACAGGAATTTCGTCTGGACCAGAAGCTTTCTTGACGTCGAGCCCTTTCAGGATTCACGGAACACTATTTCGGTCATTTCGGATTGAACTGCAGGAATGTTGGGTGGTGTTCTTCCCTGGAAATATACAGTGAAATGCGAAGAAAATAGTTCAGCAAGTAAGTTTGCTTTGTCTCCGGCTGTGGAAGCTATTGTACCATCGGAACGTGTTAGAGGTGGAATAGTTGATTTGGTAAAATTTTGGCTGACGGCCTTAGCGACTGACCAAAAGGACCTTGATCCGTTTGGACGGTCAAGAAGTTTGTTTTCGATCCTCACGTTATGTTCCTTTATCTATTGTTAGCTTACATTGGTTTCGAGCGGTAATAAAGATGGTACAATTCTTAGTTGTAGGGTTTTTACGCCACTGTCGGTAAGCCAGATTTTTTTATCACAATCCTTGCTAAACCAAGGCTTGCCATTGGAAGGACGTTTTTTGGAGGAGGGTATAAATGCTTCCATACTAGTTAGAATGACGTCGGAGACCTCCCCATTAATTGGTAGTTCGCTTAGAGTTGAAATAAGTTTGTGATCGGAAAATCCTAACGGACGATGTACGGTGACTGTATATAGATCTGGATTTGATGTCAAGAAAAGATCCAAAAGACTAGCAAAATCTCCAGCTCGGTCTGGAATCCGCGTTGGGTTTTCTACGAGTTGAGATAGATCAGAACTGATCGCAAAGGATTCGGCCTCTCGGCCTATCTGTATTTGAGTATTTAAGCCAGTTGACATTGTGGACGTTAAAGTCGCCAAAGATAGCAATCTCGGCATTTGGATGGTTGGATTGCAAGAAGTGGCTAGTGATGACTTGGAGAACGGTAAAGGCAGCAGATAAATTTGATGATTTTCTGCGTTGATATTTTAAACCACATTACATCAAAGTCTTCGGTTCGGTTCGGTAGTTCTCGTTGGCAGCAGAGATCATCTCGAATAAGAAGTCATACCCCGAAGTTGCGTCGAAATCGGAAATTAAAATCGTATCCAGGGTATAAATAGCTGACAGTGTTTGTTGACGATCTGACCTTTGTCTCGGTCAGTGCGGGCACGTGAGACTTGGAAGATTGTTAGTGCTGGTGGACTGAATTGATGATCGTGTTAGCCCTCTAATATTGCAGAAATCAATTTTGAATTTGCTAATTCTGGGTTGGTTAGCAACTGCAGGTGCAACACTATTTCTTCGTTGATTAATAAAACCAAAAAAGGCTGGCCAACATAGCAGTACCACAAAAATGTGGTCGTGCAAAAAATAAATCCGTCAGAAATATCAGTAAACATAAACTATGACATTGAAGTCCCAAAAAATACAAGCCCGAGGATAATTGTTATTGGAGTACATTTGGAGTATCTGGATAGTGAGGCTGACTTTATTTTACGAATGAAAAGTCAAGGGTGTTTAAAGGAGCTGGATAATCCTGATATAAAAATAATTAGGAAGTACATCCCTAGAAACAAACGGTTGAATAATGTTATTTTGGAAGTATCACCACAAGTTTTCAAGTGCATCATGGGAAGTAAGAAGGTGTTTATGGATTGGAACTGCTTTCCAGCATATGAATATGTTGGCGTATTGAGGTACTACCAGTGCTGGAAATATGGTCATAAAGCCATATATTGTCGTCAAGAAAGTATTGTTTGCCCTCTGTGTAACAAAAATCATACCACTAATGAATGCCAATCTGAGACACACGAGTGTGCAAACTGTAAATATGCACATGACATTCGGGTTTGTTCGGGTTTGTTCATCAGACAATTCAGACATCCAATTTAATCATACTGTATTCGACATAAAGAGTCTTAGTTACAAAAGAGCCAAAGGTAGGGTAAAAATATATATAGCAACTAAAAAAGGAAACTGCATGTTCACTAAGTGCGTCTAGGGTTACTATCATTTATATCCATACAGGGACTTACATCACATTTTGATGAGCTTAGTCAATTTATACTGGAAACGAGTCCATGGATTGTTTGTGTAGGTGAGACACATATTACAACAGAAATAGAAGAAAGTGAAATAGGTATAATGGGATATGATACCATCTTATGCTATTCAAATAGCAGGCATACCGGAGGCATGCATGCATGCAAAGCGTTCCTTGGGTGTACTGTACTTTTTAATGATGTAGTGGATTTTAATTACTGGGGATTAATAATAAAAACGAAGGTACAAAATGAAGCTCTTGTTATTGGAGCCATATATAGATTGGATGACCTGGATCTTAACTGGTCAAGGTGTGATAGCACAGATACAA